>CM034154.1:445918331-447118331 GCA_019776745.2 Taxus chinensis
TATGAGTTAAACCAAAAGAGGAGTAATCAATTCCATTTTAAAGAAAAACATTTCCTTATATTTGAAGAATTCAAACAGGTTTAATGGTTCACGATTGAAGAAATAGGTTAACCTAATACAACAAACAATATCAATAGAACTATCAAAAATTTCAAGGTGGAAACAATAACCAAAATATAGTGAACCATACCTGAGGGATTTTTCCTCTTTATAGCACCATTTTCCATACCTTCAAAGGTTATCCAAAGACCCAAAATAAATAGAATAAAACTTAATAATAATTTCCTTACATGATTCCAAAAATCAGGCCTGAAATACAACTAACCAATTCCAGCGAATAGAAGAAGTATACATTTGCAAGCTTATAATAATATAATTGAATGACTTGAACTAGTCCATGAGATGTTAAAACATTTTCCAATCAAAATCCCAATATTTTATCTTTCCAAAATAAGAGAGATCTAGCGATGGAGAGATCTACGAGGACACGGTTTCCGCAGTTTCCGCAGCTTTGGCTGCAGAATGTCTGCGAACCACGGTTAAAAATGCTGAGGAAAGGCTGAGCTATAGCCCATGTAGGGCGTTTGAAGACACGGGTAAGAAAGTCGAAAAAGCGGGAGGTACTGCCAGTGCGGTCTCTGCAGTTCTGGCTGCGGAAAGTCTGCGCAATATGACAAAACTTGCTGAGGAAAAGCAGATCTCAGACTGCAATCGGACGGCTAGCAGAGAAAAGGAGGAAATACTGAGATCCACACCTTTGGCTTGGAATAAGCTTTTTCAAAGCCCTAACCTCAAGGTGGGTCCGAAAAGCACTGAACAGTTCACATGGGAAATGGACAAAGAGGGTGCCACCTGTCTTAGGGTCCCAGATGGTTTTGTTGATAGAGCTTTAAACAAAACAAACCTCTCCCTCGTTGGTAAGTTTCTTGGCTCTAGACCTAATATTGATTTCATTAGAAAATGGGCTATGAGAAAATGGAAACCCAAGGGAGCCCTAAGCATTACCATTATGCCAAAAGGTTTTTTCTTGGCTAAATTTAACCAACAAGAGGATTTAGATTCGGTGTTACTTGGAGGCCCCTGGTGGTTGGGAAATATGGGTCTTTTTTTGAAAAAATGGTATCCGGGTTTTGATCCAAATACAGAAAACATAAACACCATTCCTATCTGGTGTAGGCTACCAGGATTGCCATTGCATCTATGGGATGATGAAATACTGTTAAATATTGCAAAATCCCTTGGCTCACCTATTGGATTAGATGGACCCACAAGAAACAGATCCAGGCTTGCTTTTGCTCGGTTCTGCATTGTCTCAGCCATTGATCAGGAGTTTCCAGAGCACATAATATTGAAAACTAGATTTGGATCCTGGACTCAAAGAATTGAAGTTGAGACCTTAAGATGTAAGCGATGCCAAAGCATTGGTCACTCTGACGAAAACTGCAACAAGAAGAAGACCCCTCTTTTGGTTTCTGTTCAGCCTGAGATTGACGCAGATCTAAACAAAGTCAACAAGGATCCAAGCCAGGAAAGGAAAACTGAAGATAAAGGTCCCAGCCAGAGAAATGTGCAGTTAAATAGCAGGGGGAAAAAAAAGAAAAAAGGGGGTTTTAGAACTCATATTAAGAAACATCTTGTCTGGCGTCCCAAAGATGCTACAATAGCTTCCCCCAACAATGAAGTAGTGGTCAAAACTATGAAGGCATCTCCGGACAAACCTTTTGAAACTTCTGTGAAGGATGACCTTGCTAAGGATTCCTTGGAAGTGAACGAACAAGAAGGTTTAATCCCTTCTGGTTCAGATGAGAAAGAAATCCTGACATTCATTAGAGAGGAAGCTTGCAACAAGGAGAATATGGATGTGAGTGAACCCCTGGCGATCCTCTCTTCTGGAGAGACAGGAAATGCGGATCCGCTGCCATACCTCAGCATTTCAACAGCGACTGCGCAGGACTGTTGCAGCCTCAAAACTGCTTCTGGTCATACTCCTGACAGTATCCATAAGGAACAAAAGGTAGGGGGGATCACGCCTACCATGGAAAAGAAGACCTATTTAATCCCTTCTGGTTCAGAAGAGAAAGAAATCCTGCCTTTCGTTAGAAAGGAAGCTTGTATCAAGGAGGATATGAGGGTGTTTGAGCCCCTGGAGTCTCTCCCTACTGGAGAGAAAGGAATTGAGGATCCGCTGCCATACCTCAGCATGTCAACAGTGACTGAGCAGGTCTGTTGCAATCACACTCCTGTCAATATTCATAAGGAACAAGAGGAAGGGGAGATTACGCCTGCCAAGGAAAAGGAAGATCCAGACTCTGGGTTCACTTTGGTCATCTCAAAAAAGAAAAAAAAAAGAATGGAAGGCTTTGAAAGGATCCCAGAATCACTTTATAGTGAAAAGAAAAAGGAAATTGACAATTGGGACACCTCTACCTCCAGAAAAACCAGATCTTCAGTTAGACGATTAGCTGATTTTGGAGGAAGCTCGAAAAGAGGAAGACCCTCTAAAAAAACTCTCAGAGCTAAGAAAACAGAGAGGGATATTGCAGATGGTGTTCAGCGACAACTGAACCACCAAGCAAATCCAACTACCAACCATTCCATATGAAGATCATATCTTGGAATATTAGAGGCCTTAACGGTTACTCTAAGCAAAGAAACATCAAGGAGTTACGGGACTCCAGTAACCCCAGCATTTTGATTCTTCAAGAAACTAAGATGAAAGCAATGACCATGGATAATATTAAAAATAATTTTTGGGATAGCTCTGAAATGGCGGCTGTTGATTCTCAGGGTGCTTCCGGAGGGCTGGCAACTCTTTGGGATAAAAGGCACTGTACTGGTATGATCCTTAGTGATAATTTTAATCATCTTGCAATTAAGTTTGTCACTATTGAAAAAAAGTGTGAATGGATCTTGTCTAATATCTATGCCCCTAACTCTGCTAGTGGTAGAAGAAAACTATGGGCTGATCTTAAAATCTTTAGAAACCAGCACAGTTCTGCTAACTGGCTTATCATGGGAGATTTCAACTCCCCTCTAAACCCAGGCGAAAAGTTTGGGGGAACCCCCACCTTCTCTAATGGTATGGAGGATTTTGCTGATTTTATCACTGAACAAAACCTCATTGATGTGGATCTGCATGGTAATAAGTATACTTGGAACAATAGAAGGGTGGGAAAGGGGCTCATTCAGGTGAGACTGGACAGGGCTCTTATCTCGGCAAACTGGATTCTTAGCCAAGACTTTTACCTCTCTTCCCTGCCCAGAATTGGATCGGATCATAATCCGATTGCTTTAAGCTTTCTAAATTGGACCAAACCTGCAAGAAGCTCATTCAAATTTGAAAAAATGTGGATGGAGCACGTTGATATCTATGATAGAATAAAGGAATGGTGGGATTGGAATGGGGAAGGCACTGCCCAGTACAGATTGGTCCAAAAACTCAAAAATGTCAAAAAGCAAGTCAAACTTTGGAACAAAAATGTTTTTGGAAACATCTTCGGAAAAAAGAAAGAATTAAAACAGAAGCTTCAGGATCTTGAGTTAAAAATGGATACTATGGGGAGATCAGTTGAAGATGAAGTAAATGAAAAGAGAATTCTTTCTGAGTTACACACGATATGCAGTAGAGAAGAATCCTTTTGGCGCCTTAAATCAAGGGCTATCTGGCTTAAAGAGGGGGACAGGAATACAAAGTTCTTTCACATGACCACTCTAAAGCACAGAGCCAGTAATAGGATATTAGAGGTTTCTAAAAGCAACGGAAGTATTACTAAAAATCCAAACAGCATTAAGAAGCAAGCACTTGAATTCTACAAAAATCTTCTTAGAGAGAGTAATGTCAGCAATCCGGAAGCTATTTCCTTCATGCTAGAGGCAATCCCCCAGAATGATATTGAAGACCAGAAATTCAGAGATATCACTAAAGCGGTCGCGCTTGATGAGCTAAAAAAGGCTGTTTTTTCTCTTGAGGGGGATAAGGCTCCTGGACCGGATGGATTCTCCATTAATTTTTTTCAGAAATTCTGGGAAATATGCTCGGAGGATCTTCTCAAAGCGGTTAATGAATTTTTTAGATCGGGAAATCTTCTAAAAGAACTCAATAACACACACATTGTGCTGGCACCTAAGAAAATGAATGCAAAAGATTTCAAGGATTTCAGACCCATCAGTCTGGTTAATGCTATTTTTCGAATCTTCACCAAAATTATTGCTTCTAGGCTGCAGCTCATAATGAAGGATCTCATCTCAAAGCAGCAGAGTGGCTTCATTAAAGGCAGGATAATACAAGACGGTGTGATTATGGTACACGAAACTATGCATTCTATGGAAAATAACAAAAAGGCAAACATGATCCTTAAGCTCGACATGAATAAAGCCTTTGACAAAGTTTCTTGGGTCTTCCTTGACAGGATTCTATCTAAATTTGGGTTCACAGAAAAGTTTAGAAAAATTGTTAAATCATGTATATCTACAGCCAGGTTCTCTGTGGTTGTTAATGGAGAGCCTGTGGGATTCTTCACCAGCAGCAGAGGTCTAAGGCAGGGAGACCCCATCTCCCCCCTTCTCTTCATCCTTCTGGCTGACAGCCTTAGTAGAACAATTAGCAGAGCGGTGGAAGACGGCCTTTTAAATGGTTCTAAACCCACTTCTCTCAGCCAAGCTGTCTCTCATCAACAGTTTGCAGACGACACTATCCTTCTTCTTCTGGCCTCAGTGGTTGAAGCTAAAGCTATCAAGGCTCTTCTGCAGCTTTATGAATCTGCTTCCGGGCAAGAGATCAATTACGACAAAAGCATCCTTTTTTTCTTTAACACCCCTGGGGAAAGACAACTCAAGATTGCTAAAATTCTGGGCTGTAAAATTGGTACTCTTCCAGCAACGTACTTAGGCCTCCCTCTTGGCACGAAGAAAGTCTCTCACACGGTGTGGGATGATTTATTGACGAGATTTCAGAAAAAAATGGCCGGTTGGAAAGGGACCACTCTCTCTAGTGCTGGTAAGTGCCTTCTCATTAAAAGCACACTCCAAAGTTTGCCCATATATATCATGTCACTATTCAAAATTCCTTCCTCCTTCAGAGAGAAAATTGAAAGGATTCAGAAAAAAATTTTATGGCAAGGCATGGAAGAAAAGTTCAGATTTCACCTTGTGGCCTGGGATAAAGTCTGCACCCCTAAATCTAGGGGAGGGCTGGGAATAAAAAATATTGAGAAAATGAATGAGGCACTCATTGCTAAGATGGGCTGGAGATTGCTTTCTGAGAAACAACCCTGGATTGATGTCATTAAAACAAAATACTTGAATCAGCAAGCTGTTTACTCCTATCTGCATGATGAGCAACTCCCCAATGGTTCCATTTTTTGGAATAATCTGGTTAAGAGTAGAAACTTCATTAAGAAGGGAAGCAAATGGAAAATTGGGGATGGCAGCGACATTAACTTCTGGGAGGATAACTGGTCCAATGATAATCTCTTGGAGAGATTTGGGACTGCTAAGGACAGTCTTATAAGAAAATATGGAACTAAAGTCAAGGACTACATTGATGGAAATGGCACCAACAAGAATTGGAAAAGACTTACTATGGAGAGTATTGAACTGAAACAGACTATTTCCTCCCTCCAAGACCTTTTGGATCTCTTCCCTTTGTGTCAGCTGGATTCCAAGGATGAGCTGATCTGGAGCAATTCACACGAGGGTAAATACTCAGTCAAATCTGGTTATACCAGTCTTTTCCACAGTAACCAATCAGACTTTAACTGGAACTTGATCTGGATGCCTGAGTTAACCCCCAAAATAAATTTTTTTCTTTGGCTGGCCATCAGAGGCAAAATTCTCACCACTGACAATTTGATGAAAAGAGGATTTATCATTCCCAATTGGTGCCACCTTTGTAGGAATAACTATGAAGACATTAGACATCTGTTCATACACTGTGATTATGCCTTTAGAGTTTGGAACTTTGTCCTTTCCAAATTTGAAGCTCTCTGGGTGATGCCGGAGGATCTTACTCAGCTGTGGAACCAATGGAACCCACCATTCAGACATTGTGCTATCAGAAGAATCTGGAAATTAGCCATCCCGCATTTAATTTGGAGGATCTGGAAGGATAGAAATAATATAGTTTTTAGAAATAAGAAGCAGAATTTTAAACTCACTACTGGCAAGATCTCCCAAGGCATCAAAGAGGACATGGCCAGATTTAAACCTCCTAAGAACAATTGTTACCCTGAAAATGAAAAGCACATCTTATCAAATTGGCAGATCGGATATTGGAGCAACCCCGGGAATAGTGTGGATAGATCTTTGGTCAAATGGCATCCCCCTGAATCCAATTGGTTCAAGCTGAACTTTGATGGTGCCTCTAAGGGGAACCCTGGAACAGCAGCTGGAGGAGGAGCAATACGGGACCATAAAGGTAATTTGATTGTTGCATATGCTGGAAAAATGGGAATCCAAACCAATCATTTTGCAGAAGCTTTATCTGTTCTCTGGGGTTTGAGAGTTGCTCGGGCCCAAAATATCCAGAACCTCATTGTTGAAGGGGACTCCCTTAATATTATTAATCTGCTTAATCAGTCCTCTTCTCCTAGCTGGAATATCAAAGATTTTATCTCTGAGTCCATAAGCATCAGTCATACCTTCAACAGCATCAGAATCATACATACTTACAGGGAAGGTAACAAGCTGGCCGATGCAATGGCCAATTATGGCATTAATATAAATTTCACTATTTGGGATAATGATAGTATCCCTAATCAGCTTCACAACAGCATACATGCGGACCTTCACACGCAAACAATCTCTAAAGATATGCTTTAATCTTTGGAGGAAATCCATAAATTCTTCCACAGGTGCTGTTTTAGTTTATTTGGCGTGGCATATGATATCTACTCCAAATGATAGCAAGATTTTGTTTAGGAACTTCAAGTGGAGTTGTCTAAATTTAAAAACAGCGCACGCGGGAAGTACAATAGCTGTTGATATTCGGTTGCCAAGCTCCGCGAAAACCGAAGATAACTACAAGGTGAAAGCTGACAGGATAAGGGTTTTCACGCGCGACTTCACGCAGACTCAGATCGGCAATCCTACAGCCGTTCGTGGGAGGACCAACGGCTACAGTTCCCATTTTTATGCGACCCGCAACGGTGAGAAACGAACCACTCTCAACGCCCAAAGGTATTTTGAAAATTGTTGTAACCAGCACATCCTTGTGAAGATGGGAGGGCCTCCCTGCCAGATTGAGCCGTGTGCAGACCCTGACTGGAAAGATAACACTGAGCTCTGGAACATTCTTAGTATTGGCGGATTCACCAACTTTGTGGAGAGAGTGCAAGGGCATGATCAAAGCATCTCTGTTCGCTTTGCCAAGGAATGGAATGAGAGGATGGTCGACTATGGAGGGCAGAAGATTCTTATTAATGACGAACTCATAGCCGAAGCGACTGGCCTCAGCTTGGAAGGATACCGCTTCTTCAACAAGAGGGTTATCAAAGAGGCTGAAGAGAGAAGATTTGTGGAGGAGGAGGAGAAGCTTATATTCAACACCGCGGGTCTGCTTGTTAATTCAATTCCTTCTCCGTATGATGAAGTCACCCGCATGATGATTCGCTACATATCCTTGGAAGGCAGGTTTGTTACTGTCCCTGCCAAGCACCTTGTCTTTTTGAATCACTTTCGTAGGAGTAGGTTGGTTTGCTTCCCCCACTATCTGTTAAACTCTCTTGAGCGCTCCATTTTGGAGTTCCAGAAGCATACCCGGGCGGTTCCCCTTCACCAAGGGCTTATTCTGCTTATTCACAAGCACTGCCTTATTAAATTCCCCGGTCTCCCTTCCTCTCCCGGCCTGGCTTTGTTGGGCTCCGTTGCTGCCAGTCCTGTCTCCCCTGCTGTCCCTGCTGCTGCCCCCGCCTCCGGTGCTGATGCCCCCATGCAGGCTGCTCATGCTTCTCCTTCTTTTCCTCCTGCTGCTGCCCCTGCCACCCACACTGTCTCTACTTCTAAACGTGTCACCAGGGCTTCTAGGAGACTCAACCTTGAGTCTACTGCTGAGGGGGATGAACCTTTGGATGACATTGCTCGTGATCTGCTGAACATTAGTAGTGCCAGTCCCCAGGCGGCACCAACGGATAACCCTTCTAGAAGATTGGAGGCCTTAGAGGCTGAGCTTAAATTGCTGAAGGATGAGGTAAAAAATCTTGCTAAGCAAAAAGGCAAAAAAAGCATTGAGGGAGAAGGGAGCATTGGCAATAGCCAGCTTGATGAAATATACAAAAAACTGACCTCCCTAGACTCCCGCCTTGGGAAAACGAAGACTAGGCATGAGTATAATATTGCAGCATTCAGGGCCATAGAGGAATTCATCGAAGGTCATGCAAGAAGTGTTTCGCATCTCAGCGGTGTCCCGATGACTCTTTGGGGCAATGAGAAAGAGAGTAAAAGAACCAGAGAGGAGCTCGATAAGACGGATGCTGCTCATATGACCACGCTGGGTATGTACCATGCTTGGAAAAAAGTAAAGATGAGTATTGATCAAGCGGCCAAGAAGTAGTCCAGTTTTACTACTGCTTCTTGGCTGTAGGCTTGCTGTTTTGTTGCCGTTGTTTTGCTGTTAAGTCTCGTTTGTGTTGCTGTTTCTAGGCTTCGGTGTTCTTTGCTGTAACTTTTGTGCTTTGATACAGCTTCTCTGCTCCTCTCTCTTATTCAGGCTTTTAGGCCTCCTTTTGTACACAAGGGTATAGTCCCTTTCAAAAAACTATTTACCAATATTAAAAAAAACAACACAAAAACCTTAGAGTTTCCTAAGTGAAATCATTCTAATTAGAACAATAAATAATTTCACTAGGACCTAAACCTTAATAGAGCCTTAATTAATTTAAAAAAATCATTTAAAAAAAGCAAAAATTTCCATGGGTAGAGCGTATCATTAATAGTAAATTTCAAACACCGATTTGTAAAATTTTCCAAAGAGCTTCAATTTCTCTTTGATTGAAATTCTACGAACCCCAAAAAACTTCATTCAATATGATCCTTATGGGAGGTCTCAAGGCTTAGGCTTGATCTTGGCTTGATAAGCCATGCAAGGATTTGGGAAGCTGAGGCTTGGCAGAGATCATTTCATGTGAAAGCCATCGAATTGCAGGGTTGAGCAAAAACAATCCTTGAAGAGGTCTAAATGTACAAATGACATCGACAAAAACAACCACTTTGGAAATTTTTCCCTAGGTAGTTTTCACCAAGTTTCAAAAATATTAAATGGTAAAGTAGGACGGTGGTCAGTTCTGTTCCAATTCTCCTAGAAGCCAGGTAGACCACCTCCTATTTCTAGGTTAGGAAGGGATATAAGTTCTAAATAAAGCATGCATCCTAAAACTTTATGCGAGAAATTCCAACTCATCCTGTTAAATTTTATGAGGATGCCTTCAGTCCAAACTTGGCAGTTAAAAAGAGATAATTGGATTACATAACTTTGCATTCATACAATTTCCTTAAACCTCGATGTCACCAAATTTCCTCCTTCCCCATGTCATCTAATAGGTCCCAGTTAGGTTATCCATTCCCTTAAATTAGGTTTGCAATACTAATTTAGGAATATCCAACATAGGTATCTTAGGTCTAAGTCCATAGTGTTAGATACTAGGTCCCTCTAATTTTTCATTAGACATCCCATCTTAACAAAAGAACATGAATTAACTTAAGTTAGGTTTAGCCTTTAGGATAGAGTTACTAATTTTAATGAACATAGTTATATTAGGTTCAACATCGACACAGTGAAGTACTGCATTCCACTAAATAATAGAAAACCAAATTAGACATTACAACATTAAATATGAAGCAAAGATCAATGTTAAGATTTCATTCATAACCTTAGCACAGCTCTGAGATTTAGAACTCTTACCTGATCTACTCCAAAGAGATTATGATAACAAAACATGAAAATTAAAAGCATACCTTGGATCAATGAAATTGATCCAAGGTATTATTGTTCTTTATCCTAAAATTATGAAAACGGAAGTACTAATTCAAGTGTATCCAAGACTCATAGGTTTGTTTAACTGAATCAATTTCTCATTTTCCAAAGCACTGAATTATCCATCATAGACATGGCATATTTATACCTATTAAAGAAGATAACATATTTCCTATTGCATCCATGATTCCACTTTTCATAAGAGTGCACCATCTTAAGACAAGAATCACATGTCAACTTTTGCACCTTCCAATCAGAGGTCATCATAGATATCAACCATGTTTGAATTTTTACATACGTCCTTCTTTAAAAGCATCATCATCCCAAGGATTAACTTAGTCTAAATTCTTAGATAAGAAAAAAATCCTAATTGTAGTTCTATTATCTATAAGGTCACAAACAAAACCAGAATTGAATTTTTTTAAAAAATTCCATAATTTATTCAACATTAAAATATTTACTCATGTAGTAATGAATTTAGTACCTACCCAAAACTGGCAGATTTATTAATATAATAATAACAAAATATTTATGTATTATCAATCAACATAATCAATTTTGTTAAAACAAATGTGGAAAAACAATTTTCATGTCCTCAAGGTTCTCCCATGTTGCACTTTCTTCATTAAACTGGTCACATTGAACCTTGCATTGACTAATTTCTCAATTTATTAAGTGTAACTCGAGAGTTTCCAGCACTATAATATGTTTAACCATAATTATTCCTGGGTCTTGAATCTGTAAGGAATTCCAATTTAACACATGTGATAAATATGAAATGTATTTCTTAAGTAGAGAAATATGGAAAAAATCATGCATTCATGATAAAAACAGGTGGTAAAGCTAAATGATAAGCTACTAGGATTGATTACTTCTACTAATCTCAAAGGGTCCCACATAACGAGGTGATAATTTGGCATCCTCGCCAAAGGTTATAGAACTCTTTTTCGGCTTAACCTATAAAAATACTTTTTCACCAATTTCAACTTTCTTATCTACCATTTTTAGATCTACATAAATTATTTGCCTAACTCATTCTTCTTTCAAACATTCATGAATCATTTTAACTTGTTGTTCCATTTCAGTAAGGATTTTAAGTCCAATTACCTCTTTGTCCTTCTATGTTATCCCAGCTGATCCAGAGTTCTGTATTTCCTTTCGTATAATGCTTCGAAAGGTGCCATTTTCAAAGAGGCATGGTACATATTATTATAAGAAAATTTTACTAATGGGAGGTAATCTTCCCATTTGTACTGCTGATCCATGCAGTACATTCGTAACATATCTTCCAGAAATTGATTAACTCTTTCAGTTTTCCCATCTATTTCTGGATGGTATGCTGAGCTAAAATTTAGTTTAGTTCCTAAGGATGCATTAAGAATTTTCCAAAATCTAGATGTCATTCTTAGGGTTTCTATCCGATATGATCAATTCAGGTACGTCCATGCAATCTGAAAAAATTCATGTACAAATATTTTTTGCTAAAACTAGCGTGAATCATCCTTAAGATTACTAGTAATAAAATGTGTTACCCTTTGTTAGTTTATCTATAACAACTAAAATAACATCATGCTTATTTCTTGACATTGGTAGCCCTTGAAAAAAATCCATGCTAATTACTTGCCATTTATACTCTGGTATGCTATGAGGGTAAAATAAACCATCCATGAATGCATATGTTTAACCTTAACATGCTAGACATTCTAAGCAGTGTGACACAAAATCAATTATGTCTTTTTTCATCCCTTTCCAAAAATATTGTCATTTTATATCAGCAAGCATTTTCGTAATATCCGAGATGTCCCTGAATAATGGTGAATTATGAAATTCAATTGGACAACTTCCTTTTTAACTCATTTCCTGAAGGTATATACACTCGATTGTCATATCTCAATATTCCATCGCCATCTAAGTGAAAACCTTTATATCTCATGAGTCATTTGGATTTGCAGCAAGTGTTGTTTTTATTTGCTAAAAATATAGAATCAAGATTTTATAACGCTTTTTACTCCATCCTTAAATTGAGTTGTCAACAGTTATAAGTGCAAAAATATGTTTCCTACCACTTTGTGCATCTGCCACTCTGTTTTCCTTTGCCTTTTAGGTAGCTTATGTCAAAAATCATACTGTGATAGAAACTCTAACCACCTCTGCATTATCTTGCATTCAGAATTGGCTAGAGTGAAAACATAATTCAGCCCAAGATGGTCATTCTTTAATTCAAATTGTCTCCCTAAAAGATAATGCCTCCAAACTTGAAGTGCATGCATCAATGGAAGTGAGAACTAGATCATGGGGAGCATGATTCAGTTAATGTCAACTTGATTTTTCTTCTCTCATATGCTATAACATGCTCATTTTGTAACAAAATACCTCCAGAGTCCTTCCCTGGAAGCATCTGTTACTACAATGCAAAGTTTCCATTTAGATCTAGGTACAACCAAGATAGGTGCAAAAGTTAATTGATCCTTATGATATTCTTAAATGTTGATTCACATTTTTCACTCCACACTAATTTCTTATCTTTCTTTTGTAACAAAGTTATTGGTGCAACAACCTTAGAAAAGTCCTTAACAAACTTTCTATTAGTAACCAGCGAGACCCATGAAGTCTTTTGAATTCTATGCACATTCTTAGGTGTAGGCCACTCAATTATTACAATAATTTTTGATGGATCTACAACTATTCCATCTTTACTTATGACATGCCCTAGATAGTGAAATTCAGTCTCATAGAATGAAAAATTTGGATAAATTAGCATACAATCTATACATCATATATAAATAAAATGTTATGTGTACATCATCATGTCATCCTGTCCACTAATCTAGAGCATCACATGTACAATAAAATTGATATCATCTATGGATCTATCATGTCAAAATCAAACACATGTGGTAAAAACATCTCAACTATCATCATGAAACATACAAAGTGTGAAATCAAACCATATAACATCACACTCTAATTTTTCTTCTACTCACAGTGAATAGTTATTTTATTTTATTTTATTTTATTTTTCCTCATGTTGGGGCATTATTTTCCACCTGGTACTCATTTCTTCTTACTAGGAAAATTTTATTTATCCTAGGTGATGTTGCTTCTTCTACACACTCCATCAAATAATTATTTTTTATTAAATAATTATTTTGTTAATCTTTCCATCGTGTTGGGGCATTATTTTATGCTTCTTTCTTCTTTCTTCTCCCTATGGCATTTCTTTTGCTCATGGGAGTTTCTTTTTGAATCTTCTAATTTCTTCTCTATCCAAACTGTCAAAATTCTAAAAAAATCTAAAAAATAAAAAAATAAAATCAATTCAAAATCCAAAAAAATTCAAAACTTTTTCAAAAATCCTAAAAATTGTAAAATTTGCAAAAATAGGTAAACTAGATCATAACGGCTGAAACTCGTGTCTTACGCATGGTATTCACTCCATATCTTGTTGGAATTTTCACATGTTCATAGATCAAATGACTTACATATCATCAGATTTACAATCATTTACAAATCTAGCTTGCTTACTTTATAAGTACTTTGGGGCACATATAGTTGCTTGGTACTGTTTTGTAGTGCACTACACTTTTTCATTGGACCCAGTTTCCTTCATCATCTTCCATTGCATGTATCCTTACTCAACGTATCATTTTAAACCCTTTTCATCAATCACGAATATCTTGGGATCTTCAGCTTGATAACAAAACATTTGTACAACCATTTTGACCATTGTTGGTTGGAATATGTGTGTTTGTACTTGTTTTCCCTCTTAAATGAACTTGGTTCCTTCTCATATTGAATTTCTTTTCATATGTTATATTGAGTGGGTGTTTCAGCAATGGAAAAATGTTCATAGTATGGCTTTTCATGTAATCCTACTTTTTTCGTATGCTTATATTTTTAATAAGGATTGATGATGTAGATATTTGGCAATATGATGACAATAAAGTTGTTTCAATACACTAGATGAAAGCTTTCTCTTTTATTTTTTTCTATCATTCCTCTTCTACATCATTCTCCTATCAACACTATTCTTCTTATTCACCTAGGGCATCCTTCTCCTGCTCATTCTTTTATTTCCTTTCTCTCACCTTTTTTTATTGTCGATCACCTTCTACATCACCCTCTTATCAACACTATTCTTCTGATTCACCTGGGGCATCCTACCCCTACCCATTCTTCTATCCATTTCTCTCAATGTTTTTGATCATCAATCGCCTTCTTTCATCACCCCATTGACACTTGAGGGGGCATCTCTCACTTCTACTATTTTTTCTTCTACCCCTTTAAAATTGTACTAGTCTACTATCTTTGAAGTGGTGTCACTTATGCCACCCCAAAGAGGAGCAAATGTAGACACCTATAATTTAGTCCGATCAATTACAATATGTAAATTTCACTAATTATATCCTTTCCCACAAATTGAAGACATATCATTAATAAATGATCATTTTATCTTCTATCACCGTTAATTACTTACATTACATTAATTAATTAACTCATCTATCCAAAAAATACACCAATTAACAACATTCTGTTAATTATCTCCCCTTTATATCTATAATAATTAATTATTTCTAATTAATTAAGCTCCCATTTCTATCTAGATTAATTGATTATTTCTAATTAATTAAGCTCCCCTTTCTATCTAGATTAATTAATTATTCTTAATTAATTAATTCTCTCTTCTATTTAATCAATAAATCGTCATTTATTTGATTAAAACCCTCTCATAACATAAATTATACTAACTATTCCTCTAAAAAGCTTATATAAGCTTGCACACCTATTAATTAATCACTTTGGTTAATTAATAAATCCCCTCCAACCCCATGAGTCACTAAAGGACAAAATAATCTCTCCTAAGGTTGACTAAACCCTTTCTAAACCTCCCTTATCCACAACTAACCCAACCTCTCCATTTATCCCACATGAAGAGGGATGTAGAGATTATTTTATCCAAAGGGTTGTATAAGGAGCCCTCCTCCTACCTTTCTATTTACACCTACATTCCTAAATGAGCATAGAGCATACACTATAGCCATTTATCATCTTTGAGAAATCTTCCATTCGAAGAGCTTGCCTTCTCCATTTATTTTATTCATCCAACCAAGTTTTGAAGTCATATGGAGATATGTCAAATGGTCTTATAGCCATTATTTTACAAGACTCCATTCTTACAAGCCTTGATATTTCAAGTACATAACCAACTCTTTGATTTCTAGAGGTATACCTAGGTTTAATCTCATCTTATTTTTAGCATTCAATAAGAGATAGAAGTTACTTTATTTACCATATTATCTTGAAATGTTCATTTCATGTTTAATGTAGAAATGTTGATAGGTTAGATTTGTTTAAGCTCTTAGCATGATGATGCATAGGTTTAGTTTAGTATTGTATTGAAGCTACTAGGTGTTAGTTTCAACTTTACTTGCATTACTAACTATTTCATGCATACACTAGGAACTTGAAGAGAAGGCACGAGAGGAATAACCTGTAAGGGAAGATGCGTGCTAGCATGCCATCTATCATTTTGTTATTTCTACGTGTATATTTGGTTTCCATACTAATTCCTCTAAGGTTGATTGATTTGGTTATGTGCTTGACTAAAGTTTCTTCTATAGGCTTGCGCCTGATATTTCTCCAAAGATACAACCTTGTTGGACAACTTTCTAATCATATTCGTCTATTATTCATCTTCCTTTTGGTGCACTGGAGAGTAAGAAGTGGATGCCACTGGTCACATACCTTTCTTAGAAGTAAGAAAAGGAACAATAGAAGGCTAGGGCATGAGAGACATTTTTGGGAACAAGGGAATAGGTGGTCTAGGAGCTAACTTTCCCACCTGGATGAGATTTTTTTCAACCCTTACTACAATATTGTAAGCAGTTGGTAAAGTCCTACCTCCCAAAGATTGAATCATGATTAATATGTCACTATTCAATGCTTTGAGGTGTAGGCCTTACCACTAGAGGGATTATGTCCCAAGTCTTCTAGAATATGATATTAAAATAATTCATCTATTTGTTGGGTACCCTCCTTGTTGTTGTCAGTTGCGCCACCAGAGATAGATGATCTGATTTGTCTTTGAAATGATTACAAATAGTTATCCCAAGCTCATCCCAGGTGGCAATAGATTCAATTCTAAAGCCTTGGTACCATTAGAGTGCTTTTCCCTTTAAGGAGGTTGTAAGTAGCCTAATTTCTACATAATCATATGTAATTGAGTAGAGGGAACACATATTTTCTACATCCTAGATATGCTCCTGAGGGGTGACTTGATTTTCACAAGTAAAATATGGAATACTCTTGAGTGTGCCATTCAGAATATCATGTTACACAGATAGAACCAGAGGAATTTCATCAGTAAAATTTAAAAAGTTCCTTAGTGGAGGAGGAGTTTGATGTACCATGGCAAGGAGCGTAGGTTATATTTTATTTGGGGGATTTGATTGGGATCAGAACCCCTAAGATGGAGATTCATGCACAGGTGGTTTGCAATGAACTGTTATCGGAGATAACTAGAGGTATTCAAAATAATCTTCAGCTACTATGTTTTTCCTTGTATGCACTCTTCTCATCAAAGATGTTAAGGATTGCTAAAACAAAGATCTGGAGTTTGTTAGGAGTCACCAAATGTGTTGAAATAAGCCTCCAAAGGCTAGAAATACTAAGTCCACAAACCAGAACCTAGAAATATTAAATATAAGCTTTCAATACTAGTCCCATCGGGCATGCCAAAAACTATTGGTCATTCTAACATGTACCCGTGTCTTGGATCTAGAAGAGATGAACTTTTTGAGACAATAATAAAATTGTCTCCAAGTTGTGGGACCTTTCGCACTTGAGACAAATCTCCAGATAAGGCCAATTCCTCTATCTATTTCTACTACTACTACTAATCCTAATGCTGGAAGGGAAAATTAAGCTAATAATGTCAAGGAACCAGGGATAGAAGGATAACATGAAAGGAAACTACACTAGAATACGATAGCACTAGAAAAATAGGGATGGAAATTATCCATTTTAAGCAAAAATGAGAAGAAAAGGGGCATAAAAGAAGGCTAGATACACAGCACAACTAAAACACATTTACCAAAACATTTTCATGGAACACAACTAAATATGTAGATACAAGGGATGTAAAATGACACAACAAACACACAATGTAAAATAAAAGGAAAGAAAAGGGAATAAAAACATGTTAGGATAAAGAATAGTAAAAAAATGATGCTTCCATTACTTCTAGAAATGCACAAAATTGTTACAATGGTGAAAGAGGCCAATATCCACATGCACGAGCTAGATATAAAGGTCTACAACTCAAAATATAGAAAATATGAAGTCCATATAAAAATGTGTAAGGATCCAAAATGTCAAACATTAACAATGAGCTTAGCTCTTACATTTATAGTTGAATCAATGGAAGAAGAAGAAAAGAAGGAGGGAAAACCAGAGTTTAAAATACAACCACTAAGAAGAAACATTCAATGCCTACAAATCCTCCTGAAATTTGTCAAGTGCACTTCCCTATGTAATCCATATTAAATTGGGTGGTTAGAGTAATCAGATCTT
Organism: Taxus chinensis; assembly: GCA_019776745.2. Lineage (NCBI taxonomy): Eukaryota > Viridiplantae > Streptophyta > Pinopsida > Cupressales > Taxaceae > Taxus > Taxus chinensis. Next base: position 445,935,871 of record CM034154.1, read on the forward strand.
CTCATTAATGCCCAAAGATACGTTTTCCACTTCTCTCCTACCAAATCCATTGAAAATTTAAATTTGAAAGGCCTAGCATGTAGCCCATGTTGGCAACTATTGATTAAGACCAGTCATGCATCGATTACAATTTTGTAGCAAATGTTATGACTATCAAAAGTTTGTCAGAGCTAACTAGGCACACAAGACATGTGGCACATGATGATTAGCTGAAAGGATTGTCAAATGTGGAAGATGTTTTTTCACTTCCACCACGTGTCACCCACTGATTTGTTGCAAGGATTTGGCATCTGGTTGGCATGCTTTGAACTGTTGTGTGTAACACACTCACACATATTAGAGTATGATGTGACACAAAATGGTGAAAATAAGGGTGCAAAGGTATGTATATAGAAGAATGAGGTGCAGGAGAATGAAATAAGGAAGGTGCATGTAAAAGTGATGAATGCGGAAGAAATGTGGTAAATAGGTGAGAGGAAAGTGCATGATAGAGGCACAATTATTACAAAATGATGTAACAAGGCATGAGGAAAGGGTGCATAGGGATTCCAAGGACTTAGCCGATTTTAGGAAATAAATCAAAGGTGTGCGCGAAGGTGAAATGTAATACTGAGAAGAAGGTGGAGGTGTAGATGGTGTGCACAAGGGGAAGATAAAACAAAGAGGAAAAGGAAAAGGAAAGGAAGGGAATAAATCATGAAAGGAGGATCACGTGGGGCATGTAAAGAAATTGCAACCATGGAATGTGCCAAGTGAATAAGTGAAGTACGCACAACATGTATGTAGAACCATAGTGCCATAATGAAAAATGAGTTATCCAAATAACTAGGAGAGTTATTATGGATAACAGGAAGCTAACTTCAACATGACAAAATTATATTACAATGGAGCATGAGGCATTGTCAATGATCTACACGATGCACAAATTTAGGTAGTATTTTCTATCAACACCTTTTATTTTCTACATGGACCACATGGCATTAAAGTACTTGGTGAAAAATCTTGTTTTCCAAGGGCGTATGTGCTGGTGGGTCTTATTATTTTAGGATTTTGAGTTTATGGTTGTGGTAAAACTAGGGAAGAGAAATTTAGGACCTGACCATCTATAATAGATTTACTTAGGAGAGGACATGTATAGCATTGAGGATGCAATCCCAGATGCATATCTATTTAGATTACATCATGCACCCTTTGACTTGGAGGATTATTTTGTTTTCTTAAAAATGGGTGTGGCACCAGAAGGAATGAAGGCCTTGGATAAGAATCAGTTGGCCATATGAACCACACCCTATCTATTGATTAGCGGATACCTATACAAGCTAGGTTGAGATGAGTCTTTACACCAGTGTGTGTTATAACATGAGTGTACTGCAATTATGGAGGAAGCCCATGGTGGAATTGCAGGAGGTAAATATATAGGAAATGCTACCACGTGCAAGATCCCATTAGTAGGCCTTTGGTAAGAAACAATTTATAAGGATTTTATTTAATATTACAAGGCTTGTGAACATTTCCAACACCTTGGTAAGCCAAGATGAAGAGATGAAATTCCATTAAGACCTATTACTAGTGTAGAGCCATTTGAAAAATGGGAAATTGACTTTGTGGGCCCTATTTTCCCACCCTCATGTAGGATAGGTTCACACTATATTATTACTTACACATATTATATTATAAGATGGGCATAAGCGGCACCTACAAAGGATTGTATAGCAGCTACAATGGCCAGGATCTTATTGGAGAATATAATCAGTAGGTATGGGTGTCAGTTGAGCTTAACGAGTGACAGGGGTACACATTTCTTAAATGAGACTGTTTGAATCTTGTTGGCAGAGTTTATGGTGGTGCATCAAAAAACTATGCCCTATCACTCTTAGGATAATTGAACTATTGAGGAATTTAACAAGATACTAAGTCACACATTAACAAATATTTGCAATGTCAAAAGGAGGGACTGGGATGAAAAAGTCTCTACAGTGCTATGGGAATATTGCATGACTTATAAGCATTTGAACAAGGCCACACCCTTTCAATTAGTTTTTGGCGTGAAGGAAGTTCTTCCTATGGAATTCATGTTGCCATCTCTATGTATTGCATGCATAGAAGGATTGAATGATGAACAAGCATTAGAGGAGTGCATAGATAAACTTATGGAGTTAGATGAGAGGTGTTCCATTTCTAGATGGAGTTAGAAGAAAGAGAGAGCACGAGAGAATGCATGACATGATTGTCATATTAAAAACAAGAAGTCTGAGGTTGGGAAAATGGTCATGTTATATTATTCTAATTTTTTGTGCCACCTAGGGAAGCTCAAGGTGCATTCGTTGGAACCATATACTATTACTTACATACTAGATTCAAGCATTTTCCATTTACAAGTGTCGGATGGCACATGGTTTCTCAGTTTCTTTAACAAGATTAGGTTGAAGCCCTATTAGAAATAAGTCTTCTATGCATTTATAAATAAGGAAGTATTGCCATTTAGCTTAGGATCTCCCTTAATGTATTTTCCTTTATGTGTTTCCTTTTCATCGTCACTTTGATTTTTCTTCTTGTTTATTTGTTGTGGGCATGCTTGTGTGTCAGTAGCCAGTTATTATTTAAAGGGTTTTTATGCATAAAGTAATGCACATCCTTTTAGTGTGGGGTGGAGAGTGTAAAGAAGAGTTTTAGTGATTATTATGATAATAAGTAAGTGTTGGGAGTGTTTTTAATTGATGGCCCAGATGAGGAAATAAAAAGAACGTGGGTTGAGAGGAGCGTGCGTAGCAGAGGTGATCATGGGAGAAGATTAGTGTCAAAATTTTTATAAAAACCACGTATAGGGATAAGAGCACAAAGCAACATGAGGTAGGAGGTAATAAGAACTAGGCCTAAGATGTAGAGGAAGATTAACTTTGGTGCTATGAGCATGTGTAAGGTTCTGTGGTCGATGTAGTATTACACACCAAAAGGTTGTGGGAGTTATATACAAGTTCGCATGTGAAGGGAAAGTGCTAGACAAAATGCGTGGAAGGATGACATTGGAAAAATTGAAATTTAATGTAATTTTATAGTGGTAGGTGGCATGGGAGTTAATGTGGGGAAAATAAATAATCTATAAATAGAAGGTCATGGAGAGTTATTATTTTTATCTTGCATTTGTTGTTGAAAATATCTTGTGAACTAGAGCATCCTTATGATGAATCTGCGAAGAGTTGCATGTGAAGTGGAGAAGCTGGTAGATTTTTGATCCAAAGTGGAATGGAGTACATGGGTGTGTGTGGAGGATGTTTCTTGTTGGATTCTTGTGAAGTTTTACGTTGTCTTGTGGAAGGAGATTTTTCCAAGTTAGGGTTTACAGAGCTGAGGCACAAGTTTTGAAGAAATTTCATTGAAGGAGTGGAGCCAAGGAATAGAGCAATTTTAAAGCACAATGTAAGGAAGAATTTATAAGGACCTTATGATAAAAATGGCACCAAGGAAAGGGTAAAATGTTTCACTGAAGAAGGGAAAGGGTAAGGGCAAAGGAAAACCCACCGTATTGACAATTTTTATTGAGGAGTGGTACACGAAGATGTAGTACCCAAATGGCATTTTCATGGTGATGGAATGGGTTTCTCAAGTGTAAAAGATGGTTATTAGTGATTATATAACCAAAAGATAGATACCACAGAGAAGGATATCATGTTGGAGCTAGTTCTCCCAACTAGAGATAGAACACATGACAACAAACATGTGTATGATGATCCTGTGAAGACCACATTGGAGAAGGATAAACTTTTACAACTCTATGAATTACCATATTTTGGAAAACCTAAAATGTTATACCAGTGGTTGATGGAATGTGTCCATGAGGACTATTTTTACTTTGCAAAAAGGAGAATGTGCTTAAATACTTAGTTTATCTCTAGATACACTGGGATTATTTGCATTGGAGAATCATTAGAGGATGACTTAGACAATAAGCACGTCATTAACAAAATGACTATATAATTTGAATACAAGAAGGGTTCACACTACTTTGATATCACTAGGATCACTAACTCAACAATGAAGATGGTTGCGTACTTTCTCACCAATTTTAATGGACAAGAATGGTGGACACAAGTGAACAAGAGGTGGTTGTCAGTTTGCAAGAAAATTTTAGAAGGAAAAATCTACAACCTCTCAGAATTCATTGCAGAGGAGATCATAGATTCCATGAGTAATGGGGATAAGATCATATATGGTATCTTCTTTGTTACCATTGATTTTTATGAGATTGGAGTGCCTGATGGGCCGAATAGCTACGTATGGGTATACATTTATGGGAACCCTTCCCCCACTAAGAGGTTTGAATCATACACTTGTGATACAATAGTTGCTTCATATAAAATGTCCTTAGAGAAGTGGTACAAAAAAATGCACGATGCATTCATGGAAAAATGGATAATCCCTAAGCAAATTCCAACCTTAGTGGATGGTGAGGCATATTTCCCAGTATAATATCACTTCTACATAGGCATATTTACTTTGACAGATGGAATGAAGATTCCATGGTGTAAACTACCCTTTTCCTTCATAGCATAATACTTTCAAATCATGGTTAACAGTTTCAAGGAGGAAAAAATATCAAATTTGATCTAAGTGAGGTAGATCAAGATCACCACGTGTTTTTCCAAACCTTAGTGTATCCTAAGAAGCATGCCTATGTAGATAATTATGTATCTTACACTGTACATATGGTAAAGTTCATGTTAATACCTATTGCAGGTAAGACAAAAACAAGGGTCTATGTACACCTAAGGCCTACGTTTGAAAAGGGAACGTATGTTGAGGATGATGTATCCATCCTAGAAGACCCTACCGAAAGAAATAAGGTGGTACCAAAGAAGAGATAAATTGAAGAAACTCCAACAAGTAGGGCACCAAGTGCATGTAGAGTTAAGACCACGAAAGCACATGAGTTAGGCATGGACACAAGTACTTAAACTTGGAGGAATAAATCCCCCATGAAGAAGAATTCACTATAGAAGGAAATTCCCCCTGTGATAGAAGATTTTCCGATGAAGAAGAAACAAAAGATGATGCAGAGTTCATACTATGAGAAGATGGAGAGCATGAAGGGTGAAAGGTATGTAGAGGATAATAAAGAGCGCAAAAAAGGTGAAGACCCCATTATGTATAATGTACACGAATCTGATGAAGATCAGAATGATTATGATGAGGGTGATCATAATGTGGGAGGAAGTGAAGAAGAAGTAGGGATGAAAGTGCAAAATACCCCACACCTAGTCGGAGGAAAATTAGAGGAAATTGTGGAAAGGGAAGTGGCAGGTATCATACAAAACTTGGTGGAGCACGAGGTGGAGCACAACACTGAAGAGATATTAAGAGAGTCAGAAGAGAGCGTAGACAAGGAGAAGAGTCTAGTAGTCATCTTCCTAAAGTTAGCATGCACCGGTGGCAATATCCTGATAACAAAACAAGGACAGATGACTTATGTCAATGACCCCGACAAGATTGTATGTGGGCACTTCTAGAGCACAGTGCCCACAGATCAAATCTTTTCTTGTTCATCTTTTGAGAATTTTTTTTTTACATAATTATGAGGAAGATGATATCATGGACCTTCGAATCCCATGTTGACGAGCTTGAATTCAAATTTGGTGTGGATGCAGTGATAGAAACACATAACCCTAACAAGGAGAATCCTATCGTTGATTCCCAATTACTAACTAATGAAAAGGGCTGTAATGCACTCAAAAAGGTATCAGTAGAGGTGGAGGCAACGTTAATATAAAGGAATAACATAATCAGATATTTGGAGGAAGAATTGGAGGATAAGAATAAGGATATAATAGAGAGATACATGGAGATAAAAGGGAAGGATTTCTTAATTTCGCAGCTAAAGGCTGAGTTGATATAGGAGAAGGTGAAGGTTCGTAAAGCCTCTATGAAAGTGAATACTATCTCATACTCCATAATTCTAGCATGCCTAGATTTGGCCCCTCCTGATCAGAAGTATGAGTCATCTTTCCTCTTCCAAGAGGATTTGATGCGCTTGATCACAATGGAGAAGCCACCACTTGCATTAGAGATAGCAGAGGAAGTTCTTGCATGACATATGAAGATACCATAAATTAGTAATCTGAGCTCCTTTCCTTAGTTAAAACCATGATGCACATGGCTGAAGTTGTCTTCAACAACTGTGGAGATAGGGACATGATGACAGGTATATTGGTTATTACCCATGAGGTAGACCTGAAGGAGTTCCAGAAGAAGAACAAGGGTAACATGGTGGAGTGTGATAAAATCACAGTGGAAGTTGAGAATAAGTTGGAGATGATTGAAGGACTAAGGGTCTTAATTAAAAATAAAGTAAAGGATTTATATCCCCAAGTCACGCGAAGGATGGACATGCTAAGCAACCTTAAAAAGTAGATGCAGAAAATTGTTGATACACTGAAGGTTAAGGGTGAAGAATTATAATTTGATGAATTCAATGCACTAATAGAGTATTTATTTCAACAAGAACGTAGTGAGGTGGATGCTTGGAATAAAATTGAAGCATACTTGAACAAATACTTCCCAATCCTTATGCAGTAGTAGTTAAATTCTTTTATTCTTTGGCGCAAGATGGATACAAATTATTCTTTCCTCCCATTTTTATTCTTTGATTATTGGAGGATAGATTTTTTTTTACTACGGATAACACATTCAGTGTTGGGTAATTTTCAGCCCTTAAAATGAATAAGTCCTAAAGCAAAGGATGAGCACATATGGAAGGTACTGTGGAGGAAAGTGTGTGGGTGAAAGCATGAAAGGAGAGGTTGGTTGGTGTGTGGGAGAAGAAAAAGGATTCAATGGTTTAAGGACTTAGCCACATTTAAGTTAAAGGATATCATATACAAAACACATGAGGATACTGTTGGTTGGATATTTTGTCAAGTCAAAATATGAAATTCAACCATAGTACATGGGATTAAATCCCTCCTCAAAGACAAGTGAGGTTGCCTGTTTATTATTAATCTAAAACACAATAAAAATAATGCGTACAATATTCACACTAATCTAACCATTGGGATTGGGATAGAATCCCGAAATCCATATCCATACTATGTGAGGATGTTGTCTTTATAAATGGATTGGGTCGGAAATTATTATTATGGAAGAAACACAATGGAAAGGAAATGAGAGGAACATAGTTTCTTTCGAGTAAACCTAGATAACGAAATAATCATACGAGCTTTAGATAACAAATGTAATGTTTGAAATGATTAGAATCATCAAGATGCTAAACAAGAATAGCTTAAGATTATGAACATAAGAACTATATCTTAAGAAAGATACATCTCACAACACAAAGTTTGCAAAATAGCATCAGCTCCTATTCCTCAAATGACTAAAAGAAAACACAAAGTCTTTCTTCTTCACAATAGTTCTCAATATTCCAAAAATCTCCACCCTTTGGAATGTATGTACATCCCTTTTTTATAATAAAAATAGTTGAGAGAAAATAGGACAAACCCTATAAAACAGTTTGTTAACAAGAGTCCTATTTTTCTTGACTCTCATGCAGGAGACCAAGTCAAAATATGATTCCTATGTGATGAAACAGAAATGAAAAAGACATGTCAATTTCAAGATTGAAATGACACGTTACATCAAGACTTAGTCTGAATCGTCATCTTTTTCTTCCTCATCTTTCTCTTCTTCTAACTGAGCCTGTTTGTTCCAAAATTCTGGGAATTTCCGGATTATACCTTGCATCTCATTTTCATCAGGCGCAGTGGAATGATCACTCAAGACTTCACATGTTTCGTGAGTGTCACTGGCACTACCAGGAAGCTTTCTCAATCTTTTGTTGAGTTTTCTCAAGGCCTCCAAAGAATGTTCAATCTTTACAAACCTGTCAATGATTTCAATGCCAAATCCATGAGCTGGTTCATGCTGAATTGATTCTTGGATTTGTTTGAAAAGATCATCAGCTGGTAGGATGCCCGAGTTTCCACTTGACACTTTTGCACATATTTTCAGTAGTTCTTCTTCCAGGTCACTCTTGCCATCAATCAACTGATCTCTTGATTCTCTCAATTTACCGCAAGCTTCTTTGAGAATTTTTACCCTGAACCTGATGGCTTTGGTCAGCTGAAAATGTTTATCCGCATGCGGGATGATGCCTTCTTCTATCAAGATGCGTGATGGGATTTGCTTCAGTACCTAAAGAGCTTCGAAAGTCAAATCAAGGTGTCTGATTTCTTGAGAGAAGTCATCATCCATATTTTCCCCATCACTCTGTATATTCCCCAAGGATTGGTAAACTTCTACGGTGTCTTGAATCACTTCTTTCCCCTGTTGGAGCAGCCTTTGGGTCCATTCATCGACCACCCTTCCTTTTTCATTAATCTTTTCAATTACAGGCACTGATGAGAAGTCAAACCCGATGGGATCAGAGGATGATGGTACGGACTCAAGGGGTTTTGAGAGCTTAAGCAATACCTCTATCAACTGCTCCACCTTTTCTTTAAGCTTATCCCTGCTGTCTTTTGTCTCCTTCAATTTCTGGCATAGCACGTTCATAGCATCTCATGCATCCTGTTGTGCTCCTTCTGTTGTCACTTCTCCTAGAGCCACCTTGGTTATCTGATAGTCAGAGGCCGTTATATCCTCTTTGGTTTTGTCAGTCGCGGGAGTGGCGATCTCTGCAAACTTATGTCCCGAAGCATCCACTAAAACCCTTGAAACTATTTTGGGTTTCTTGGCTGATTTAGTAGTAGAAGCCTTGAGTGAACTAAAATCAAAGGCTGGTATGGGTACAACCACCTTCCTTTTCCTCAGATTTTGCTCAAGTAACCATTGAGGCGTGTCAGAGGGAGTTTCCATTATTGTAGAAGTTGGTATCATACTTTCAGGGGGAGGGGGATCCACTGGTGGAGTGGGGACAGTTACCAATGTGGTAGCAGATTCAGTGAAAAGAGGCACAGGAGGGGGCATGTTGGTAGTTACTTTGGTCCCAGCAGAGAGGGGTGAGAGTCCAGAGAAAATGTTGGCCATGACCGATGAAGTAGATGGGGAAAGAGGGGGTAGAAGTGGTTGTGAAGTAGGAAGTGCAGATCCTGATGCCAAAGCCTGGGATGCAAGAGATAAGGTCACTTCAGTTGGGTAGTCAACAAATGGTGAAACTAGGGTCTGACTTACTTCTCTTTCCAAATAAATTTCTCCTATTTCTGGTGGTGTTGGTGACTCTAGCACATTCACCATTTCAATTGGAGTAACAATTGAAGGGGTTTCTTCTACTCTTCTCTTCTTGAAAAACTTGACCTTTATAGGTCCCTTAGAAGAGCTTTTGTCCTTTTCCTTTTTGGAGGACCCTGCCTCTGCAGCAACCAACTTTGAAAAATTATCTTCTTTGAAAATCATTCCCTAAGAGGTAAGCCATGCCTTGGTGCGTGCAAGAATCAGGGCCGATCTATCTGTAATTGAGGCTTTTTCACCGATAGACCAATCAATAGGTGGGAAAACATATTGATCTTCATTCAATCGGTCATAGGAAGGATCCAGAACACTTTCATTATCACAAGTACCTTCTGGTATGTCAGTGAGCTCAAGTGTCCGAATCTCAGCAAGTGTCAACCTGCTATGATCTTTTCTTCGGACAGCAACCTCATCACGTAAATCAATCCAGATGTCTTCTACGTTTGGCACATGCGGGTACAGAGTTCCATATGCCTTAAGGACTCCTCAAAAATCAAACCCATCTCAGGGCTTCATGTGCTTCTTCAACTTATCTTGAAGCTCATGTACAATGTTCTTGGCTTTCACCACCATTGAACAAGTATACCTTCCAATAGAAATTGGGAAAGATACAGCGGCCTTGTGTTTACTCTGTTGGAATTTGTGAAAATCCAACAATTGCCTGACCAACTCCATCAAGATTAGTTTTTCCCCTGGATATCTTGGCAAACAGAAAGGATCCCCTGGGTACATGACTACTCGAAGATATGTGAACTTCTTAAATTACAAGAAGACACAACCCCATTTTGAAACTTCAGCCCATGCCTCATCAGAGACTCTCGTTTTCCTCAATTCGGGGTTTAACCTGCAGATGTTCTCATAAAAGAAGGCATCGTTTACCCTTCTGAATTGGTCTTCAGACCCTTTTCTTGTTAGCTAAGGAAAATACCGATAAACATGTTCCACTGTCTTGTTCCCCTTGGTGTCCAATCCAGGATAGTTCCTCATGCCGGCCGCTGCATAGGTGACATACGAGGACATATAAAACTTCCCCGTAGACATGACTATTGTCATTTGAGAATCTATCTCGTTACTGATAAGAGTACCCCAATCAATTCCCTGTTGATTCTTCTTAATAATGATCATGAATTGGTACATCCATCCTTGGAAAACATTTGATTCGGGGAAACCAAAAACCCGACTCAACAGAGTAATGATATCATTGATTTCCTGAATGAAATCACTTCTAGGAACAAGTCTTGGGAACCTGGAAACAGTCGGTTTGGATTTGATTAGGAACTTCTTATTCACGTGCTTGATACAATCCTCCTGATCATTGTCCCAAGATTTTTGGGCTGACTTGAGATCCACATCTCCATATTCCTCAAAATTAGGCAGCTTGAGAAGGTCATCGAAGTAACCTCCGTCCAACTTGATTACAACTTCTCCCGCCTAATTTTTCACAGAACGAGAAGTAGAGTCATAGTTCGAAGCACAGGCTAAGATGAACTCGGGGCACTGAGCAGACATAGGGAAACCTGCTGCAAGAGGTAGACCACTGCCAACTATTGATTTCATCCATGGAGTCTGGGAAGAGCTCTTGACCCTATTCCAAAAATCCTCCATATCTATGTTTCTGAGCTCTGTATCCCGGATGTCGTAATTACAATCAATGTAGGAGGGAGACTCCACCTTCCTAAATTTGTACTTCATCCTCCCTGATTTTTCAGTCTTATCTTGTGATGAACCAGGGTCTGACATGAGGAATTTAAAAGGAGGAGAGTGTCGGAGATCAGAAGATGTTGAACACTTCAGAAAACCCGACACACTGGAGATGGCAGAAAGTTGAAATGTCTGACACACTGGAGATGGAAAAGGAAATTTGACACACTGGAGATGTTGGAAAGTTGAAAATGTCTGACACACTGGAGATGTCGGGAAGTTTGAAGTACCCAACACACTGGGAGGATTCCAGAAAGATTGAAATGTCTGCTATCTTGGGAGGATGCCGAAATTTTTGAAGTGCCCAACACCTTAAAATTTCTGATACACTGCGGGTTTTGAACACTGCAAAGCACCCTGCGAAACCCAAAAAGAGGGAATCGGGTAATTGTTAGGTTGAAACATGCAAGTTCTTCTTCACTGTTGATATCCCAAATATATTTTTAATTACAATGACATTCTAGGGAATAAAACAAAGTGAGCATTCCAAAGGGGGAACCCTAAAACACAAACCTGATTTAGAAAACAACCCCAAAACGGAATAAGTAAAACTCGAATAACCTCGACAAGAAAAAGACAGAAACTCAGAAGAATCATTACACAATCATTTCACAAATATCACAAACAAATAATAAAGGGAGATACCTTTAATCAAAATGAAAAATGATCAAAAATGAGCAATGCAATCAGGAACAGAGGCGAGTCAGGTTTCTGGGTCGAAGATGCATGCACGAAAATCCATGAGGTAAAAAGTACGTCTGGTAAAAATGATGTGGAAATCTAAATATTTACAAGAAATTTCGCATTTAATACACTTCAGTTGACATGTGTCAACTACCCGACAACTTGGTATTAATGCCATGTCAGTATGCTTGGGGATTCTGAGAACCCGACACAAAGGGTTTCAGAGAAATTCAGGTTTCGGGTTACGGGAAGCAAGCGACATGAAGCATGATGCTTGATGGTCCCGGAAACCAAAAACAAAGGAGTAAATCGAGCTTCAGGGATCGGAAGGCATGCGACATGAAGCATGTTTTGATGAAGGCATGTTCCGATGCTCGGAAGACCCACAAACCCGAAACAAAGGAGTAAATCGGGCTTCGGGGATCAGAAGACATGCGACATGAAGCATGTTTTGACGAAGGCATGTTCCAATGCTCGGAAGACCCGGAAACCTGAAACAAAGGAGTAAATTGGGCTTCGGGGATCGGAAGACATGCGACATGAAGCATGTTTTGGTGAAGGCATGTTCCGATGCTCGGAAGACCCGCATACCTGACTCGCCTTACTTGATGCAGGTTTCAGGTTTCGGGGAACACATGACATGAAGCATCCAAAACACATGTTGTCTTGCTTTTGAAACCTGAAAACCTGATTATCTCTCTGAAAGGGCATTCTTAAGAAACCAGCTCAAAAATTTCTTAGGGTTATCTCATTTTGGGCGTAAACACAAAAAATGAGATAACAACTAGCTCTAGTTGGGGACTTTCTTTGTGATATCAAAGGAAGAGAACTCAAAATCTCTGGCTTTATCCATTGGGCTACGGAGTCAGAAAAGAAGAAAACCGAAAAACAAAACAAGGAAAGAAAGAAGACCAAAAAGCAAACACACGACAGAAAATAAAGTATGTACAATGCAAAAGAGCATCTTGCATTACTGATGGAACAACTTTAGATGTTGGCCGCTGAAAGGAAAAGGGAGTAACTCTCCATCAAGATATGATAGATGGAAACTATTTTCACCACTCAGCTGATGAATCTTAAAAGGTCCTTTCCACAAAGAATCAAACTTTCCGTGCATTCCTTTCTGCTCCCTCCTCTTATCCCAAAGCAACACCAGGTCTCCAATTTGGAAATTACGTTGCCTTGATTTCTTGTCAAAAAATTTCTTTACTTTTCTTTGATGATCTGCAATGCGATCAACCACCTTGCTTCATTCCTCTTCTAGCCTAGCTAGGTACATAACCCTTTTTTCAATAGAATTTTGAAAGGTCACATCTTCGACTGCTTTGGCCAACTGTAAGGCTGGCAACTCTACTGAGATAGGTATCTCAACATCAATCCCATACAGTACTTGGAAAGGAGACATTCCTATAGCTCGCTTTGGGGTAATCCGATCAGCCCATAACGCATCATACAATGCTTTGTGCCATGTCCTCTGGTTTTCATCTACTAGCTTTCTAATTATGGTAACCAGGTTCTTGTTGCTGGACTCAGCTTGCCCATTGCCTTGGGGATAATAATCAGATGAGTGAGCCAGGGTGATGCTGAATCCATAGAAAAATTCTGTCAACTCATGTGATGAGAAATTGGAGGCATTGTCAGCCACAATCTTGTGAGGCACACCGAATCTGACAATTATATTTTCTTTAAGGAACTTGCACACGGCTTCTGAGGTTGCTTGCTTGATTGGCGCAGCTTCCACCCACTTGGTAAAATAGTCTGTAGCAGTCAGCACGTAATTGTGTCTGGCACTGGAGGTAGGATTCAACATTCCAATGAAGTCAATTCCCCACTGGCGGAAAGGTTCTTCAATCACTACGGGCTTCAGGGGAAGAGCTGCTAGCTTAGGACGACCAATGAAATGTTGACAAGCTTCACACTTGGACACCCACTCTGCTAAATCCCGAAAGAGAGTAGGCCAATAGTACCTAGCCCATAGGATCTTATAAGTTGTTACAGAGGATGAGAAATGTCCTCCGCATGTTAGGCTATGGAAGGATTCTAATAACCTTGTCTGCTATGATTTATCAACACAGCGCAGGAATACACCATCAATACCTTTCTTATATATTCCGTTATCCCACAGGAGGTATCTTACAGATCTTAACTTGACTGTCCTCTTCTCCTTTTGGCTTAAATGTAGGGGACATTCACCATAAGTCAGAAAGAAAGCAATATCTGTGTACCATTCATCAATCGTGCTCACGAAAAGCACCATGGGCAAATTTGAAGAGGTATCTTTGGTCTTTTCACATTTTGTTTCAACATGGTTTTCCGTGATCAATTGACACAGGCCCCTTCCTCGTACCAACGTGGTAGGTCTAATGTCCAAGTCATACTCTTGAACTTTAGCTATCCAGGTACCTCATTGACTTCCCAGCTCTTGTTGAGTCAAAATGGATTTAACAGCGGTGTCGGGAACGAGAACGAGGGTATGGGAGTTCAGCACATAGTACCTGAAATGTTTCACCACTCGTACCACTGCATAAGCATGCTTTTCAATTTGTGACATTTTTAGTTCATGTTCCTTTAATGGGAAACTCATGAAAGTGATGGGAGCTTCAATTCCCTCGCCGTTCTCCTGCATCAGGATGGCTGACACTGTGTGAGCGGAGGCGTAGCTGTACATAATGAAATCTTTTTTGAAATCTGGACATACTAGGATAGGAGCGCAAGCAACTACCCTTTTGACTTCATCAAATGCAAGCTTCCCTTCAGTACTCCATTGAAATGGAATTTTTCCTTTCATCATCCCAAGGATCTCCTTGGTTTTATCAGCGAAATCTGGTACGAACCTTCTTAGGAAATTGACCTTTCTGAAGAAGGAATGAACTCTAGTTTTACTCATGGGTAGGGTAAGGCTCTGAATGGCCTTCACCCTCTCTGGGTCGATTTTGGTTCCTTCTCTAGTCACAATATGACCCAGCAACTTTCCTTCGGTCACTCCGAACATGGAATTCTTGGGATTTAATGAAATCCCATGACGCCTGCATCTCAAGAGTACTTGTTCTAAATGATCATAATGATCACTCCATTTTTTAGAGAAAACGGTCAAGTCATCCAAATATACCACTATGACTTTGCCCATCAGGTCTCTGAATGCCAAGTCCATAGCTCTCTGAAAGGTGGCTCTGGCGTTGATCAAGCCGAAAGGCATCCTCCTGTAAGCAAAGGTCCCCCATGGGGTTGTGAAGGCCGTCTTGTGTTGATCCTCCGCAGTTACCTCAACTTGATTATATCCTGAAAATCCGTCAAGCATGGATAGCATTTCTGATCCAGTAACAGTCTGTAACACCTGATCCATGATAGGCAAGGGATAGTTGTCTTTTAACGAAGACTGATTCAGGTTCCGAAAGTCAACACAAATCCGGATTTCGCCATTCTTCTTCCTGACAGGGACGATGTTAGCAATCCAGGTGGAGTGATGGATTGGAAAAATAATTCTGGCATCTAACATTTTCTGAATTTCCGCAAGGATAGTCCCTGAGATCTTGGGATTGTAATGTCTTTGCTTCTGCCTGTAAGGTTTTACATTAGATTTCAAAGGAATATTGTGCCGTATGTCTTTGGGCTTGAAAGATTTTAAATCTGCATAGGACCAGGCTAAGACATCCATGTATCTCTTCAGGAGTGAAGTGAATTTTTCTTTCTCCTCAGGGGAACAACATTTCCCAATATTCACCATCCGAGGTTGATCAGACGAACCTAGATTGACTTGATCTACTTCTGAGGAAGAAGCTCCTTCAACTTGTCTCTTGTTTTGAATAAAACGGTCATGCTTGTCAAACAAACCCTCCAGAGAAACCAGACCTTTGGGTATCTTGTTGCCTTTAAGCTGAATAAACTCACCATCAACCTCTTGATATGGATCTGAGATAGATTCACGGAAAGCTGATTCCAAACCTTCAAAGTACAGCTCACTAAAATTGTCAGCTTTTTCTAGAAAAGTCAACACTTGTTGATCATCATTGAACACTTACCAGTGAGCCGCATTATCTGGGATACTGGGACGGTACACAATCTCAATGGTGTATGTGTCTTGTTTGAACTGGGGATGAGGGAGAAGGAGGGATGCAAACACAGCCAAAGAATCAGCCTTGTCATTATAATCTCTCAAAACTGCCTTGATGGAGAATGCATCAAAGCATTCTATATTATCCCAAACTTTGTTCCTGTAATGTCTCAAGCGATCATTTTTTACTTGATAGATTCCCTTGACCTAGTTGACAATCAGCTTTGCATCCCCTTGAACTTTGAGATTTCGAATGCCCTTCTTTCTGGCCATTTCTAATCCTAGTAACAGAGCTTCATATTCAGCTGTGTTATTAGTATTATCAAACTGCAATTTGAAAGCAGAGGGGAAGATCTCAGAATTAGGAGATATAAGAACTACACCAGCGCCCGATCCGGTGGTTGAACAGCTACCATCAAATTCGAGGGTCCAAATAGCATTAGGATCTTCTTTCTTGACGTCCACAGCTAGTATCTCTGATGTCATGAAATAATTTCCAAAACTAGCATCTTCGAAAAGAATTTGAGCCTTAGGGTCATCTGATTTAGTTACCAAATACTTTGCCTGAGGTTCGGGATGGAGAACATGATAAACCCCATTGACTGGAATCCTGGCCTTGGTCCAATCCATATTAATTTCTCCTCTGACGTATTTACAAAAACCTCTACCCAAGAGGATACCGTAAGCTGTAGGAATGTCAGCAACTAGAATGGTCATTTTCACTCTCTTCTCTGGGAAGGCAACGAATGCAAACTGTGCATCTTTGATTTGACCAATCAAAGGAACTTGTTTGGTTTCCATGGAGTAACACCATCCATATGACTTAGTCAAAGTAAGCCCAAGGGCATGGGCTACTTTTGCGGGCATAACATTGTCGGAGGCCCCTGAGTCAATGATGCAATTGCTAAGTTTAAACCCATTTATTAGCAAAGACAAATAAAATGGTTTAATCTTTCCTGAAGAAGAAGCAGAGGTCAGATTGTTCTGAGGTGGGGATTGAGTAGGATTTGGCAAAATACCTTTTGAAGGTGGGGGAATGGTGGCTTTACTTCTAATGAATTTGGTGAGTTTTTCAAACTGTTCAGGATTTGACTGAAGGTATTCTGCTTCTGACATTTGGATCTTGGTTCTTTTTGCATGATCGATAATGTCAAAAGTAGTATAAGGAGTGATGGTAAGTTTGGTTCTAATCTCGTGAGCTTGAGCTGGGGCACTGACCTTAGGAGAAAGAGAATGAGGAGAAGTTGTTACCTTTTTGGTGACTTCTCTTTCAGTTTGCACTGAAATAGGAGCACCTCTCTTAACTATGGCGATGGAAGGTTCCTTGTTCTTCTCCTTGGGGCTTCCAAGAGGTTTTCTTGGATTCTGAGATTGGGATCGAGTGAAGATGGAAAATGACTGGCCATCTGGTGCACATTCATCTTCTTTGTATTCCAAATACCCAATGCTGGAGTTGCCAGCTGAATCGTCATAAGACTCATCAGCGTATCCTGAAGCTTCAAAAGCCTCGGGGGAATCTTGTTCTTCTGGTTCTTCCTCTTCTTCAACTATTTCTACTTCCGTGTTAATGGGAGGAGCTTCGATTTCCAGTCTTGATTGAGCAAGAGTTAACCACGGCCTATCTCTTACAGGTGCACCATTGGTGTTATTGAAATTCCGTCTAGGGATATCCCGATACGGAACATTGCTCACCTGCTGGGACATTTGCTTTTTTAAAGAAATCAAATCATTAGCCATCTTTTGAATCATAGGGTCAGTATTACCTTGGGAAGAACCTTGATTTTTAGGCTTGGGCGCATCTTTCCTGATTCTTCTGGCCAAAATGAGATCATCTTCTATTTTAATAGCCGTTAACTGAGCGATAGCCAAATCTGGGATAGCTGACCTTCTTAAAAGAAAGCTCACATCGAGAGGCTGAGCATTAATGAAGAAGCATTTCTGATTTTCTGGAGTAGGCACAACTATTTCAAGAATTTTTCGGATTAGCTTGTTGAACTTTTCCATGAAGTCCCGCATGGGTTCATGTGATTCCTTCTTCATATGGGTAAGTTGTGCTAACAAAGCATGAGAATCTTTGGCTGGTTTGAAATGTGCTTCAAATCTGGTCCTCATGGTAGCCCAATTTGTGATGCATGCATTTGGAAGGTGGTAAAACCATTCAGTTGCTGCACCATGTAATGTTTCAACGAAGAGTCGAACAGAGACATCTTCGTGAGCTACTCCAAGGACACCACATGCTACAAAGAAAGATGCAATGTGTTCATCAGGATGCTGCTTCCCATCACCATTAAACTTGGGAATGTTTTTACGTGATCCATGTGGTAACTCGTGCAATGGTGGAGTTAAAGAAAGAGGACCAATAGCTGCACCCCAGGGCACAGGTTGTGCTGCCAACCTTTTGAAAAGAGTACGTATAGGGATCTAAGTGTCAAATAAGAATAATGTGCAACAAGTTGCAGATGCTTCCCGTTCTACAGGGATCTGATTTCTCTGAATAGGTGAAGAACTTCTGGTTCGGTTAGAAATAACGTTGTTGGGGGAAAGACTAAAATTGTGCTGTTGTAGCAACTCAAAGAGTGGATCAATTTCACCCCGAGCTCGGCAGGACTAAGTGAAGATCTTTCTGGCCAGCTTGAACCAGGAAAGAGATCTTGTTGAAAATAAGGAAAATACGGAGTCGCCAGACACCAAGAGGATAAGCTTTATACTATTAATCCGTATTCCCCAGTAGAGTCACCAAAAACTGTTGGTTGGATATTTTGTCAAGTCAAAATATGAAATTCAACCATAGTACATGGGATTAAATCCCTCCTCAAAGACAGGTGAGGCTGCCTGTTTATTACTAATCTAAAACACAAAAGAAATAATGCGTACAATATTCACACTAATCTAACCATTAGGGTTGGGATAAAATCCCGAAATCCATATCCACACTATATGAAGATGTTGTCTTTATAAATGGACTGGGTCAAAATTTATTATTATGGAAAAAACACAATGGAAGGAAATGAGAGGAACGTATTTTCTTTCGAGTAAACACAGAGCACGAAATAATCATACGAGCTTTAGATAACAAATGTAATGTCTGAAATGATTAGAAACATCAAGATGCTAAACAAAGAATAGCTTAAGATTACGAACATAAGAACAATATCTTAAGAAAGATACATCTCACAACACAAAGTTTGCAAAATATCATCAGCTTCTATTCCTCAAATGATAAAAAGAAAACAAAAAGTTTTTCTTCTTCACAATAGTTCTCAATATTCCAAAAATCTCAACCCTTTGGAATGTATGTACATCCCTTATTTATAATAAAAATAGTTGAGAGAAAATAGGACAAACCCTATAAAACAGTCTGTTAACAAGAGTCCTATTTTGTTTGACTCTCACGTAGGAGACCAAGTCAAAATATGATTCCTATGTGACGAAAAAGAAATGAAAAAGACATGTCAATTTCAAGATTGAAATGACACTTTACATCAAGACTTAGTCTCAATCGTCATCTTTTTCTTCCTCATATTTCTCTTCCTCTAACTAAGCCTATTTTTTCCAAAATTCTTAGAACTTTCGGATTATACCTTGCATCTCATTTTCATCAGGCGCAATGGAATGATCACTCAAGACTTCACATGTTTCGTGAGTGTCACTGGCACTACCGGGAAGCTTCCTCATCTTTTGTTGAGTTTTCTAAAATCCTCCAGAGAATGTTCAATCTTTACAAACCTGTCAATGATTTCAATGCCAAATCCATGAGCTGGTTTATGCTAAATTGATTCTTGGATTTGTTTGAAAAGATCATCAGCTGGTAGGATGCCCGAGTTTCCACTTGACACTTTTGCACAGATTTTCAGTATTTCTTCTTCCAGGTCGCTCTTGTCATCAATCAACTGATCTCTTGATTCTCTCAATTTACCGCAAGCTTCATTGAGAAATTTTACCCTGAACCTGATGGCTTTGGTTAGCTGAAAATGTTTATCCGCATTTGGGATGATGCCTTCTTGTATCAAGATGCGTGATGGGATTTTCTTCATTACCTGAAGAGCTTTGAAAGTCAAATCAAGATGTCAGATTTCTTGAGAGAAGTCATCATCCATCTTTTCCCCATCACTCTGTATATTCCCCAAGGAATTGTAAACTTCTACGGTGTCTTGAATCACTTCTCTCCCCTATTGGAGTAGCCTGTGGGTCCATTCATTGACCACCCTTCCTTTTTCATTAATCTTTTCAATTACAGGCACTGATGAGAAGTCAAACCTAATAGGATCAGAGGATGATGGTACGAACTCAAGGGGTTTTGAGAGCTTAAGCAATACCTCTGTCAACTGCTCCACTTTTTCTTTAAGCTTATCCCTACTATCTTTTATTTCCTTCAATTTCTGGCATAGCACGTTCATAGCATCTTGTGCATCATGTTGTGCTCCTTCTGTTGTCACTTCTCCTAGAGCCACCTTGGTTATCTGATAGTTAGAGGCCATTATGTCCACTTTGGTTTTGTCAGTCACGGGAGTGGCAACCTCTGCAAACTTATGCCCCAAAGCGTCCACTAAAACCCTTGAAACTATTTTGGGTTTCTTGGCTGATTTAGCAGTAGAACCCTTGAGTAAACTAAAATCAAAGGTGGGTATGGGTACAACCACCTTCCTCTTCCTCATATTTTTCTCAAGTAACCATTGGGGTGTGTCAGAGGGAGTTGCCATTGTTGTGGTATCATACTTTCAAGGAGAGGGAGATCCACTGGTGGAGTGGGGACAGTTACCAATGTGGTAGTAGATTCAGTGAAAAGAGGCATAGGAGGAGGCATGTTTGTAGTTACTTTGGTTCCAGCAGAGAGGGGTGAGAGTCCAGAGAAAATGCTAGCCATGACTGATGAAGTAGATGGGGAAAGAGGAGGTAGAAGTGGTTTTGAAGTAGGAAGCGCAGATCCTGACGCTAAAGCCTAGGATGCAAGAGATAAGGTTACTTCAATTTGGCAGTCAAAAAATGGTGAAAATAGGGGTTAGCTTACTTCTCTTTCCAACGAAATTTCTCCTATTTCTGGTGGTGCTGGTGATTTTGGCACATTCACCATTTCAACTGGAGTAACAATTGAAGAGGTTTCTTGTCTACTCTTCTCTTCTTGACAAAACTTGACCTTTATAGGTCCCTTAGAAGAGCTTTTGTCCTTTTCCTTTTTGGAGGGCCCCCACCTCTGCAGCAACCAACTTTGAAAAATTATCTTCTTTGAAACTCATTCCCCCAAGAGGTGAGCCATGCCTTGGTGCGTGCAAGAATCAGGGCCGATCTAGTCTGTAATGGAGGATTTTTCACCGATAGACCAATCAATAGGTGGGGACAACATGTATTGATCTTCATTCAATCTGTCATAGGAAGGATCCAGAACACTTTCATTATCACCAGTACCTTCTGGTATGCCAGTGAGCTCAAGTGTGTGAATCTCTGCAAGTGTCAACCTGCTATGATTTTTTCTTCAGACAACAACCTCGTCACGTAAATCAATCTAGATGTCTTCTATGTTTGGCACGTGTAGGTGCAGCGTTCCATATTCCTTAAGGACTCCTCGAAAATCAAACCCATCTTGGGGCTTCATGTGCTTCTTCAACGTATCTTGAAGCTCATGTACAATGTTCTTGGATTTCACCATCGTTGAACAAGTATACCTTCCAATAGAAATTGGGAAATATACAGCGGCCTTGTGTTTACTCTGTTGGAATTTGTGAAAATCCAACAATCACCTGACCAACTCCATTAAGATTAGTTTGTCCCTTGGATATCTAGGAAAATGGAAAGGATCCCCTGGGTACATGATTACTTGAAGATATGTGAACTTCTTAAATTGTAAGAAGACATAACCCCATTTTGAAACTTCAGCCCATGCCTCATCAGAGACTCATTTTCCTTAGTTCAGGGTTTAACCTGCAGATTTTCTCATAAAAGAAGGCATCGTTTACCCTTCTGAATTGGTCTTCAGACCCTTTTCTTGTTAGCTGAGGAAAATACCAATAAACATGTTCCACTATCTTGTTCCCCTTGGTGTCCAATCCAGGATAGTTCCTCATGCTGACCGCTGCATAGGTGACATACGAGGACATATAAAACTTCCCCGTAGACAGGATTGTTGTCATTTGAGAATCTATCTCGTTACTAATAAGAGTACCCCAATCAATTCCCTGTTGATTCTTCTTAATAATGATCATGAATTGGTACATCCATCCTTGGAAAAAATTTGATTCAGGGAAACCAAAAACCCAACTCAACAGAGTAATGATATCATTGATTTCCTGAATGAAATCACTTCTAGGGACAAGTCTTGGGAACCTGGAAATAGTCGGTTTGGCTTTGATTAGGAACTTCTTATTCATGTGCTTGATATAATCGTCCTGATCATTTTCCCAAGATTTTTAGGTTGACTTGAGATCCACATCTCCATATTCCTTGAAATTAGAAAGCTTGAGAAGGTCATCGAAGTAACCTCTGTCCAACTTGATTACAACTTCTCTCGCCTGATTTTTCACAGAACGAGAAGCAGAGTCATAGTTCGAAGCACATGCTAAGATGAACTCGGGGCATTGAGCAGACATAGGGAAACCTGCTACAAGAGGTAGACCACTGCCAACTATTGATTTCATCCATGGAGTCTGGGAAGAGCTCTTGACCCTATTCCAAAAATCCTCCATATCTATGTTTCTGAGTTCTGTATCCCGGATGTCATAATTACAATCAATTTAGGAGGGAGACTCCACCTTCCTAAATTTGTACTTGATCCTCCCTGATTTTTCAGTCTTATCTTGTGATGAACCAAGTTCTGACATGAGGAATTTCAAAGGAGGAGAGTGTTAGAGATCAGAAGATGTTGAACACTTCGGAAAACCCGACACACTGGAGATGGCAGAAAGTGGGAAAAACCCGACACACTAGAGATGTCATAAAGTTGGAAATGTCTGACACACTGGAGATGTCGAAAAGTTGGAAATGTCTAACACACTGGAGATGGCGGAAAGTTAAAAAAACCTGACACACTGGATATGTCAGAAAGATTGAAATGTTCTCTATCTTGGGAGGATTCTAGAATGTTTGAAGTGCCCGACACCTTAAAATTTTTGATACACTGTGGGTTTTGAACACTGCAAAGCACCCTGTGAAACCCAAAAAGAGGAAATCGGGTAATTGTTAGGTTGAAACATGCAAGTTCTTCTTCATTGTTGATATCCCAAATATATTTTTAATTACAAGGACAATCTAGGGAATAAAACAAAGTGAGCATTCCAAAGGGGGAACCCTTAAACACAAACCTGATTAGAAAACAACCCCAAAAACCTCGATAAGAAAAAGACAGAAACTCAGAATAATCATCACATGATCATTTAAAAAATATCACAAACAAATAATAAAGGGAGATACCTTCAATCAGAATGAAAAATGATCAAAAATGAGCAACGCAATCAGGCACAGAGGAGAGTCGGGTTTCTGGGTCAAAGATGCATGCATGAAAATCCACGAGGTAAAAAGTATGTCTGGTGAAAATGATGTGGAAATCCAAGTATTTATAAGAAATTTCACATTTAATACACTTCATTTGACATGTGTCAACTACCCGACAACTCATAATTTAATGGCATGTTAGCATGTTTGGGGAGTCCGAGAACCCAACACAAAGGGTTTCAGAGTAATTTAGGTTTCAGGTTGCGGGAAGCAAGTGACATGAAGCATGATGCTTGATGGTCCCAGAAACCTGAAACAAAGGAGTAAATTGGGCTTCAGGGATCGGAAGATATGCGACATGAAACATGTTTTGATGAAGGCATGTTCCGATGCTCGGAAGACCCTGAAACCTGAAACAAAGGAGTAAATCAAGCTTCGGGGATCGGAAGACATGCGACATGAAGCATGTTTTGACGAAGGCATGTTTCGATGGTTGGAAGACTCAGAAACCCAAAACAAAGGAGTAAATTAGGCTTTGGGGATCGGAAGACATGCGACATGAAGCATGTTTTGATGAAGGCATGTTCCAATGCTCGGAAGACCTGGAAACCCAAAACAAAGGAGTAAATCAGGCTTCGGGGATCGGAAGACACGTGACATGAAGCATGTAAAACACATGTTGTCTTGCTTTTGAAACCTGAAAACCTAATTATCTCTCTGAAAGGGAATTCTTAAGAAACTGGCTCAAAAATTTCTTAGGGTTATCTCATTTTGGGCATAAACACAAAAAATGAGATAACAGATACAGATAAATGTAATGATGATAAGGTTGTTACATGGAGACTAGAGGCTCAAGAAAAGAATATTCTTGGGATTCTTTATGGTTATAGAATGGAAATTAGAAGTTGATATGGCTAACAGGAACATGCATGGCTTGGGCACTCAAGTATAACAAAATATGATGACATTTGGCATGTGGGTCTTCTTCTGGAATAATGATTAGGAAATCTTCCATCCTATTTATAGAAGTATTTGGATCTAAAATATAGAAAGTTAAATGGTAGAAGCCAAGTGTAGTTCCCACTTCCCTTTCACACCTTTGGATGCTTATTTTGATATTGTTGTTTACATTATGGACATTATTATAGTTCTGATTTAGTATGATGTTAGACATTTGATCATGGATTATTGTTGATCTTGATTTGATTATGATGCATGATGATTATTAGAGACACTTCATATGTGGCTGATGATATACTATTCGACATCAATATAGTTTGAATGTTGTTTGGGCATGTGATTTTTCGATATTGTGAGTAGACTTAGAAATGGACATTATATGATGATGATATAGTTGTTACTTTGATGTTGTTGATATAAATTGTAAGTGATTTTGTTAAATTACTTTGATGTTGTTGTGATTAACATTTTTATATGATTTTGTGATTATATTTATATCATGTTGGATGTTCTGATATGGCCACGAGGATGAAGGAGGTATTTGTGTTTTTTAGGTTAAATATCACAACAAATATCAGGGGATTAGAAACCAACCAAAATGGAATTTTAGGTGAATTTAACAAGGTCACCATGGAAACTTGTTTTATTGTGTTGTGTTTGTTTGTTGCTAGGGATTCCCATGGGGGGATCACCTTTAAATGTGAACATGGGTTTTGTCTAATTATTAATTTGTTTCCTTTTTATTATTATTTGTATGTATTTTATTAGTGATGTGTCCCTTGCTTTTATTTAATTATTGTGGTAGATTAATGTGAGAAAACATATGGTTAAAAGCTAAATAAATCAAATTGGTATATGGGAAAGTAATAATGGAAGTTATTGGCTCTTTGTATTAAATATGTAAGGGATGTGTAAGTTTGTATAAGAGTTGTGTAATTCATATTTTGGAGTATGAAATACTCCACCTCCTTGGAAATTCTAATTTTTCCTTGGGGGATTTTTTTGGAGGCTTGTGGGACAAGTAAAACTTGTCCCATGCCTCTTAAAGCTATTTACCAACCATACCTATGGTTGGAGGTTTTATTTTATCCCTTTTTAATGAATTTGTATTAATCATGTTGCATGTTTCAATTGCACTTTCTTCATGATTTAAATTTGTAGTCCTTTGGGGTGTGGGCTTGTTGGAGTGTGCTAGTAAAATTGTCATATTTTCACCCACCTCTTTTTTGTGCTTTGGAGAATGAAATTTTTGTCTTTTGTGTTTGGAGTTGAGGATGTGTGATGTGGCATCCTACATGGATCCACATCATCCTCTTCTCTTCCCTCTTCTATAAAATTCAAAATCTTTGCTTGTTTTGGGTGATTGAATCATTTTTCATGCTTCCTTAGGGCACATTTTTGTTGTTTGGAGCTCTTGTGGATTTTGGAGGAGATTGGAAATAATTTCATACTTGGAACTACTATTTTGGGACTATCTTTTGGCATTAAAGCTTGTTGTTTTGGAAACAAAGCTACCATGGAGAGGTAGGAGCTGAGTTTTTCTCTTATACTATTATTTCCTTTGTATTTGTGTGAATGGTGCATGTGTTTTGTGTAAATTGTTGGCTGGTTGGGTAGACTACCATAGGAATGGTGTAGGAGAAGGCTATGGGGAATTCATGTGGGGGGGCATAAGGGAATGCCAGTGGCATCATATTTTTTGGAGGGAGTTTCGGTTTGGGATCCACCATGGAAAATAAATAGCTTGCATTTATTACTTTGTGGGGGGCATAAGAAAATTTGTGGGGGCAGAAGGAGGGATTGTGGGGGGCATAAGGTTATGTTTGGTGAATTTTATTGATGGTTTGTTAGATGTGGATTCCCAATTCCCATTGGGAGGTATAAGTATCTTCCCCCATAGTCCTTGCTCCTTTAGCTTGCATGATCAAGCCTAACTTTTGTTTGAATGTTTACAAATGCAGTTGTAAAATGTTGTTTTTGTTTGGACTATGTTTTATATTGAAATATGCATTTTGAAAGAATGTTGTGTGTTTTATGGAAGCCAGTTGTTGCCATGGGTTGAATCACACCTTTTATAGTATTGTGGCTGGGGATCAGGGGCCAATGATGAAGGATGGCTTCTCCTTTCATTGGATGTCTTGGTTGGGTGGAGAGCGTTTCCTTTCCCCCACTTTTGTTGTGATCAAATTTGAAGAAAAAGGAAACTTGCATGTTGCTATTCTAGAGTAGAAGAAGACAATTTTTCCAGTCCCTTGTGAAAAAAATTCATTTGTAACCTTTCCCACTTTGATGTGGATGAAATTGTAATGTATTTTGTGAATAAATATGTTGGTAATTGGTTATGAAAGTTGTACATTTGAATTGTGAAAGATATTTATACTCTGTTCTGTTTATTGGAAAGAAAGAAATAGAATTTTTTTTGTTACATTCAAACATTGAAAGATGTATTTATTTTTTAATTAATAAAGAATTACAAGATCTTCCATCATATGCATTGTTGTGTTGAATTGGAATATCAGTTGTGATTGGAATCCTTGTTTTGGAAAATGAAAAAAGGAAGAAACACGTGAGATGTAATTGCATTATTTTTCCTTGTTCAAAATATGTGATTTCAGGAAAATATAGAAACTGGATTCTGGTTTTAACATTTGATTGAAGAAGGAAAACATTTAAGGTTAACATGGGTTGAATTAAATCTTTCATTGTATGGAAAAAGAGATAGTTAAATATCTATTTGAAAAGATGAAATACATATGAAGGAATTATATAACTTTGTATCTTTTGGAAATATATTAAATTAGAAACTAGACTTTACAATTTAGCTTTTAAATGATTTGTTTATAAAAAAACTAAATGCCTTGGACTAGAATAGAATTTAAATTCCACACTTGAATGATGAAATTGATAGACAGATTCTCTAGAAATGGATCTTTTTTACAAATCTAAAACTAACAAATAAATTTAATCAAACTATACAGTTCACACCTGCACATAATAATCAACTTGGAAACATCAAAATTCAGCATGTTGTATTATCAAGGAACTCAAATTGACAAAGAACACTTAAAAATTAATTTAGAATATTGCAAAATCCAAGTCTAAACCCTTTCACAGTCATTTTTCTATGAATTGTTGGAAAAATTTAAATTGGAATCAATTGAGAAAATTTACCTTCCCAGAATGTCCTAAATCCTTCCTAGAATAATACTCCATGTCTATTTGGCATGTTGAGTGAAGGAGGATATCAAAAAGAAGAACAATTTATAAGTTAAATTTTACCAGTTGGCTATTTAAAATCCTATAGGAAGTTTTCATAAAACTTACCCCTTAAACTTTATCAAAATTTAAAATTTATGATTCTTCTGCAAAGAGGACACTAAGAGCTTTCCAGAAAGTCCATGTTTTCCCAAAACTGAGCTCTCTAAAAAAATTTATGGCCCTCTAAAGTTTTCCTACCTTTGTAGGAAAATTTGGGAAAATTTTCCCTGGCGGGCTTGTGGCCCAAAAAATTCCCGTTAAAAAACCATTAGTAAAATTTAGAAAAAAATTTGGGGAATTTTTTTAAAATTTCCCCTGCAACCAACCAGAGGCTGTAACATGCAGCATGGGGTGACAGCGGGGGTGGGGAAGCCCTTGTAACTCTATCTGTGGAAATTTTTGTTTTGGATTTTTTTTGAGATTTTCCCCCACAGCCCTGCACTCCCGCCCTCGCCCTAGTGAGACCCTTCCGCAGGCACGCAGACCCGCACACACCATTTACCCCCTTCCTCCATTTGGTGTAATTTTTCAACTTTCCCCACCACTTCACATGTCTCTCTCTCTCCCTACTTCGGCTCATTGAGTGCAACGAGTCCCTAGCGGACCCATGGGTGCATGGGCGCTAAATGGTCTTTTTCCCCCCTTTGTAAAAATTTCCTAAACACCGCCATTGTCCTACCCTTCCCTCATCATCTCCCACCTTGGCTTAGAGGCTGAAACATGTGCTTGGAGGACCCACGAAGGTGTGGGAAAATTGTGAAATTTTCACACATGCAGGGAAAAATTCCAAATACCGCCCCACGACCCGCCAACCTGACAAAGGGTCTTCTTTCCCACTCAACACGTGTCCACTTGGGGGAAAATTTGACTCCCAAGGCCTGCTGACCCATAATTAGAGTTTTACAAGGAGTTAGGAGGACTTATTTATATCATTGGAAAGGTGAGAAAATTTCCTATCCAATGAAAGTGATTTAGGGAAATTTTGAATGCGTTCATTGTGAGAAAAATTAATTTGAAACTCTAAGCCTATTAAGAGTGGGTATACTATTAATTTACCCTTGAACCTAACTAAAACTTCTAACTCTAAAATTTGGACCTTGTGACCTCTAATAATTGTTAATAAAAGAAAATTATGTTCTAGTAGATCAAACTTGTTTCGGAACCTGTTGTGTCAATTGTTATCTTACAACCTAGTTGTGGACACTTCTTATCAAAAAACATTATTCCATAATTTTCCTAACTAACCCTAGGTTGTTTCTTGGGTCTCAAGTGGGTTGTTTTAACGAGCATCACACTCGGTATCAGAGCATTGCTTAAAAATATTTGACCATTGGGAACACTAGAAAACTTGGGACATGAAACTTAAACCTAGCACATTTTTAAATCTAAAACAAAATAACATAGTTTAGAAATTACATATTTTAATAAACATGGAAAATGAGTAAGACCTAGAATAATGAACTAACTCTCACTTTGGTCTGTGCAGGAGGCACACACAGGGTGAGGGAAATTTTCACATAGACTCAGACTTACCACCACCACCACCATCAGATCAGGGTGTAGCAGCCATCTTACCCCAGATTCTGCAGACTCTACAGGATGTCAATGCCACTCTATATGGAGGATTAGGAGGAGGACATGTAGCTAGTCATGACAGAGCCCATTCCATTGAGGGTTTTTATCTCCTCGACCCAGCGAAGAGCATAGAGGAGAGAACTTCCATGTGGAGTCAGCTAGAGTAGGGTCACCACAGAGGGGACAGGGTGACTGAGTTTTAGAGAATAAAGAGATGTCTTAGAGACCTAGGCTTAGGGATGAGTACACAGAGAGACATGGAGGATGTCAAACCACAACTATGGATCACATTAGGGAGATCCTGAAGCTTTGGCCAAAACATTACTCAGGTGACACATGTGGATTTCAGGCCTGGCTAGTGAACTTCAGCGGTTTCTTCAAGCTTTGTCCTTGTTCTAGAAACATGAAAGCTCATGTTGTGATCCATTTACTAAGGGATGGAGTAGGAGTATGGTGGAGGAAAGAGGAGTAGAAGATCCATGTAGATTCTAAGATAGTGACTTGAGAGCTATTTGAGGAGAGATTCAGGAGTAGGTATTTGTCACGGAGGTTCATTCAGTAGAGGATCGACAAGTTCCACGATCTCAATCAGGCATCTCTTTTAGTAACATAGTATGAGAATAGATTTTTGGATCTACTCTAGTATGTAGATTACATGTAGGATGAGCAGGTGCAGATTCACAGGTTCATTCGGGGCCTGAATTTAGATATTGGAGGTGCAATGTGGATCCGCTGCCCATAAAATTTAGAAAAGGCCGTTGATAAGGCCTATATAACAACGCAAACAACAATGCAAACCATAAGGCCCATAAACCATAAGGCCCATAAAATTTTGGTTCTTCTGATTCTTTCATTGCACCATATTTAGTACAACAATGCAAACCGGTAGCAGTTAGGAACGGTCTTAGTTGGGATGTCGAGATGGCTTCTGGAGCCAAGATATCTATAGAATCCTTAGTTAAGGAGTGTGTAGTGGATTTGGGATCTTTCACCACTACCTCATATCTCTGTAGCCTTCCTTTGGGCTCATATGGAGTCATTTTGGGTATGGATTGGTTATCTACACACAGGGCCAGGATGGATTGTTATCACAAGATTATATCTTGTGTAGATGATTTTGGAGTTGATTCGGTGATTTTAGGGGTTAGGATACCCATTTCTATTTGTACCATCTCTGCTATGAAACTTAAGCGGTGTGTGTGATGGGGTTATTAGATGTATATTGTTACAGTCAGTGTCAGATAAGAGCATGGGTCTATTGGAAAATCGCTAGATGATCATCCCATTTTGAGAGAGTTTGCAGATGTCTTTCCAGGGGAGATACTGGGGTTACCACCCCCACGTGAGATTTATTTTCATATAGATCTAGTTCCTAGAGCAGAGCCTATCTCATGAGCACCTTATCAGATGATCACTCGAGATCTCTGTGAGCTCAAGTTACAGCTTGAGAGCCTTTTAGAGAAAGGCCTTATCCATCCTAGTGTATCCCCTTGGGGTGCACTGGTGATATTTGTGAAGAAGAACGATGGATCCTTGAAGTTGTGTATTGATTACCGCCAGCTGAATAAGGTAGTGATTAAGAATCATTATCCCCTTCTGTGTATTGATGACTTGTTTGATCAGATGAAGGGAGCCGCAATTTTCTCTAAGATTGATCTTAAGTCAGGGTATCATTAGTTGATGATTTCAGATGTGGACATTCATAAGACTACCTTCCATATGAGATATGGCCACGATAAGTTCACAGTGGTGCCTTTTGGTTTAACTAATGCCCCCATAGTGTTTATGAGTTTGATGAATGGGGTATTCAAGACCTTCTTAGATTGCTTTGTGCTCATCTTCCTAGATGACATTTTGATATACTCACGTACACATGAGGAGCACAAAGGGCACCTTTGGCAGGTTCTTCAGTGTCTTCAGGAGTAGCAACTTTACGGGAACTTGGAGAAGTGTGCTTTCTTTCAGATAGAGGTTCAGGACTTGGGACATATCATTTCTGAGGAAGGTATCACTGTCAATCCTTCCAAGATTAGATCCATTATGGACTTTCCAGCACCCACTATAGTGACTGAGGTGCGCAGCTTCATGGGATTAGTAGGATATTACCATATATTTTTTCAGTACTTCTCTCAGATTACAAACCCTATCACTTCCCTTCAGCGGAAAGGGAAGAAGTTTGTTTGGTCAGATAGATGTGAGTATGCCTTCAGAACACTGAAGGAGTGCCTCACTATAACACCTATTCTTGTAGTGCCGGCTCCACAAGGTGAGTTTTTTGCACGGATGCTTCATTGGTAGGGATTGGAGGTGTGTTGATGTAGGAGGGCAGAGTAGTGGCTTTTGAGTCTCACAAACTCAAAGATCATGAGCTTAATTATCCAAATCATGATCTTGAGCTTGCGGTAGTTGTTGCATACCTTAGTTTAATGGAGGAATTTTCACATAGACTCAGACTTACCACCACCACCACCACCAGATCAGGGTGGTGTAGCAGCCATCCTACCCTAGATTTTACATAATCTATATAGGATGTTAATGCCAGCTCTACGTGGGGGATTAGGAGGAAGACATGCAACTAGTCATGACAGAGCCCCTTCCATTGAGGGTCAGGTATCTCCTCAACCCAGCGAAGGGGCATAGAGGAGAGAACTTCCTATGCAGAGTCAACTAGAGCATAGGGTCACTACCTAGGGGATAGGGTGACCAGAGTGTTCGGAGCATAGAGAGAGGTCTCGGAGCCCTAGACATAGGGATGAGCATGCAGAGAGACCTGGAGGATGTCCATTAGACCATATCTGCAGATCACATCAGGGAGATCCTGGAAAATTCATGGCCATCACATTACTCAAGTGACACATGGGTGGATTTTAGGCAGAGGCATGATAAGTGAGCTTTAGTGGTTGCTTCAAGCTTTTTCCTTGTTGTAGCAACACATGAAAGCTTGTGTTTTGATCCATATACTGAGGGATGGAGTAGGGAGTATGGTGGAGGACAGAGGAGCAGAAGCTCCATGTAGATTCTAAGATACAGTGACCTAAGATCTATTTGAGGAGAGATTCAGGAGAAGATATTTGTCACAGAGGTTCATACAGTCAGAGGATCGATGAGTTTCTATGACCTTTGATCAGACATCTCTTTCAGTAGCAGAGTATGAGAGTAGATTTTTGGATCTACTCTAGTATTTTGAGTATATATATAGGATGAGCAGGTGCGGATCCACAGGTTCATTTGGGGCCTAAATTTAGATATTGGACGTGCAATGTGGATCCATTGTCCATAGACATTTAGCTGAGGCCGTCGAGAATGCCTATATAGCAGAGGAGACTCGGGGGGAAGACCCAACAAGATATAGACTGAGTCCAGAGCTTGCATACAGTAGATGTAGGACAGTAGATCGAGGGGTGTCAGTACCTCTTCCTCATGGTGACCAGGGTTCAACACAACCATCATTTAGGCCACAACAACAGTAGCAATAGTCTCACCCACGTCATAGACCTCCATAAAGAGCTGATGCATAGAGATGTCGGAGTATGGGGCCTCCTCCTAGGGGTCCCATCAGAGCACGTAGGGTGGACCTAGAGCTTAGTCAAGGGGAGCTCTCTAGCAGAGACCTCAACAAACTGTAGCTAGATCATTAGGATCCACACCACATACTTCTAGAGAACCTGCTGGAGGTGCTACTCATTGGGGAGGAGCAGGAGGATGTTTTTGTTGTGGTGTTACTGGAAAATTTTAGAGAGATTGCCCATAGAACCCTAACAACAAGGGCAAGACACAAATCTCTAGAGCCTGACTGGTTGTTGACATGGGACGTAGCCACATGAATTTATACAGTGGTTGAGAACCACCAGGTATGAGCATAAAAGTCAAAATCATTGAGACTACAGGTAGAATTGGTAGTATTCCTACCTTTGTATTGTTGGATTCTAGTTCTTCTGATTCTTTCGTTACACCATCTTTAGTAGAGCGATGCAGGCCTGAGGTTTCAGTTAGGCAGGGTCATAGTTGGGATGTTGAGATGGCTTCTACAGCCAAGATCTTTGTAGACTCCATAGTTAAGGAGTGTGTAGTGGATTTAGGACCTTTCACCGCTACCTCAGATCTTTGTATCCTTCCTTTGGGCTCATATGGAGTCATTTTGGGTACGTATTGGTTATCTACACACAGGGCCAGGATGGATTGTTATCACAAGATTATATCTTGTGTAGATGATTTTGGAGTTGATTCGGTGATTTTAGGGGTTAGGATACCCATTTCTATTTGTACCATCTCTGCTATGAAACTTAAGCGGTGTGTGTGATGGGGTTATTAGATGTATACTGTTACAGTCAGTGTCAGATAAGAGCATGGGTCTATTGGAAAATTGCTAGATGATCATCCCATTTTGAGAGAGTTTGCAGATGTCTTTCCAGGGGAGATTACTGGGGTTACCACCCCCACGTGAGATTATTTTCATATAGATCTAATTCCTAGAGCAGAGCCTATCTCATGAGCACCTTATCAAATGATCACTCCAGACCTCTGTGAGCTCAAGTTACAACTTGAGAGCCTTTTAGAGAAAGGCCTTATCCATCCTAGTGTATCCCCTTGGGGTGCACTGGTGATATTTGTGAAGAAGAACGATGGATCCTTGAAGTTGTGTATTGATTACTGCCAGCTGAATAAGGTAGTGATTAAGAATCATTATCCCCTTCTGTGTATTGATGACTTGTTTGATCAGATGAAGGGAGCCACAATTTTCTCTAAGATTGATCTTAAGTCAGGGTATCTTTAGTTGATGATTTTAGATGTGGACATTCATAAGACTACCTTCCGTACGAGATATGGCCACGATAAGTTCACAGTGGTGCCTTTTGGTTTGACTAATGCCCCCGTAGTGTTTATGAGTTTGATGAATGGGGTATTCAGGACCTTCTTAGATTGCTTTGTGCTCATTTTCCTAGATGACATTTTGATATACTCACGTGCACATGAGGAGCACAAAGGGCACCTTTGGCAGGTTCTTCAGTGTCTTCAGGAGCAGCAACTTTACGGGAACTTGGAGAAGTGTGCTTTCTTTCAGATAGAGGTTCAGGACTTGGGACATATCATTTCTGAGGAAGGTATCACTGTCAATCCTTCTAAGATTAGATCCATTATGGACTTGCCAGCACCCACTATAGTGACTGAGGTGCACAGCTTCATGGGATTAGTAGGATACTACCGTAGATTTGTTCAGGACTTCTCTCAGATTACAAACCCTATCACTTCCCTTCAGCGGAAAGGGAAGAAGTTTGTTCGGTCAGATAGATGTGAGTATACCTTCAGGACACTGAAGGAGTGCCTCACTACAACACCTATTCTTGTAGTGCTGGATCCACAAGGTGAGTTTTTTTGCACGGATGCTTCATTGGTAGGGATTGGAGGTGTGTTGATGTAGGAGGGCAGAGTAGTGGCTTTTGAGTCTCACAAACTCAAAGATCATGAGCTTAATTATCCAAATCATGATCTTGAGCTTGCGGTAGTTGTGCATGCCTTAGTTCAATGGAGGAATTTTCACATAGACTCAGACATACCACCACCACCACCACCATCAGATCAGGGTGTAGCAGCCATCTTACCCTAGATTTTATAGACTCTACAGGATGTCAATGCCACTCTACATGGAGGATTAGGAGGAGGACATGTAGCTAGTCATGACAGAGCCCCTTCCATTGAGGGTTAGGTATCTCCTCGACCCAGCGAAGAGCATAGAGGAGAGAACTTCCATGTGGAGTCAGCTAGAGTAGGGTCACCACAGAGGGGACAGGGTGACCGAGTTTTAGAGCATAAAGAGAGGTCTTAGAGCCCTAGGCTTAGGGATGAGCACACAGAGAGACATGGAGGATGTCAAACCACAACTGTGGATCACATTAGGGAGATCCTGAAGCTTTGGTCAAAACATTACTCAGGTGACACATGTGGATTTCAGGCCTAGCTAGTGAACTTCAGCGGTTTCTTCAAGCTTTGTCCTTGTTCTAGAAACATGAAAGCTCATGTTGTGATCCATTTACTAAGGGATGGGAGTAGGAGTATGGTGGAGGAAAGAGGAGTAGAAGATCCATGTAGATTCTAAGATAGTGACTTGAGAGCTATTTGAGGAGAGATTCAGGAGTAGGTATTTGTCACGGAGGTTCATTCAGTAGAGGATCGACGAGTTCCCACGATCTCAATCAGGCATCTGTCTTTTAGTAACATAGTATGAGAATAGATTTTTAGATCTACTCCAGTATGTAGATTACATGTAGGATGAGCAGGTGCAGATTCACAGGTTCATTCGGGGCCTAAATTTAGATATTGGAGGTGCAATGTGGATCCACTGCCCATAAAATTTAGAAAAGGCCATTGATAAGGCCTATATAACAGAGGAGACTCGGGGGAAGACGTAGCAGGCTAGAGACTAAGTCTGGAGCTGCATACAACACATGTAGGACAATAGATCGAGGGGGTCAGTACCTCTTCCTCATGGTTTCTAGGGTTTAACATAGTCATCCTTTAGGCCACAACAGCAACAATAGTCCCACCCACCTCATAGACCTCCATAGAGAGCTAATGCACAGAGAGGTCGGAGTATAGGGCCTCCTCCTACTTTGTGCTCATCTTCCTAGATGACATTTTGATATACTCACGTACACATGAGGAGCACAAAGGGCACCTTTGCCAGGTTCTTCAGTGTCTTCAGGAGTAGCAACTTTACGGGAACTTGGAGAAGTGTGCTTTCTTTCAGATAGAGGTTCAGGACTTGGGACATATCATTTCTGAGGAAGGTATCATTGTCAATCCTTCCAAGATTAGATCCATTATGGACTTTCCAGCACCCACTACAGTGACTGAGGTGCGCAGCTTCATGGGATTAGTAGGATACTATCGTAGATTTGTTCAGGACTTCTCTTAGATTACAAACCCTATCACTTCCCTTCAGCGGAAAGGGAAGAAGTTTGTTTGGTCAGATAGATGTGAGTATGCCTTCAGGACACTGAAGGAGTGCCTCACTACAACACCTATTCTTGTAGTGCCGGATCCACAAGGTGAGTTTTTTTGCATGGATGCTTCATTGGTAGGAATTGGAGGTGTGTTGATGTAGGAGGGTAGAGTAGTGGCTTTTGAGTCTCACAAACTCAAAGATCATGAGCTTAATTATCCAAATCATGATCTTGAGCTTGCGGTAGTTGTGCATGCCTTAGGTCAATGGAGGAATTTTATTCTTTGTCAGATATTCACACTCAGGATAGATCATTTGAGTCTTCATCACCTCTTCACGTAGCCCAATCTCAACGCTCATCAGCAGCGTTAGATGGAGTTTATTTTTGAGTATGATATGGAGATAGAGCATGTGAAGGGGAAGGAGAATGTGGTGGTAGATGCTCTCAACAGATAGAGACATGTGGCTATGGCCACCTTAGTGAGCATAGATTTGTAGAGTAGGATTCTTCAGTAGCTTCCTCTTGACAGCTTCTACATTACAGTGTGAGTAGAGATCGAGTCTTAGAGACCCCTTATGGGGAAGTTTGATCATTTTTCTTTAGAGGTAGATTGTCTTCTCAGGCACAGAGGCTGGACATATGTTCCCAGAGATGGAGGCTTGAGGTAGGAAATCTTTGTAGAGGCACATCGTGAACCCTATTCAGCCCATCCCGAGGTGAAGAAGATGCATGCCACCTTGAGATAGTTGTATCAATGGAGAGGACTTCATAAGGATGGGGCCCGGTTTGTGTCAATATGTTTAGAGTGCTAGAGAGTTAAGGTCAAGAATCAGCATCTAGTAGGCCTTCTTTATCCTCATGCTATACTAGAATGGAAGTGGGACACCATTTCCATGAATTTCATTGTTGGGCTATTGATGTCAAGATATCACCATGATGCCCTTATGGTCACGGTTGATAAATTGACAAAAGTGGTTCACTTTTCTCTAGTGAAGACCACTTATACAGCTAGAGTAGTGGCATAAGTATATTTGGATGAGATTATCAAGTTACACAGGATTCTACAAAAGATCATTTGTGACCGTGATCCTTTATGCACTTCCCATTTCTGGACTACCATGTAGTATGTCCTCGGGACGAAAATCAACTTCAGCAAAGGATATCACCCCGAGATAGATGAATAGACTGAGTGGGTGAATCAAATTTTAGAGGACATGCTCAAGATGTATGTGATGGATCAGAAGTCTAAATGGGAGGAGTACCTGTACTTAGTTGAGTTTACCTACAAAAATAGTTTTCTGAGTTCTATAGGCATGGCTCCTTTTCAGGATTTTTATGGTAGCGAGTCTAGGACACCTCTTAGTTGGGATAGGTTAGAGGATGGAGTATCTCTTGGACCAACACTTTTATAGGAAATGGAGCACCAGGTGGTGTTGATTAGGTAGAGATTGTAGGAGGCACAAGATAGGAAAAAGAAGTATGTGGATCAACATAGAATCGACTGTATTTTTGATGTGGGCATGAAGGTGTTCCTTCATGTCAGGCCACACAAGATCCCTATCCATTATAGAAAAGGTTCTAAGTTAGCTCCTAGATTCATTGGTCCTTTTAAGATCTTTGAACATATAAGCCCATTGGCCTACTGTATAGCATTGCCACTCAGCTCATCTCGTATACATGATGTTTTTCATGTTTCAGTTCTCAGAAGATTTATTGCAGACCCTTCTCATGTGATGGATTGTACATCATTGTAGGTGCAATATCAGGGGTAGGTGATGGTGGAGTCTGTTCACATCCTAGATCACAAGACCCTGGGCCTTTGAGGTAGAGAGGTTGATCAAGTTCAGGTGCAGTGGGACAGATATGATGAGACTACAACTAGTTTTGATGTGGGCATGAAGGTGTTCCTTCGTGTCAGGCCACACAAGATCCCTATCCATTATAGAAAAGGTTCTAAGTTAGCTCCTAGATTCATTGGTCCTTTTAAGATCTTTGAACACATAAGCCCATTGGCCTACCGTATAGCATTGCCACTCAGCTCATCTCGTATACATGATGTTTTTCATGTTTCAGTTCTCAGAAGATTTATTGCAGACCCTTCTCATGTGATGGATTGTACATCATTGTAGGTGCAATATCAGGGGTAGGTGATGGTAGAGCCTGTTCACATCCTAGATCACAAGACCCTGGGCCTTTGAGGTAGAGAGGTTGATCAAGTTCAGGTGCAGTGGGACAGATATGATGAGACTATAACTACATGGGAGGATGCTACCTTGTTACGAGTTCAGTTTCCACATTTGTTCTAGTGACTTCCAGGAGGAATTCAATTCTAAGGGGAGGGGGATGTAGTGCCCACTTCCCTTTGACACCTTTGGATTCTTATTTTTATACTATTTTTTACATTATGGACATTATTATAGTTCTAATTTAGTATGATGTTAGACATTTGATCATGGATTATTGTTGATCTTGATTTGATTATGATGCACGATGATTATTGGAGAAACTTCATATGTGGGTGATGATATACTATTTGACATGGAGATAGTTTGAATGTTGTTCGGGCATGTGATTTTTGGATATTGTGAGTAGACTTCGAAATGGACATTATATGATGATGATATAGTTGTTACTTTTATGTTGTTGATATAAATTGTAAGTGATTTTGTTAAATTGCTTTGATGTTGTTGTGATTCACATATTTAGATGATTTTGTGATTATATTTATATTTTTTTGGATGTTATGATATGGCCATGAGGCTAAAAGAAGTATTTGTGTTTTACAGGTTAAATATCAAATCAAACATTGGGGGATTGGAGACAAACCACAATGGAATTCTAGGTGAATTCAACAAGGCCACCATGACAACTTGTTTTATTGTGTTGTGTTTGTTTGTTTCTAGGGAATCCCATGGGGAAGATCACCTTTAAATGTGACCATGTGTTTTGTGTAATTATTAATCTATTTCCTTTTTATTATTATTTGTATGTATTTTATTAGTGATGTGTCCCTTGTTTTTATTTAATTATTGTGGTAGATTAATGTGAGAAAACATATGGTTAAAAGCTAAATAAATCAAATTGGGATATGGGAAAGTAATAATGGAAGTTGTTGGCTCTTTTTACTAAATATGTAAGGGATGTGTAAGTTTTTGTAAGAGTTGTGTAAGTCAGATTTTGGAGTATGAAATACTCCACCTCCTTGGAAATTCGAATTTGTCCTTGGGGGTTGTTTTTGGAGGCTTGTGGGACAAGTAAAACTTGTCTCATGCCTCTTAAATATTTTTACCAACCATAACTATGGTTGGAGGTTTGATTTTAGCGCTTTTTAATGCATTTTTATTAATCATGTTGCATGTTTTAGTTACACTTTCTTCATGTTTTAAATTTGTAGTCCTTTGGGGTGTGGGCTTGTTGGAGTGTGCTAGTAAAATTGTCATATTTTCACCCCTCTTTTTTGTGCTTTGGAGAATGAAATTTTTGTCTTTTGTGTTCGGAGTTGTGGATGTGTGATGTGGCATCCTACATGGATCCACATCATCCTATTCTCTTCCCTCTTCTATACAATTCAAACTCTTTGCTTGTTTTGGGTGGTTGAATCATTTTGCATGCTTCCTTAAGGCACATTTTTGTTGTTTGGAGCTCTTGTGGATTTTGGAGGAGATTGGAAATAATTTCATAATTGGCATTGTTGTTTTGGGACTATTTTTTGACATTGAAGCTTGTTGTTTTGGAAACAAAGCTACCATGGAGAGGTAGGAGCTGAGTTCTTCTCTTATACTATTATTTCCTTTTGTATTTGTGGGAATGGTACATGTGTTTTTTGTAAATTATTGGGTAATTGGGTATACTTCCATATGAATGGTGTAGGAGAAGGCTATGGGGAATTCATGTGGGGGGGCATAAGGGAATGCCAGTGGAATCATATTTTTTGGAGGGGTTTTGGGTTTGGGAACCACCATGGAAAGGAAATAGCTTATATTTCTTACTTTGTGGGGGGCATAAGGAAATATTTGGGGGGCATAAGGAGGGATTATGGGAGGTATAAGGCTATGTTTGGTGAATTTTATGGGTGGTTTTTTACAAGTGGATACCCAATTCCCATTGGGATGTATAAGTAGCTTCCCCCATAGTCCTTGCTCCTTTGGCTTACATGATCAAGCCTAAGTTATGTTTGAATGTATGCAAATGCAGTTGTAAACTGTTGTTTTTGTTTGGATTGTGTTTTATATTGAAATATGCATGTTGAAAGAATGTTATGTGTTTTATGGAAGCCAGTTGTTGCCATGGGTTGAATCACACCTTTTATTGTATTGTGGTTAAGGCTCGGGGGCCAATGATTGAGGATGGCTTCTCCTTTCATTGGATGTCTTGGTTGGTCCGAGAGCCTTTCCCCCACTTTTGTTGTGATCAAATTGGAAAAAAAAGGAAACTTGCATGTTGCTATTTTGGAGTAGAAGAAGGCAGCTTTTCTAGTCCCTTATAAAAAAAAATCATTTGTAACCTTTCCCACTTTGATGTGGATGAAATTGTAATGTATTTTGTGAAGAAAAATGTTGGTAATTGGTTATGAAAGTTGTACATTCTAATTATGAAATAGATTTATGCTCTTTTCTATTTATTGTAAAGAAAGAAATAGAAATTTGTTTGTTACATTCAAACATTGAAAGATGTATTTCTTTTTGAATTAATAAAGAATTGTAAGATCTTACCTCATATGAATTGTTGTGTTGAATTGGAATAGCAGTTGTGATTGGAATCCCTATTTTGGAAAATGTAAAAAGGAAGAAACGCGTGAGATGTAATTGCATTATTTTGCCTTGTTCAAAATATGTAATTTCAGGAAAAGATAGAAACTAGATTCTGGTTTTAACATTTGATTAAAGAAGGAAAACATTTAAGGTTAGCATGGATTGAATTAAATTTTTCATTATATGGCAAAAGAGATAGTTAGATCTCTATTTGAAAAGATGAAATACATATGAAGGAGTTAAATCACTTTGTCTCTTTTGTAAATATACTAAATTGGAAACCAGACTTTAAAAATTATTTTTTAAATGATTTGTTTATAAAAAACTAAATTCCTTGGACTAGAATAGAAATTAAATTCCACACTTGAATGATGAAATCGATAGACAGATTCTCTAGAAATGGATCTCTATTGCAAATCTAAAACTGGAAAATAAATTTAATCAAAATGTACAGTTCGGGCTTGAACATTATAATCAACTTGGAAACATCAAAATTCAGCATGTTGTATTATCAAGGAACTCAAATTTTCAAAGAGCACTTAAGATTTAATTTAGAACATTGCAAAATCCAAGCCTAAACCCTTTCACAATTCTTTTTTGTCAATTGTTGGAAAAATTTAAATTGGAATCAATTGATAAAATTTACCTTCCTAGAATGTCCTAAATACTTCCTAGAATAATCCTCCATGTATTTTTAGCATGTTGAGTGAAGGAGGAGATCAAATTGAACAAAAATTTATAATTTAAATTTTACCAGCTGGCTGTTTAAAATCTTGCACGCTGTTTTCATAAATTTTACCCCTTAAACTTTATCAAAATCTAAAATTTATGATTTTTGTACAAATAGGGAATTGAGAGCTTTTCATAAAGTCCTTGTTTGCCCAAAAATGAGCTCTCTACAAAAATTTATGGCCCTCTGAAGTTTTCCTGCCTTGGCGGGAAAATTTAGGAAAATTTTCCCCGGTGGGCCCGCGGCCCGAAAAATTCCCATTAAAAAACCCTGAGAAAAGTTTTGAATTTTTTTTGGGGAAAATATTTAAAATTTTCCCCATAGCCAACTAGAGGCTAC
The DNA here is from genome assembly GCA_019776745.2 of Taxus chinensis. Lineage (NCBI taxonomy): Eukaryota > Viridiplantae > Streptophyta > Pinopsida > Cupressales > Taxaceae > Taxus > Taxus chinensis. The sequence goes on from CM034154.1 coordinate 445,977,502, forward strand.
CACATGTTATCATGGGGTGACAGCGGGGGTGGTGAAGCCCTCGTAACTCTATCTATGGAAAGAAAAAAATTTGGAATTTTTTTGAGTTTTTCACCCGCAGCCCCGCACTCCCACCCTCACCTTAGTGAGACCCTTCCACGGGCACGCGGACCCACATGCACTATTTACCCCCTTCCCTCCCTTTAGCAAAATTGATCAATTTTCCTCACCACTCTACCCATCTCTCTCTCTCCCCACTTTGGCTCGTTGAGCACCACGTGTCCCTAGTGGACCCGCGGGTGCGTGAGCGCTAAATGGTCTTTTTCCTCCCTTTGGAGAAATTTCCTAAATTCTGTTGCCACCCCGCCCTTACCTCATCCTATCCCACCTTGGCTTAGAGCCCGACACATTTTCTTGGAGGACCCACGGAGCTGTGGGAAAATTGTGAACTTTGCATATGTGCTGGGAAAAATTCCAAATACCGCCCCACGACCTACTAACCCAACAAAGGGTCTTCTTCCTTGCTCGGCACGTGTCCCCTTGGAGGGAAATTTGACTCCCAAGGCCCGTCAGCCCATAACTAGAGTTTTACAAGGAGTTAGGAGGACTTCTTTATATCATTGGAAAGGTGAGAAAATTTCCTATCCAATGAAAGTGATTTAGGCAAATTTTGAATGTGTTCATTAAGAGAAAAAATAATTTAAAACTCTGAGCCTATTGAGAGTGGGTATGGTGTTAATTTATTCCCTGAACCTAACTGAAACTTCTAACTCTAAAATTTGGACCTTGTGACCTCTAATGATTGTTAATAAAAGAAAAGTATGTTGTAGTAGATCAAACTTGTTTTGGAACCTGTTGTGTCAACTATTGTCTTGCAACCTAGTTGTGGAAACTTCTTATAAAAAAATAAAATTATTCCATAATTTTCCTAACTAACCCTAGGTTGTTTCTTGTGTCTCAAGTGGGTTGTTTTAATGGGAATCACACCAAGTGTGTATGAAATGGTAGATTCATGGTGATAAATATGTAATGCCTCTAGGGGTAATAAAGGGTTTCTAGTTGTAGGATGCTATTATATTTATCTATTCAATATGTTATGGATTTTTTGATGTAATATAGCTACTATAAACACATTTTAATCAATAAATGAAGGGTTGTTTTGAATATTTTTGTTCACAGGTTCAAACCCTAGTTTATTTCATATTACTCATGGTACATATTTGGTTCTCTTATGATTTTACAATGTTTACATTTATATCATGGTGCATTTATGATTAGAACTAGTAGAGTAAATGTTTTTTTTTTGTTTTGTAACATTCCTCCATTAATGGCGAAGCATTCTTATGAATCTCACATAATGAAGGGGCTCGGTGCTAGAACGCACCTTTGGTATGTTCCCAGTTGATGTTGGGTGATACATTGGAGCCCTTGGGATATTAAGGGAGAAGGTAAACAAGGCTCCAACTATTTCCATGGTTCATCAAGCAACTACACCACTAGAACAAAATGATGTTCAAGTAAGTCCAAGTATACAACCAATGTTTCCAACTTTAGCTTTATCTCCAAGAGGAGTAATAGCTGATATTACTCAAGACCAATTATCTTAAGGTAATATCCCATCTAATATACTAGATAGTTCTATGTTAGAACAAGGTTTGAAGAAATTTAATGCAACCCCAGTTGAAGGTGTGAGTATACCTCTTTTTGATCAATTGCATGAATAAAAAATCCCTAATTCAAATAATGGACAAAGACACAAATTAGGAGATTCTTATACTCTAGGAATTTGAAGTATCAATTGAAAGACAAGAGGTATAAGATACATATATTCTCCATTCAGGTGAAGGAGTGAAGGAATCCACACATGTGGTAATCGTTGAGTCAGAAATTCCAATGTCAGAAGAATATTTTGAAGGCCAAACTAATTTAAAAATGAGCAAGTCAAAACTTCAAGGAATTTTTGGTGGATAAATTATGGATATTGGGGCACCATGTGAAAAGGATCCCCAAAAGGAAACCATGGTTACTAAAGGTAGTGAATCACCTCAAAGGGAAAATTATGTTGAGGAAAGGGTGATTGAAACTACAAAAGAAACCATCACAAAGGAAAAATTTGATGATAGTAAGAGTATAAAAGTTATTAATAAAGGTAAAGGATCATCTATTGGGAGCCAGCACACCATGCCATTAAAGGAGGCATCAAAATAACAAAACTAAATCTGTTTAAAATTTCATGAGGATATCTCCACCAAATAGCAATCTCTAAAGGAAGTAGAAACTACAGAAGAAAAATAATTACCTAAAGAAACAACACTAGTCTAAGGGGTTTCCAAGTAAAATGTAGATTTTATGACTAAATAAGTTGAGGAAAGAAATAAATAACATGTTCTAAGTGTTTATATGACTCAAAAGGAATTTTCTCAACCTCAAGTTCAGGATCTAAGAAAGAAGCAAGTGAAGGAAGTACCAACACAAAATGAACCCAATAAATCAACATTAGAAGTAGAAAAAGTACAACATAAGGATCCATTAGTGAAAAATGTTCAAGAAATGTCTGAGAAATTTTTGGTTTTCCCTAAAAAACCTCAACAAGAATTGTAAGAGACAAAGGTGGGAAATGCTCTTATAAAAGGCTAGATAGGAGAGTTGATTTCAAAATAAGAAGAAGAAGAAGAGGTTGTACCTATGAAAGCCATAGATATTACAGATTTGACTTTCCCAAAACTCACAAAGGCTCCAAAAAAGGATAGGTTCATTACTAAAACTCATACTGACCCATATGGATCTGGAACCTTGGAGGTCGCAATCCTACATGAGGTACAATCTAGAAGTTATATAACTACAAGTGACTATAATTGTAAGCATATTCCTTTGGGAAAAACCTCAAGGAATGCACTAAATCAAGGAGTTTCAGAAGAAGTCCTTGATTTTTTGTACAAAGTGAAGAAAGGCATGATTTCAAAAAGGTAATTAAAATAACTGGTCATATCATTAAGTTCATGTCTATAAAAATTGGTTGGCCAATCCATTGAATTCCAAGAAGATATCTCTACTGATACTCCTAAATTTGTGGGACATATTAAAAAATTTGTTGAAAAGGTTAAAGTTTTTGATACTTGGGTGGATAAGCTAATGGGAAAGGGGAATAAAGCCATTGAGAAAGCTAGGATGAAATATGAAGAGCTTAAGAATAAGCTCAATGAAATTGATGAGTTAATTTAATACTGTGATGATAAAATTTTCTATTTTGAGGGAATTATACCATAACTGAATTGTATTACTCAATTAGATGAAGACTTGGTTGAGAAGGAAGGAATTTTGCCAATTTAACACATGGAAACTCATTATGCAATTGAAGAATTGTCCAAACTAATATTTGAGGTTTTGAATGGAATCAGAGAAAAAATGGAAACAAAGAAGAAATGGGTTAAGAAGAGTATGGACACTATTGATATGAGTTTAGAATACATGTTATTTGATAAATTCAAAAGGAGTTATGGTGATCTGCAAATTACTTCTTAATTAGTTCTTTTGAGAAAAATATCCGAAGAGAAAAAAATTCTTATGAAGTCATTAAGACGCTAATGACCATAGAAACCAGAATTGTAGAATTAAAATCAAAACCATAGGAATATAAACAAAAGATGGATCAATGCATGGGTGCAATGAGCAAGAAAGACTTGATATTTGAGCACCATATATGTCCATATGAGGATGATATAAAATATCTATTCCAGAATTATGATGCATATGTGGATAGGAAACCCAAGGAAGAATGAGATGCAGAAGATAAAGATACTGACATGAAGACTGATGAACAAGCCTAGGATTTATTTTCCTTGAACTTCCTTTTCATCTTATTTCAAATGTTATTCATGTTTCATAAAAAACTAAAATCCACTTTGAAGTTGTTATTTTAAGACATATATGTAATTTGATACAATACATTAGAATTTTATATTGCTTTGATAAGATTTCAAATCCATCATGAGGCATGTAAACTAATAAGAATTTTTTTATCTTTTATATTATGGAAAAATAAAAATGGGTTCTGTAGGGGCCCCAATTCATGAAGAAAAAGTTACATACATTTTCAAGAACAGTATCCAAAAAGGGGAAACAACAAAAATAAACCTAATCATCCACCACCAAAAAATATTCTCTGCAAAGAGAAAGTTTCTTCACTAACTTATTTTTCCTATGAAAAAATTCATATTTACCCAATGCTATTTGAATAAACACAATGTCTCCTACCAGTGTGTGAGTTATAACCAAAGACCTAAATTCATCAATAGTTGTCATAGGACAATCCAACAGACTAAGAAATTGTGATATCCTCTCACAAGAGGTAACCCATTTAGTCATGTCTATAACTCCTTTGGGGAAGGCCTTTTTCCCAACTTCTTTGAAAATCGAGGATGTCTTGGAATCCTGAGCTGGAAGTGTAACCAAAAATGATCCTAGAGTAGATGGAGTAGGAGGCCTGAAGATAGACTCACCCTTACATTTATTCACAAAAAATGGTGATGATTCAGGAGGCTGAGAAGGTATGGTCTTTGAGGGTTTGTTCTCCAAGATTGAGACACATTGCTGCAATTCATTCATCCTCTGAAAGACAATACCTAGTGATATCTCTCCATCAAGCACATATCACCCTAAGAATATTTCCTTCACAATGAATACCTCATTACAAATGAATGTCCATTTATAATTGGTCAAACCTTGCACACTAGGCCTTATTATGATCTAAAAATTATTCAATTCATCAAAATTATTTTGAAGCTCCAATCTGAAGAGATGAAATTAAATCATCTAGAAGGAAGAAAAAGAAAGGATTATCTTGATAAGTCTTTTCACTAATGTAACCAGAAAATCTTGAGATTTTAGAGGCCCCGTATAATCTTCAGGATCAAAAATTTCAAATAGAATTCTTACGAATGCCTCATCAGGACCTGATAAATCAAAAATTGAGTGCAAATCCTCAGTGGATATGTATTTTAAGAAGGATACTACTTGTGTTCTTGTCATGCTGTAGATAAATTTCCCTAAAATTTTACACTTAGCGAAGAAAATGTGAATTGGTAGAGGAAAATGGTATGTCTTTATAAGAAATTTGACGTAGGAAAGTTGACCTTAGTATGATCATGGTAAGATATCCTCTAATATCCTAATGTGATATCCATACAAGAGAAATAAGTACGAAAAAATTGGTGTTAGGTAGAAGATGATGATTGGTCTGATATGAAAAAAAAAACTATGTGGAAATAATCATTCAAGAAAGGCATGAAATGAAATGCGTGTTCCCCAAAATATATTCTCAAAAGGAAAACATGATTACATATCAAATAAAACCATATGGAGGTGCTTAAGAAAGATAAAAAAATGATCCATCTACTCACAAATTGGAGAAATCATTAAAAAATGTGACTTGCTCATAACTTCTCCACCTGGAAACATAAGATGATATATTTTCAAGAGAATAATAATAAATCAAATTGTATAATATAAAGAAGAATATTCTCTTTGAGATCCATGATTTTGGGGGGGGAAAACAGGAAATGAGTGAGCAATTAAAATTGTATAAATGTGATGAGAATAATCTCACATAAGCAGGGTTAAATTTTATAATTAATGAAATTGAACCAATATGAGAAGACCAAGTTATTCATTTGTTCCCAAACATTCTCACCAAGATGGTTGCATTGTACACCATTGGAAAATATTGAGGTCATAGTTTTTGTGTCCCCTTATTTAATAATTGGAGCTCTTTGAATTAATCTGTGTATTTTCATGAGTGTTATTACTTTATTCAAGATGAATTGTTTGCATCAATTGTCCACATTTATGTTGAAATATTATGCTAATTAATATCTTTGAATTACACAAATATTTGGTTTAAAATAGTGACAATTTGGTTACTGTAATTACATGATTGATGGATCTTTCCTCATGATGTGGTAAATGGTTTTAAAATCAATTTACATTTGTTTCTCTTAAGATCTTTGTCAGTTCCTGAGTGTATTTGGAACATATTTTATATGAGATTGTTAGAATTTTGTTAAGAATTTGTCATGAGATTTTGTGTTTTGAATTATCAATGTTTGTGTGAAATCTTGTGTTCTTAGGTCTCCATGGACACAAACCTTCTAGTTGAAGGAATGCATTAGACTTTTTGATCCCTATTTTACCTCAAGATCAATTATCTGTAGTATTTGCAAGGTTCATTTGAGTTCTTTGTATAATCAACTTTATCCTACTTACCTTCCCAAAAATACATCAAAATCGCAACAAATAACCATCAGATCCACGTATATTACCCCTTCTTGCACATCTATGCATAAATACTATGGATATATTTTTTAAAAAAATTACTCTTTGTCCAAAGTATGCAAGAGCAAGTTAGAATTTACAAATGTCTTTAGTAACTTGATCCTTTTAGAAGATATCTTCATTTTCTAGTGTGAAAACTCATGAGAGTTAGATGATGTTTGCATTCACCATATCTCCTTGAGGTCAAATTTTCCATGTCCCTGAGAAAGAGATTCCAAATATTGTTGTTCAATCCATTTCTTTCACTTTTTAAATACATGTTATGAAACGGGTCCTCTCACCCTAGTTGTAGGAAGAACCTAAAGTAGCAAGGTAGGCCATACCGTTTTTGAGGTGTTATCCAATGTTTCCCAAGTCAGGGTGAAGAAGAGGCAATTAGATCCATCCCTGGCTACAAAATGACTAAAATTCTTGTTTGTCTACCTTTAAGCATCTTGCTTAGCTCATTAATGTTATTTGGCTTACAAGGAGGGACCAACTTAGGTAAAAACACCCTCGTGGAACCTTTTTGGTGGACTCATTTGTGAAAATATAGATAAATACCAAATTTTGGTAACATATTAGATATGTTTAGATGCAAATACATTATCTAGACATCATCCTTTCTTAAGATTTACGAAAAATGAGATTAATCATAAGTTTTTTTCTTGATATTTTCCTAGTTTGAGCTATATTTCCACTACATTTGCTTGGCTAGGGGAAAATACTAACAAAGGATGTTGAGATTTGTCAATCTTTATTAAATTTTATTGTTAAAGTTTATATTGAAAAATCATTAGCAGTGACTTACACATCAAAGGTGCAAGATCTTAATGGCGACTCCACATTGTTGAAAATTTCTAGTAAATACTAGTGCCCCCAAAATCTAATAATGGAAATATGTTATCAATATATATAAACACGGAAGGAAGAAGGTTCTTCTTTGAGATACATCCTTCTAGAAAAATGTTTCGAAAGCTAGGTAAGAAAAATACAACTAAGAAACAAATATGGAGAGCATTGGGAGATCAAAGGTCAGAACAGAAAGTAGTGTCTATGGATGAAAGTGATCAACCTTTGATAGAGGATTATTTTATCTCCTTAGATAGTTTTGGATCAAGAAGTCCCTATACAAATTTTTACACTCCAACTAGTGATGGGATTTCATTTACAACTAATATAGGTATTCCTCATCTCCCTCCATTGCTACTAAGAAGTAATAGAGTTTTTTGTGAAACTGAATCATTAAAGGACCATTACTTTGAGGATCATACACCATTACCTCAAATACCCCCTGGCCCACAAAGTATTAATCCTTCTATTAGAAAAGCCCCTCAAAATAACATGGCTCAACCTACACCTAGACCTCCATTTGTTGTAAATGTTTTTGGACCCATAGATTTTCACGGTATAGTGTGTTATCCAAACGTAGTTCCATAAGAAGTAAGGAATAGGTTGCCCAAGTTTCAAGGAAATAATGCTATTACTGGTGATCAACACTTAATAATATTTGTGAAAAATATGGAATATTTTGAGATTGAACATGAGGATGTCAGATTGGGGAATGCTAAAAGCCAAAATGACTGCATATTGTCTGCCCTCAAAAGAATTTATAATTTCATTGAACAACATGTCCATAGTGTTTGCAGTTTAAGTGGGATTAATGAGGACATATGGGGCCCTAAAGAGAAAAGGGACATTGCAATTGCCCAAGCAGATTTGTAAGACTCCTCTCAGGCCACTACCATTGCCTTCTTCATGTCATTGTAGGCTATCAAGACCAAAATTGATAGAGCCATCAAGTAACGGGCTATTGTGATGTTGTTTTTTGGCTGCAATGTGGTTGTCATCGGGTGGTTCTGGAGCTGTTTTTTGGCGGAGCTCTTCATGTTGTTTCTCTTTTGGTTTCTTTTTTATCTTGCCTTCTTTTTTCTGGATCTTTGTACGTTTAGATCCTTTTTTCTCCTATATTGTAATATTTGGCTATTGAGCCTTCCTTGGTTGACTGTTTTGCCCTTCTCTAGGCTGCTTCTCTCATCTTTACTATCTGGGTTTTGATCCCTTTTGTATACAGGGTATAGTCCCTTCAAAATTATTTTCCCTTAATAAAATAAACATGAGGATATCTATGTAAAACTATGTATTCACACCTTAGAAGAGGATGCTCGGGATTGGTATAAATCCTTGCCATAAAATTCAATTGACTCATGGACAGATGAATAATGCATTGATGTCACAATATGGGGATACGAATGACCCCATATTTCTTTTATCTAAATTTGAGAACATAAAGAAGAATCCCAATGAACCTATTCAAAATTTCAATACCAGATTTAACAAAACCTTGACTAGATCACCTATAATTTTGATGGCAAGTGATGAATCTTGTCTGATAAAATACTCCAATGCATTTGATAAGAAATTTTTGTATTATTTGAGGGATAAAAACCCTAGGAATTTGAGGAAGTATTTCTCTATAGAGGTGTAGATTGAAAACAATATAAAGGCAGTAGGGAAATCTCCTAAGAGGGATGGTGTCAAGTTAGTAAATCTTGAAAAGCCTCAATCTAGTAAGGGAGTTGATATGGAAGATGTAGTTAATACTTTAACAAGGGAAGCGAAAGAAATATCCTACAATATTTCTAGAGTAGAGAAGGGAATATGAAAGAGTTCTCAGTGCCAACACTAACCTCAAAACAAGAAAAGAATTGGTAATCATCCTAGGGGTGATCATATATCAGATGAGAGAGGTAAAGCGCTCATGAGATTAGGAAATAAAAAAACAAGAGAAAAAAAATTGGTCCATGAACCTTTAAATTTTAGAGTTTCTATGATATAATAAAATCATGTCATTAAGTGGTGTTAAAAAAATTTCTTACCACATCCCCATGTGATCTTAATGAAGAGAGTGAACAAGTTGATGATAATGCTACTTTTGGTGATGTGTGCAAGATGGAGTGCCTCAAAATTCCACAACAAGGAGCCACTTCTACTGAGTTATTGAGTGTCAAGACCATGGAATTTTTTTGGAACTGGATAGACCAGGTATCTCCTCTTCCTTCTACTAGTGAACTTTAAATTGTTATGGTCTAGGATTTTGACTTTCCTAATCTTTATTTTGAGTACTTAAGTGAATTGATGATTAATAAATATGATTTTGGAGTCCCTTATTAGGAGGATAGAATTTTTTTAATGAATGCAATGGTGGCCCAAGAGAAATAATATAATATAAGAAACATCAATGTTAAAATGGGAGGGCCACAACCCAAACCAAATGATACTCTCATCACTAATATCCCAAAGCATACCCCTAAGAAATATGTGCCAAAAAAAATCCAGCTTATGCTAATAAACTCAGTAACCCTTACCAAACCATGAAGAGCCTCATACCACAAGAAAAGGCAATCACCCTACCTCTCAGTACAGCCCTACACAAGTGTACCCTCTATGATATAGCTCAAATTTTTAGCCTGATCAAGGTCACTATACCCATTATTGAGTTTCTTAGGATCCTTGAGCATAGAATAAGAGCATTTGAGTACTTGGGATTTAAGGAGGAGGTAGTGGCCCCGAGAAAAGATATTAACAATATTTATATTCCTCATGTTATTGAAGAATTTGGGGTGCCACAGAAATTGAAAATTTTTGGGGAATCCCCTGAAGTATATCTAGACACTTCCCTTGTTGAGTACCAACTTGATGTTGATCCCTTCTATACTACGTTGATTATTAATGATAGCATTTTTCATAATTACATGTTTGATTCAGGAGCTTCATGTAATGTGATGCCCCTTAAATTTATGAATGATTTGGATATCAAAGTAACAACAAATTTTGGAAAATGCACTACTATGGAATCAAGAGAAGTACTAATCATTGGGTGCGTAAAAGGTTTGGTGGTGCAATTAGAAACTTACGCTGGTAAGTACTGAACCATGCATGTAATTATTGTGGACTACCCTACTAAATGGGGCATGTTGTTGTTAAGGAAGTAGGCTACTAATGTTAGTGGAAGTGTGCAAATTGATATGTCATATGCCACCATATCGGTGGAAGGGAATATTTTCAAGTTATATGGAGACAACAAGATGCTACATCTGATTGAAGATCTTAATAATGCATCTTACAAAATTCTGTATATAGATGTGGATGTTAATAATTTTGTTGGGTATGCTAACTTTTAGGAGCATGGTATCAATGAAATTGAATTCTCTAAGCGCGTTGGTGTGCCTTAGAACTTAATTTTTGATGGATCTTTCTCCAATATGGGAAATGACGTTGGGGTTGTCCTTATATCTCCAAACTAAGAGATATTTAACTTCTCTTTCAAACTTAAATTTGAGTGCACAAATAATATTGTTAAGTATGAAGCACTACTCTTAGGTTTAAGAATTTCATGGAGATATTGTATCAAGGAGATAGTTGTTAAAGAAGACTTAGCGTTGGTGGTCAAATATGTTAGAAACTTGTATGCTTCAATAAATAAAAGGATGAAACAGTATAAGCATGTAGTCAGGGATTTTATTGAAATTTTTGACTCCTTTAATATATTGTATCATGAAAGAACTTAGAATGCTACAAAAAATAGGTTGGTAGTTCTTGGATCCAGGTTTGAAAATTGTAGTATTTCTCCTTATTGTGTTTATGATATTGAAGTATTTTCAAGACCATTTATATTTGATAATGTAAAAAATTGGAAAGTTTTTGAAGATGACACCCAAGTTCAGAGGTTTTTATATAATTGTGGAGAATTTACCAACCAATGTATGGAATGGGAACCAATGCTTTCTATTTTTGATGTTAGATAAAACCTGTTAGGCAAGGATATCATTCACTTAAAAACCAATACCATTCCTAGAGGGTTTGTTACTTTAGAATCAAATTTTGTAATGATGATAGGGTGGTTCATAGAAACATCTTTGCTTAAAGGGATGTTTAAGAATTCAATTTGAAAACTAAAAGAAACTAGAAAATTATGGCTAGGAAGTAATCTGAGTGAGGAAAAGGAGTCCTATTTTGATTTGTTGAAGTACTAAGATTGTTTAGCATGGTCTTACTCAGAATTGAAACCATATAGGGAAGATTTATTTCAACATAAAATACCTTTGGAACCTAATGCTAAACCATTCTGGAAAGTTCAGAGGCCTATCAATCCACTACTCTCCCTTAATATGCAAGAAGAGTTACAAAATTGAAGTAGTGGAGGGATAATACAACCTACAAGATATTATTCATGGGTGGAAAATCTAGTGCCAATAAGAAAGGAAAAGGGATACATAAGTCTATGTGTGGATTTCTAAAATTTTAACAAGGCCTCAATCAAAGAAAAGTATCCATTTCTTAATATGGATAACATGCTAGAATTGGTCACTGGATCCGAGTTTATTTCCACATTGGATGGATTCTCAGGATATAACTAGGTAAGAGTGAAGCAATCAGAAAAAATTAAAACAACTTTTACCACTCCTTGGGGTACTTATGTATATGTAAGAATGTCATTTTTTCTGATGAATATTTGGGATACGTTCCAAAGAGCCATGGATGTTTCATTCTTAGGCTACATCAATTATTTTATTGCAGTTTATCAAGATGATGTGACCATGTTCTATAGAAAGAGAATTGACCACTTAAGCCATGTGGAAAGGATGATGATAAGATGTAGACAATATGACATCTCATTCAATCCTAAAAAGTTCTATTTTGGAGTTCAAAAAGGAAAAGTTGTTGGGGCACATTGTGTTGAAATGAGGGGTTATGATTGATCCCGAGAGAGTTGAAGTGATTGGTAAGGTTATTATCCCTAAAAATAAGAAAGGAATTTAGTCCTTCTTTGGTCAAATAAATTTCATCAAGAGATTCATTTCTATTTTTTTTTTGAAATCACTATTCCCATTACAAACATGATAAAAAGGACCATATTATCCAATGGGAAGAAGAAACTCTACAGACCTTCATTGGAATAAAAGTATCATTAAAGACTGCCCCGGTATTGACAACCCTTGATTATAACAAAGATTTTCATATTTTTTCTTTTTCATCTGAAAAATACTATTGCATATGTGTTATTGCAAAAGGATGAAGATGGAAATGGAAGGCCTATTTCCTTTTTCAGTAAAGCCCTACAAGGTGCTGAGTTAAAATATTCCATCATGGAAAAGAAGGATTTTTCTTTGGTAAGAGCTACTAATATTTTCAGGCCCTATATTTTGAGTTCCAAGATTGTAGCATATGTTCCTCATACTATGGTCAAAGATATCTTATCATAGATGAATGTTTCTAGCAAGAGATTTCGGTGGATGAACAAGATACAAGAGTATTACATGGATATAAAAACCACCAAGATTGTTATAGGTCTAGGCCTTACAAGGTTGATGGAAGAGATTAAAATATAGATAATGTAAATAAATGAGGTTGAGGAAGGAACTATGGATGTCCTAGAAAAATTAATCAATTCCACATGGTATAAGGACATAATATTTCACCTCATGAATTTGGAGTATCGTGGCCATTTGAATGAAATTCAAAGAAGAACACTCAAATCAACCTCCCAAAAATACATCATAACTGATTATGGGTTAGCTTGGAAGAATCCTGAGGGGATCCTTTTGAGATGTATCAAAGAGGAAGAAGCTCCCAAACTTATTACAGAATTCCATGGGGGAGTGTGTGGGGGCCACTTTGTTAGAAGAGTGACTTCTCATAAGATCTTGAGGGTAGGCAACTGGTGTCCCACACTTTTCAAAGATGAAGCATTCTTGGTTAGGAAGTTTGAAATTTATCAAAGGTTTTCAGGAGGGAATAAAGCTTCAGGTGCTTTACCCCTATAACCGGTATCAATAGAAGCTCGTTTCAAATAGAGGGGCATGAAATTTATTGTAGAAATATCATATCCATCAAGAGTAGGGGAAAAATGGATACTGATAGCCACAAATTATTTCATCAAGTGGGTTGAATCCATCCCCATAAAAATGGAAACTCACCAAATAGTCATGGATCTCATCCTGAATCATATAATCTGTAGATTTGGAGTGCCTACAAAAATAGTTGATGATAATGTGATGAGTTTTAGGTCTAAGCCATTGGTGAATATGTGCCAGGAATATGGAATTAATCTAACATATGCATCCAATTAGAATCCAAAATGGAATGGTCAAGCTGAATGTTGCAATAATAATGTGCTCAAGATAATTAGGAGGACATTGGAGATTAATAAAAGAAAGTGGGGTAACCAGTTGAAGTTTGCTTTGTGGGTAGATAGAATTACTACTAAAAGAGCCACTAGGAAGAATCCTTTTGAATTATTTTTATGGAGTCCAAGATATTTTTCCCCTACATATACAATTTTATTCTTATCATTTCATACAACATCTTGAAGATGAAGAGGTGAACCCCTATGAAGCAAGGATTAATCAGATAGATAATTTTGATGAAGAAATAAGGGAGTTTTATCAAAGACATATAAGGTTCAAAGAGAAGCTTAAGCTATTTGACAAAAATTTTACCCCTAGAAATTTTAAAGTTGGACATGTTGTCTTACTATGGGATAAAAAGCATGAGGATAAGGGGAACCATGGTAAATTTGATGCTTTATGGATGGGACCCTATTCTATTTACATAAGAATTGGTGAGAAAACCTTTTTCCTAAAGGACCGAGATGGAGATTTTCTTGAATTTCCTATTAATGGTAGGCATTTAAAACACTTCTTGGATTCATTTGAAATAATATATGAATCATTATGTAGTGTACAGTCTCTTTGTTTTTTTCCTTTTGTTTTTATTTTCCTGGTATACAATGACTAGTTTCCTCGATATCTTGGTATGATTTTGTGAGGTACATCAATTTTTTTGACCTAGTGTGTTCTTTGAAGAAATCCATAACCCAATGTATTTAATCACTTAGTCTATTATATGTTTGGTTTGTGTGATTCTTGCGGCACGCATAGGGGAAACCCATCCTTGATTCAAAGCTGGTGTTAGTGCATGATTTGATCTAACCCTTTTATCAAGTGTATTCTTTTGAAAAACTTACTCTGACTAGTTGGCTAATGTAAAAAGCATATATTTGAAGATGTAATCATGCTGAATGCAAATGAAAACCCTATGTTTATGGCGTGAATCCTCCTTTTTGGTCAAGGAATGTAATAGTCATGTTGCCTTTCATAATCCTTATAAACATTTGGTAATGAATCGGGTTTAATCTTGTAAAATTATCCTTGTATATCATCCTTCGGCCTCTGTTGCAAATTTTATGTTTTTCTCTACCACCCAAAGATACGTGGCAGGTTCCCATTGGTTGTGACATTGCAGACTTGATTTGTAAATTTACAAAAATTACATAATAATCAAATAATACTTACTTGGCCCTGAGGCTTGACAAATATTCCTAGGAATATTCGAAGTCAAAGGATACAAGATCAGATATTGACCCCACTCCTAAAATAGTATCCATGTAAAAGAGTAATTGGAGTGGGGAATCAGGACAATAATTTTTTACTAACATTGAGTTGAAAAATTGAAAAAGTGTAAGAAAATATATGAGGCCTTCTAAGGACATGTGGCATATTTTTAAGCAAATGGTTGAGAAGCGGGACCTTGGTTTGACTTGGTAGTTTTTTGCCTAATCAAGAAAATAGACAGATATGTACAAAGGTCTCGTAGCTCTGCTACCTCATAGATTTGAACATGTGTCATGATCATAATAAAAGTCAAACGTGGGTGCTCGGGTTAAATGTGTGAACTCATATGCTTTTAAAAGGTAGTGTAAAAATACAAAAAAGACCCCCTAAGCCCGCATAACATAGAATTTATCCATGTGGATGGACCACATTTAAGAAAAAGGGAGTCAAGATGGATGGATAGGATTCAATGATTTTTTTGCACAAATCAAGGAAAAATTGTTTGAAGTATTCAAACACTTCGAGCTTTTTATTATGGCATGTGAAGATTTAGATACCCTTGCTATCATAATTTTCAAAGGAAGGAGATGAAATAAATCAAGGAGCATCAATTGGGAGATAAAGGATTTAAAATATAAGAAGCAAATGAGAATTATACGGATATTTACATAGAAAACCGATAAGGATTGTACTACCTTCGTACTTTCATTATTCTACTCCATAATTTGCAAAGAGATTGAAAGTAGAGGCTAGGGCATAAAAATTAATTCATTTCCATTAGATTTTCAAGTCATGTCTGGTGGTACCAATGACTTGGATAAGATTACGGACATAGACTTGATGAATTTTGATTTGAACAACTTTTTGCAAAGACTAAATAGCCCAAAAAAACTAAACTCATGGAAGAAATAGAGGCTAGTAACATTTCTTAAGCTATTGTTACCCCTCCTTCAGTGCATTTTCCAGAATTGGTAAGGATTTTCTCCATTAATTATAATCCAGAGAATAGGGAGGTCTTAGATGGGATTGGTGAGGTAGTATTGTCTTTAACACCCAAAGCTTTCAAGATAATGATGAGATTACCAGCGATCAAAATCTTGGTAACCAATAGTGTTGAATTAGCCCTAAAATACTTTGAAGCTAAGAATAAATATTATGCCAAAGTTATAAAATCTAAGTGGCTGCTAGTAGATAAAAAGGTAACAATTAGGATTTCCAAAAAACTAGTTAGGTCACAATTTGTGTAAGAAGTGGAGGATTGAGTTTTTTTCTTAGTAGAATGGTTGTATTGGAAACAAAAAATGAATTCAAAGAATGGATGTTCCCATATATGTGGGGGTTTTTTAGAAAGGAAAGGAATTATTTTTTGGGAAACCCTCATAGTTGATTCAATTCATGACCATATGTTAGCACTGGCTGAAAAAATCAAAATGGGTGTTATTGGGGAGCTTCAGTTTTATATGATGACATATCTTATTTACAATATTGTAGGCCATAGATGTTTCAATAGCCTTGTACTACATGTCCCTTTCAAATAAAATAAGGTTCATGAGGTTTATCCCCAATTAAAATTGAACAATTAGAAGGGAAATGTCAGATTGGTGAATGATGCATTATTTGCACCTATCATATGATTGATCAAACTTGAATGGGATCAATACACAATATCTGAAGAATACAAGAATACAATAATGTAGTATGGTTACTTTTTCATCCAATATAAGAGATTCACTTACATTAGAGGCAACAGATTTGAGGGATAACCATGCAAATTACCAAGGTATTTAGAAGATAAGATCACTTTGTGTGAATTTTAAGGACAACTAACACCTATTCATAAGTTGATTGGTGTGAGAAACAAGACAAACATGAAATTTCCCATTAGGATTGGAAGGTATTATTTCCCCTCTATTATAAGATATAGGTTGATGGAGGAGGAAATGGAGAGGTTTGATATGGAGAAATATAAATTAAGGTCTAATTATGATATTAGATGGGTGGTCCACACTTAGGGAAATTATTTTAAGAATGAACCACATTTTGAGGATTATTGGATGAACTGTAGAGATGAGGAAGAATTTAGACTCAAATATTTTTTAAAAATGACTCTCAGGAAGATCATTGATATTAAAATTTTTGTGGTGCCTCAAGGAATCATGGATGACCAAAAAATTGTAAGTAAATTTTATATTGATCAAAAGATAGAAGAACAACCAATGAATCATGCAAAATGGGATGAAAAAGAATCATATGATCAGTATGGTAGGATTTCTCATGTAATGAGGAGAACTTTGACTTGGTTAAAATAAAAGAACATATATTTATCTATTCAGAATATAAGGGTACTTAATAAGTTTAGGGAATTAGAGATTTTGAAGGAAGATCTTTCCCTTTGAGGGAAGGAGATGATAAGATGGATCCTTTATGAGGGAAAACCCCCAAATTACCTTTAAAAATGCCTACTATATTCATTAATGATGAATGGACCATTGCTCCTAGTGAAACAATAACTTCCATGTATACTTTGAAGTAGAAAATAAAATAAATGCTTCTAAAGTCTTTAAAAATTCTCCTATTACTTTTGCAATACGAATATAAACAAAGGAAAAAGGTTTAGCTACATAAAATTCCCCTCCATAGGTTTTACTAGATTCCCAGGTTTTTAAAAATATGATGAGAGGAGCTATAGCAAGTGCTAACAGTAAATCCAAGTCACAAAGGGTTGAGGAAAGGGTGGCACCATATATAAAACAGTTTGAAAGGGTAAATAAGATATAAAAAGTTTTATTTGGACAACCCTTATTAAGAGAAGGTGATCATGCATCTAAGAAACATAAACATAAGAAGGCTAAAGTGATTGATCCTCCCATGTTCAATAAGGAACAAGAAGTAATAGTTGCTTCCATGGTTCATCAAGCAACTCCACCACCAACATAAAAAGATGTTCAAGTAAGTCCAAGTATACAACCAGTGTTTCCAGCTTCATCTTTATCTCTAGGAGGAGAAATAAATGATATTACTCAAGAATAATTATCCCAAGGTAATGTTGTATATATCTTCCCCCAGGTAGATATAGACAAGCAGAATATTATAGAAATCAAGGAAGCTCAAATCCCTGAAGGATGTGCCTTTGGCACACAGAAATGGCACACGACACGGAGTGTTAATAGAGAAAAGGATGTGCCCTTTGGCACACAGAAATGGCGCATGACATGGAGTGTCGACAGAGAAAAGGATGCACCCTTTGGTGCACAGAAATGGCACACAACATGGAGTGTCGACAGAGAAAAGGATGCGCCCTTAGCACACAGAAATGACGCACAACACGGAGTGTCGATAGAGAAAAGGATGCGCCTTTGGTGCATAGAAATGGCACATGACACAGAGTGTCGATAGAGAAAAGGATGCACCTTTGGCACACAGAAATGGCACACGACACGGAGTGTCAATAGAGAAAAGGATGTGCCTTTGGCGTACAGAAATGGCGCACGACACGGAGTGTCGACAGAGAAAAGGATGCGCCCTTTGGTGCACAGAAATGGTGCACGACATGGAGTGTCGACAGGGTAAAATTTGTGCCTTGGCACATGTAAGAGGATGTTGACACACACATGGATGCGCCCTTGGTGCACCTTCAGGAGGCACAACATTTTGAGCGATTATTGGGATGAACTGTAGAGATGAGCTGAAAATTTAACTCAAATAGTTTTTAAAAATGCTTCTCAGGAGATCTTGTATTAATTTTTGTGGTCCTCAAGGAATCATGGATGACCAAAAAGTGTAGTAATTTTATATTGATTCTAAGATGAAGAACACCAATGCAATCATGATGCAAAATGGAATGAAAAGAATCATAGTCAGATGGTAGGATTCCTCATGTAATGAGGAGAACTTTGACTGGTTAAGATAAAAGAACATATTATTTTTATCTATTCAGAATATAAGGGTCTTATAAGTTTAGGGAAGTGAGATTTTTTGAAGGAAATCTTCGCTTTGAGGGAAGGAGCTGATAAATTGGCTCCTTTATGCGGGAAAAACCCCAAATTACCGTTTAAAAATGCCTAACTTAATTCATTAAAAATGAATGGACCATTGCTCCTAGTGAAACAATAACTTCCATGTAAGACTTTGAAGTAGAAATAAAATAAAGGCTTCTAAATCTTTAAAATTATCCTATTACTTTTGGCAATACGAATATAAACAAAGAAAAAGGTTTCGCTACAATACATTCCCCTCCTAGGTTTTACTAATTCCCAGGTTTTTAAAAATATGATGAAGGAGCTATAGCAAGTGCTACAACATAAATCCAAGTCACCATGTTGAGGAAAGGTGGCCCATATATAAACAGTTGAAAGGTAATAAGATATAAAAAGTTTTATTTGGACACCTTATTAAAGAATGTGATCATGCCTCTGAAACATAAAACATAAGAGGCTAAGTGATTGATCCGCCCAATTCTTCAATAAGGAACAAGAAGTAATAGTTGCTATTTCCATGGTTCAATCAAGCACTCCACCACCAACATAACAAGATGTTTCAAGTAAGTCCAAGTATACAACGCAGGTTTTCCCAGCTTCATCTTTATCTCTATGAGGAGAAATAAATGATATTACTCAAGAATAAGTATCCCAAGGTAATGTTGTATATCATCTTCCTTCCCCCAGGTAGATATAGACAAGTCAGAATATTATAGAAATCACGGAGCTCCAAATCCGGAAGAATGGCCTTTGTCACACAGGAAATGGCACACGACACGCAGATTGTTAATATAGAAAAGGATGTGCCCGGGCACACAGAAATGGCTCATGCATGGAGTGTCGACATAGAAAAAGGATGCCACCCTTTGGTGCACAGAAATGGCACACAACATGGAGTGTCGACAGAGAAAGGATGCGCCCTTACACACGAGATGCGCACAACACTAGTGTCGATGAGAAAGGATTCTCCTTTGTTGCATAGAAATGGCACATGACCAGAGTGTGATAGAGAAAAGGATGCACCTTTGGCACACATAAATGGCACACGACACGGAGTGTCAAGAAGAGAAAGGATGTGCCTTTTGCGTACAGACTGCGCACGACAAACGGTGTGACATAGAAAGAGATGCGCCCTTGGTGCACAAATGGTGGCACGCATGGGTGCGACATGGTAAACTTTTGTGCCTTGGCACTGTAAGAGGATGTTGACACACACATGATGCGCCCTTGGTGCAAACCTTCAGAGGCACAACATTTTGAGCGCTGACAGGAAGCAGTCCCCTAGCGCAGATATTTAAGATGGCCATACTTTTTACTGGGAAGCTCGTGATTCATGCAAGGTTTGGATTTTTGGAAAGCTACAAGGTCCTCATCCACACGACTAATCCTTTAATTAGGTGATAACAAATTATTAAAATTGCAAAATACAGTTCACCACTTTGGGTTCCCTGGGGTTCTCACCTACATCATTAATTAGATGAGTTCAGTGTATCTGGAAGTGGTTGGGTAGAATTTCGAATTTCCTCTCTCTTTTCTCTCCCATTCGTCTATAAATGGTAGGAGGGGATTCTTTCGAAAGTTGGACATTCTGTTTTTTTCCCCTCCCTTCTCTCTTTGGCAGGTGAACTTTGTGGGAGTTAAAACCTCCCATTGGAAACTGTTAATGCAACCTTACCTCTTTGGCATTTTGTAGTGTGTTGTAATCAATCTTTGGAGAAAATTAATGCAATGACTTGTATTGATTCCGTCACCTCTCTACTCTTCTATTTTTTCATTTTTTGCATCCCCTGATCTTTCAACTGTAGAACCTTGCTATATGTGCATATCTTGCATTGCATTTTAATATCTGTGTTGACTGGCACGACATATGTTCTCATTCCCTCAATGCATCACTCTTGTTATGTTAGTTTTTTTTATTTGATCATCTTCTTACCCCTGTCTCCTTGTGCAAGTTAGTTTCTGGTTTTGAGTACAAACCCTCTACATTTTACGTTGTGCATCTTATAGAGGAATAGGAACCAGCCCTTCATCCCCGGAGAGTTTTCCCATTTTCGCAATGTCCCCACACTTGGGCATAAAAGCTCCATGTTAAATGCGAATCGTACTGAGAGTCCCCTCAACCCATCGTGGTTGCAGACATTCGGGGTTCGCTTCGCGATTCTTACATCAATGTTTTTTGGCATATGCTCGGTGGGACCAAGAGGTCATTCCACAATTTTTAAGGAACTTTCAAGAAATTCAGACTTAAAAAAATTTGTAGGTTTTACATTTCATATTTTCAACCTTCTGGCTGAACTTCGAAATCATTTTCAAGGGCTTTCCACTTGCTCAAAACAAGTGAAAAATCTTTCACCTTTTGATAGATCGGGGGATATTCTACAAAAGGGGTATTATTATATTTTTGAGATTTGACTCCCCAAAATTTCATGGTTTTTTGATTTGTTCGGATTTCGGGTTTTTTGGAATTCTGGTATTTTGGATTTTCGGGACTGTCATTCCAATCAAATTCCAAACTCTAAATCTCAAAAATACAGGTATTTTAAAATTCTTTTTTTTTTAAAATATTGTCCGGTTTTGGTGTGTAACTTGGCAGAAGTCTGCCTTTTTTGGGCTCTTTTTCTAACACATCTGGTGGAACTTCCCGAGGGTGGATAGAATTTTAGCGGTGTAGCAGCAAAATTTGCCCAGGCAATATGAGAAGAATTCAAACCAGGTCCAATATCGAGAATATGGGCTCTTTTTCCCTTGCAACTATCACTAATCACTAGGCAGGGGAGAGAGGAAGAGACCACAAAGATCACCATCTCCACCTAACATGACTGTCCCACACCTCCACTTGGTTGGTCCTTTTCTCCTCGCATGACCAGGGTTCTTAGGCCAATCATAATGGCCCCTCTACACCAAATCCCTTTGTTCATTTCATGGGTAGTTCACTTGCCCTAATTCTCATAATCTAATCAAACTTGCGTTACGCGTCAGGCACGAAGAAGAGTGGAAGAAAGAAAAATAGGTTGTGTGTGGATTTCCGAGACCTAAACAGGGCATCTCTCAAAGACCATTACCACTTCCTTCAACGAACAAATATTACAAGTAGTATCTGGTTCAGAGAGATCTCTCTCTCCTAGATGGCTACTCAGGTGTACAATCGGTGATGGTGAAGAAGATGACCAATTCAAGATGGCTTTTCACACCAAATGGGGGACCTATGCCTACAATAAAATGCCATTTGGGCTATCAAATGCTGGTGCCACCTTCCAAAGGGAAATGGATATGGAATTCAAGGGGTTGATCAATAAAATAGTTCTAATATATCTTGACGACATCACTGTATTCTCAAAAAATGCAGCAGCGATCACTCTGTCATTTAAGGTAAGTATTTCAGAGATGTAGAAGATTTGGGGTATCATTGAATCCCAAAAAATGCATATTCTTGGCTCACGAGGGAAAACTTCTAGGCCATATTGTTTTAAAGGAGGGGTTGACGATTGACCCAGAAAGAGTTGAAGCAATTGAGCATTGCCATTGCCAAGTCACAAGAAGGCTCTTCAAAGCTTCTTGGGAAGGATCAATTTTGTCCGCAAATTTGTTCCAAATTTTGCTGCTCTTGTGAATCCAATAACGCTGATTTTAAAGAAGAGTATGGCATTTAAGTGGACATCTGAAGGAAAGGCAATTTTTGAGGCAATAAAAGAGGCTATATCTCAAGCTCCGACTCTCGTCAATCCAGACTTCTCCAAGGACTTCGTGCTATATGCCTTTGGTGGTGGGGACACAATTTCTGTAATCCTGGTACAACAAAACAAAGGAGGATTAGAACAACCAGTTGCTTTCTTCAGTCAAGGCTTGGAGGAATACAAAACTAGGTACTCTTTCATTGAAAAGCATGTCCTTGTAGTAATCAGGAGCTTAAAGAAATTCAAGCACCTAGTCTCAAACAACAAGATCCAATTATTGGTCTCTCATGCGGGAGTCAGGGAATTCCTTCTAAACAATGATCTGAATGAGAAACATGTAGGATGGATAACTCGTGTCATGGAATATGACATCGAGATCAAGGTCACCGAACTAGTACGTGGGAAGGGACTATGTGAGCATCTAGCTTTGAGTCAACAAGTTGAAGCAGGTGATGAAAAAGAGACTGCCTTGGTACTACAGGATGATCAAGAACAAGAAAATGATGATGTGCCTACTCCCTGTTGGACTCAGAATGTGATACACTTCCTACAGATAGGCCTATGCCCTCCAGAAATGAGAAAAGAAAAGAGGAGATAATTCAGATTACAAGCCATTCCATATGTGCTTGTTGATGGTATTTTGTTTAAGAAAGGCATCAATGGAGTTCTATTGAGGTGCATTGAGACAAATCAAATTAAAAGGGTGTTACGAGATTTTCACAATAGAGATTCTGGAGGACATTTCGCCCCACGAGTAACAACTCTCAAGATAATGAAGGCAGGGTATTATTGGCCGACAGTCTTCAGTGACTGTTATACATGGATAAGAAAGTGCAAGAAATGTGCACTCTTCACAGGCAAAGAAAGACTAACAGCACTTCCATTGCACCCAATCTTTGTTGACCAACCATTTGTGTAATGGGGATTGGATTTCATCAGGGTCATCAATCCAAACTCAAGCCAAGGCCACAAGTGGATTCTCACGGTAACGGACTATTTCACCAAGTGGACCAAAGCAGCAGCACTCAAGGAAGCAAATGAGTCTAATATACTAGACTTTTATGAAGGAATAGTGACCAGGTTCGGTGTGTCGGCCACTATCATATCAGACAATGCATTGGCATTTATAGGTTCCAAGATTACAGAATGGGCTGTCAAGAATGGAATTATTGAGAACCTTTCAAATTATTAAACTCACGCAGGGTAATGGATAGCAGAGTCCATGAACAAAATTGCTAAGATCATCAGGAGGACTCTGGATGAAAATCAAAGAACATGGCATACCAAGCTAAAATCAGCATTATGGGATGACAGAATAACACCAAAGAGGTCTACAGGTAATTCCCCTTACAAGTTGGTCTATGGAAAAGAGGCAGTATTGCCTATATCATTAGAACTACCTGCATTGGAGTTCATGAAGTATTTGGAGTTGGCTGAGTTTGAACCAATGGAGGCTAGGTATGTAGAGTTGATGGAATTGGAAGAAATTGAGAACATACAATGCAAACAATTTAGAAAGATCAGTGCTTTAGTAAAAATATGGTTTGATAAGAAGCAAGAGCAAGGACCTTCTAGGAAGGGACCTAGTTCTAAATGGATTAGATCAAGCAAAACCAATAAGGCATTCCAAGTTTGATGCCATGTGGAGTGGCCCTACTGGTCACGTGGATGTAAAGTAGTAATGCCTTCCAATTGTCCTATTTTGGATGGAGGAGAACTCCCGATTCTGGTTAACGGAATCTAGCTAAAAACATTGCTACAAAAGGAAAAGGTTTACCCGTGTAATATTATCCTAGATTTCAATTCCTCTAACTACGTATGCACATTGTCTTGTTTTAGTTAGGTTTCTATATTCCCTAAGTTCTTCGGCACAGGTTTTGTTGCTCCTAGGTTGGATTTCTACAGTTCAGCATGCTCTCAAAGAAGGGGTTGCATGTCAGGGTTCGGGACAAGAGATCAGGTTGGTTTCAAGTTATTACGTATGACTCCATGCCCAATTGGATGGCTAAAAGGCCACTGATCTTCTAACCTATAGGCAGGGTAATCCCCATTAGGTCACCAAATTGTTGTAATATATCTTCCCCCAGCTAGATATAGACAAGCAGAAGATTATAGAAATCAAAGAAGCTCAAATCCCTTAAGGATGTGCCTTTGGCGCATAGAAATTGGCGCATGACAGTAGAGTGTTGATAGAGAAAGGATACGCCCTTTGGTACACGAAATGGTGCATGACACGGATGTCGACAGAGAAAAGGATGCGCCCTTTGGCGCATAGAATGGCGTATGACACGGAGTGTCGACAGAGAAAAGGATGCGCCCTGGCGCACAGAAATGGCGCATAACACGGAGTGTCGACAGGGTAAATTTTCACCTTGGTGCACGTAAGAGGATGTTTGACACACACACAGATGTGCCCTTTGACGCACCTTCAGGAAGCACAACATTTTGAGCGCTGACAGGAAAGCAGGTCCCTGGTGCAGAGATTCAGATGGCCATAACTTTTGACTGGAAGCTCAGATTCATGCAAGTTGGAATTTTTGAAAGCTTACGAGGTCCTCTATCCAACTATGACTGGATATCTTTAATTAGGCGAGAAAAAAAGTCCTCTAAAAAATTCAAAATACAGTTCCGCCACTTTTGGGTTCACTGGGGTTCTCACCTACCATCATTATGAGATGAGTTAAGTGCAGAATCTGGAAGTGGTTGGGGTCGATTTCCGAATTCTATCTCTTTTCTCTCTATTCTCTATAAATTGTAAGGAGGAGCTTCTTTCTAAAGGTTGGACATTCTTTTTTGCCCACCCCTTCTTCTTTTTGGAAGGTGAAACTTGTGGATTTAAAACTCCAATTTGAAAACTGTAATTGTGTAAGCAACATTACCTCTTGGCATTTTGCAGTGTGGATCAATCTTGGGAGAAAAATTAATGCATGACTGCTGGATGATTCCCAACCATTCTATGTTCATTGGCATCCTTATGGATCATGTCACTGTGAACTTGGCATTGTGCAGGATCTTGCATTACATTTTAATGATTCGTTTTAATGCAAGGACATTATGGTCTTCATTCCTCGGGGCATCACCTCTGTTAGTTTAGGTTTTATTTTACGCATCTCTTACCCTTTCTCCTTGGAAGTTAGTTTAGGTTTGAGGTAACCCTTGATTTTACGTGGGCATTTTTAAGAGAGGAATAGGAACCGACCTTCATCCGGAGCGCTTTTCCAATTGCGCAAGGGTCCCAACACTGGGAAAAAGCTCCAGTTATGCGAATTCATACTGAGAGTCTCAACCCATCGTGTTGTAGACATTAAGGGGTGAGCAATTTCGGACATCATAGGTATATCCCATCTTAATCTACTTAGATAGTTATGTGTTTAGGAACAAGGGTTCAAGAAAGGTGATGCAACCACAATGGAAAGGATGAGATACCTCTTTTTGATAAATTTCCATGTGAATCAACAAAATCTTGATTGAAATAGGAAATAGACACAAATGAGGAGATTATTGATCCAAGGGAAGTTGAAGTATCAGTTGAAAGACAACAGTGGTTAGAAGATACAATTTCTTCTCCAGTCAGGTGAAGGAATCCCCCATGGCCAATCCTTAAGTATGAAAATTCATGTTAGAGTATCTTCTGAAGGCAAAACTACTCAAAAATATCAAGTCAAAAGTTCAAGGAATTTATGGATGGAGAAATTATGGATAATGGGGGGCACCAAGTGAAGAAAAGGATCCCCAAAAGGAAACCAAGGTTACCAAATGTGGTGGATCAACATCACAAGGGAAAATTATATTGAAGGAAAGGGGATTGAAAGTGCAAAAGAAACCATACAAGAAAAAAGTGATGCCCAATTAGATTTATATTCGGGTATGATAAAGGTTAAATGTGTTAATTTAAACTATAGGGACTAGCCCACCCTACCAAAAAAGGGAGGTATGAAAAGAATGGAAGGAATTGGGATTATACCAGTTCTTGAGGAGATCTCCACCAAACAAACCTCATATGGAAACAGTAGAAACTATAGAAGAAAATAATTTATCTTAACGAAACAACACCATCCCAAGAGGTTCAAAAAGAATGTAGAGGTTATGACTACATTTCAATTCTGAAGAGAAAATAGAGAAAAGGTTCTAAATGTTCATATGAATGAAAGGAAGTTGGTTAACCCAAGTGTAGAATAAGAAATAAGTAAGTGGGGGAAATGCCAACACAAGATGAACCTAAGAATCAACACTGAAGTGGAAAACTGCAGCATAAGGATCCATTAGTGTAAAAGTTTCAATAAAAATGTCTAAGAAATTGGTGGTGGTCCCTGAAAAAAACCTCAACAGACATGCAAACAGATGATTAAAGGTGAGAACTACTCTAAAAATAATAGATAGGATAATTGATTTCAAAAAAGGAAAAAAGAACAAGAAGAGGATGTACCTGGAAAGACATAGATCTTATAGATTGGGATTCCCAAAACTCACAAAGGTTGTAAAAAAATTCATAGGGTCATTATTAAAACTCATT
Source organism: Taxus chinensis (assembly GCA_019776745.2). Classification (NCBI taxonomy): domain Eukaryota; kingdom Viridiplantae; phylum Streptophyta; class Pinopsida; order Cupressales; family Taxaceae; genus Taxus; species Taxus chinensis. Next base: position 446,004,350 of record CM034154.1, read on the forward strand.
AATACTGACCCATATGGATAAAAAATTTTGCCCATGAAACTCACATGAGGGAAAAGCAAGAAAGTGATATAAATTCAAGTGAATATAAGGTTAATTATTCATTTGGGAAAACCCTCAAGGTTGCACTTAAAGCAAGGAGTTTCAAAATAATTTCCATGATTTGGTTCAAAAAGTGGATGAAGAATGAAGAGAGGAGAGAGAGATATCAAAATGTAGTAAAAGAATGGGTTAGACATTGAGTTCATGTCTACAACAATTAGTTGTTCCCAATCAAGGGAAATGCCAAAGAAGATATATACTATTGATACTAATCAAGTTGTGGGGACATAAATTGAAAATATTGTTGAAAAGGTTAAAGTGTTGACTGGGTGGAGTAGTAATGGGAAATGGGAAGAAAGCAAGAGCAAGGACCTTCTAGGAAGGGGACCTAGTTCTAAAATGGGATGTAGATCAAGCAAAACCAATAAGGCATTCCAAGTTTGATGCCATTTGGAGTGGCCCCTACATGGTCACGGGATGTAAAAGTAGTAATGCCTTCCAATTGTCTATTTTGGATGGAGGAGAACTCCCGATTCTGGTTAACGGAATCTATCTAAAACATTGCTACTAAAAGGAAAAGGTTTACCCTTGTAAATATTATCCTAGATTTCAATTCCTCTAACTACGTATGCACATTGTCTTGTTTTAGTTAGGTTTCTATTTCCCTAAGTGCTTCGGCACAGGTTTTGTTGCTCCTAGGTTGGATTTCTACAGTTCAGCATGCTCTCAAAGAAGGGGTTGCGATGTCAGGTTCGGGACAAGATATCAGGTTGGTTTCAAGTTATTACTTATGACTCCATGCCCAATGGATTGCTAAAAGGCCACTGATCTTCTACCTAGTAGGCAGGTAATCCCATTGAGTCACCAAATTGTTGTATATATCTTCCCCCAGCTAGATATAGACAAGCAGAAGATTATAGAAATCAAAGAAGCTCAAATCCCTTAAGGATGTGCCTTTGGCGCATAGAAATGGCGCATGACATAGAGTGTTGATAGAGAAAAGGATACGCCCTTTGGTACACAGAAATGGTGCATGACACGGAGTGTCGACAGAGAAAAGGATGCGCCCTTTGGCGCATAGAAATGGCGTATGACACGGAGTGTCGACAGAGAAAAGGATGCGCCCTTGGCGCACAGAAATGGCGCATAACACGGAGTGTCGACAGGGTAAAATTTTCACCTTGGTGCACGTAAGAGGATGTTGACACACACACAGATGTGCCCTTGACGCACCTTCAGGAAGCACAACATTTTGAGCGCTGACAGGAAGCAGTCCCTGGTGCAGATATTCAGATGGCCATAACTTTTGACTGGAAGCTCAGATTCATGCAAGGTTGGAATTTTTGGAAAGCTTACGAGGTCCTCTATCCAACTATGACTGGATATCTTTAATTAGGCGAGAAAAAATTCTTAAAAATTCAAAATACAGTTCGCCACTTTTGGGTTCACTGGGGTTCTCACCTACCATCATTATGAGATGAGTTAAGTGCAATCTGGAAGTGGTTGGGGTAGATTTCGAATTCCTATCTCTTTTCTCTCTCATTCTTCCTATAAATTGTAAGGAGGAGCTTCTTTCTAAAGGTTTGACATTCTTTTTTTGCCCCTCCCTTCTTCTTTTTGGCAGGTGAACTTGTGGATTTAAAACCTCCCATTTGAAACTGTAATGCAACCTTACCTCTTGGCATTTTGCAGTGTGTTGTATCAATCTTTGGAGAAAATTAATGCATGACTGTGGATGATTCCCAACCCTCTCTATTTTCATTTGCATCCTTCTGATCTTTCACTGTGAACTTGGCTATCTGTGCATGATCTTGCATTACATTTTAATGATCTGCGTTTACTGGCAAGACATATGTTCTTCATTCCTCGGTGCATCACCTCTGTTAGTTTAGGTTTTATTTTACGCATCTTATTACCCTATCTCCTTGGAAAGTTAGTTTAGGTTTTGAGTAAACCCTCTGCATTTTACGTGTGCATTTTAATAGAGGAATAGGAACCGACCTTCATCCGGAGAGCTTTTCCAATTTTCGCAATGTCCCACACTTGGGAAAAGCTCCATGTTATGCAATCATACTGAGAGTCTCAACCCATCGTGTTGTAGACATTCAGGGGTGCTGCAATTCGACATCAATAGGTAATATCCCATCTAATCTACTAGATAGTTATGTGTTAGAACAAGGGTTCAAGAAATGTGATGCAACCCCAATGGAAGGTATGAGTATACCTCTTTTTGATAAATTCCATGAATCAACAAAAATCTTGATTGAAATAAAGGACATAGACACAAATGAGGAGATTCTTGTATCCAAGGAATTTGAAGTATCAGTTGAAAGACAAGTGGTAGAAGATACAATTATTCTCCAGTCAGGTGAAGGAATCCACCCATGTGCCAATCCTTAAGTCTGAAATTCCAATGTTAGAAGTATCTTCTGAAGGCCAAACTACTTCAAAAATTATCAAGTCAAAAGTTCAAGGAATTTATGGTGGAGAAATTATGGATAATGGGGCACCAAGTGAAAAGGATCCCCAAAAGGAAACCAAGGTTACCAAATGTGGTGGATCACATCAAAGGGAAAATTCTATTGAAGAAAGGGTGATTGAAAGTGCAAAAGAAACCATTACAAAGGAAAAAGTTGATGCCAATTAGATTATATAGGGTATTGATAAAGGTAAATGATAAACTATAGGGAGCTAGCACACCCTACCAAAAAAGGAGGTATGAAAAGAATGGAAGGAATTTGGTATACCAGTTCTTGAGGATATCTCCACCAAACAACAACCTCATATGGAAGTAGAAACTATAGAAGAAAAATAATTATCTAAAGAAACAACACCATCCCAAGAGGTTCCAAAAAGAATGTAGAGGTTATGACTACATCAATTGAAGAGAAAAATAGAGAACATGTTCTAAATGTTCATATGAATTGAAAGGAAGTTGGTTAACCCCAAGTTTAGAATTAAGGAAATAAGTAAGTGGGGGAAATGCCAACACAAGATGAACCTAAGAAATCAACATTGGAAGTGGAAAAAGTGCAGCATAAGGATCCATTAGTGTAAAATTTTCAAGAAATGTCTAAGAAATTGGTGGTTGTCCCTGAAAAACCTCAACAGACATTGCAACAGATAAAGGTGGGAACTACTCTTAAAAATAATAGATAGGATAATTGATTTCAAAAGAGGAAGAACAAGAAGAGGATGTACCTGCGAAAGACATAGATCTTATAGATTTGGATTTCCCAAAACTCACAAAGGTTGTAAAAAATTCTAGGGTCATTATTAAAACTCATACTGACCCATATGGATCAAAAATTTTGCACATGGAAATCTCACATGAGGGAAAATCAAGAAGTGATATAACTTCAAGTGAATATAATGTTCAACTTATTCATTTGGGAAAACCCTCAAGGTATGCACTAAAGCAAGGAGTTTCAAAATAATTCCATGATTTGTTTCAAAAAGTGGATGAAGAGAGGATATCAAAAATGTAGTTAAAAGAATGGGTTAGAACATTGAGTTCATGTCTACAACAATTAGTTGTCCAATCCAGTGAATGCCAAGAAGATATATCTATTGATACTAATCAAGTTGTGGGACATATTGAAAATATTTTGAAAAGGTTAAAGTTGTTGATACTTGGGTGGAGTAGCTAATGGGAAATGGGAAGAAAGCCATTGAAAAATGTAGGATGAAATATTAAGAGATTAAGAATAAGCTCAATAAAATAGATGAGTTAATTAAATAGTGCGATAATGAGATTTTCTATTTTGAGAGAATTCTCCCCAAACTAAATCATATTACTCAATTAAATGAAGACTTAGTTGAGAAGGAATAAATTGTGCCAATTTAACACATGGGAACTCAATATGCAATTGAAGACTTTTCCAAAATCAGAGTTGAGGTTTTGAATGGAATCCGAGAAAAATTAGAGACAGAGAAGAAATGGATTGAGAATAGTATGGAAACTATTGATCTAAAGTTAGAATACATGGTATTTGATGAATTCAAAAGGATTTATGGTGATCTGAAAACTAACTTCTTAATAAAATTTTTTGAGAAAAATATCCAAAGATAAAAATTTTCTTATGAACTCATTAAGACACTAGTGACTGTAAAAACCATAATTGTAGAATTGAAATAAAAACCATGGGAATATAAAAAAAGATGGATCAATGTATGGATGCACTGAGTAGGAAAGCCTTGATATTTTAGAACCATAAAGGCCTAGATGAGGATGATATAAAAGAGCTATTCCATAAGTATGATGCATATGTGGATAGGAAAACTAAGGAAGAATGAGATGAAGAAGATAAAGATATAGACATGAAGACAAATTAACAAGACTAGGATTTTTTTTCCTTAAACTTCCTTTTCATCCTATTTCAAATGTTATTCTTGTTTCATAAAAAAATTGAAAGTCACTTTGAAGTTGTTATTTTTCGACATATATGTTATTTTTCGAAATTGAAAGTACACCTGAGTTGGCCTAATGGTGAAGAACATGTGCTCTTGAAATAGAGGTCACAAGTTCAAATCCTGCAGGGGGTAGGGTATGTACGCCTTGTTTGTAGCAAAGTTAGTTGCCTCCCGCATGTGAGTACAAGGTAGTCCCATATGCTATAAGCCGCTTGTAGACCCAAAAACAAGCCACCCGGCATCGTGGACTGTAAAAACCATTATTATTATTATTATACAATGCATTAGAAATTGATATTGCTTTGATAAGATTTCAAATACATGATGAAACATGTAAACTAATGAGATTGTTTGTTACCTTTTATATTATGAAAAAAATAAAAATGGGGTTCTATAGGGTTTCTAGCCCATAAAGAAAAAATTACATACATTTTCAAGAATTGTATCCAAAAGTGGAAACAAGAAAAAGAAACCTAATCATCCACCACTACAAAATCATCTCTACAAAGAGGAAGTTTCTTCACTAGCTTATTTTTCCTATGAAAAAATTCATCTATCCTCAATTACATTTAAACAAACACAATTTCTCTTGCCATTGTGTGAGACATACCCAAATACATGAATTCATCAATAGTTGTCATAGGACAATCCAACAGACTAAGCAATTGTGATATCCTCTCATAAGAGGTAACCCATTCAGTCATGTCTAGACCTCCTTTGGGGAAGGCCTTTTTCCTCGGTTCTTTGAAATTAAAGGATGTCTTGGAATCCTAAGCTAGAAGTAAAACCAAAAATGATCCTAGAGAATATGGAGTAGGAGGCCTGGAGCTAGACTCACCCTTACATTTCTTCACAAAAAATGGTGATGCTTGAGGAGGATGAGAAGGTATGGTCTCTAAGGTTTTGCTCTCTAAGATTGAGATATGTTGTTGCAATTCATTCATCCTCTAAAAGAGGATAGGCACAATACCTAATAAGATCTCTCCATCAAGCACATATCACCCTAAGGGTATTTCCTTCATAATGAATGCCTCATTAAAAATGAATGGGAATTTATAATTATTCAAACCTTACACTAGGCCTGCTTATGAGCCAAAAATTCTTCAATTCATCGGGAATATTTTGATGCTTGAGTTTGAAGAGATGAAAATACATCATATGGAAGGTAAAAAAAGAAAGGATTATCCTTATAAGTCTTCTCACTAATGTAACCCAAATAGCATGAGTTGTTAGAGGCCCAATATAATATTTAGGATCAAAAAGTTCAAGTAGCATTCTTACGAATGCCTCATCATGACCTGGAAAATCAAAAATTGAGGGAAAATCCTTGGTGGATATGTTTTTTAAGTTGAATATTACGGGTGTTCTCCCCATACTACTGATAAATTTCCCCAAAATTCTTGCACTTAAAGAAGAAAATGGTATGCCTTTATAGGAAATTTGAGGTAGGAAAGTTGAGCTAAGTGTAATCATAGTAAGATAGCCTCTAAGATCCATATGTGATATCCACATAGGAGAAATAAGTATGAAATAATTTAGCATTAGGCAAAATATGATAATTGGTCTGATATGACAAAAAAACCATGTGGGAATAATTAGCCCAGAAATGTATAGAAGGAAATGTGCGTTCCCTAAGATAGATTCTCAAAAGGAAAATGTGATTAAATGTCAAATCAAACCATATGGAGGAGCTTGAAAATCATCAAAAAGGGGCCATCTAATCACAAATTGGAGAAATCATTAAACATTATGAAAGGGGATGACATGGCATCCCAGTCATATCTGAGGAAGTGAAAATGTGACTTGCCAATGAATTTTCCACCTGGAAACATAAGATGAGATATTTTGAAGAGAATAATAATAAATAAAATTATATGCTATAAATAGGAATATTATCTTTGAGATCCATGCTTTTGGGGGGGAAAATGGGAATTGAGTGAGAAAGAAATTTTTTATAAATGTGATGAGAATACTCTCGCGTAAGGGAAGTTAAATTTTATAATATTTAGAGAAAAGAAGAGAACCTTTTTGTACTTTCTAAAACTGAACCAATCTAAGAAACCTGAATTATTCATTTGTTACCAAACCTTCTCACCACTATGGTTGTACTGTATAACCATTGGGAAATATTTAGGTCATATTTGTTTTTTCCGCTAATTGAATAATTGGATTTCTTTGAATTAATCTATGTGTATTTTCATGAGTGTTGTTACTTTGTTCAAGATGAATTGTTTGAATCAATTATCTAGATTTTTGTTGTAATCCTATGCTAATTAATATCTCTGAATTACACAAAACTTTGTTTTAAAATAGTGAAAAATTGGTAATTGCAATTACATGATTGACGCAGATTTCCTTCATGATGTGGTACATGATTTTAAAATCAATTTGTATTTGTTTGTATTAAGATCTTTGTCAGTTCCTGAGTGTATCTAGAATGTATTTGATCATAGATTATTAGTATTTTGTTTATAAATTTTCATGATCTTTTGTGTTTTGAATTCTCAAAGTTTTTGTGAAATCTTGTGTTCTTGGGCCTCCATGAACACAAACCTTATGGTTTAAGGAATGCATTAGAATATTTGATCCACATTTTACATCAAGAGAATTTTTTTGTAGTATTTGCATCATGGTTGATTTGAGTTCTTTATATAATCAAATTTATCTTTCTTAACTTCCAAACAATACATCAAAATCAGAACCAATAACCATCAGATCCACCTATATTACCCCTTATTGCACTATCTATGCATAAATACTATGGATATTTTTAAAATTTCTTTACTCTTTGTCCAAAGTATGCAAGAGAAAGTTGGAATTTACAACCATCTTTAGAAACTTGAGCCTTTTTAGAAGATATCTGCATTTTCTTGTGTGACAATTCAAGAGAGTTAGATGATGTCTACATTGACCATATATTTTAAGGTCACCTTTTCCATGTCCTTGAGAAACAGATGCCAAATATTGTTGTTTAATCCATTTCTTTCAAATAATACATGTTACAAAATGGGTCCTCTCACCCTAGTTACAGGTAGAACCTAAAGTAACAGGGTAGGTCATACCCTTTGTGAGGTTCTATCCAATATTTCTCCAAGTTAGGGTGAAAAAGAGGCTACTAGATCCATCCCTAACTACAAAATGAGTCAAATTCTTGTTTGTCTTCCTCTAATCATCCTACTTAGCTCATTGATGTTGTTTGGCTTACAAGGAGGGATCAATTTAGGTACCAACACCCTTGTGGAACCATTTTCAGGTACTTATTTGTGTAAATACCAACCTTTGGTAACATATTAGATATGTTTAGATGCAAATACATGATCTGGACATCATCCTTTCTTAAGCTTTATGAAAAATGAGCTTAATCATAAGTTTTTTTCTTGATATTTTCCTACTTTAAGCAAGATTTCCATTAACTTTTCTTGGCTAGGGAAAAATACTAACAAAGGATGTTGAGATTTGTCAAGATTTTTTAAATTTGATCATTAAGGTTCACATTGACAAGTCATTGATAGTGATTTACACATCTAAGGTGCAAGACCTTAGTGGTGAATTCACATTGTTTAAAATTTATGGTAAATACTAGTGCCTCAAGCTTTAATAATTGAAATATGTTATCAAGATCTATAAATATTGAAGGAAGAAGGACCTTCTTAAAGATATATTATGCTATAAAACTGGTTCCAGAGCTAGGAAATAAAAATACAACTAAGAAACAAGTCTGGAGAGCATTGGGTTATCAAAGGTCAGAAGAGAAAGTAGTGCTTGTGGTTGAAAGTGATCAACATTTGATAGAGGATTATTCTATCCCCTCAAACAATTTATGATCAAGCAATCCCTACAAACAATTTTACACTCCAACTAGTGATGTGATTTCATTTACAACTAGTATATGTATTCCTCATCTCCCTCCATTACTACTCAGAAGTAATATATTTTTTTGTGAATCCAAATCATTAAAGGATCATTACTTTGAGGATAATACACCATTACCTCAAATACCCCCTGGCCCATAAAGTATTAATCCTCCTATTAGGAAACCCCCAAAAAATAACATGGCTCAACCTCCACCTAGACCTGCATTTGTTGTAAATATTTTTGGGCCCATAGATTTTCATAGTATGGTGTGTTATCCAAATGTAGTTCCATAAGAAGTAAGGAATAGGTTTCCCAAGTTTCAAGGAAACAATGCTATTATTGGTGATCAACACCTAATACTTTTTGTGAATAATATGGAGGATTTTGAGATTGAACATGAGGTTTTCTATATAAAAATATTTATTCACACCATAGAACAGGATGTTCGAGATTGGTGTAAATACTTACTAGACAATTCAATTGACTCATGGACTGAGATGGAGAATGCATTTAGGTCACAATACGGGGATAAGAATGACCCAAGGTTTCTTTTATATGAATTTGAGAACATAAAGAAGAATCCCAATGAACCTGTTCAAAATTTCAATACTAGATTTAATAAAACCTTGAATAGATTGCCTATAATTTTGATGCCAAGTGATGAATCTTGTCTGATAAAATACTCCAATTCTTTTGATAATAAATTTGTGTATTATTTGAGGGAAAAAAACCTAGGAATTTGAGGAAGTATTTCTCTATGGAACTGTAGATTGAAAACAATATAAAGGCAACAAGGAAACATCCTAAGAGGGATGTTGTCAAGTTAGTAAATATTGAAAATCCTCAAGCTAGTAAGGGAGTTGATCTAAAACATTTATTTAATACTTTAGAAGGGGAAGTGAAATAAATATCCTACAATCTTGCTAGAGTAGAGAAGGTGATAGGACAAATTTCTCAGTGCCAACACCAGCCTCAAAACTAGAAAAGACTTGCTAATCATCCTAGGGGTGATCATAGATTAGATGAGAGAGGTAAAGCACCCATGGGATTAGGAAATAAAACATAATTTCAATAAACATAATAACCCTAGCCAAGCCATGAAGAGCCTAATACCACAAGAAAACGTAATTTCCCTACCTCTCATTATAGTCCTACCTAAGAATACCCCCTATGATATGGATCAAATTTTGAGCCAGATCAAGGTCACTGTACCCATCATCGAGTTTTTAAGGATCCATGAGCACAAAAGAAGAGCATTTGAGTACTTGGGATTTAAGGAGGAGGTAGTGGCCCCAAGAAAATTTATTAACAATCTTGATATTCCTCTATTATTAAAGAATTTGAGGTGCTAAAGACATTATAAAATTAGGGGAAATCCCTTAAATTATATCTATGAACTTCCCTTGCTGATTCCTAACTTAATGTTGATCCCTTCTATACTACTTTGATTTTTAATGATAGGCTTGTTCATAATTTCATGTTTGATTCAGGAGCTTTATGTAAGGTGACGCCCCTTGAAGTTATGAATGAGTTTGATATCAAAGTAAAAAACATATTCTTGAATATGCACTGCTATGGGCTCAAGATAAGTACCAGTCATTGCGTATGTCAAAGGTTTGGTGGTGCAATTAGTAGCTTACCCTAGTAATTACTTAACCATTATTATATTTATTGTGGATTGACCTACTAAATGGGGCATGTTGTTGTTAAGGAAGTGGGTTGTAATTGTTGGTGGAAGTGTGCAGATGGATATTTCATATGCCACCATACTGGTGGAAGGGAATATTGTCAAGTTTTATGTGGAGAAGAAGATGATACATCTGATTGAATATCCTAATAATTCTTCTTACGAAGTTTTGTATACAAATGTGATTGTTAATAATTTTTTGGGTATGCTGACTTTGAGGAGCATGGTATTAATGAAAGTGAATCCTCTGAGCACGTAGGTTCCCCTTGTACCTTAATATTTGATGGATCTTTCTCTAACTCTCGATATGGTGTTGGGGTTGTTATTATATCTTCAAACCAAGAGATCTTTAACTTATCTTTCAAACTTAAATTTGAGTGCACAAATAATATTTTTGAGTATGAGGCACTACTCTTGGGTTTAAGTATTGCATGGAGATAAGGTATCAAGGACATAGTTGTTAAAGGAGACTCAAATTTGGTGGTTAAACAATCTAGAAAAATTTATGCTACAAAAAATCAAAGAACGAAACAATATAAGTATGTCGTCAGGGATTTTATTGAAATGTTTGAGTCCTTAATTATATTTTATCATGACAGGACTCATAATGTTGTAGCAGATAGGTTGGTAGTGCTGGGATCCATGTTTGAATATCACATTGTTTCTCTTTATTATGATTATGATATTGAAGTATTTTCAAGACCATTCATCCCTGATAATGTAAAACATTGGAAATTTTTGGAAGATGATTCCCAGGTTCAGAGGTTTTTGCAGAATGAAGGAGAATTTACCAACCAATGTATGGACTTGGAACCAATGGTTTTTGTTTGTGATGGTAAAGAAACCCTATTTGGCAAGGATATCATTGAGTTAAAAACCAATACCATTCCCAAAGGGTTGGTTGATTTAGAATCAAATTTTGATAGGGTGGTTCATAGACACATCTCTACTTCAAGGGATGTTAAATAATTCTATTTTGGAGCAAAAGAAAAACCTAGAAAAGTATGGCTAGGAAGTAATTTGAGTAAGGAGGAAAATTATTCCTATTTTGAGTTGTTGAAGAAGTACCAAACTTTTTTAACATCGTCTTACTCATAACTGAAAGCATATAGGGAAGATTTATATCAACATGAAATACATTTGGAACCTACTGCTAAACCATTTAGGAAAAAAATTCCTATCAATCCACTTCTCTCCCTTAAGATGCAAGAAGATTTAAAAAATTTAAGGGATGGAGGGATAATACAGCCTACAAGATATTCTTCATGCATGGAAAATCTAGTGCCAATAAGAAAGAAAAATGGAGACATAAGGCTATGTGTGGATTTCAAAAAATTTAATAAGGCCTAAATAAAAGAAAATTATCCATTTTATAATATGGATAACATGCTACAATTGGTCACTGGATCTGAGTTTCTTTCCACATTGGATGGATTCTCAGGATACAACTAGGTAATTGTGAAGCAATAAAAAAGAATTAAAACTACTTTTACCACTCCTTGGGGTACTTATATCTATGTAATAATGTCATTTTTTCTGATGAATGGTGGGGATACATTCCAAAGATCCATGGATGTTGCATTCTTAGGATATATCAATGATTTTATTGTATGTTACCAAGATGATGTGACAATGTTCTCTAGAAATAGAATAGACCACTTAAGCCATGTGGAAAGGATGATGATAAGATGTAGAGAGTATGGCATCTCATTCAATCCTAAAAAGTGCCATTTTAGAGTTTAAAAATGAAAATATATTGGGGCAAATTGTGTTGAAATAAGGGGTTATGATTGATCATCAGAGTGAAAGTGATTGGTAAGGTTCTTGTCCCTAAAAATAAGAAAGGAATTTAGTCCTTCTTTGGTCAAAAAAAATTTCATCAGGAGATTCATTTCTAATTTTGTTAAAATGACTATTCCCATTACAAACATGCTAAGAAAGGACAAGATTATCCAATGGGAAGCAGAAGATATACTGAACTTCACTAGAATAAAAGAAGCATTAAAGAATGCCCCAGTATTGGTAACCCCTAATTATAAAAAGGCTTTTCAGATTTTTTCTTTTGCATCTGAAAATACTATTGCATATGTGTTATTGCAAAAGGATGAAGATGGAAATGAAAGGCCTATTTCCTATTTCAGTAAAGCCCTGCAAGGTGCTGAGTTAAAATATACCATCATGGAAAAGTAGGATTTTTCTTTTGTAAGAGCTACTAACATTTTTAGGCCCTATATTTTGAGTTCCAAGATTGTAGCATATGTTACTCATACTATGGTCAAATATATCTTATCAAAGATGGAAGTTTCTAGCAAGATATTCTAGTGGGTGAACAAGCTACAAGAGTATGACATGGATATACAAACCACCAAGTTGGTTAGAGGTCTAGGCCTTGTACGAATGATGGAAGAGAGTAACCTACAGGTAATGTAAATTAATGAGGTTGAGGAAGGAACTATGGATGTCCTAGAAAAAGTAAACAATTCCACATAGTATAAGAAAATAATATTTTACCTTAGGAATTTGGAGTTTCCTAGCCATTTGGATAAAAATCAAAGAAGAAAACTCAAATTAGCATCCCAAAAATACATCATAACTTATTATGGGTTAGCTTGGAAGAATCCTAAGGGGGATATTTTGAGATGTATCACATAGGAAGAAGCTCTCAAACTTATTGCATAATTCCATGGGAGAGTGTGTGGGGGCCACTTTGCTGGAAGAGTGACTTCTCATAAGATCTTGATGGCAAGTTACTGGTGGTCGACATTTTTTAAAGATGTAGCCTTATTGGTTAGGAAGTGTAAAAGTTGTCAAAGGTTTTCAGGAAGGATGGAAGCTTCAGGTTCTCTACCCCTGCAACTAGTATCAATAGAAGCTCCTTTCAAACAATGGGGCATGGAATTTATTGGATAAATATGAGATCCCTCAAGTGTAGGGCACAAATGGATACTAGTAGTCATATATTATTTCACCAAGTTGGTTGAATCCATCCCCACTAAAAATGAAACTCACCAAATAGTCAAGGATTTCATCCTGAATCATATAATCTATAGATTTAGAGTGCCTACAAAATAGTTGCTGATAATGCCATGAGTTTTAGGGTTATCCATTTGTGACTATGTGCTAGGAATATGGAATTAATCTAACATATGAATCTAATTACAATCCACAATGGAATTTTCAAGCTGAATCAATCAATAAGAATCTACTCAAGATAATTAGGAGGACATTGGATATTAATAAAAGAAAATGGGATGAGAAGTTGAAGTTTCCTTTGTGGGCAGATAAAATTACTACTAAAAGAGCCACTGGAAAGATTCCTTTTGAATTATTTTATGTATTCCAATCTCTTTTTCCCCTACATATGAAATTATATTCTTATCATTTCACACAAAAACTTGAAGATGAAGAGGTGAACGCCTATGAAGAAAGGATTAATCATATAGTTAATTTGGATGGAGAAAGAAGAGAGTATCACGAAAGGCATTTAGGGTTTTGAGAGAAACTTAAGAAGTTATTTGACAAAAATGTTACCCTTATAAATTTTAACGTTGGAGATCTCTTCTTACTGTGGGATAGCAGGCATGAGGATAAGGGGGAACATGGTAAATTTGATGCTTTATGGATGGGACCCTATTCCATTAACATAATAATTGGTGAGCACACATTTTTCCAGATGGACCTAGATAAAGATTTAGTTTAATTGTTTATTAACAGTAGGAATCTGAAACACTTCTTGGATTGATTATAAAAAAGGAATGAATCATTGTACAATATATAGTTTTTTTATTTTGTTTTTTTGCCTTTTATTTATTTTTATTTTTCCTTTTTTTTCACATAGTCTACAGTGACTAGTTGCTTTGGTATTCTAGTATGTTTTTATGAGGTACGTCAGTTTTGTTTGACCTAGTTTGTGCTTTGCATGACTTTGTAAACCAATGGATTTATACACTTGATATGTTATATGTTTAGTTTGTGTGGTTCTTTTGGCACCCACAGGGGTGCCCATCCCTGAGTCAGAGCCAGTGTTAGTGCTCAATTTGATCTCAACCTTTTATCCAGTGTATTCATTTGAAAAACTTACTTTGATTAGTTTTCTCATGTAAACAACGTATATATGAATACTTAATCATGTTGATTACAAATGAAAACCTTATGTTTAGGGCATGAATCCTATTTTTTTGTTGAGAAACGTAATATTCACGTTGCCTTTAAAAATCCCTATAAAAATTTGGTCATGTATTAGGTTTAATCTTGTATAATTATCTTTGTATATCATCCTTAGGCCTTTGTTGCAAATTTCATATTTTTCTCTACCACCCAAAGATACGTGGAAGGTTCCCATTGGTTGTGGCATTACAGGTTTGATTTGAAAAGTTACAAAAATTACATGATAATCAAAAAATACAAACTTGGCCTCGAGGCTTGATGAATATTCCTAGGAATATTCGAAGTCAAAGGATACATGATCAAATATTGACCCCACTCTTGAAAGAGTATATGTGTAAAAGAGTAATTAGATTGGGTAATTGGGACAATAATGTTTTCCTAACATTGAGTTGACAAAGTGTAAAAGTGCAGAAAAATCTCTGAGGCCTTCCAAGGACACGTGGCATATTTTTAAGTAAATGGTGGACAAACGGGACCTCACTTAAACTTGGTAGTTTTGTGCCCAATCAAGAAAATAGATAGATATGTAAAAAGGTCCCATAGCTCTGCTACCTCAAAGCTTTGAACATGTGTCATGATCATAATAAAATTCAAAGGCAGGTGCTCGGGTCAAATGTGTGAACTCATATGCTTTTAAAAGGTAGTGCAAAAATACCCCCTAAGCCCGTATAACATAGAATTTATCCATTTGGAAGACCCAGATTTAAAAAGAGGGAGGTAATAGATATGGATAAGATTTAATACATTAATTGTTATAGTCATTATTTCATTTTTTAAGAAATCAAGGCAAAATTGTTTGAAGTATTTAAACACTTCGATATTTTTATTATTGCATGTGAAGATTTGGATACCTTTGCAATCAGAATTTTCAAAGGAATGAGATGAAATAAATTAGGGATCATCGATTAGGAGATAAAGGATTTAAAATACAAGAAACAAAGGATAATTACACAGATATTTGTATAGAAAACCAGTAAGGATTGTACTACTTTCGTACTTTAATTTTTTTACTCCACAATTTGCAAAGAGATTGAAAGTAGAGGCTAGGGAATAAAAAATAATTCATTTCCTTTGGGTTTTCAAGTCACATCTTGTGTTACAAGTGACTTGGATAAGATTACAGATGAAAGGAACGATAACCAGATTGTACCAAGTCAAGAACAAAGATGCTAATCAAACACCATGATCAATAAGATGAAAGAAATTCACTAGAATAGATTTACATAAAACCTTTACAAACAAATGAGCAGCAATATCATATATTATTATGGAACTCAATGCAATACATTGAGAATGGGCCTTTCTTAAATAGGCAAGCTATAATAATCTAAGAACCAGTTAAGGTCGTAGATCAAGCCATAAATCAAGGAAGAAACTAGTCAAGACCATAAATTTAGGAGAGAACTAGACATCGAGGATCTAGTCAATACCATAGATCAAGGAAAGAAATATACCTAACAACTAGATAATATCTCCTAATATCTAAATAAGATAAAAGAAATATCCACACACATAAGTGTTTGAGGATAAAAACAATAAAGGTAAATAAAGTACCTAGGTGAACATGAACTAAGGTAAATACCTACTCTAACAACAGACATAGACTAGATGAATGTTGATTCAAATGAATTTTTACAAAGATTAAATATCTGAGATAAAAGTGAAATCATGGAAGCAATCAAGGATAATAACATTGCTTCAGCTAGTGTTGTCCCTCCTTCAGTGTATTGTCCTGAATTGGTAAGGATTTGTGCCATGAATTATAATCTAGAGAATATGAATGTTTCGAATGTGAGTGGGGAAGCAGTATTGAATTTAACACAAATCTTTCAGAATAATGATGAGATTACTAGTGATAAAAAATCCAGTAACCCTAAGTACTGAATTATCCCTAAAAGACTTTGAAGCCATGAAGAAAGATTATACCAAAGTTATAAACACCAAGTGGCTACTAGTAGATAAAAAAGGTATTCACTATTATTCCAAAAAGGTTGGTTAGGTCACAATTTGTGGAAAAAGTGGATGATTTAGTTGTGTTGCTAAGTAGAATAGATGGCTTGGAAACAAAAAATGAATTCAAAGAATAGATGTGCCTATATCTATGGGGTATTTTATAAAATAAAGGACCAATTTGTTGGGCAACCCTCATAGGTGATTCAATTCATGACCATATGTTAGCATTGGCTGCAAAAATCAAAATGGGTGGTACTGGGGAGTTTGTTTTTATATGATGATATATATGATTTACAATATTGATAGCCATAGACATTTCCCTTGCCTTGTACCACATGTCCCTTTCAAAAAAAACAAGGTGCATGAGGTTTATCACTAATTACAGTTGAAAAATTGGAAGGGAAATGTAAGATTGGTGAATGATGCATTCTTTTCACATATCATATGTTTGTTAAAACCTGAATGGGAGCAATACATAATATCAGAAGAAGTGAGGAATACAATAATGGAGTATGGTTTCTTTTTCATCCAATATGGGATATTCAAGTACATTAGAGCTAGTGGATTTGAGGGACAACCATGAAAATTACCAAGGTATTTAGATGACAAGATAGATTTGTGTGAATTGTCAAGATAACTAACACGTGTTCATAAGTTTATTGTTGTGAGACACAAGAAAAACATCAAATTTCCCATTAGGATTAGATGGTATTATTTCCCCTCTATTATAAGAGCTAGGTTGATGAACAAGGAAATGGATAGTTTTGATATGGATAGATTTGAATTAAGGTCTAATTATGATATTAGATGGCTGGTCAACACTTTGGGAAATTATTTTGAACATGAACCTCATTTTGAGGATTACTGGATAAATTTTAGAGATAAGGAAGAAGTCAAACTCAAGTATTCTCCAAGGATGACTCTCAATTAGATCATTTATTTTAAAAAACTTTTGGTGCCTCAAGGAATCGTGGATGACCAACAAATGATGAGTCAATTTTATATTGATCAAAAGATAGAAGGACATGTAATGACTCCCATAAAATGGGATGAAGAATAATCATATGATTAGTATGGTAGGATTTCTCATGTGATGAGAACTTTGACTTGGTTAAAACAAAAGAACATAGATTTATCTATTCAAAATACAAGGGTACTTAATAAGTTCAGGGAATTAGAGATTTTGAAGGAATATATTCCCACTTTAAGGGAAGGAGCTGATAATATGGATCCTTTAGAAGGGAAATCCCCCCAATTACCTTCAAAAAGACCTACTACATGCATTATTGATGAATGGACGACCATGTCTTCTTTGAAGCAGAAAACAAACAAAATGCTTCTAAAGTCTATGCAAAATGCTCCTATTAATTTTGCAATACCATTACAAATAAAGGGAAAAGGTTTAAATAAATAAAATTCCCCTACAAAGGTTTTACCATAATCCTAGAGTACTGAAAATATGATGAGAGGAGCCCTAACAAGTACTGACATCCAATCCAAGTGACAGAGAGTCAAGGAAAGAGTGACACCGGATATAAAGAAGTTTGAAAGGGAAAAGAAGAGATACGAAGTTATATTTGAACAACCCTTAGTAAGAGAAGGTGATAATGCATCTAAAAAAAATCATAAGAATCCTAAAGTGATTGATCCTCCCATTCTCACTAAGGAACAAGAAGGAATAGTTGCTTCCATGGTTCATTAAGTAACTCCACCACTAGAATAAAAAATATGTTCAAGTAAGTCCAAGTATACAACCAGTTTTTCGAAATTCATCTTTATCTCTAGAAAGAGAAATAACAGATATTACTCAAGAACAAGTATGTGAAAGTAATATCCCATCTAATCTACTAGATAGTTTTGTGTTAGAACAAGGGTTGAAGAAATTTGATGCAACCCCAGTTGAAGGTGTGAGTATACCTCTTTTTGATAGATTGCATGAATCAACAAAAATCCCAATTGAAATAATGGACATAGACACAAATGATGAGATTCTTGTATTCAAGGCATTTGAAGTGTCAGTTGAAAGACAACTGGTAGAAGATACATGTATTCTCCATTTAGGTGAAGAAATCCACCCATGTGCCAATCATTGGGACAGAAATTCCAATGTCAGAAGTATCTTCTGAAGGCCAAACTAATTCATAAATGAGAAATTCAAAAGTTCAAAGAATTTTTGGTGGAAAATTTATGGATATTGGGGCACCAGGTGAAAAGGATCCCCAAAAGGAAACCAAGGTTACCAAAGGTAGTGGATCACCTCAAAGGGTAAAGTCTGCTGAAGAAATGGTGATTTAAACTAAAAAAGAAACCATTGCAAAGGAATAATTTGATGAAATTCAAATTATATAGGGTATTGATAAAGGTAAATGATCAACTACCAGGATCCAACACATGATGCCACAAAAGGAGGTATAAAAAGAAGAAAAGGAAATTGGTATACCAGTTCATGAGGATATCTCCACCAAATAACAACCTCTAAAGGAATTATAAAATACAAAAGAAAAATAGTTACCTAAAGGAACAACACTATCCCAAGAGGTTCCAAATAAAAATGTAGAGGTTATGAATACATCAGCTGAGGAGACAAATAGAGAAAAATTTCCAAATGTTGATATGACTCAAAAGGAAGTTGTTTAACCCCAAGTTCAGGATCAAGGAAAGAAACAAGTGGGGTTAGCACCAACACAAGATGAACCAAATAAATTAACATTGGAAGTGTAAAAAGTGTAACATAAGGATCCATTAGCATAAAATTTTCTAGAAATGTCTACGTAATTGGTGGTATTCCCTGAAATACCTCAACAAGAATTGCATGAGACAAAGGTGGGAACTAATGTTACAAAAGGTTGGAAAGTAGAGTTGATTTTAAAAGAAGAATAAGAAGAAGAAAAGGTTGTACCTTTAAAATCCATAAATCTTACAACTTTGGATTTCCTAAAACTCACAAAGGAAAAAAAAATGCTAGGGTCATTACTAAAACTCATACCAACCCATATGCGTCTCAAACTTTGGAGGTGGCAATCCAACATGAGGGCGAATCAAGAAGTGATATAACTATAAGTGAATATAATTTTCAACTTATTCCTTTGGGAAAAACCTCAAGGTATGAACTAAAGCAATGAGTTTCATAAGTATTCCATGATTTATTTCACAAAGTGGACGAAGATAAGATATCAAAAAGGTAGTTAAAACAACGGGTCAGATCATTGATTTCATTTCTACAATAGTTGGTTGGAAAATATAGTGAATGCCAAGAATATATCTCTAATGATACTCTTGAAGTTGTAAGACATATTTTTTTGGAAAGATTAAATTTTTTGATACTTGGGTGGATAAGCTAATGGGAAAAGGGAGGAAATCCATTGAGAAAGCTAGGATGAAATATGAAGAGATTAAGAATAAGCTCAATGAAATTGATGAGTTAATTAAACAATATGATAATGAGATTTTCTATTTTGAGAGAATTTTCCCTCAACTAAATTGTACTACTCAATTAGATGTATAATTAGTTGAGAAGGAATGAATTATTCCAATTGAACACATGGGAACTCAATATGTAATTGAAGACTAGGCCAAACTCAGAGTTGAGGTTTTGAATGGAATAAGAGAAAATTTGAGATAGAGAAGAAATGGGTTGAGAAGAGTATTTACACTATTGATCTAAAGTTAGAATACATGGTATTTGATAAATTAAAAAGGATTTATGGTGATCTGAAAAATTACTTCTTAATCAGTTCTTTTGATATAAATATTCAAAGAGAACTTTTCTTATGAAGTCATTAAGACACTAATGACTGTATAAGCCAAAATTTTAGAATTGAAATAAAAACCATGGGAATATATACAAAATATGGATCGATGTGTGGATGCAATGAGAAGGAAATCCCTTATATTTCAGCACCATACAGGCCTAGATGAGGGTTATATAAAATAGCTATTCCAAAAATATGATGCATATGTGGATAGGCAACCTAAGGAAGAAGGAGATGAAGAAGATAAAGATAAAGACATGAAGATTGACGAAAAGGATTAGGCTTTTTTTCCTTGAAATTCCTTTATATCCTATTTTAAATGTTATTCTTATTTCACAAAAAACTGAAATGAACGTTGAAGTTGTTATTTTCAGACATATATGTAATTTGGTAGAATAAATTAGATTTTTATATTGCTTTTATAATATTTTAAATCCATCATGAATCATGTAAACTAATGAGATTATTTGTTACCTTTTATATCATGGAAAAAAGTGAAATGGGGTTCTATAGGAGCCCTAGCCCATGAATAAAGAGTTACATACATTTTGGAGAATGTTATCTAAAAAGGGGAAACAAGAAAAAGAAACCTAATCATCCAGCACCACAAAATCCTCTCTGTAAAGACGAATTTTTTTTCACTAGCTTATTTTTCCTATGAACAAATTCATCTGTCCCTAATGTCATTTGAAAAAACATAATGTCTCATGCCAGTGTGTGAGACATACCCAAATACCTGAGTTCATCAATAGTTTTCATAGGACCATCCATCAGACTAAGCAATTGTGATCTCCTCTCATAAGAGGCAACCCATTTAGTCATGTCTAGACCTCCTTTAGGGTAGGCATTTTTACCTGTTTCTTTGAAAGTTGAGGATTTCTTAGAATCCTGAGCTAGAAGTGTAACCAAAAATGATGCTAGAGTAGATGGAGTAGGAG
Source organism: Taxus chinensis (assembly GCA_019776745.2). Taxonomy (NCBI): domain Eukaryota; kingdom Viridiplantae; phylum Streptophyta; class Pinopsida; order Cupressales; family Taxaceae; genus Taxus; species Taxus chinensis. The sequence continues at coordinate 446,025,154 of CM034154.1, forward strand.
GTATGGAGATAGAATCACCCTTATATTTCTTCATAAAAAATGGTGACTTCTTCAGGAGGCTGAGAAAGTATGGTCCCTGATGGTTTGTTCTCTAAGATTAAGACACATTGTTCCATTTCATTCATCCTATAAAATAGGGTAGACACAATACCTAGTGATATTTCTCACTCAAGAACATAGGACCCTAAGAGTATTTCCTTCATAATGAATGTCTCATTACAAATGAATGCACAATTATAACTAGTAAAAAATTTCAGAGTAGGCCTACTTATGAGCCAAAACTTCTTTAATTCATCAAGAGTCTTTTGATGCCAAGTTTGAAGAGATGAAAATACATTAATCGGGAAGGAAGAAAAAGCATGGCTTATCTTGATAAGTTTTCTTACTAATGAAACTCAAACAACATGAGATATCAAAGGCCCAATATAATCTTTAGGATTAGTAATTTCAAATAGCATTCTTATGAATGCGTCATCAGGACCTGACAGATCAAAAATTGAGTGCAAATTCTTGATTGATATATCTTGTAAGCTAGTTGCTACTAGTGTTCTCACCATGTTACAGATAAATTTCCCAAAAATTCTTACACTTAGAGAATAAAATGTTAATTGGTAGAGGAAAATGGTACGCATTTTTTAAGAAATTTGAGGAAGGAAATTTGATCTAAGTGTAATCACGTTAAGATAGCCTCTGAGATCTAGATGTGATATCCACATGGGAGAAATAAGTATGAAGTAAGTTGGTGTTAGGAAGAAGATGATTGGTTTGATATGGAAAAAAACCATACGGGAATAATAAGCCCAGAAAGGCATAAAAGAAAACATGATTAAATGTCAAGTAAAACCATATGGAGGTGCTTGAAAATGATAAAAAAGATGCCATCAAGTAAAAAATTGGATAAATCATTAAACAATTCTCAAAAGGGGTGATATCTCATCCCAAAAAAATTGGATAAATCATTAAACAATTCTCAAAGGGGGTGACATCTCTAGTCATATCTAAGGAAGTGTAAAACATGATTTTCTCATAACTTTTCCACCTGGAAACATAAGACGAGATATTTTCAAGAGAATAATAATAAATCAAATTGTTATCTATAAAGAAGAATATTATCTTTGAGATCCATGCTTTTTGGGGGAAATGGGAAATGAGTGATCAACTAAAAGTGTATAAATGTGGTGAGAACACTCTCTCATAAAGGGGGTTAAATTTTCTAAGATTTAAAGAAATGAAGGAGAGAACCTATTTGTACTTGTTGAAACTGAACCAATCTGACAATCCCGGGTTATTCATTTGTTCCCAAACCTTCTCGCTAAGATGGTTTCACTGTACATCCATTGGAAAATATTTAGGTCATAGTTGTTGTGTCCCCTTATTGAATAATTTGTGTTCTTTGAATTAATCTATGTGTATTTTCACGAGTGTTGTTACTTTGTCCAAGAAGAATTTTTTGAATCAATTATCTACATTTCTTTTGCAATCTTATGCTAATTAATCTCTTTAAATTACAATAATATTTGGTCTAAAATAGTGCAAATTTAGTAACTGTAATTACATGATTGATGGATATTTCATTCATGATGTGGTAAAAAATTTTAAAATCAATTTGTAGTTGTTTGTATTAAGATCTTTGTCAGTTCCTGAGTGTATTTGGAACATATTTGATCAAATATTTTTAGTATTTTGTTTAGAATTTTTCATGAGCTTTTGTGTTTTGAATTCTCAAAGTTTGTGTGAAATCTTGTGTTCTTGAGCCTCCATGAACACAAACATTCTTGTTGAAGGAATGCATTAGACTATGTGATCTGTATTTTACATCAAGAGAAATTATCTACATTATTTACAAGGTTCATTTGAGTTCTTTGTATAATCAAATTTATCTTGCTTAAATTCCTAACAATACATCAAAATCACAACCAATAACCATCAGATCCACCTGAATTATCCCTTATTTTATTGTATATGCATAAATACTATGTGTTTCAACAATAATTTTTATGCTTTCTAGGAAAAAATAGATAAAGGGTAAAATGGTTAAGGAGGAATACCTTTGAGGTAAAGGTGGAAGGTAGAATTTGCACATTGTAGACTTTTGATCCAAGCTGATTGTGTGAACTTCCCTTTGGCTAGGAGGAACGACCTGTATAAGAAACACAACAAAACCACCAAATAGTATTAAATAGAAAGAGTCAGAGGACTACCTAGAAAGGATAGATCTAGGAAGTCCTGATGCTTCCTCAGATGGTTGTCAATCCTCTATTTAATAACAATTTAATGTGAATAAGATACTGAAATAAATAGGTCCTATTGTAATGTAACGATTTAGGTTTCTCATACACACAATACACTAGATTTAATGCTAATCTAATAATGCAACACTAAATCTAATTAGAACCAAGGTTTTTTCATGTTAGACAGGTCTGTTAGAGGTCTGGTAAGGGTTTGAGGCTGATTAGTTGAGGTCTGGGCTGGTTTTGGGTGAGTGGGAAGCTTATTGGTCTGAGAATATGAAATTACACAGAGACCGATATTAGTCTGGTGACCAATTTTAGTATGGGCACTAAACCAACGATGGTAGGGAACCGATGTCGGTAGGGGAAATAGGTAATAAACTATTAAAAATGGGTTTTTAGGCTCTCTGTGATTGCACAGAGAGTGAGGGTAGTATGGTTTGGGTCGTAATATGGATGAGAAGACTCAAGAATACTAAGAAGGAGGTTTAAAAGGGTGAAAAGGCTTGGGGTGGTTGAATAGTGGGTTGGTGGGAAGAAGGTGATGTATGGGTAACAAAAGAAATAAAATATTGAATGAAGAAAGAGATCTACAATGGGATAAACCCTAATGATTAAAATCACAGTACTTACTTGGTGTCTTGTAGACCTTGTGAGTTGAGATGGTTGATGGTTGATTGGAGGAGAGGTGCTTGAGTCTAGTGCCATGACAATACAACCTGTGTGCTCCCATGAGTATTCCAATGCTCTGGAAGGAGAACCAAATGTTTGTCTTGCATTGTGGTTGTGTGTGTTCATCATCTGGATGCAAGAGGGCTTGAAGATTCACACTTGAATGCAATAAGGCTCCAATAACTGAATGACCAACCCCCGTAAAGATTTGTGAAAGTGTATATAAGGTGATCGATGGTGGTTAGGTAACTGGTGCCATCCAAGGAAAAATTGGCATCGGTTAGGATGAATTAGTCCCTTTTACCAAAAATAGGAAGATCTTCCCAGATTTGGTGTGTTTTCCAAGTTGAGTCCACTTAGGGAAGTGGAGTTCTCATTAGAAAAGGTAGGAAGGTCATAGAAGAAGTCCAATTAGGTTTGAGAAGAATTCTTAGTTAGGTCAAGTGGTGACTCATACTGAGAGTGATGAATCATTGTTGAGAGTGATGACTTGGTCACTGTGAGTTAAATGCCCTTGGAATGGGTCCAGGGTGAGGTGTAATGATGAGGTGGAGGTGTGAGGATGAAATTAACTTAATTAAAATAATTAAATCAATTAATAATGTGAGGATGAATATTAATATGGGATAAAGGGGTCATGATTAGTTAAATGTGTTACATTAATTAATTGAAGGGGACTAAAGGGAGTGTGACCCAAATTTGGTGTCTACATTTTCCCCTTTTTATCACATAGCTTGTATTGATAAGTGATGCTAACAAAAATAGGAAGTCCACACCCCAGGTATGAGTGAAGATTAGGTTTCCCCAAGTGTGGGTGGAGGTGATACCCCTCAAACCCAGAACTGATGAGGTGTGAAACAGAGTCAGTGAGTGGTTTGATAAATGGGTAAGTGATGAAAATGAGGGTAGGTGGTTGTAGGTAAGGGTGATTTCGGTTGGGTAATAGGTAGGGGACAATCTAACGCACACACACATATAGATTATGATAAGGTACCAGGTTGAAGAGCTTGTAAACTCTATCGTTAAAGGTCAATAGGTTTATCCAAACAAGGTTGAAGTGGTTAAGGTATCCAAGGTATAGGATATGGTCCTGAAATACAACTAGGCCAGGTGTAGGAATGGGTAATAGGTTGTGTTATAAGGTACCAAAGGTATGGTCGAGGATAAACATCACACATTAAGGCAAGGTAAGGTCATTGGGCTGAACAACATAGGTACATATCGCAAGTTATAGCAAGTACACAACTTCAAATATCACAAAAGGCAAGAGTGTGATTGGGTGAGGTAGGAAAGGTCATAGGTAAGGCCATGTTAGGGGAAAAAATATGCCCAACTGAAAATGAGATGTCAGGTGGGAGGTTATAAGGCCATTAGGGTAATGGGTAAGGGCAGGGTCAATTATGGGGTGGGCGGAAAAGGTGGCAGGCAAGAAATTTAGTACAAGATTGGGCAATGGGGTAAAAGGATAATTGATATTGGTTGATGTAAAACTAATGTCAGCTGAAAGGTAACTGCCGGTGGTAAACTAGGGCACTTGACCTGATGTCAGTCAAGAAAAATTGATGTCAAGTCAGGTTGTGGGTGTGGTAAAAAAGTCGAAAAATCCATATAATACAGATTCATTTTCACCTGTTGACTTGGAGAAAATGATAGAGCAAGAGTGTTTTTGCATTTTCTTATGGAGAAAGAGACGAGGTACTATACTCAGTTGACTTGTGAGGAATCATTGGTCTATTGGATTTCATGTTTACCAGGCCCACGAGATTGAGATGAGTGATTCGATTGGTGGAGAGTGAGGGGTTTGATTCAGACATGGTAGCATCATAGGAGGAGGTTGGGAGGGGCGCAAGCACCCAGTCCCAGAGATTCCAACATGACGGTGGTACATGTTTAGAGGTAGGATGCAAACCTTTCTGATTGTTTTGAATTTTTAGGTAAAAATGTAAAAAAATGAGGGTGAAAAAATAGGTAGGAAGAGCTACACATGTAGTAAAAATGGGTATGGAATGTGGGTAGTGGGTGGGGAAATATAGTGGCTAGATTAGGATGTAAGTTGGAAATGGGTGGGGTTTGGGTAGTTTTTAGGCAGTTTAAGCTACACAAGTTTTAATTTGTTTTTGGAAAATTGGGGACATGGTCCTTTTGGTAGGAAGCCAAACCAGAGTTCTCAAGTGGTCAGTTAGGCTGACATCACCGTTCAGACATGCTATGTTGGTGAGGTTCAAGGATGCCCAACATGAGGTTGTTACTGGTATTATCAGGACTGAGCTAGTGACCTGTCCAAATGGGCATTGATGGCCAAAATGTGGTAAAAATCAATGGGAGGGTACATGGGAAACCAATGAAGGAAACTAGATGGAAGACTATAGAACTTAGGTGGGTATAGGGGGTCATTTCGGCCCCATAGACAGGTAATCAAGGTGAGGTTATTAGTATCTCAGAGACATATAGCCCTGGATTAGATTGAATAATAGGAGGAGGAGATGGTAGTTTAGGAAATAGGGTAGGTAAACAGAGGGTGTATGAGATGTGGTAGGGGTGAGTTGAATTAGTTTTGAAGAGATGGGAGAGTAGTTCATGAGACTTGACAGAGGAGGTATGAATGTAGGCATGACAACAACTCATGATGTGGATAGACACATGTCATTATTGATATCAAGCCCATCATCACAGGGGATGAGTGGGACCACATATGAAAGATATCAGTCTTTGTTTATCATTGATATAGATGGATTTTTAGGGATCAAAAAAAGATGGTCGCTATCATCGATAGATGGGATTATACAACCAATACCTTCCATTTTCCTACTGGGGAGATGACTATCACCTTAGAGGACATATATAGGATCTTGAGGTTTCCCATTGTAAGGGCACATGATTATGAGGTCATTGGATACCATGTGGAGCCCATAGGTATTAGTGTTTGGCGATGATGGTAGAGTTGACATACCACAATGTGATGTCAGGTATGGAGAGATGTACGTGGCACATCCTGATGAGACCTATGGTAGTGCTGATGATGGTATATCTAGTTATTTTTCCCTCTTTGATGGGTGTTTTGATTAGATGACATGTTTTCTCTAGCATTGTATGGCATGTTTTAGATGTATACAGATGATGTACTTGTTTTAATTTCCATTTTATTGTATATTATGGAAACTAGTTGTGTTAGGCATGATTGAGTATAGGTCATTTAGGCATGATGGAGTCAGGTATAGGCATGGTGGAGTCAGGTATAGGCATGGTTGAGTCAGGTATAGGCATGGTGGAATCTAGGTAATTTCCAAGTTATTGATCTTATGGAAATAATGTATTGTATGTATGTTGTGGTTAAATTTCCAAGTAATTAATATCATGAAAATATGAAATGATTTAAGTAGAATATGGTTGTGGTGATAAAATGGTAGGTATGTATGTTTTTATGATAGATTAATTTCCAAGTTTTGTGTAAAATGGAAACTAACTAGGGTAAAATGTGAATATAAAGGGGGAAAATGGTTAGGGGAAAAAGTTTCTGAGCTAACCTCTAAGGGCCCCATGGCTTAAGAGTGCTTCCTACATAGCCCCGACAAAAAGGGGCCTTAGGCTGATGTAGTTCTCCCATAGGCTAGGGAAGAATATGATAGGGGAGATGAATGGGTTGGTAGGTTTTAGGCATGAATAATTCTAGGTAATTTAGGTGTGGTTGAGTATAGGTTGAATAGGTAAGGGGCATATGCATGGTTGAGTATAGGTTGAATAGGCATGGTTAAGTCTAGGTCACATAGGAATTGTTGAGTATAGGTTGAATAGGCATGGTTGTTGTCTATGTTGAATAGATATGGGTGATTTTGGTGGAAGAGGAATTCCCAGAATATAGGTGTCAAAGGTCTGGTCCTGTGAAGGAGGATCAATAAGTAAGAAAAGAGGTGAATGGTAAGAGGATATAAAAATCCACTTAAGTGGTAAGAACCATTATGAGTCTATCATATCAAAGAATTGGCCTATGAATGTAAGACCCTAAAGGTGCTGCAAGATTGATTGTTCTAAGGGTGAAGAAGGTCACATGATCACAAAATTTTTATATTTGCAGCATGTCCCTTGAGTAGGTAGAATATTAGAAAGGAAATACGGTGAGGTGAAAGAGGTTATTTTATCATAACCTTGGTGTGACACAACATGCCTCTTCTGCAAGATACCCAAGATCAAAATAGGCAAGTCCATGATGAAAAAGTGATCTTGTTCTTTTTGCTTCTTTTATAGACTTATAGATGTGGGAAGTCTATGTGGGATGAATAATATATCTCTTGAGGTCTTCATGAAGTTGATCGATGTGGGAAGCTTCAAAATATTTTTATTTTATTTTTGTAGAAATAGTCTTCTTTTTGGCTAGACTACGTACAATATGGCTAGCTTTGTATAGTTGTCCTTCGAGGGAGTAGTCTATTTATATCAACAAGATAGAAAGATAGATGTCCTTTTTGAGGGAGTCATCTTTTTTCTAGAATTTTGACTCAAGGAGTTTGAATTTGAAAATCCCATATATTACTTTTGAATTGTTTTTTGGACTTTTAGGTCATGGACAAGACTATAGAGAAGTATAGGCTTCTTTTATGAAGACAAAACCATAACACACAGGGGTTAGCTATGAAAGAGAGGTTTTAAGTGACGAAATGACCATGGGATTCCATCTTGAAAAGGATGAAAAGTATCCATGAGAATCATGCCATGAGTAAAGCCGTGGTACTCATATTGAAGATAAGGCTGAAAGGTGATGGGTAATCACATGATTCTTGTTTAGTCATTGATCCTTAAAATAGGTAAGTGGAAGGTGAATGTTGCTCAAGGGATAAGCGTTTAATAGATAGAAGATGATACAAGACTTGATTCAACAATAGAATGGTCAAAGATGCAAGGCATTGAGGGGCTCAAGTTCGGGTTTACCTTCGAGTGAAGATAAATGATAAGCACGCAATCCACAGGCATGAGTAACGATATAGGGTCCAAGCCAATTAGGAGTGAACTTGCCCTGTTTACTTTTCTTTGCTTTTGTAACATGTTGATTTTCCTTTAGGACAAGGTTTCTGACCTGGAAGGTTCATTCTTGGACATGTTTATTGTAGGATATGTTTTTGGTATTTGGAGGTGATGAAGAGAGTATTTAGATGGTGTTCATCTAATAACTCAAGTTGTGCCAAATAATCCTGGAAAAAATCATCATCTTTGAGCATATCTTTGAGTGAGATACGAAGAGATGGAATTTGGAATTTGAGAGGCAAGACAACCTCTATACCATAGACCAAAGAGAAAGGTGTGGAAAACAGTTGAGGTGTGAATACTAGTGTGATAAGCCCATAAGGAAAAAGGAATGTGCGTGTGCCAATCCTTACCAGTATCATCAACCACTTTCATAAGAATTTTATTTATATTTTTGTTAGTTCGATTCAGCTTGGCCATTTGTTTGAGGATAATAAGGTGAAGAAAAACTAAGTTGAATGCCAAAGGCATCAAAAAGTTTCTGTAGGGTTTATTTTTGAATTGTTTTCGTTATCAGTGATGAGGTGGTGAGGAACACCAAAGTGAAAAATGATGTGATGGTTGATGAATTCACATATTTTCTCGGATTTTGTAGAAATAAGAGGTATGAATTCCACCCATTTAGTGTAATATTCGGTAGTGGTAATAATCCATTGATGATTTTGGGAAGAATGAGGTTGATCTCTCCAACAAGATCCAAACCCCATTGAGAGAAAGGCCAAAGGTCTTATGCGACTTGTAAGGCATGAATAGGGGTGTGATGAAGATTAGCATGTTGTTGACACTTCACAAAATGCTTGACATAGTCACAACAATCATGGTTTAGGGTTGGCTAGTAATAGCCCAAGTGAAGGATGCACTTAGTGACAGCTAAGCCATTAAAGTGACCCCCACAAATCCCGTCATGAACTTCCTTGATGGTGTATGGAATTTCAAAACTTGTAAGGCATCGTAAGAGGATATCGTCAAATCTATGTTTATAGAGAATACCACCCATGATGACATAGTGAGAGACACTTTTGAGAAAGGCTCATTATCCATTGTGAGTAATATCTAAAGGAATAATTGAAAGGGAAATATATTTAGCAAAATGCTTATACTAAAGGTCATGTGGGTCAGTTTCAATGTGTCCTACAAGGTTAACGCCTCAGATTAGATAAGAAGGTTATTACAACCTACGTACTGTGACACATATTTTCAAGTCAAAGGGTAAAACAGGGATTTGAGAAGCAAGACAGGCCATGTTGTCTACAAATTTATTAGTAGAACACAGGGTGGTTTGAAGTTCATAATGGTTAAAGGTAATCAAAAGCATGTCAACATGATGCTTATACTTTTGAATTATCTCTCTACGACACCGGTATATACCAATAACTTGGTTCACAACAAGTTGAGAGTCGCCTAAGATATTAATTGATTTAACAGCTAAGGCTATGTCGGTTTGAAGACCTAACACGAGTGCTTCATATTCGATAATATTGTTAGTACAAGATAAATCTAGTTTGAAAGATAGTGGCATAGGTTCACCATCAAGACAAATGAGGATAACTCTGGCACCACCCCCACACTGACATTTGAACCACTGAAGAATAAGGTCATCTGGTAAATGGTATCATCTAGGGAGAGGGTAATGATGGATTCATTAGGGAAATGGAAGTTAGAAGACTGATTTCCTGAGGTAGACACATCTACGAGTTGGTCAGCAATGGTTTGTCCTTTGATATATTTTTTATGGATGAATTTGAGATCTAGGTCTGCAAGAAGCATGAGCCAATGTGTAGCACGTTGATGTTGGTAGGGTTTAGCATACATGTAATGTAAGGGGTCAGTATTGGTGACAAAAAAGGTTTTTTGGTTGAGTAGGTAATGGCGAAGTTTAGTGGTGACAAAAACTAAGGCTAAGAATATTTTTTTGGCATGAGTATATCTAGTTTCATAGTCTAAAAGCATACGAATTATATAATAAACCACTTTATCCCTATGTTTCTCATCATGATGAGTGGGCATGACACCCAGGGAATGATAGTAACAAAAATGTAAAGGTAAAATGGTTGGTCATCCTTAGGGGAGAATGAGCACAGGTGGTTGGAGGAGGTATTGTTTTAAGGAATCAAAGGATTTGATTCATTCCTCATCTCATTTGAAGGAGACATCCTTTTTGAGAAGATGATGAAATGGATGGTAGCAATCAAAAAGCTGAGAAATAAAGTGAAGAATAGATTTCAACTTTCCTTGTAAACTACAAAGTTGACGAAGGTTAGTAGGTGGAGGCATTTCGAGAATAGCCTTGATTTTAGTGGGATCAACTTCAATGCCATGCAAAGAAATGATAAAACCAAGGAGATTTCTAGAGAGAACAACAAAGACACACTTCTTAGGTTGAAGGCAAACACAATATTTGATGAGATGGTCAAAGATAACTTTAAGAACAGAAAGGTGCTCATCCCAATGTTTAGATTTGGCAAGAAGAAATTCAACGTAATCTTCCGATATGATATGCATGATGTCATGAAAAATATAAGTCATATCCCATTAATATGTAGCTCCGACATTTTTAAGGCCAAAGGGCATGACACGATAGTAGAAGGTCCCCCAAGGAGTGATGAAGGTGGTCTTTTGTTGATCTTTCGGGGTGAGTAATATTTGGTTATAACCCTGAGAAACCATCCATGAGTGATAGCATCTCATGGCAATGAGATCAACTAGTTGGTCAATACTAGGTAGAGGAAAGTTGTCTTTGGGGAAAGACAAGTTAAGGTCATGGAAATCCATTCAAATGAGGTGTCCTCCTGTCACTTTTGTGATAGGAACAATGTTAGAGATCCATTGGGGATAATCAATGGGTAGAATGAAGGAAACCAAAATAAGGCATTAGAGTTATTCTTTGACAAGAAGGGAAATGCAATGATGCATTTTTTCACAGCTTCTGTTTCACGGGTTTAACATTAGGAATGGTTACAATATTGTGGACCACAATGTTTGGGTCAATATTAGGCATATCAACATAGGACCAAGAAAAAGCATTGCTATGATCCCGAAGGAAAGAAGTGAAAGCTTCTTGTTCAGAAGCATCTAAATATTGGCCTATTTTAGAATGTGTGGGTCATCTTGAGTGTGAATATTGATCTCGATGGTTGATTCATTCAACATGGTTTGCGTCTCAGAAGGTAATGACCGGTGAATATAATAATCTTCCACACCAAGGTAAGTGAGAATAGACTCATCGTCTTGACATTGAACGACATTAATAGAAGGGGTATCATCATCGATCATGTTAGGATATAGGAAGGGAAGGGAAGAGAAGAGGGAGCCTCGCCATCATGCTGATAAGTCAGAGGTCCCAGGGAAACAATGTTCACAAAAAAAAAAGTTAGGAGGAATGGATTATGGGTCCATAGACTCTGTAGGTGAAGTTGGTGAATGGGGTGGGGAATGTTTATTGTCCTCAATGAGTTTGACTTGGGCCTTCCTAGAAGGTGGTTTGGAAAATCCAATACCATTGCGGTCTTTATGCTCATGAGTGGTGCAAGGAATGACAGTATGACAACCTCATTCATAGAAACCAAAGCCAAATCCCTTCCAAGCACATCAATGGAGGAAGGTGTGGGCGAAGTAGTGGTTGGTGAGAGATTGAAGCTTGGAGGAAAATGGTCTAGTTTGGGAAGGTGGCTTGGGTGAGTAGGTAGAATTATCAAGTTCCCCCATACGTTAAGTTGGTGCGAAGGTGGGGAGGACCGTAGGGGAAAACCTCACTATGCGGTGATCATAGCGGGGATGTTGGCTGAAGGTTACCATACTCTTGAGGAGTAAGGAATGTGTCAATGTTATAAAGGTGGTACTCCCCCAGAGTGAGGCATTGAAAAACACCTTCTAAGGGATCAGTAGTTGATATGTGGGTAGGGGAATGGATGAATCACTAGGAAATTGGGAAGAAGAAGCATTAGTTGTTTGAGAAGTAGATGGGTTGGCTAATGGGTCAACTACAGAAGTTACGGACAACAGTGGGAATAGAGGAGTTTAGTTATGGAAGATGTAGTGGTAGATGTGGTAGATGAGGTAGTGGCTGAAGAAGAAGTGGTAGTGGTGGTAGATGCTTTAACTGGTATAAGGACATAATTGGGTTGATACAACATGTTATAGGTATTAAATGGTGAAGGGTCAAGTAGAATGGTATAGTTGTGCCCTTCATGTTCAAATTTTAAACAACGGTGTAAGGTTGAAGGAACACAACCCATGAAAAGAATCCAAGGTCAGCCAAGTAGCATGTTGTATTAGAATTCCCCCTCTAAGACATAAAATAATTTAGGAATGACACACAGGCGTACATAAATGTGGAGAATTATGGTAGTCCAAGGGTGGAATTCATGGCATCGTTGAATGAGTGCAACATAACTAGGTTATTATGCATGCAATTGGTAGGGATATGCATTTGGTTGTATACATGGGAGGAAATTATGTTAATACTAGCACCTTCATCAATTATAATGTGTGGAATGCATATATTATCAATGTAGATGGAAATAAATAGGGCGGAGTTAGGATCATCTGATTGGAGAGGTACAATCTCATCGTAGAGAAGAAACTGAGAGAAGCTACTTGATGATTGGTAGCGGGATTAGAGAAAGGGGGTGAAGTGGTGAGAGAGGTCACATGATGAGGATTGATTATGGATGCAATAGGTGTAGGGTCATTAGGTAGAACCTCAATAGGTTACAAGACCTTAATTAGGGTTTGACGATGAGACTAAGACATTTGGACAAGGTCGTATAAAGACATTTTGAAGAGGATACTGGTGCAATTTTGTAAGCATTGTATGATGGGAAACTCCATCAAAAATAAGGTATATGGGTCAACAGATGGTGAGTTTTGGTGCATGTGCAGATGGAATATTGGGTAAAAGAGTAGTGGATTAGCTGGTTGTTTTCTCCTTTCCTTTTTCCTTCTGGGATTGAGTGGAAATTTGAACCATATTAATTAGTGGTAAAGGAGAAAGTGAGTCGTGATAGGTGTAGTGACATGACAGGAAAAAATATGGTTTGGGCATATACTAGTTTTGTGAAAACAATGCAGCACATTGGTATTTTGGCGTAGGTTTGGCTAGCTCTCTTATGTAGACCATATTGATCTCAAATAGTAGAGTAGCATAAAAAGGTTGTGGAGGTGGAGATGAAGGTTGTTTAATAGATAAGAGATGAGGATGTGTGGTGATAGGTAAAGGTGGAATAGGGTCCTCATCTAAAAGATCATCATCGTCAAATTTTTCTTCGAGAGGACATCAGTTGGATAAGAATAGTCTTAAGATCCTTACAAATTTCCACATAATTACCTTAGCACATGATGGTAAGTGCAAAATTTTTGGTATCGTCAAACCCTTCTTGGTTTAGGTTTGAGTGGGTCGTAAGCATCTAAGTAGTGGCAATGTAATGACAGAGGTTTCCAAAAGGTTTAGCTAATATGTTGGCATAAGACCCTGCCAATGGATCACAATGTGAAGAAAGTGCGGGTTTGGATGGAAGTGTCGGTGGATTTGGTGGGAGAGGCATCACTTGGAGGTGAAATCAGAAGTTGAGTAAGTTTGACCACTTATTTGGTAGATAGTATGGTTTTAGCTTTGGATTACACCTTTTTGGGTAAATATATAGCAGGTGAACTAGTTGTTGAAGGTGGTGTAGGTTTAACTACCTCTTTGGAGGGTAGTGGGTTCTTGGAAATTGACTGCACCTTCTTGGGTAAAGGTTATGAATAAGTGCATGATGAAGAAATGAATGTAGATGATGGGAGAAGGGGACGGGTTAGCCAAGGCAGGTAATGGAGGTGTGGTAAAGGTTGTAGTAAGAGGTAATGTGGAAGGGACTAGTTGAAGAGAAGGGAACATCATGGGCAATGATGAGGATACTGGAAGTGGTGTAGGTATAAGAGGTATAAAGGATGTAGGTGATGAAAAATACATAAGATATGTAGTTAATTTGGGTACAATGAAGGATTATGATGAGGTAGATTGCTATGCTTTTGGTTTACTCTAGGTAGGATGTTATTTGGCCAAGGTTAGTGGGTGGGGACCTATGATAGATAGAAGTGGAGAAGGTGATAGAGGGGTAGTAGGCAAAGCCGGTGTATGCAAGCTAAGAGTTTGGGTTTTCTTCTTAAGTGGGGGAATAGTCTTTGCGAATGACTTGTGAGGAACGTGACTAAATCTAGTTTGACAGTATGATGAACTAGAACTTTATGTCGACGTGACTCCCAATGTGGTAATGGGTCTAGACACAGAGGAAGATATAGGTGCAAGTAAGGTCTTAGGCATTAGGAAAACGTTCATTTGATGGTAAAGTTTTAGGTGTGGGTGAGGGTGATAAAGAAGGGATTGCAACAACTTGCAATAAGCATAGTGGGTTTGGTTATCTGTAAAAAACACCTTTGGATAGATCATGGAAGTATCAGCAAAAAAAATTTACATTTGAGTTGAGACAGGTAGTCGAAGACATCCCCAAATCATGGAAGTGTCAACATAATACAAGTGGTCGGCCAAATGTGAGAATGGCATCGATGTAGGGGGGATCATGTTGATTTGGTAGTAATCCTTGTAAAGAATGTTTATGAGATAGGGAAATGGTTGAATTCAGAATTTGTGGGTAAAAGAGGCAAGAGAAAATCAATAGGATCCTTGAAATCTAATGGATAATTATCACCAATGTGAAGGAACATTGCTAATGGATACCATATGGGTAGGAGAGATGGAAATATGGATGAGGTAAGTTCATCTTCTAGTGAATAAGAAGGTGATCATGTATCTCTTTCAGGTATAAGAGTACGTAATGCAATTTGCTCTTCAGGTTGAGAGGTGAGTGGAGAAACTACATCAGTAGATATGGTGGAATTCTCCATGGGTGAAGGAGAAGATAAGGGAGAATCCTTTATGAGTAAATGAGTGGATGAAACAAGTCCCTCCATGGATGAAGCAGCTGGTGCAAGAATCTCCTTGATAGATGGAATAGGAGGAAATTGAGCAAGAAGAGCTGGTATGATGTCAAAAACAACATGAACCTCACAAATTTTACTGTCATTAGTCGAGGTTTCACCGGTTTGGTTAGATGATGGGGTGTGATTTGGGAACTAATTCTTGAAGATGTGAAGTTTTTGACTAGCCGATGTATTAGGATTATTCAAGATGATATCTCCATTATCTAACATTTCTTGGATGATGTTTTTAAAAGTTATATAATTACTGGGATTATGTCCTCTAACACGATGATAGTTGTAGTAATCATTTTCTTTGTACCATGCAGACACAAGATGAGAGGTGTTAAAACCAATATGTGGTTTGACGGGTGGAAGGGTGACTACTTTGGCTTTTAGAATTTTTTGTAAAATTGAAGAGTAGGGTTCTCCTATGGGAGTATATTTTCATTTCTCCCACTTGAACTAGAATGCCTGAATAGGAAAAAGATTGGGAAAAGGATTTTATTGGTTGGATGGATGAGATGGGTTGGATCAAAACTACTATGTTAGTAGATATTTTTTCTTTAGAATAATTATTTTGTAGTTTGGAAGAAGAAGAGGTATCATTTGGTTTGAACACAATGTTATTGTTACGTAATTGTATCTTCTTCTCTTCAATGGAACAAATTTAAAATTTTTAGGCCATGGTAAATGCCTCGTCAAATGTGTGAAAGCTTTGAACTTGGGTATTTGGTGAGATATGTCTAGCACAAGATCTAGTGAACTCTATTAAATTGGTTTGAGTCAGTTTGAATGTGATTTGGTTGATTAGGCTCTTCCAATGAAGGAAAAAATATGTGATAGATTCATCTTCATATTGGCATGTCATGTATAGGTTGATCATGGTGACCTTCTTGACAATGTTGATAGAAAAGTGGTCTAGATAATTTTGAACCACCTAATTGAATGAAAAGATGGAATGACTAGGTAGAGCACTATACCAATCTGAAGTTGGTCTTGTTAACGACATTGGGAATGTTCAAAAGAGAAAATTGACATCATGAACGACCAAATAACACACATGTTTAAAAGACCACAAGTGCTATTATGGGTCTTCTTTGTTGTTAAATCAGTTTAATTTAGGCATTTCCCAATGGGGATAGTATGGATGAATCAAAATGGATGGGTGAATGCGATCATTGTTAATATCGTCATATGTTAGAGAGCTACGTGAGCCATAGACAGATGCTTCCAATGTATACATCTTGTCCATCATCATTTTGATAAGATCATTGGTAGGTTGTGATGACTGAGAAACCCCTACAATAAAACGGAGTAAATGAGGAGGGTATGATGTGGGCGACATCCTAGTATGTGGTGGTGCCAAGTACAAACATTGTGAGGAAGGAATGTAGGCAGGAATAGATGTAGATGACAAATATCCTGAATAATTGATAGATGAAATAAGAGGTTTTTGGTGATAAAATTAAGTAGGTGGAGTGGACGTAAAGAATCTCATATCAATTGGAGGAAGAGAATGCAGGATGGATAGGACAATGTTTTGGAAGGGATTATGGGTTGCCATCACCATTGGTGGCTGAGATGCAATAGGTATATGAGAGGTGGTAGATATAGATAGACCTACACTCAAGGTGGTTGATAAAGGCATGGTTCACATTGTAGGAGTGATAGACATCATAGGTATGTCTGATGCCATAGGTGTAGAAGATATTGATGATGTAGGTGTAGACACTAAAATTAGGTCACACTCCCCCTTCGTCCCTCAACATATAAGCCCCCCTTTATTACATCTATCTAGCCATGACCCCCTTCACCCTACTAATATTAATTTAATTAATTAAATTAAATTAATGTGTTATCCTCACTATATTTATTATTTAAATAATATCTACATAAACAATTCACTTAGACACCTCACCAAGCTAACTCAACCTAAGACCTATTCTTAGCAAGTTACCATAACTAACTAAGACTTACCCAAACCCTAAAAATCAATGCCTACACTCCCTCTAACCACATTCCCACATGCTCACAAGAAGCTCCTAGTCTAATCCACAGGATAACGACACAAGATCCAAGGAAATTAGGAGGATCTCCCTAAGTTTGGTAAACCTAGGAAATCCCACCTTGATCAATGTCGGTTACCCCTAACCGTCGTCTGTTAATCTATGGACCACCGTCGGTTACCCCTTTTAACCCCTAAAACAACCTTATTCTCAAGGTTGGAAAACATTGGAAGAAGAAAGGTTGACAAGAAAGAATGAAATCTCAGAGAGATAACACATTTTCAAAGAGCCAATTCCAGTGAAGAACTGACATCCAAGGAAGGAGATTGAGGATCTTCTCCTACACAGCCTTCCTAGCCACATTCTGATCTATCCAAGCAAAAGAGGAGTGTGCATGCAGCCCATGCAGAATATTTTCTTCAGTTGGTGATCACTTTGAGCCTTCAAACCCATCATCAACACCTCCATCCTTCACACATAGACGTTTCAGGAAGGAAATCCAAGTAAGTACAACATCATACTTTCCTGGTTATTTCATTTTATCATTATTTTATCATCCATTGTTTATCTTGCTCCCTATTGACCATCCTCCAACATTTTTTACCTCCATAGACCCATCAAAACCTCACAAAAACCTATTCCAGTCACCCAATACCTCTTCCTGACCAACAAAATCCTTTGTGCAATCACAAAGGAGACCAAAACCTCGTTCTGTGATGTTTCCAAATCTCACAGTAACCGGCACTGGTTATAGCTAACCGCGGTCAGTCACCCCTGACCGATGCTAGTCTCTGTGTTTGCCCACATAGCCTTAAACAGAGACCTATCCACCTAATTTTACCTCACCCTCACTCACTGGTGACCTACCCGAGACCTTTAGCAGACCTACAGAACCCAAAACCAACCATTTGACCCATGGATTCTATTCTAGCTTAGCCTGTTAGATTAGATCTATTTTCTTATTGTGTTTTTAAGTGAGATACCTAAATCATTTCAAAATAACAATATGATTTACCTTGTTTTCAGCATTAATTTTTTTAAAATAGTGGACTGACAGCCATCAGAGAAGTATCACACTTCCCAGATCTAGCTCACGCTAGGTAGTTCACTACCCATATTGTTTAATTCTTTTATGGTGGTCTTGCTTTCATTATAGGTAGTTCCTCCTAGCCAAAAGGAAGCTCTCACGGTCAGCTGTGGATTCAGGAAGTCATACGCGTGCAACAACCCATCAACTGACATTTGGAATAGGTATTCCTCCTACACCCGTTACCCTATTTGTTTCGTCACCAATTCAAAGAAACAATCTAAGAAAAAGGTGAAACATTTTGGCACGCCCAGTGGGACCCATCCGGGGTTCCTTGCATTTCATTCATTCCTAGGAAAAAATTGTGTGTTTGTTTCCCTTCTAAAAGTGTACACACTAATTTTCTTCCCTGGTAATCCACTCTTCTTTCTATTTTCTCTAAAGGAAACTTTTCTTTTGGTGTATTTAAAAAGAATCATTTCTTCATGTTTTCTGCATTTTAGTGAAAGAGCATCCCTCTTCCTCTTCATCTTATTGTGTCATCCAATTTCATATTTTCGATTTGGGTTTAAAAATCATCACATTTCATTCTGATTTTCTGCATTAGCTCACATTAAATGAGGGAAACCTATATGCTGGAGGTCATTACTAGCTGATGGTTGACAAACGAATCGTAGAAAAGCATTTCTATCCTTTTCTCTTTCTCTGAGTCTTACCAAACCACACAAAAATTCAAATACATACATTCTTAAACAACATATTACCTGGAAGAAGCTGTAGGTGATCACATGATCATGGCATAGTGGGTACACAGCTTGCTGCTTTGTCGATTCATACTTCAGGGAGAAGCCCGACCCCACCATAACAAACCTGAAACCTCACCCTTTAGATCTCCTTATTTATAGGAAGCCATCCTCACCAAAAACTCTATTTTTCATAATTCATGTGTCAGTCCCTAAATAGCATAAGCTAAACAAACATAATAGAAAAGGGAACTCTTAGGATCACATTTTCTTAGTGTTTCTACTTGGTTTGTATTTTGAGGTGAAAGATAACGTTCATCACGTTTTTTTTGTTCATCCTTGCATGACTCCTCATCATAGTTGGTGTATTCTGAGCTTCACCTGAGTGTGCCTGGGCCATATCACCATCATTCCTAGAATTATGGGTCTGATTCCACATCAAATTCTAATTCACAACCACTTTTTCTCATCACTTTTTCAATCTCACACTAACCATCATCGGTTACCTTTGACCGCCATTAGTTAAATGCAACTGATGTCGGTTCCAGGTCCTTTTTCTAACCTACTCAAAAGGACAATCTCACTTCACTTTTTTCCACTTTCCACAGTCTCTGTCACTATCATTTTTTTCCCATTAACGTTTTACACATCCTCTAGATTTGGCATACTTGTCAGAGTTTTTCCTTCTACCTCACTGATTACTCACTGCCTATTTTCTACAGTGACCGGCAGTGGTTACCCCTAACCGACATCGGTTTTCCTTGACTGGCATCGGTTATCCTATTTCACATTCCACCCACCATTTTTTACTTCATCCATTCTTTTTTCCTGTTGTTCTCTGTACCATTTACAGAGAAGCAGCCCCACCTGATCAGTACTGGTTCACATGGTACTGACCTAAAGACAAGCGAACACCCTAGTGTTCCACACCAGTTGCCAACTGCTCCCACCTAGTCCTTCACCACCTTCTATTTTATCACCAGCCATGGATCCTATCTAGCATACTAATATCACTACCGGAGATGAGGAGTTCACACGACTCCTTGACCAGAACCCTGTCTGCCTTGCAGTTTTACCTCTCCCATTCATCCACTCAAGATGCCTCGGGTCAGTTGCTATACGGCATGCCCATATCTATCCCCAAGACTCCTCACACCACTTCTGCATCAGTCCCCATCTGAATCAATGCTGTTACGCTACATCCACCTTTACCCCCAGTCGTTTCACTATTACATCCCATACCCTCCATGAATGTCACATTTGTTACCTCTATGTAGCACCCATTACATCCACCATACCCTCAGCGATTACCCCAAACACAACCTCATCTACCCCTAATGTCTCATACATACCTTTAGTTACGTTACCACCTCTAGTGTCAGTGACTCTCTACACCATTTCAGAACGTGGTTCTTTCCATTCCACAATCATTAGCCCTTATTTCCACTAGGGTTACCACGGACTCTTCGTCCCATATACACATATTACCAACAACCACATGTTTCATCTATGATTCATTCCAGGTACGTACCCCCTATTTCATTGCCTTCTTCTCCACCACCTTATATGGTAGCCCCACACACTGGAATGCCATACACATTATACACCCAAAACCAACCTCCTCATGGTATAGGAGGCATCCAATCATCATAACCCACCAACGACCTAATTAAATTGATGATGGATAAGATGCAAACACTGGAGGCATTAGTTTCCCACTCCTCGTAACAATCTCACTTACGATGAGATTTGCAACATGAGCCTATTCACCCATCCATTCCCATTCGTTCATACCATGTGCATTAGGAAATGCCTAAATTCCAATTGTTTCAATAGTAAGGAAGACCCACAATAACAAGTACACTCGTTTAAACATGGATGTTATTTGATTTCTCATGATGATGCCTTTGAGAATTTTTCTCATGTCCCTCACTGGACCTACATTAGACTAGTATAGTGGATTACCTAAACACTCCATATTGATATTTCTCTAAGCTTGAATGAAACATATCTCCCTGACCTTGTAGGTCCAAAATTTCTGAACATTCGATGAGAAATTCACTATGGCATGAAAGTTAGAGATTCGGACCATCGAAGAGAAGAAAATCCAATTACGAAATAAGAATTCGACATTCAAGTCGACTGAAACCTCTTCTCTTCCAAACCAGCCAACTAATTATTCAAAGGCTAAAGGTACCACTAATGTGGTGGTAATCAAGATCTGGCTCAACTCATCCATCTAATCAGGCTACACCCTCATCTAATCTATCACCCATACAAGATTTTTGATTCAGACAAGAGCAACGAAAATATACCCCAATTGGGGAACCATACTCTTCTGTCTTAGAAAATCTTATCAAAGCTGGCACCATGAGGAATTCCACCCATAATGGCACACATTGGTTTAGACCCTGCTCGGGCCATGCCCGCATGGTAGAAGGAACAATCCAATTACTTTAAGTATCACCAAATTCAGCATTCATAGTCGAATGCAACTGCATCACTCTTCTTCCAATATTGTCCAACCAATTATGCTTGAAAAAGGTTAGTTGACCAAGGATAATCCGAACGCCACCCCCAACGCAAAGTGGTACAAATATTTAAAAGGCCATTTCCCAGTTCATTCCCCGTCATCCAATCAAATAGTTGAGACATCCACTCATCTGATACCTATCACTCATGAGGTTCATGTGCTCTTTAGATTCGAGGTACAAGTCAGTAGTGAATTACTTCGATATCCCTTCAATTGAGGGAATCCTAGCCCAAAATCCTCCTTCCACATCTTAGAACCAAGCTTATCACTGTCTGGTTCACCAATAGAAGAACACTCTTTCATCTCCATGCAAAACCACTGAACTGAGTCTTCTGCTGACCCTGAGACCATCTCACCCATAGCTTCTCGCACTTAGCGTACCTTAAGTAACAATACCTCCTCCACCCATAGAGGATCACCTATCACCTCCTCCACCCATAGAGGAGCACCCATTACCTACTCCACCGAAAGAGGATCACCTATCACATTCCCCCACTCATAGAGGATACTCCCATCATCCAATAAATGCATCATAGACCCGAAGGTGATACCTTTAACTCTTGGTGAGTAATCTCCAACTGCCACCCAACAACCAATAGACCTACTTTCAGCTCTCTTACCCACGGAAGTTAATCAGTCGGCAGAATCCACGTCTCTAAGATTCATTTTATGAGAATTCCCATTAGGTCTTCAATAACTCCACCCACAGACATGCCATTCTCACGATTTGGCCCATCACTTGGATCATGTGGATAGGGATTTATTATGGGGGCACCTCTTACCCCCTATCTCGACACAAATGTAGAGATCCCTTGATGACACCTCCACTATCTACCCAAGAAAATTTCCACCAATCAAAAAACATACAACCACTACTATCGTAACTCCTTCTACGATATCTCGTTAGCACTCATACCACACCCTTACCCATAACCTAATCTATACCTAAACCAAAACCCATACCCTACAACATTTACCTCCACTAAACCTATTACCACTTTAGGGGTTACCCCGATCAATAGACTTACTCATCTACCTATTAAACTAGATTTAGTTACATCCTCTAATGTTAAAACCACACCTATTCTGACACCTAAACCCAAGAGACAAACTCATCAACCTCATACCCCTACCGCACCAATCACACCCACACTTGGCTCGTTTTCCTTAAGACCTTCGTCTACCCAAAATGGTCAAGCACCCTTCACGCATCCATAAACCAATAACACAACCACCCATTCCTTCCTCACAAATTTCTAACCTACCCAGTCACACAACATGACTCATACCCGCACGTGCAGTCTCTATACCACCAATACCTTTGATACCTTCAGCTGTTGCTTCACTACCTACAAGACTTCAGTCATTATCCCTCACACCCCAAGCACAAATGACCCTGCGTCATCTACCTTCATAGCACCTGCATTATCCCTCGTGTGTAACTCGCCCTCTTCCTCCATCTAATTTTCTTTATAGACCCCATATACCCACATCACCTTTACCCAAGAAGGTGCAACTAAAAAACAAAACCCCATTATCCCATAACAAGGTAGTCAGAACAACCCCACATCCATCCTACCCATCTATCTATTGTACCCCTACCTAAACTAACCCAACCGATACCTCAAACCACATTGATGCCTAAATCCGCATAGTTCAACCCCTTCTTACAATTCCAAAAAAATAATTCCCTAGAAAACGAACCACACCTACACCGAAACCTACATGCACTTCCCATTGTGATCCACTAGCAGGTTCCTATGCCAAAATTTTAACCAACCTCCTCAAGACTTCTGTTATCATATTATCACCACTCTGACCTTACGGACCCCCTCAAATCCAAGCCAAAAGGGTTTGATGATGCTAAAATTTTTGCATACCATCATGTTCCAGGGCACAATGTGGAGAGCTACAAGGCCGTGAAAACTGTCCTTATCCAATTGTGTCCACCCGAAACTAACTTTGATGATGATGACCTTCTCGATGAGGATAATACTACACCAACATCCATTCCCACACTACGCACTCAACAACGACAACCTCTACCCTCACAACTCCTATAGCCACCACACACAAAATTTGAAATGAACATGGTTTGCATCAGGGAACTTGCTACACCACCACCCAAATGTCATTACAGCCCAACTGAACTCACAGTGCTTTTCTCCTCCTTTGGTAGTTTTTTTGCTCTTCGTGTCATTATACCACTCATCCTACGCCTTCCCCATTTTCCAAATTTCCCTCAAATCAACATGGTACACGTCACTATGCATGCGCATAGAAGGGTAAAGAAAAAGCAATTGACCCACCAACCAATCCTATACCCAACATACCATCTGCCCCGATACCTAAAATAACTATCCACACCCCCACATACCCCATTTCTAATGGTCATCAAACATCATACCATGTTCAAAACAATTACACCAATATCCCCTCAAAATGTCTTTATATGACCTCATCCAAACCTCAAAATCCCATCATCAAGCCCTCATGGAGGTTCTTCAATTTATCCAGGTTTTACCAAATGACCCTACACCCGTAGCCTCCATTATCACACCCCATCATGTAGCCTGTCTCACCAAATTACCACCTTCATCCCCACCTCACCTTGTTCACCAAGTGGCCTCCCTCAGCTTCTCAGAGGCAAAGATCGTGCCATACCAAACCAATGACCCAGACCCAACCCTCTTCATCTCTATACACATTGATGACATATGGGTACACCGTGTAATGATTGATGGAGGTGCTAGCATTAACATCATTTCATCCCATGCATTTTCTCAAATGCGCATACCTAACAATTACATGCACAAACATCCAGTCATGTTGCATTCATTCAATGATGCTATCACCTCCACACTAGGCACTGTCATCCTTCACGTTTGTGTGGGCCCCACGCACTATTCCAGAATTGTTTTATGTTTTGGAGGGGGAATTCCAATATAACTTGTTGCTTGGTAGACCCTAAATCTATGTCATGGGTTGTGTTCCCTCCACTTTGCATCATTGTGTAAAGTTTTGAACATGAAGGACACACTTATACCATTCCAGCTGACCCATCACCTTTCAAAACATGCAACATGCTTTACTGACCCAATGATGTACTCATACCTGGTCAAGCCGTCTACTTCTGCAACCAATACTACTTCACCTACACCTACTAGTACATCCGCTGCTTTCACCGTACATACCTCCTCCATGCCTACCACTGCTATAACCTCCACGACTGACCCATTAGCTTCCCAATCCATTAACACCACCTCCACATCGACCTCTGACATATCATCCATACAAGCTACCCACGTACCAACCACTGATCCCTTGGAAGGTGTTTTTGAATGCCTCACTCTGGGGGAATACCACCTATATAGTGTCAACACCTTCCTTACTCCACACAAGTATGGAAGCCTTCACCAACACCCTCGCTATAATCACCATATAGGAGAAATCCTCCTTTATGGTCCTCCTAATATTTATACTAGTCTCACCTATGGGGGAATTGATACTACCACCTACACACCTGAACCACCATCACAACCCCGCTCATTTTCCACAGAATTCCAATCACTTACCAATCGCCATTTCACCCACCCCTTCTTGCACTATTGTGCATGGAAGGGTTTTGGTCTTGGATTTTACAAGCAAGGTCATCATACCGTTATTCCATGTACCACCCACAAACATAATGACCGGAGTGGTATTGGCTTCCCTAACCCTTCTACCAAATAGGCCCGCATTGAATTCATTGAGGACCCTAGCCCTTCTCCACCTTCATCACCACCCTCACTGATGGAGTCGATGGATCCTGAATCTATCCCTCCTAACTTTTTTTTTCATAAACACCATTTCCTTGGGGCCTTTGACTTATCAACATGAAGGTGAGGCCCCTTCCACTCTCCCATTCCTGTATCCTAAGATGATCGACAATAACACACTAACCCTTCTACCAAATAAGCCCACATTGAATTCATTGAGGACCGTAGCCCTTCTCCACATTCATCCCCACCCTCATCAATGGAGTCGATGGATCCTATATCCTGAGATGATCAATAATGACACACTGACCATTAATGTCATTCAATGTCAGGATGATGAATCCATAGTTACTTACCTTGGTGCAGAAAACTCATATATTCATCGGTCATTACCCTCTAAGATGCAAACCATGTTGAATGAATCAACTATTGAGATCAACATTCATACTCAGGACGACCCGCACATCCTAAAGATCAAACAATCTTTAGATGCTACTGAACAGGAAGCCATCACTTCCTTTCTCTGAGATCATAACCATGCTTTCGCTTGGTCTTACACAGACATGCCCGGTATTGACCCCACCATAGTGGTCCACAATATCGTAACCATTCCCGATGCCAAACCTATCAAAAAAAAGTTGAGGAAAATGCACCCTCGCATTGCTCTTCTCTTCAAAGAAGAACTTCAGCATCTTCTTTCTATTTCATTCATCTTACCCATTGATTATCCTTATTGGATTTCTAACATTATCCCTATTACTAAAGCAATAGGGGGACTCTACATTTACAAGGACTTCCGAGACCTCATCCTCACCTGCCCGAAAGACAACTTTCCCTTCCCCAGTATTGATCAACTGGTGGACCTTACCATGGGTCACGAGATGCTCTCACTCATGGATGGTTTCTCAGGTTATAACCAAATTTTTATTTCCCTATAAGATCAGCACAAGACTGCATTCATCACCCCTTGGGGAGCCTTTTTCTGTCAAGTCATACCTTTTGGCCTTCAAAACGCTGGTGCTACATATCAGCATGCATCACATATTGGAAGATTACATGGATGATCTCTTGGCTAAATCTAAACGTCGCGTTGAGCACCTCATTATCCTCGAAACCATCTTTGATCACCTCATTAAGTATTGTGTCTGCCTTCAACCTAAAAGTGCATCTTCATGGTTCTCTCAGGAAAACACCTAGGATTTATTGTTTCCCTCCGTGGTATAGAAGTTGACCCCGCTAAAGTCAAGGCCATTCTGGAAATGCCTCCACCCACGAACCTCAAACAACTCCGTATCCTGTAAGGTAAATTGTAATCCATTTGCCGTTTCATTTCATAATTATCAGATCGGTGTCAACCATTTCATCATCTACTTAGGAAGGATGTCTCCTTTAAATGGGATGATGACTGTCACAACTCTTTTGAGGCCCTAAAACAATACCTTCTCCAACCACCCATACTCATTCCATTAAAAGATGATCAACCTGTTTACCTATACATATCAGCTACAGATCATTCCTCGGGAGCCATGCTCACTCATCGTGATGAAAAACATAGGGAGCAGGAGGTTTATTACATAAGCCATACTCTTTTGGACTATGAAACCCGATACAACCACCTAGAAAAGCTTTTCTTAGCCTTATTTTTTATCGCCACCAAACTCCACTATTACCTACTCAACCACAAAACCTATGTTGTGACCAACACCAACCCTTTACACTTCATGTACGCCAAACCCTATCAAAATCAGTGCACCACACGATGGCTTATGAGTTTATCTAATCTTGACCTCGAATTCATTCTCCAAAACTCCATTAAGGGCTAGGCTATTGCTGGGGACCAACCCTCTAATTTTGACTTTCCTGATGAATCCATTACTACCTTTTTCCTGGATCAACCCCCTTACCAAATTACACTGTTCTTCGATGGTTCCAAGTGTTAGTGTGGGGGTGGAGCTGGTGTTATCCTTGTCCCTCTAGATGGATAACCCATGCCTTTGTCTTTCAAACTAGACTTTGAATGCACCAAAAATATTTCCGAGTACGAAGCACTCATACTAGATCTCCAGACCACCTATGCCCTTGATGTCAAATCAATCTACATCTTTCGTGATTCACATTTGGTCATAAACCAAGTCAATGGTATGTACCAATGTCTTAACGAGATACTTCAAAAGTATAAACATCATGTAGACATAATTTTTACCACCTTTGATCGTTACACCCTTCAAACCATCCCATGGTCAACCAAAAAATTTGTAGACACTATGGCCTGCTTAGCTTCCCAAATACTCGCTTCCCGTACCAATTCCAAAATATTTATCACTGTACAACACCTCCATTCACCTTCTTATTTACCTCGTGATGTTTACTCAATCAGAACTGACACCCTTGACTTGAGTGACCTTTGGTATAAACAATACTCCAACTACATTTCCCTCTCCATCTTACCTGCTGATCTCACCCGTAATGGACAACGTTCCTTCTTTAAGGTCTCCTGTTTCTTTATCCTAGGGGGACTCCTCTATAAGCACAACTTTGATGGTATTCTCTTATGATGCCTCACAATTTCTGAAATTCCTTATACCATCAAGGAGGTTCATGATGGCATATGTGGAGGTCACATTAGTTGCCTTACTATTGCTAAGCGTATTCTTCACCTAGGCTATTACTGCCCAACCCTTAACCATGATTGTTGCAACTATGTCAAATGCTGCGTGAAATTTCAACAACATTTAAACCTTCATCATACACCCAATCATGCCTTATAATTTGCTCGTGACCTTTGGCCCTTCTGTCAATGGGGTTTGGATCTTGTCAGATAAATTAACCCTCATTCTTCCTAATGCCATCAATGGATCATAATTGCTACCAAATACTACACAAAATGGGTAGAAGCCATACCTCTCATATTCACAAAAGATGAGAAAATATGTGAGTTCATTAACCATCACATCATTTTTCACTTTGGTGTCCCTCATTACCTCATCACTGACAATGGAAAATAATTCAAAAACAAAACACCACAAAAACTTTGTGACGCCTTCAGCATTCAGCTTAGTTTCTCCTCACCTTATTACCCACAAATCAATGGCCAGGCTGAATCCACTAATAAAATCCTCAATAAAATTCTCATGAAAGTGGTTAAAGATACTGGGAAGGATTGGCATACACACATTCCTTTTTCTCTATGGGCATACCGCACTAGTATTTGCACTGTCACTGTGGCTACACCCTTTTCACTGGTCTACGGTACCGAGGCTATTCTACCTCTTGAAGTCCAGATTCCCTCACTTCACATTTCTCTCCATGACATACTTACTGATGATGACTTTTGTTAAGACTACTTAGCACAACTAGAGTTATTAGATGAATGTCATCTTAACGGTCTGGATCACCTTCAAGTTTATCAACAACGTATCAAACATGCTTATGACAAACATGTTCATGAACAAACCTTTCAAGTTAGTGACCTTGTTTTGAAAGAAAATCAACACGTAACCAAATTAGAAAAATCTAAATGGGGAAAATTCACTCCTAATCGGCTTAGACCTTACATTGTAACTCATACCTATGGATCGGGTGCCTATCGTTTGTCTTCACTTGAGGGTAAACTTGAATCTGAGCCCCTTAACACATTACATCTTCGACCATTCTATTATTGACTCGTTGTCCTACCTCACCCTGTGTCACTTTACAGGCTCGTCCCTTGAGCTCTATCCACTCCATCCATCTCCCTAACAATTAAAGAAGAATCATGTGATTACCCGTCACCATTTTTCCTTATCTTAAATATGTGCACCATGGCTCTACACATGGCATGATTCTCATGGATACTTTTTGTCTTATTTTAGATGAGATCCCATGGTCATTCACCCTTTCCTTCTCAAGAAGAACCAAATGCTTCATTATAGTATTGTCCATGACTTATAAGACAAAAAAAAAGATGAATCCCTCAGAAGGACATATTCCAAAATAAGGGATCAAATCCTTGAGTCAAACTTCCAATATAAAATGTGAATCCCTTAAAAGTACATCTTCCACCTTTAATTGTCACTATGAGTAGACTTCCCCCTCGAAGGACAACTATAAAAAGCTCACAAATCTCTACATAGTCTTTCCAAAAAGAGGACTATTTTCTTAAAAATAAAAATTCAGAAGCTTCCCACATCAATCAGCTTCGCGAAGACCTCAAGGAGACATATATTCCTCCCATATAGACTTCCCGCATCAATCAGTTTATCTACAAAGTCAAAAAAAAAAGAAAGAGAAAAATAAGATTTTTTGTTAAGGACTTTCCTATTGTGATCTTGGCTCTATTGCCCAAGGCATTCTACTTCCCATTTTATGACCCAATTACCTGCACCTCCTTACCCATTGTATTTTCACTTCATACCTCAAGGGACCTACTGAACCTATGACAATTGGTGATAATGTGACTATTCATCACTCTTAGAATTATCAATCATGTAATGTCATTAGGGTCTTATGTTCATTAGCCTATCTATAGATGTGTTTCATACATTTTGATCCTTGCCAATCGGTTGGATTTCTTATCCCCTCTTATCTTTTCTCTTCTTCATTACCTTTTGATCTTCTTATATAGGACTAGAGCCTCAACACTAGTCTTTTGAGTTTTTCTTCTCCCACCTCAATTAACCTAAAATCACCTTTACCTATCTACCTATTCTCAACCCCAATATCAATGCCCTTAACCTAATTATACCTATAACCTGGAATCAACACTACCTATCAACCTAAAATCACCCATACCTATGTACCTATATTCCACCTCACCTAATCGACCTTGACCTCATCATACTTATGACCTCGAATCCAACCTAACTATTAACCTCACTACCTATTCTTCTATCTTCTCATATTATTTCCTAGCTTATGGGAGAACTACATCGGTATGAGGTCCCTTTTCACCAAAACTATGTAGGCAACACTTCTACCGCATGGGGCCTTGGAAGGTTAGCTCAGCCACTCTTTACCCTAACCATTCCCCCCCTTTTTACCTAATTTTCTGTTCATATAAAAAACCTTGACATATATACCATATACCACATGACTTTTACCACTTATATTATTTCACATTTTCATACATAAAAAACATTTTCCACATTTTACACCATCTCATGCTTTTATATTGCCATTTTTTATCCAAAATACCAAAATGAACATCCTTGCCTAAACCAACATGACTCATCCATGCCTAATAACCTGACTTCACCATGCCTAGACCAACCTAATTCCACCATGCCTATAACCTAGCTCATCCATGCCTACAACCTGACTCCACCATGCCTATAACTTGACTCATCCATGCATATAACCTAACTCAACCATGCCTAACCAACCTAACTCAACCATGCCTAAACAACCTGACTCGATCCATGCCTAAACTGACCTGACTCCATCATGCCTAACTCACCTAATTTCCATCCATATCAAACCAACAAACCCATATCTCATCTAATACAAAGTAAAAAATTCATATCTCATCTAACACAAGCCATAAACCAATATCTCATCAACACATTAACACATCACTAAATACCATGAATCTTAACATATAAATCAATAATTGTGTATCTCAAAATACATGCCTATCTCATCATGGCCATCATCTCCAAAATGTTGGCACGTAGGCTGATATATAATACAAAATGTCATCAGCATACAAGCCGGTCTCATATATACAAAAAGAACGAATGAATCAATACAAAAATCTTCAGCATGCAGGCCGGTATCATGTACAACACAATAAAAAATACAAACTCTCTTCGGCAGGTAGGCCGGTCTCATGTATAATACATACAAAATGAATCGACATGAAATCCGGTCCATAGTAGGTCAATCATCTACCCATCTAATGTTGGGGAATGCTCCCTATGACTATGTCTCTCTAAACCCCTCTACCACACCTGTCGGGGGTCCATCACCTGCCTCACCTCCTACTGATGGACCCTCACCTAGGGCTAGCCTCTACACACAAGTGGTCTTACCACGACCTTGTCCCTGGGCTTGCCAACCTCCTGTACTCTCCACATTGTGAGTGCGGGATCTAGTCCTCTCACTGGAGACCTGCTATGCTTTGTACTCAGCATATGAGGGCACATCTAGCTAGGTAGATAACACATGATCTTGGTAATACCATGCCTCTCCTAGGGCATCTCTAAACCTGGCCATGGGCACTTTCTGTGGAGGTGGCATGGGTCTCGCTACCTGTATGGGTACCTGTACAGTGGGACCCTATCCCTAAACTTACACTGAGCCCTGTCCTGGTATTAGAACCTGAGTCAGCCCTGGAATCTATGCATGTGCATGTAGCTAGGCCTACAGGGTAGTAATTGTTATCCAAAATTCACCCCCAAGGTAATTTTGATAACATGCATCAAATTCTTTAGTCCCAAGAAATTATATTGATTCAAGGAAAAAAATCATGTTTCTAGGGTCCCCTTGGCTTCTTTCTAACTCTCCTGTCCAAGAAGAAAACCCAGCAAGTTTTAAAAATGTGAAAAAGTTGCAAAAAACAAGCTTGGGCCAGAAAAAATCGTGAAAAATGGCTAAGTCTTAGTCCTCGCAACAGTCAGGACATGAGGGACATCTGGGTGTGAATCAGCCGAAAGGCCGCCAGGCAATATGCAGAGCAAAGGGACATCCAGGACATCAGGACGCATGGGACGCGAAAAGGTGAACTAGCCAAAAAGTGGGAAAAATCGACTAAGTGTTGTTTTCTCGCAGTTTAGGACAGCCGGGCCAAAGGTACGAGCGGGACGCGAACCGGCTGAAAAGCTGAAGAATAGTTTGGGACATCCGGGCCAAAGGTACATGTGAGACGTGAGGGACGTAGAAAGCCGAAGTGGCCGAAGGCAAAGAAGAAAAGTCAATGTTTGACCATTGAAACTTCAAACGACCATAACTTTTGATTCCGAGCTCTGATTTTCACAAAATTGGACTTTCTGGAACGAGCACGACACCCTCTACCCCAAAAAAACTAGATTTATTATTTTTGATGAGGGTAGATATAATTAAATAAGAGAAATATATTCGGCTCCAGTCAGTTAATGCTCATTCCCGTCAAATGACAGAAAACGCCTACCAGACCAAAATAGCTGCCCGCACTCAGAAGGCCATAATTTTTGCATTTCTCAACGAAATCACACAAAATTAGTACTGTTGGAATCGTGGCTCCGAGCCCGACACAAAAAAATCAATAAATTCTATATTTGATGAGAAATTGATTGAGATTTTTAAGAAAACGTGGCCGGGTTCATAACAGTGTTTTATTTGGTAGTTGAGAGTGCAATTAAGAGGCATGGTCATCATTCTTTCTCTGCTGCAGCACATGGGATAGTATGGGGAGCCTTTTGCAAGTAATTTACAATCATTTCACTCCATTTAATACTTCTTATAGGTGGTTGAAGGACAGATTTTGGGATTTCCATTTTCCCTTCTCTTTTCCTTCTCATTTTTCTATAAATTGGAGTGTTGGGCTCATTGTAAAGGTGAAAATTTTTGGGTAGCAAAGCTCTACAAAAATTTCTTTGTGAAGCTAGTGTGTTGTAGTCCCTTGTAGTGGACTCCTTGCATGGTGATCCAGGCCCTTATCTTGTAATAGACTGAACTATGCATATCATGAAACAATAAAATATCAGTTTGTGGATGTATCTTCCCCTGCTGTGTTTTCTTGCATTCTTCTTGCCCCTTTAATATTTCTACAAGAATATTGTGTCTATTATTATGTTCTTGCAGGGATCCATTATCATTATGTATGCTTGGAATATTGTTGTGAATACATTTTGCTAGATTATGGAGAACTGTCATCACCTCTTCTAGTGTGTACTTTGCTTCTGTATTTCACACATTTGGAGACTACTCTCACACCCTCCTTTTCTGGTGTATCACCGCTTCATTGTAGGCTTTCATTTTATGCATTCTCTCTCCTGATCCCTTGGAAATTTAGATTAGAATAGTTAGCTTATCCTGCATTAGAGTAGATTGTGGCAGGTAGTTTAGGAGCAAGAACCAACTTTCTCTGGAGGTCTATCTCAAGTAGCAAGTCCCACAACTTGGAGATAGTACCCATGTTATCCAATCACACCGTGAGTTCAAGTATATGCACTTGTATAAACACAAGGGTGTTGTGATTCGTTGATAACAGTAATATGTGCCTATGTTGCTGTCAACTAGCCCTACAGACCCATAACCTACCCCTGCACTATGCCTAACTAGCCCTGTAAAACCTACACCTGCGCTTGTAGGGTGGCTATCTAGCCTCCATCTCTACCTACCTCCTCTCCATCTCCATCTCCCCCTACCTCTGCCTATGCATGTGCCTATCCCTACCCTTCCTGAGTGTGCAGTGTCACTATCTGGGCCTATAATGTGGCAACCTATGCCTCTATACCTGTCAGTTGCCCCTGCATGATCCCAAGTTGTGTCACTAAAGTAGCCACCTACCCCTGTCGGGCATCTCTCTAAACTGTGATGGTGGCTAAGTCTGGCTACCCTAGCCTCGGTGGTATGACTCTCAGCTGTGCCGCCCACCACATCCTATACCCATCTATAACCCTAGCATCATCAATCTATGTATCTACAGGCTACTCCTCCTATCCAGTCGGCAATGTGGGTCATGGTGGAGACATAGGTCTCTCCACATCATCTCTCCTGTACTGCGGGAACGGAGGTAGTACACCCTGGACTAATCCAAAATGGCATCTAACCCACTCTATGGGTATCCGCTCATGTTCTCCCGCTCTCCTCCCCTCTATCCAAAAATTTATCTATAGCCCAACTAGCTCTGTGGCCATCTGTCTGTATGAAGGGAAGCCCACTTATGGCCTCCAAATGACGTCCACCCTCGACAGCCCCTCTAGTAACCTCTTGTAATAACCTACATCATGTGTAGCTTTGGCACCTCAGGCCTCTCCTATGGCTGGTACCCACTGTCTGTATCCCACTCTCAAAACTCTCCATGGGAATGCATCTACCCAAGGCATCTCCATTGGTCAAACACAAATAATGTGCTCGTACGCCCAACAATGTAGTAGTATGACGCAATAGATGTTGAACCTCTGCAGTCACCCGTAGGTCCATATCTCTCTATACACATGTGTCAGCAATGCAGGTGCCCATGTGAACTGTGTCTGATGTATCATCATGTCATGGAGGACTCCCATTAGTGACCTTAGGAATCTCCCCCCCTCTATATACGGTAGTCTAAAGAAACACACTACCTCCATCACAAGTACCACTAACCTCATCTCCTTTGGATGAGCTCTATACATCACTCCATATCTCATGCTAGTGCTATGGAACATCAGGTCTACTATAGCCTCACCAAAAATGGGTTCCAATAACTCCTCAGATGCCTCTTAAGAGATAGAATACACCTTGGCCCCCAATATGGGAAACCACAGGATCCTGTGGACGTCCTCTAGGATGATCATCATCTCACCCATCGGAAAATGAAAGGTGTTGGTTACCAAGTCCCATCTATTGATGAGGGAAACCATAAGACTCACCTCCTATACTACATTCCAGTAGCGTCTCACACCTATCAATCCCACCTCTGCAACATGTTGCCACTCCACCTACATTACACTCACCTGTACTGTCTATAACGAGGGTGGCACCCGAGCTCTCATCTGTAGCTCGTTTCTCACCTACATCTCACAAAAAAATGGTTTAGTATACCTTTACTAACTTACCTATTTTACCCCACATCCCAACCTAATCTCTTTCCTGATCCCCATCCCATTAGCCTTTTCGTACACCCAAATCTACCCAAACCCATCCACCCGAACCTATCTACCCTAACCCTCACCCAAATCTACCCAAACCCATCCACCTGAAACTATCTACCCTAACCCTCACCCAAAACTACCCTAACCCGCACCCAAACCTATCCAAATCCATCTACCTGAACCTATCTAACCTAACCCTCACCATAACCTACCCAAACCTAAGGTTAACTGACACCGGTTATCATCAACCGACCCCGGTTATCCCCTGACCAACCATGGTATCCCCTTGACTAGCATCGGTCATTGTTCTTGTGACCGATACTGGTCTCTACCCACCGACATCGACCACAAGTTGACCAACGTCAGTTACTATCATACCACCCGCCATGACTTCTCAACCCTCCTTTTCCCCCTCCTACTCCTTTTACCCACCAAATTCCCTCTTCTCACCTCTAATTATTCCTCTTTTTCTCTTTTAACCTAACCCCTACTCTTCACTATCCCCGTTTCCCCCTTTTCCCCCCTTATTTTAAAATTTCTTCCCCCCCCCCAAAACCCCCATTTTTTCATATTTCCTATATTCTTACAAATTTAACCAAATAATCAAAAACAAAGGTTCAAATCCTACCTGATCCCACTGCCACCATCGGGGTGGAACCTTCAACTTCCATGCCAATCCTCTCAAGCCCTCTTTGGCCTCCGCCATCCTCAACTGACCTCCAACTCTCTCCACCAATCACCTCACTCAATCCGATCTCGTGACCCCACCTCTCACTCAAACAATCTTGCCTATATGGCTCGCCAACTAAAGCTCTCTGATACTCTCTTTTATCCTCTTCCTCTTTTCTCTCTTCTTGTCCTTTTCTCCTTTTTCACAATACATAAATGAATTTTAAAATGTGGGTTTTTCACTTTTTATACCCTACCCGACTCAACCAACCTCGTTTAACCTTGACCGTTGTCTGTCTAATGCCCTAGACTATCACCATCGGTTTCCCTACACTATCATCAGTTCATACCGATAGATGTCGGTTACCCTGCGTACTCATTTCCCTCACATTCAACTAGTTTTCGTTACCTCCCCTTTATTTTTCCTTCCCTACACCTACCTGGACCACTTTACCTTCACTTCTGGCCCTCCACGTTGTTTAACCTCACCGCGTTTGTTATTGAAGCCTCCTTATTTCACCCCTACCTCAGCCTTACCCGTGCTGTGACCTATCTACCTAGACCTGGAACATTGTTTGTGACCTTTGAACCAATATGCTTACTATACCTTGTGGCACTATTACTTGTGTTGTTTGATCTAATGACTTTACATAGCCTGTTGCCATGACCGTTTATCCTAACACTAACTTTGGTGTACCGAAACATACCTACACATTCCTACACCTAACCTACATTGTGCTTCCTGACCTTATCATATACCTTGGATACCGGATTCACTTCACCCTTGTTTGGATAAACCTATCGACCTTAGATGATGTATAGTTTGCCTTCTCTTCAACTCGGTAGTGTGCTGCAGTTTATACATGTGCATGCGTTTGACTGTTGCTACCTTTGACCCTGACCCATTACCTAGATCACTCGAGTAGACCTTTCAACCTCTTCCCCTACACCCACTTACCTTTTCCTCACATTTACCTTTTATGAAACCACTCACAACTTCATCCTGCCGCCTTTTCAGTTCCTTGTTTGACGGGGATCAGCTTCACCCTCACATGGGCCAACCACATCTTATTTTTGTTAGCATCGCTTACCAATACAAGCTATGCAATAAAAAAGGGAAAAATGTAGACACTAACATTAGGTCACACTCCCCCTTCGTCCCTTGACATATAAGCCCCCATTTATTACATCTACCTAGCCATGACCCCCTTCACCCTACTAATATTAATTTAATTAAATTAATGAGTTATCCTCACTATATTTATTATTTAAATATCTTATTTAAATAATATCTACATAAACAGTTCACTTAGACACCTCACCAAGATAACTCAACCTAAGACCTATTCTTAGCAAGTTACCATAACTAAGTAAGACTTACCCAAACCCTAAAAATCAATGCCAACACTCCCTCTAACCACATTCTCACATGCTCAAAAGAAGCTCCTAGTCTAATCCATGGGATAACGAAACAAGATCTGAGGAAATCAGGAGGATCTCCCTAAGTTTAGTAAACCTAGAAAATCCTACCTTGACTGACGTTGGTTTCCCATAACCATCACCGGTTAAGCTAGACTGTCATCGGTTAGCCCTTTTATCCCCTAAACAACCTTATTCTCAAGGTTGGAAAACATTGGAGAAAGCAATTGGATGAGCAAGAATGAAATCTCAGAGAGATAACACATCTTCAAAGAGCCAATTCCAGCAAGAATTGACATCCAAGGAAGGAGATTGAGGATCTTCTCCCACACAGCCTTCACAGCCACATTCTGATCTATCCAAGCAAAAGAGGAGTGTGCATGCACCCCATGCAGAAACTTTTCTTCAGGTTGGTGATCACTTGCAGCCTTCAAACCCATCATCACACCATCCTTCAC
The DNA here is from genome assembly GCA_019776745.2 of Taxus chinensis. Lineage (NCBI taxonomy): Eukaryota > Viridiplantae > Streptophyta > Pinopsida > Cupressales > Taxaceae > Taxus > Taxus chinensis. The sequence goes on from CM034154.1 coordinate 446,062,395, forward strand.
ACATAGACTTTTAGGAATGAAATCCAAGTAAGTACAACATCATACTTTTATGGTTATTTCATTTTATCATTATTTTATCATCCATTGTTTATCTTGCTCCCTATTGACCATCTCAAACATTTTTTTACCTCCATAGACCCATCAAAACCTCAGTAAAAACCTATTCTAGTTACCCAATACCTCATCTCGACTAACCAAATACTTTGTGCAATCACAATGGAGACCAAAATCCCATTCCATGATGTTTCCAGATCTCACAGTAACCGGTACCAGTTATACCTAACCACGGTCGGTCACCCCAAACTGACGTCAGTCTTTGTGTTTACCCACACAACCTTAAACAAAGACCTATTCACCTAATTTTACCTCACCCTCACTCACTTGTGACCTACCCGAGACCTTTATTACCCAGAACCAATCATTTGACCCATGGATTCTATTCTAGCTTAGCCTGTTACATTAGATCTGTTTTCTTAATATGTTTTTAAGTGAGATACCTAAATCATTTCAAAATAACAATAGGATTTACCTTTTTTTCAGCATTAATTTGTTTTAAAAAGTGGACTGATAGCCATCTAGGAAGTATCACGCTTCCCAGATCTAGCTCGCACTGGGTAGTTCACTGCCCATATTGTTTAATTCTTTCTGGTGGTCTTACTTTCATTACAGGTAGTTCCTCCTAGCCAAATGGAAGCTCTCACGGTCAGCTATGGATTTAGAATTCATACGTGCACAACAACCCATCAACCAGCATTTGAATAGGTATTCCTCCTATGCCTGTTACCCTATTTGTTTCATCAAAAATTCAAAGAAACAATCTAAGAAAAAGGGGAAACAATAGGGTCAAGCTAGGAAACTCCAGGTGGTAAGGTGGAAAATGGTAAGGCTAAGTGAGTAGTAGCTCATGCAAAATTGGGTGCGAGGGTAGGAGGAATGGACATAGGCATGCCATATACAAGTTGTTCTGATAAATCATAGATAGATGAATGAGTGAGATAGTACTATAGAGCAACAGGGTTGTGATCAAGGAGTCTTGAGAACTCCTCATCACCAGTGGGTATGACAAGATCCTGATTTGGGTCCATAGGTGATGAGATTGAAGGGGTAGATGGGCTAGGTGGGAGTGGTTGGCAGCTAGCACGAAACATGAGAGTGTTAGCTTGTTTATGATTCAAAACCATGTGAGTGATGATAAAACATATATTTTGAGCTTCGCTAATGATGTAGAAACACAAAAGTAGTGGGGAAGACTCAATCTAAAATGAATGATTTGATCATTATTCTGATTAGAAAATCATAATACAGAGACTGATGTCAGTATAAGGTTAACCGCTACTGGTCAGCTTAGACTGATTTTAGCTACTGTGAAAAATAAGAGACTCAAAGATCTAGAAATGAAAGGTGAAAATGGGTCAACCTAGACTCTGAAGATGATATGAGAGACCCAAAAGTGTGATAAAATGACAGAACAAGACACAAAAAGAATAGAAAGGTGGAGGATGCTATTTTGGTAAAAATAACCAAAAAAATATTAAACCAATGTCAGTTAGTTAACTGATGGTGGTGAGATTATGTAACCAATGATAGTCACTGGACCAATATCGATTATTATGAAATATGAGAAGAGAATGAAAAATGAAATTTTGGTGATGTAGTCCAAATAAAAGGGCCAACCCAGAGATTGAGTATGGCTACGAGGATTCCTAATAAACCCATAATAAAACTAGAATACACTAGTCATGATATGGGTCATAAAAGGATAAGAAAGAATGAAGAAAAAAAAACTCACACCTCAAAACATTAGTAAGAAAAAAGCTAACAAACATGAAATCCTAAGTTGTAGATTTTATGTTGTGGCTTATGCCATTTAGGACTAACTATAATCAGGATAGAATTTTAGGCTAATAAAGGTGCCCTATAAAAATTTGACAACTATGGCTAGTTTCAGGTAAGTTTTGGTGTGGGAGATCTTTCTCTGAGATGATGATTAGACATAGAAACCAGCTAGATCTCACTATCAATCCTTTGATCATGTGATCATTGACAGATTCTTTCGAGAAAAACTTTAGTCAAGAACTATGTAGCTTGTTTTCAGTGATTTGGTATAGAGAGTGTGAAAAATGTGAGCTCAAGTTTAATTTTTCAACCATCAGCTGGGCATGACTTATAACATATAGGTTTCCCATAATTTAGATGAGTTATAATGCAACAAACTCAAAAATGCAAGTGCACAATTTTTAAAACCCAAAACCACAAATTATATTCAATTAGAAAAAATTATGAAGAGGTCAAGGGTATGAATTTCACTAAGTGCAATACAAGAAAAGAAATAAGAGTTCTTTTTAATCCTGAAAAACAAGTGTCGCTGAGTCAATAAGAAGAAAAAAATATTTCCAGAGAAAAGCTTAATGTGAACTTGTTTCAAATGAAAATAGACACACAAGATTTTCCCTAGGAATGAACAATGCAATGAACCCTAGATGGGTCCCACTAGGTGTGTAAAAATGATGCACCAATAATTTTTACATTTTCTAAGATGAAACAGATAGAAGGTAAAATTGTTACGAAGGAATACCTATCAAGAAAAGGTGGAAGCTAGAATACGTGTGTTGTAGAATTTTGATCCAAGATGATTATGCGATCTTCCCTTTAGCTAGGAGGAATGACTTGTATAAGAAACATAACAAAACCACCAAATAGTATTAAATAGCAAGAGTCAGATGAATTCCTAGTAAGGCCAAATCTGAGAAGTGTGATGCTTCCTCAAATGGCTATCAATCCTCTGTTTAATAACAATTTAATGTGAATAAGAAACTAAAATAAATAGGTATTATTATAATGTAATGATACACAAAATACACTATATTCAATGCTAAATAAAAATGCAGCACTAAATCTAATTAGAATCAAGTTTTGTTTAGGTCAGGTAGGTCTGTTAGTGGTCTGGTAAGGGTCTGGAGTTGATTAGTTGAAGTCTGGGTTAGTTTTTGGTGAGTGAGAAGCTTACTGGTCTGAGAATATGAAATGACATAGAGAGTGATATCAGTATGGTGACCAATGCTAGTATGGGGACTAAACCAATGGCAGTCAAGGAACCAACATCAGTAGGGGAAGTAGATAATAAACTATTAAAAATGTGTTTTTAGGCTCTCTATGATTTCACAGAGAATGAGAGTAGTATGGTTTGGGTTGTAATATTTCTTAGAAGACTTAGGAATACTAAGAAGGAGGTTTAGAAGGCTGAAAAGGCTTGGGGTTGTTAAATAGTGGGTTGGTGGGAAGAAGGTGATGTATGGGTGTTAGCGAGAAAATTTGTTGGGTAGACAAAATTTTGGATTTCTTGCCAACACTCTGGGGATCTAAGTCCCTCTACTTAACCAGTGTAGCTACTGTATATGCATGCGCATGAAAAGGTTGATTTCAATGGTGGCCTTTCGACCGAGGATATAATAGGGGCACTCCATTGACCCTGCGAAAAATCTTGTAGATACCTACAAGAGAGGGATTTGTCTGTAGAGAGGGAAAGGGGAGTGAGAAATTATATAGGAAAACTAATGTTGTAGGTAGAAAATCAGATTCTTGCATACATCAATTAGAATTTTTATCACATCCATTAAAATTAGGAGGAAACAACTCTACACATAGCAACAAGACCAAATGGAATTTATTATTACAAAGTATCAATAAACCCCTTAGTCAAAAAAGGATCGAAACTCCATGCTTTGATTGCTTAAACCAAGTTTTACATAGTGTGGGAATGTAAGAAGTTTGAATCTCATTTTCTTTCTCTAAGTACATTGCACTCTTGAGTTTATAAAATCAATTTCCAACCCTTTGAAATGGGAATGGCATTACAATTTACAGAATGAGAGGTGACTTATCATTTACCCCCCAATGGCTTCTCATATTTCTCGTACAACTTAAAATTTTTTGACTTCCTATGATAACATTAAGTCCCTTTTTATAACATAAAGGTGACTTATTACATTAGGAACATTAAGACATATAAAAAAGTACAACCCCAACATGAAATTAGAATATTGGAAAATGAGAGAAAGTAGGGGGGAGAGAAGGAGGAGAGAAAGAGAGAGAAGAAGAAGAGGAGATGTCATTCTCGATGAATTTCATTGGTTCTTGTTGATGGAAAGCTGCAAATGCAGTGAAACTCATAATCTTTGAACTCCTTGCACATTGTGAAACTTCTTCAAATTATCTCACGAATTCTCACCAATTTGAGTGACCTATTATGCTGATGACAGAAACTTCTATCTTGTGTATGATATACCTGTGACCTAAACTATGTAGTGAGTGTCAAAAAACATTATCTAGTTCCCTGAGATGATCATCCCTCTATTCCTCATTGTTTCAAACTTGCCCTTTGAGAACAACCTATTATTTAATAGTAATTTTCCAGATGGAAGGATTAATATTTTTAGTGAGAGGTGATTTTTGCCTCTTTGCGACCATCATGATGTGATCAACTCCCTCATTCGATCCTGCACACACTACCCTTACCTCAGCCACCTTTTGGGTTAAGCTACCGTTTTTAGTAAGCACCCATATGGGTAACTTACTATTTTTAGTAATTCGTCATTTTAACTATTTTTGGCTCTAGAAAATCATTTTGGCTTCCTGGTTACCTTGGGTGTGCACTGCTTTCTCCACCACTGCTTTTGATGATGACTTTCTAAACATAACAAGTCTGTATAGGAAAACTTTCTATTTTTAGAAAGTGGACTTCCACTACTCGAGTTTGTGATGGGAACTTATTTTTTTGGACATTGCATCTATTTGTCACAACCACATCCTCCAAATTTCACATAATTTTTCCCACTAGAATGGCGAGAAATAAAATTTAAAATTTTCACCTGGTAGTGGCTTCAAGCTCGGAGATACCATGGCGAGCATTAATCGAGCTATAAATTTTTAGGTCTGGTTTGTTTCTCTATTTTTTATCAAAACAACTCTATTGTGATAGGATTTTCATTTGGAGCTCGTGTGTAAGTTTTTAGCTCGTTTCCATTGCTAGAATGATGGGAAATCTGACGAATGTGAGTCAGTGCACAAAGTGAGGATTTTGTTGGAACAAATAATTCTAGACACCATTTGACCTCTATTTTATTACATCATGATCATCTTGAAATATTGTTAAGTCTTCAGAAGATGGCACCTCGATCCGATTTGTATCTTGTGAGATATGAAGATTTCTCGATTGGGTGACTTCACGGTTATCTGGAAAAAAACCTTCATTTTCTGCCCATTATTCATTTCTTCAGCACTTTTGATCATTCCTTCCCCTAAAACCTATATATTTTCATGGACTGGGTATTTATGTGGCCATGGTAGAGCTGGTTTGGATCAGCAATGGCAGAGTGGGTGTCTAGAAAATCTTGAGCAAAGCCATGACATGGTGAGGAGCTGTGGAGGAGAAATGAGAGAAAGAAAAAGGTTAAGTGTCAGATTTAAATTTTTAAAAAATTAACATGGAGGGGTTTGGCACATTTTTGTGTCCCTGATGTACCTCACCTTAAGGATGTGAGGAACATCAATTTCCATGGTGGTCAAGAAGACGACATGTGTCCTCGATTTGATGGTAGGGGATTTTCTTGAAAAAGCACTAGAAGCACTAGGGGTTGAAAAATGGTCACGTGGATGACAAAAGGACTCCACCTATGGGATGGGCACAATTTTATATGTCTTCTATCCCTAACCTTAGGGACATGAGGGACATAAATTTCCATGGAGGTCCTGGAGCTGACACGTGTCCTCGATCCCACGACAAGGAATTTGAGCTCCAAAAATGCCCCTGGGGGCTGAACTGTCAAGTCTAAAGGTCACATGATGGTCATATAGGTCACATGGGGGATGGGAACATTTTTACAAGGTTGGTGTACTTGACCTTAGGGAGGTCAAGGACATAAAATCGCACCAGGATCTTGGTGCCGACTTGTGTCCTCTCAAAATTTGCCTAAGTCCCGAACAAGCTCTAAGAGGGAAACTTGTGATGATTATGTATTGAGCTCCCAATGGAATTTTTTGGAAAAAATTTATATTATTCTGACTGAAAATGGAATTTTGAATCCAATGGTGGGATTATTATGTCTTGATTCATCCATTTGATCCCTAAAAAATAGGAATTGTGATTTAGTACTCCACCTATGCCTAAGAAAACATGCCTATAGATCTGATGCACCAAAGTGTTATGAAAAATATTATTTCACCATAATTTAGGGCTTGGAATTCTCTTTCTAGAGATTTTTTTTACTTGTAACTCCATCTGGAGCTCCTAGAATATTTTTCTGAATCTTAGTAGTTGTTTTAGGCATGTGTACTACCTAGGCTTATGAACCCTACTTTTCATTCAGACTGCTCCAAGTATTTCAAAACTTCCCCAAACCTTCAAAAATAATTTCCATAATGTTATAAGGTATTTAATTCACCTCCATGTTGATTTTTTATCTTCTGTTCCACTCCAGGGGAGTTGATCCAGTCCTAGGAAGGCCAATGATAGCCCTTCCCATGATTGCCCAAAATTTGCATTTTTAATGAACTCCTAAAATCACCTAGGGTATGAGATAACGTTGACTGGGGGATCACTGCACTGACTGGGTGGACTTGTGTGAATGGGAATGAAAAAATATGAAAATATTGGCATAGGGCTATAGTTTTTGTGCTTGGAAATTGTCAATTTCCTTGTTGCACATTTACACGACAACATTGGGTAAAATAAGAAATAAAATACTAAAAGAAGAAAGAGATCTACAATGGGATAATCCCAAATTATTAAAATCACAATACTTACTTGGTGTCTTATAGACCTTATGAGTTGATATGGTTGATGGTTGATTGGAGGAGAGGTGTTTGAGTCCAGTTCCATGACAATACAACCACTATGCTCCCATGAGTACTCTAATGCTCTGGAAGGAGAACCAGATACTTCTCTTGCATTGTGGTTGTGTGTACTCTTTGTCTGGATGTAGGAGGGCTTGAAGATTCATGCTTGAATGCAATAAGGCTCCAATAACTAAATTACCAACCCATGTAAAGAGTTTTGGAAGTGTATATAAGGTGACCAATGGTTTTTAGGTAACCGGCAGTGGTCGAGGAAAAACTATCGTCGATTAGGGTGAATTAGTCCCTTTTACCAAAAATAGGAAGATCTTGCTAGATTTGGCATGTTTTCTAAGTTGAGTCTATTTAGGGAAGTGGAGTTCTTGTTAGAAAAGGTAGGAAGGTCATAGAATAATTCCAATCAGGTTTGAGAAAAAATCTTAGTTAGTTAGGTCAAGTGGTGACACAACATTGAGAGTGATGATTTAATGCTGAGAGTGATGAATTGGTTACTGTGAGTTAAAATACCCTAGAATGGGTCTAGGGGGAGGTGTAATGATGAGGTGGAGGTATGAGGATGAAATTAACTTAATTAAAATAATTAAATCAATTAATAATGTGAGGATGAATATTAATATGGGATAAAGGGGCCATTATTAGTTAAATGTGTTACGTTAATTAATTAAAGGTGACTAAAGGGTGTGTGACCCAAATTTGGTGTGTACACTATGGAGATTTGTTATATTCGTTTAATATTTGTAAAAAGTATGCAAGAGAAAGTTGGAATTTACAAATGTCTTTAGTAACTTGAGCCTTTTTCAAAAGATATCTGCATTTTCTAGTGTGACAAATCATGAAAGTTAGATGATGTCTGCATTGACCATATCTTCTTAAGGTCACATTTTCCATGTCCCTCAAAAAGAGAGATCAAAAATTGTTGTTCAATCCATTTCTTACTCAAAATACAAATTAAAAAATGGGTCCTCTCACCCTGGTTGCAGGAATAACCTAAAGTAGTAGGGTAGGTCATACCATTTGTGAGGTACTATCCAATGTTCCCAAAGTCAAATTAAAAAAGAGGATTTCAATGTTTTACTTCAACATAATGCGATAAAATGCATAAGGGTAATCAACATATGAGGAATACCTATGAATATTCAGGAGAAGGTTGTGCATGTTGTTGAATTTGATCATACTGAATATGAAAGCTTCCTTTTAGTTAAAAGGAACTACCTGTAAAATAACAACAATACCACAAGAGAGAGTTAAATAGTATATGGTAGTGGAATACCTAGAAAATGTTAGTTCTAGGAAGTGTGGTACTTCCTAGATGGTTGCCAATCCAATGTTTTATCAAATTAATGAAAATAAATGCGAGAAATAAAGGTCATATTTCTAACATTTTGATTTAGGTGTCTAAAAACGTTATCAATACTCTAGATTAAGTAAAGTACTAAAAATAAAAACTAATCTAGTATTAGGTGAGGTGTGGTTGTGGTTGGGAAAGGTTACTAAGGTGTTGGGAAAGGTCTAGGAAAGGATTCTGGTGATTCTGGGTTGTTTGGTGAGAGTTATCAACTCACATTTAACAATAAAATTACCATTCACAGAGAATGGTATCCGTTAGGCGACTGATGCCGGTACTGGAAAATGACCAATGCCAGTTTGGTAACCAGTATTGGTAGGGGAAATATAGTGGAAATATTAAAAATGGGTGGTTAGGGTCTCACTATGATTGTATAGAGAGTTAAGGGGGTTTGGTAAGGATGATATAATTTTTTTAAGGCTCAACAAAGGTGGTAGAGGTGCTAGGATAGGTGAAATGGTTTAGGTTGACGGGATTGGTGGTAAACAGGAGAAAGGTGGTATTCGAAACAAAGAAGGATCAGATGGAAGGCATAAATGAAAGACTTAAGATCAAAAACAAATCTTAACAAATAAGAATGAATTACTTATTTGGTAACCTATAGATATGAAGGTGGTTGATGATTGAAAATCATTCATGGGAGATATAAGAATGTGTCTAGTGCCACATCAACGGATCATGTGTGCTCTACTATGATGATCCACAGTTGTGGATGAGATGACTGGATGTTGGTGAAGACCTGATGGGCTCTGGTTCATCATCTAGTAGCTTGAATTCTTGAGAGTTATAATGCCAAAGCTTAGGTGAATGAATGAATTAAATAACCCATGCAAATAGTTAGAAACTCTTATTTAAGGGTAACCGACAATAGTTAGGGAACTGACGTCGGCTAAGGGATAACCAACATTGGTTAAGGAGAATTGGTCTAACTTTCCAAAAATATGGTTTTCTCCTAAAGTTGCAATGGTCTTTGGCTTAGTCTGGGTGTGAAGTGTTGAATGGCATAACTTAGAGTGTAAAATTAGTTAGAGGATTAATAGGTCATGAATAGTTAGGGTTGGAAAGAGTCCCAGTTGGTTAGGATAAGTGGGGACTTGATCTAGGGTAATTAATAGGTTTAGAATGGGTCTAGGGTGAGGTGGAAAGGGTGAGGTGGATAAGTGAGGTGGCTAGGTGAGTTAGATAATTAACTTAATTTTGATAATTAAATTAATTAAAATGTGTGCAAGTGGGCATGGTGGGGGAATAATATTAAATTAATTAATAAAAGGTGGTTTAGAGGGTTGTGACCCAATTTTGGGTGTCTACATTTGCCCCTTTTTGTCATGTATCTTGTATTGATAAGCGAATCTACAAAAAAATGAGTGGTTTCCCCAAGTATAGGTTAATTTGATCCCCCTCAAACTTGGATCTGATGAAGGATCAGGTAGAATCGGTGATGAGTTTTATAAAATGATAGGTGAAGAATAAAAATAAGGTAAAGTTCAGGCGTGGGAAATGGTTATTTTGGGTGTAGGTAATAGGAGGGGGAATTCAAATACTGCACATGTATAGAATGTGAAAATGCACTAGGCTGAAGATCTCATAAACTCTACATCATCAAAGGTCGATAGTTTATCCAAACAAGGTTGATGTGATCCAGGTATCCAAGGTATAGGATACGGTCTTGAAACACAACTAGGATAGGTGTAGGAACATGCATTAGGTGGGTTCCATAGCACCAATAGGTTTAGGTTGGTCAAGATAAACATCACAACATTAACCAAGGAGAGGTTAGTAGGCTAAACAATATGAGTAGCGTCCTCACAAGGTATAGTGAGTAGGAAAATTTGAGTGTCAAATAGGCATGGGTAGGTTGGGTAAATAGGTAAGGTTGTAGGCAAGGTGAGGTAGAGGCAAAAACATTCCCCAAATGATAGTGTGGTCAGGTGTGAGGTAATAAGGCAATTAGGTGGGGTTATAAGGCTAGGTTAAGCTTGGCTAGCCAGAAAATGTGACGATGGGTGAAATTGAGGGTAAATTTAGGTATAAGTTGGTTGGAATAGGTTGACCTGAACACCGGTGTGACCTGGCTAACCAACGTGCATAAAGGTATAAATTAGCAGCTGATCCATTAGGGCACGATGAGATCCAATCTCCACTTCAAGTCAGATTGGGGGTAAAAAAATTAAAATCCACGTATTATGGATTCATTTATAACTTTCTACTTTTGGAAAAATGACAACGAGATATGTTTATTGGGAGAAAGTACAAGGTGTGATGGAAGGCTGAGGTTGTGAGCAAGTAGCGGCTAATAGGAGTTCAATTTGATGTAGCCCAGAAGATTGATATGAGTGATTAGATTGGTCAAAAGATGAGGAGTGAATTTAGGCATGGCTGAGGTTGAAGAGTGAGTGGGAGGACCGCCAGTTCAGAGACAAAAGATCCAACCACAACGACGAAGGTGAGTAGATGTAGGATCTAAAATTCATTTGGTGTTTTTGATTAAAATAAAATAGAAGACCCATGTTTGGAATTTGGGTTTTTAAAATGGAATTTGAATTTTTTTGTTGAAAATGGGGAAAGATCGAGGTATGGGGAGGGTGAACTTTTGACATGTGGATAAAATGTTGGGTGAGGTTTGGGGTAGGTTTTAGAGGATTTTTATTAATTTTTGGCAAAATAAGGACGTCAAGGTTTGGCCCTAGGTCTAAACCAATGACTGACATTGGTGGGGTGAAAAGGTGACCGGCGCGGGTCACTGTAAAAAATGACCAAGACCTAAAAAGGAGGTTTTAGTAGAAAAAATAGAGAAAGATAGAATGGTAAGATAGATAATTAGGTGAGGAGGTATGAAAATATAGAATTAAGTTATATTTGAGGATGGTTGTATGAATGAATGGGTAAGTAGATAAAACTAGTGTAATTTGGGTAAAGAAGGAAAGTAGTGAATTAGAATAGGTGTGAGTTTTTAGGTAAGATAGAGTATAGGGTAGGCAAGTGAATTAGGTAGAAAATAGATAAGCTAGGAAAAGTGTGTGTGTGTGTGTGATGTGATTGGGTAGGTGTGAATAGATTATTAAAAAGAGGTAAGTTCTTGAAAATTTTAATTATTAATGATGTAGGTGCGTCACCAGTTGACTATGTGGGATAGGGTGCCACCATTGTTCGTACGGATGTAAGGTAATGTCACTGAGTATGAGTGGGACCATATGAGAGATGTTTGTCTTGTTGGTGTGAGATGGTACCTACGCATCGTATGAGATAATAGTCTTATGGTCGCGTTCATAAAAATATGGGACTTAGTGACTAATACCTTCCATTTTCCCACCAGTGAGATGATTATCATATTGGAGGATGTGGATAGGATTTCACAACTACCGATTTTTGGGAAGACACTATATAAAATTTCATTAGATGAGGCATTTGATCGTATGATCGTAGTATTTGGTGAGGTGGTGGGTGACCTGAGTGAGCAAGGTACCAACATTAGTTATGGAGACATGTACATTGCACATCCTTAGGAGACCAGGTCGGCAGTATTGATGATGGTGGCAGTGGGAGGTTATGCACTCCTAGATTCAAAGGATGATAGATTTTGGATGAGCATTGATGGGGGTTTTAATAACATGATTGAGGAATAGGTAAGTTGTTTGACTAGGCACCATCCTACTTGGTACAGTTATATAAGGAGCTATTGGCATATCATAGGATTCAGTAGTATGGTATCCATAGTACATATCTACTACACTATTAGACATATGAGTACATAGTTATTGTGCACCCATAGGGAATTCCAAGATAGGATTGACATCAAGGTATTGCTAGAGCTGGTTACAAGAGATGGGGGCCCATAGGGGATCATTAACAGATAGAGGAGGTGTCACACAATGTGACTTTTTACAGACATATGCTAGAGGGACTATATGTTGTGGATATTATATGTCAATAAGATTTACTATCTTATGAATATGGAGGATGTCTTAGGGATTTTAGTTGGTCAGATGCCGATCATGGGGGAGACAAATGGTGAGCATGAGATGATTAAATGGACATTCTGAGCCTAGTTCGTAGTATGCATTAGGGAGGCATACCTGCGACCTAATTGAGCATATCACCAGATGATCTATGGAGCTATGTACACCACACAATGGATCCTTGAGGATAGGAGGTTGGAAGTATCCGATAGGATGGTGGAAATGGGATGTTATGCACTCCTAGATTCAGAGGGTAACAGAGTTTCCCTGCATAATTGATGGGGAAAACCAGACGGAGTCTGATTAAGGAGTAGGGATCATTTTACAAGGTGGGCACCGACCTTACTTGGTATAACTGTATAAGTATCTATGGGCATATAGATGTGGCCATTCAGGGATACGGTGATGGTATTCTGTTGTACTTATCTAATGCACAATCGCTGGGCACAATGAGTACATTATTATTGTGTGCCCATAGGGACTTTGCAGAGCATGAGTGGGGTTAGGGCGTCACTATAGTTAGCCACATCACAGACAGTGACTAGATTACAGGTGTCGGTAGCTATACAGGGATCTATATAAGTGGGTACAAGGAGGGGTCACATGATGTAGGGACATATTAAAGAACAGATTCCACTAGTTGGGGTTATATGCTCCTATGGTTATATCTATGGCGGCACATATATGAGATCCCATCTTATAAGAGGTATGGTAAAAGGAATGGTGATTGGATGCTAGTATACATGTTCCATCTTATGCAAAGAAAAGAGCACATAAGGCAGCTAGTTCCAAGACCATCTCATAATTCAAATGGGTGAGTCCAACTTAGAGACTACAGGGTCAGCCACATAGGTAGAGTGAGAAAGAGGTTAGCAATTCATGGGCATGGCCATATGGAGGTGACCAGTACTGGAGATATGATGAGTAGGCGGAGACCAAGACTAGATGAGCATATTGGAGGTAGTAGCGGAGGTGTTAGCCCTCACATGGGTGAGATAGGGATGATATCTGACATTGTATTTTGATTTTTGACATATATACCAGCCAGTGTGCTGAAGATGCGAGATTGTATATGAGATTTTTTTAGATACTTGTAATTATATTTGTATATTTAGTGTATTGATATACAAACCTTCTATGTATAGATTGATGAATGATATTTATATATGATGCAGTTGGTTTATTTCCATTGTATGATTTTCATGGAAACTAGATGTGTAGGTATGGCTTTATAATGATGTATGGTTAGCTTTCATTTCCATTATATTAATGTTATGGAAAGTAGATGTAAGCATGGTTGAGTCGATGTTTTATATGGTTGAATGAGTTAATTTACACTATTGTGATGTTATGGAAACTAGATGTTTAGGCATTATTTGGTTAATATAGGCATGGTAGAGTCACATGTAGGCATGACGGAGTCTGTATGGATTGTCATTATATAGGCATCATGAAAAATAAAGGGTTTAGGCATGGTTGAGTTGAAAATTTCCAAGTTATTGTTTTTAGGGTAAATTAGATAGTTTAGGCATGATTTGATGTTGATTTGTGAAATGAAATGATGTTATGGTTTGTTGTAAACATGTATTGATATCATGGAAACTAGAGGATCAGTATGGTTGAGTTTTTTTTTTTTATATTTAATTTCCATGTTATTGGTTGTATGGAAAGTAAATGAGGATGTGCATAGGTGATTTATATTTTTTGTTTTATTTAACTTCCAAATTATTGTTTTTATAGAAACTAAATAAGTTTTTGTTTGATGGAGGTGATGATGGGATAAAAGAGTGGCCAAGATAACCGCAAAGGGCCCCATGCCCTAAGAGTTCTACTTACATAGCCCTTGATAAAGGGGCCTCAGGATGATGTAGTTCTCCCTTAGGATAGGGAAGAATAAGATGAGGTAAGTGAGTAGGTTGGTGAGTTTATGTATGGTTAAATAGGAAAGGTAAGTTAGGCATGGTTGTGTCTAGGTTGATTAGGCATGGTTATGTCTAGGTTGTTTAGGTATGGTTGTGTCTAGGTTAATTAGGTATGGCTGTCATTAGGTTGTTTAGGTAAGATAGAATGTGTACGATGAGTTGATTGATGCAGATGATGAATGTAAATGTAGGTGAAAAAAAGAAGAAATCCCAAAAACTAAGTGTTAAAGGTATTGTCATGTGTAGAAGAATCAATAAGTAAACAAAGGGGTGAACAATAAAACAAGTGAAAATGCTCCATAAGTGACAAGGACCATAATGAGTATACCACATATAGGCTTATGAACTTAATCCCCTAAAGGTATTGGAGGATTGAAATTTCTAGGGGTGAAATAAGATGCATGATCACGAAGTGTCACATGTGTGTAATGTCCCTTAAGTAGGTAGAAGAAGATAAAAGGAAGCAAGGTGAGATGGGGTGGTTTTGTTTAGCATAACCTTGTTGTGAGATAACATGCATTGATGCAAGATATCCAAAAATAGAATAGGAAATTCCATGACCAAAAAGTTGTATTTTTCTTAATTTTTTTTTTTGTATTTTATTTTATCTTTTATTTTATGGCCTGATCGATTACATGAAGTCTATGTGGGACAAATAAAACATCTCCTTGAGGTCTTCATGAAGTTGATCAATGAAGGAAGCTTCATGATAATTTCTATTTTTCTTTTTCAGAAATAATATTCTTTTTGGATAGACTATGTACAATAGGGATATCTTTTTATAGTTGTCCTTCATGGGAGCAGTCTATTTATAGTAGCAAGATAGAAATATATATTTACTTTTTGAAGGAGTCATCTATTTATAAGAATTTTGACTCAAGGAGTTGAATTTGAATATCCCATATATTAATTTTGAATATTACTATTATTTTTGGTCTTTTAGGTTATGAACAAGACTATAAAGGATTATAGGCTTCTTTTATGAAGGAAAAACCGTAACAAACAAAATTTAACTGTGAAAGAGAGGTTGTAAGTGAGTAATGACCAAGGGATTCCATCTTGAAAAGGAAAAATTGTATCCATGAGTAGAGTCATCATACTCATATTAAAGACAAAACTAAATGGTGATGGCAAATCACTTAATTCTTGTGTAGTCGTTGGTCCTTAAAAGAGGTAGATGGAAGGCAAAGGTTTCTCAAAGGATGAGTACATAATAGACAAAAGGTAATGTAGTACATGATTCAATAGTAGAATGGTTGAATATGTAAGGAATTGAGGGGATCATGTTCAAGTTTACCTTCAAGAGAAGATAAACGATAAGCACCTGATCCATAGGTATGAGTGATGATATAGGGTTCAAGTCAATTAGGAGCAAACTTGCCCCGTTTACTTTTCTCATCTTTGGTTACATGTTGATTTTCCTGCATGAAAAGGTCACTGACCTTGAAGGTTCATTCATGGACACATTTTTCATAAGCAGGTTTGAAGCATTTTTGACAGATTTGAAGGTGATCGAGAGAATTTAAACGACGTTCATATAGAATCTCATGTTGGGCCAAATGGTCTTGGTGAAAGTCTTCATCATTGAGCATATCTTTAAGTGAGATATGAAGAGATGGAATTTAAAATTTGAGAGGTAAGATGACGTTTGTACCTTAGACCAAAGAAAAAGGTGTGGTGGCAGTTGAGGTGTGGATGCTGGTGTGATAAGCCCATAAGGAAAAAGAAATGTGTGTATGCCAATCCTTACTAGTATCATCAACAAATTTCATAAGAATTTGGTTGAGAGTTTTGTTATTTGATTTGGCTTGACCATTTTTTTGAGGATAATAAGGCAAAGAGAAACTAAGTTGAATGCCAAAGGTTTCGCATAGTTTGCGTAGGGTATTATATTTAAATTGTTTTATATTGTCAGTGATAAGGTGATGAGGAACAAAAAAGTGACAAATGATGTGATGATTAATGAATTCACATATTTTCTCATCTTTTTTAGAGATGAGAGGGATGGATTCCACCCATTTAGTGTAATACTTGGTTGCTATGATGATCCATTGGTGAAATTGATAAAAATGAGGGTTAATCTCTCTGATGAGATCCAAATCCTATTGAGAGAAAGGCCAAAAGTCTCTGACAACTTGTAAGGTGTGACTTGGGGTATGGTAAATGTTAGTGTGCTACTGAAACTTCACACAACATTTGACATAGTCATAAAAATATTGGTTAAGGGTTGGCTAGTATTAGCCAAGGTGAAGAATACATTTGGAAACAATGTGACCATTGAAATGTCCACCACAATTCCCATCATTGATTTCTTTAATGGTGTATGGAATTTCAGAACTAGTAACACAACATAAGAGGCTAGTGTTAAAGCCAAACTTTTAAAGAAGACCCCCCATGATGACATAATGAGAGAAATTTTGAAGGAAGGCTCACTTACCAATGCGGTTGAGATTTGGAGGTAGAATTTATTGGGAAAGGTAATCAATGTACTGCTTATACCAAATGTTGCATGGGTTGGTTTAAATTCTTCCTAAAAAATTTATGTCGCATGGACGAGATAATAAGATGACTACAAGAATTTTATTGTGACAAATATTTTAGAGTCTAAAGGTGAGGCATGTATTTGTGAGGCAAGACAAGCCATGGTATCTACAAATTTATTAGTGGATAGTGGAACGGTTTGATTGCTGTAATTATCAAAGGTAGTCAAAAGAATGTTGACGTGATGCTTATAATTTTGAAGTATTTCATTATGAAACTGGTATATACCATTGAATTAGTTGACGACTAGTTGAGAATTGAAAAATATATTAATGGTCTTAACATCTAGGGAAATGGTAGTTTGGAGACCTAACACAAGTGCTTCATATTCAACCATGTTATTGGTACAATCAAATTTAAGTTTGAAAGATAAACACATAGTCTCATTTTCAAGAGTAATGAGGATAACCCCTACACCACCCCCACATTGACATTTAGAACCATTGAAGAATAGGATCATATAATAAACAATGTCATCAAGAGAGAGGGTAGTAATGGATTCATTAGGAAAATCGAAGTTAGAAGATTGAGTTCCAGAAAGAGGTGCACCGACAAGATGATCTACAAGGGTTTTCCCCTTAACAAAATTTTGATAGATGAATTCAAGGTCGAGGTATGCAAGGAGCATTAGCCAACGTGAACAGCACTGGTGTTTATAATTCTTACCATACATGTAATGTAGGGGGTTGGTGTTAGTGACAATGAAAGTTTTTTGGTTGAGTAAGTAGTGGGGAATTTTCATGGTGATAAAGACTAGGGATAAACACAAATTTTTGGTGTGTGTATATCTAGGCTCATATTCTAAAAGAGTATGGCTTATATAATAAACCACTTGCTCACTATGTTGCTCGCTGCGATGAGAAAACATGACAACCAAGGAATGATCAGTGGCTGAAATGCAGAGATAGAAGGGTTTGTCATTCTTTGGTGGGATGATCACATGTGGCTGAAGGAGGTATTCCTTTAATGATTCAAAATATTTTTGGCACTTGTCATCCCAATTGAAGGAAACATCATTTTTAATAAGATGATGAAAAGGATGACATCAGTCAGAAAGTTAGGAAATAAAGCATTGAATAGATTGCAACATGCCTTGCAAACTACAAAGCTACTGTAGTTTAGTAGGTTAAGGAATCTTAAGAATATCCTTGATTTTACCACGATTGAATTTGATACCAAAAAAATAGACGATAAAACCAAGGAGTTTTCTCGAGACAATGACAAAGACATAATTCTTTGGTTGAAGGTAAACACAATATTTGATTAGATGGTCAAAGATGATTTTGAGAACTGGGAGGTGCTCGACGCGATGTTTATACTTGGTGAGAATATCTTTGACATAATCTTCCAATATGCGATGCATGATGTCATGGAAGATTTAGGTCATATCATGTTGATATGTAGCACCAACATTTTTAAGGCCAAAGGGCATTACGTGATAACAGAAGGTCCCCCAAGGGGTGATTAAGGTAGTTTTGTGTTGATCTTCAAGAGAGAGTAATATTTGATTATAACCCAAAAACCCATCCATGAGTGATAACATCTCATGGTTGGCTATAAGATCAACAAGTTGGTCAATACTAGGTAGAGGAAAATATTCCTTAGGGAAAACAATGTTACGATCATGGAAATCCCTGCAAATGTAGAGTCCCCTTGTCAGTTTGGTGACATGTACGATGTTAGAAATCCATTGGGGATAGTCAATGGGTAGAATAAAAGAAACAAAAAAGAGGCACTGGAGTTCTTCTTTCACAAGAAGGGAAATGTAAGGATGCATTTTTTGTAGCTTCTATTTCACATCTTTAGAGTCAGGAATAGTTATGATATTGTGGACCACAATATTAGGGTCAATACTAGTTATATCATCATAAGACCAAGAAAAAGTGTTACTATGATCTCAAAGGAAAGAGGTGAAGGCTTCCTATTCAGTGGGATCTAAAGACTGTCCTATCTTTATAATTCAAGGGTCATCTTGAGTGTGAATGTTGATCTCTATGATCGATTCATTTAACATGGTTTGCATCTTAGAAGGTAATGAATGGTGAATGTAAGAATATTCCATGCCTAGATAGGTGAGAATAGAATCATCATCTTGACATTGAACACCATTTATAGAAGGTGTGTCATCATCGATCATGTCAGGATATAGGAAGGGAAGCAAAGAAGGATCCTCACCATTGCGTTGATAGGTCAGAGGTCTTAAGGAAATGGTGTTTATGAAAATTTTTTTTAGGGAGGGATGGATTATAGATCCGTTGACTCCGTGGGGGAAGGTAATATAGTAGGTGAGTGAGGTGAGGAAGGTGTAGTTTCCTCTATGAGGTCGATATAGGCATTTTTAGAATAAGATTCCTTAGAAAATCTAAGACCACTACAGTCTTTGTGTTTTTGAGTGGTGCAAGGTATGACTGTGTGATGAACCTATTTATAAATACTAAAGCCAAATCCTTTCAAAGCACATTGATGAAGGAAAGTGTGAGCAAAGTAGCAATTGGTGAGGTATTGAAAATAAGATGAGAATGGATAGGTTTGGGTAGGTGGTTCAAGTATATGAAGAAGCGTCAAGTCCCCCATATGTCAAGTTAGTGTGAAGGTGAGGCAGACCATATGGAAAAACCTCACCTACATGATTCTTGTAATGTGGGTGTTGATGGAGGCTTCCGTACTCTTGAGGAATAACAATGGTGTTGATGTTGTAGAGGTGATACCCCCCTAAGGTAAGACATTGAAAAAACACCTACTAAAGGATCAAAATTTGGTATCTGGTTAGTAGGAATGAAAGAATCACAAGAATCCTAAGAAGGGGAAGAATCAGGTGTTTGCAAAGTAGATGGGTTGGTTGATGGGTCAGCTGTGAAAGCTACAAAAATAGCGGGAATAGAGGATTTGGTTATGGAAGGTATAGCGGTAGAAGTAGTGGTGGTAGAACAAATATCAACTAAAGAAGAATCAGAGTAGTGGTGATAGATTCCTTAACTGGTATACGGACATCATTAGGTAGATAGAGCATATTACAGGTTTTGAATGGTGATGGATCTTCCAAAAAGGTGTAGTTGTTCCCTTCATGTTCAAATTTTAAATAACGGTGTAAGGTTGAAGTTACATAACCCATGATGCGAATTTAGGGTCAGCCAAGTAGTAGGTTGTATTACAATTCCCCCTCTACATAGAATAATTCAAGAATGGTATGGTGGCCCATGTGACTATGTAGAATGATGGTGCCAAGGGTGGAAGTCATAACATTTTTAAAATAACATATCATAACTGGGTTATTATGCATGCAATTGGTAGGGATGAGCATTTTCTTGTATGCATGGGAAGAAATTATATTTAAATTGGCACCTCAATCAATCATAACACGTCAAATGTGTGTGTTATCAATGTAAGAGGAAATGAATAGGGTGGGATCAGGATCATTTGATTGGAGATGGAAAATCTATTCATTAGAGAAACTAACAACAAAGACTTGATGAAAGTTAACGAGAGTAGAAGATAGAGGTGGAGTAGTGTGGGAAGCCACACAATGTGGGGTAATGATGACAGTAATAAGTGTGGGGTCAATAGGTGGAACCTCAATATATTGGAGGACCTTGATGAGGGCCTGAAGATGAGACTCAGAGGTTTGGATGAGGTTGTATAAATACATTTTGAGGGGGGATTGGTGAAGTTGTTTGATTTTGGTACAATGTGAGACTTTGTCAGAAATGGGATATGCTGGCCCATAGATCGTTACCTTGGGTGTAGGTGTGGATGGAATGTTGGATAAAGGTGTAGGGGATGGGTTGCCTATTTTCTCTTTTCATTTTTCTTTTTGTGCTCTAGTGGCAACTCAAACCATATTGATCTGAGGAAAAGAGGGATATGTGTCGTGAAAGGTATAATGACATGAGGAATAGAAACCTAGTGTGGGATAAGAGCCTCGTGAAGTGAGTATGGTGCACTCACATTTTGGAGGGGGTTGGGCTACCTCCATAATCTAGACCATATTGATTTCAAAGGTTGGATGAGGAATAGAGGGATGTGGAGGTGGAGGTGAAGGTTTCTGAATAGATCTCGGGAGAGGCTACATGGTGATACGCGACAGTTGAATGTGATCTTCACCCAAAAGGTCATCTTTGTCAAAGAGATCTTCATGAGAACATAATTGAAGAAGAATATTTTTAAGGGCCTTATAATTTTCTACATCATGCCTTGGTACATGATGATAGGAAAAATATTGGTATCTTCAAACCCTTCTGGTTTAGGTTTGAGTAGGTCATAAGGCCTGAGAGGTGCAAATTAAATGGTGGAAGTTTATAACAACTGAGTGAGGATGTTAGCATAAGACCCTGCCAAGGGATAATAATGAGAAGTAAGAGTAGGTTTGGATGGAGGTGTGGATGGCTTTTGTGGAAGAGGTGCTACTGAAGGTGGAGTTGGAGGTTGAGTAGGTTTAACTACCTTTTTGGTAGGTAGTGTGTTTTTGGGCTTGGATTGCACCTTCTTGGGTAAAGGTGTTTGAGTAGTGCATGAAGTATAAGGGAATGAAAAATATGAAAGTGGATGGGTCAACCAAGGTGAGAGTGGAGGTGTGGTGAAGATAGTTGTAGGAGGTAATACAGACATTGAATGTTAAAGGGAAGGTAAAGGCATGGGTTATGGATTAGGCGTAGGTAATGTAGAAGGCTTAGCTGTAATGGGAGGTTGCAATAAGGATGTAGGTTGCTTCATTTTAGTTTTACCTTGGGTAGGAGGATGTTTGACCAAGGTTGATGGATGGGGGCCTAAGATGGAAGGAAGTGGTGAAGGTTAAAGAGTAGAAGTGGGAGAAAATGGGGTATGAGGCCTAAGTAATTGGGTCTTCCTCTTAGGTTGGGGGATATTCCTTGTGATAGTTTGGGAAGAGGTGGATAAATCAGTCTTCATAGAAGGATGGACTAGACTCAGTGTAAGCAAAACCCCCAATGTAGTGATAATTTTTAGAGTAGGTGAAGGTATGGGTGTAGGTTGAGGTTTAGGTATAGGTGGCTATTAGGGTAACTATAAAGGTTTGGGTTTAGGTAAGGATGATGTAGAAGAAGTTGCTCTAACTGACTCAGGTGAGATGGATTTAGTTTTTTTCAACACTTTATGATATATCATTGAAGTTCCTAGGGATAACATCTATTTTTGAGTCGATACGGGAAGTCAAAGGCATCCCCAAAGCATGGAATAGTCAACATACTCCAAGAGATCGGAAAAACATGAGAATGATATAGAAGTGGAGGGGGTGATGATGATTTGGTAGTAATCCCAGTAAAGAAATTTAACATTCATGAAATAATGAAATTATTGGCTTTAGACTATTTGGGTATAAGAGATGATAGAAAATCAAAAGGTTCTTTACAATATATTGAGGAGTTGTCACCAACAGGAAAAGATATTAAAAGTAGATCTTCTATGGGAATAAGAGGGGGAAAGGTGGATGGTGTATACTCTTCAATCGATGAATAAAAGGGTAATTTGGGATCCTCCATGGGTAGAATAGTGATTTTTGAAGGTTTCTCGGTAGGTAGAGAGATGACTGGGGTATGTGCCTCCATAGATGAAGGGATATGTTAATATGTAGTCAATTTTACTCCCATCACAAAAGGAAAGAACCCCCATGTGTGCTAGCCTATCACCCAGCAGAAGTTGAGTGCTCACTCGAGGAATGTGTGGGTACCGAGTCTCTCTTTATGTGAGTTTAGTGGGAAGCATTATATAGAATTAGTGTAAGAGTTTTTAGGAGGGAAGTTAAGACATACAAGAACCATAGGGCTCAGAACGGCCTCTAGATCCTTATAGTCACTTAAGATTGAGTGCTTTAAGAGAATCCAGAACATATATTATGATAGAAAGAATTATACAAGCATTTATACATGGCATGAAAGGAAAGAGAACTCATAAGAGAGAAATATGCATTAGAACCATTGATATTCACGTATATATATTATATCAGGTAACCTCATTACATTCATTGAACCATTACAGGGTGTCACAGGGAAGCATACCACAATCACGCAATTCAATGGAATTATTTAACTAAGCTACAAAAATAAAATTTACAACTCCATGCCTAGTACATTCTCTCTTGAATGAATTTTCCACTAACAGAGTCTTCGCAGCAATTCTACAGAGCTCCGCCCATACTATACCTCAAACTCGCCATGTATATCAAAATCCTTATCTCCCTAACTCCTAGTGGCTCCTCTTTCACTCCGCAAACAATTGTATTTATAATTCTCCTACACTGCCAACTTACCTTCCAGCACCCTCAAATATGGTGCCAAGTGTTGAATGTGGTCCTTCATGTGAGCATGCTTCTCCAGGCCTAACCTTTCCACTTTATCTCATGATGTTCTTCTAGAAGATTCCAAGGCATGCCCCTATCGGGGCCAACCTATTGTTAGGATGACATCTTATCCATGTGCAACCAATCATGTTTTTAACGTGTTCTACACTAGGTGCTCAAATTGACTAATTCTCAAACCTCCTTTCACATGTTGCGCATGCTATGTGCTTTTGTAAACCTTTCTCTTCCGTGCTTTTTCCTTGTGCACCTTTTCATAACTGGGACCTTGCGTGTCTATATGCCTTCATACTTGGTTAATAATCTAGGGGTCCAACATCACCCCACACTATGCCTATTCTTTGTCTTCAGAAACACTCTACTTAACCAAGATGCATGTTGTCTAGGGAATCAATGAATAGTCTTACACTTTACAAGGAATAAGGAATGAAAGAATTGGGGAAAGAATGAATAATGGGGGGGAGCATCAATTCAGAAAGCTAGGGAAATATCCTTCCACAAGGGTTTACCTCTAGCTTATTCCACTACTTCGACATCGCCCTATGCCTTCTGGCAGAGATTGACCACCTAGGGTGCTCACTTCATCAAAACTCAGGTCAACTCCCTGGGTGCCCAAAATGTCCACAATTCACTCCATCTCTTTGCCCAGGTCCTCAATTTTATCCATCCTCCTAGTAATTTGGGGGTATAGTTCCTTTAATCTGGGCCTTAATTGAGCTCCTTAAAGCCTCAATTGCATCTGATTTCTTCTCTACTTCAGCCAGAACCTTGTCCCTCTCCGTGCCCTGATTTCCCTTGTTCTTTTCTTGGAACTCTTTTAGTTTTGCTTCAAGTGTGGCAACCAAAGAGCTCGCCACCTTATCCCTATCTGCACATGTATCATACATGGATTTCTGTAGATTGGGCAACGACCTTAACCTCTGTAAGTACTTGGGTATACTAGGCAATAAGTGACCACCACCTTCAATCATATCCTCATTTTTCAAGTGCATGCCACCACTTCTTCTGTAGATTCCAAGGCCAAGGGTTATCTCTCCATAGTGAGGATGCGCGTTAGATATTCTATACACTCTAGAAGGGATGAGTACTTCTGTGCGGGTTGCGCCAAGTCTAGGTGCTTCAAAAGGATGGCACCCTTGATAGACTCGATTTTCTTGTACACTTCCTACACCTTTATCTTCTATTCCTTTAACTTGTGCCTTAGTTGTGCGCTGATCAGTTCTTCTTGTTTTAGGCTCCGGGTCTCCTTTGCTAGCTCCTCTTCCTTCTTCCCTAGTTTTTCCTCCAAGAATCTTATCCTATCATTTTACGTGAAGAGTCTAGCCTCAGTCTCGACCGTGACCTTGTTAAGTGCATTGCAGACTTTATTATCTAAGAGCTCCTGAGAATTCACTAAGGGATTGACCCCCTTAGATTATGGAAATGTTATGAGCACCCCCTGACAGACTTCGAAGTTTGGCTCATCAATGTGGGACTCAAATGCCTAAGAGAGCATCTTCTTTGTTCTAGGGTATGCACCATCATTTTCAAAATACCCCATGGCTAGAAGTCTTTCTATGGGCACAGTGCTTTGGAAACACGCGCATAGCACCTTCTTCATGTCATCAATGTAGCCCATTACTTTCCTCTTCTCCATATCAAGAGTCCTCCTAGCCTAAGCGCATGCCTTTGGGGAAACTTACTGTTAGAGTGAGGACCTCCTCCCAGGATTGTCATGCTCTTTTTTGATATTCTCCTCCTTCCCTTCCTTCAGCACTATGTCCCATGTGTATGCTCCAACTCTTGGTCTACCAGGACTTTGAGCATTTTCTGTGCTTCTCTTTCCAGCCACCTCAGTGATCTTCTCCTTCGTAAAACTTATGGCTCCCTACTTTTCTCCCTCAACCTCTTCATTCCCCTCCCTATCTCCGGTGTCTTCCTCATCATGTGCCCTTGCACCATGTGAATATGAAATCCTACTTCTCATCTCCACTCTCCTCTTCTGAGTCATAGATGCTAAAACACATGTGGCTCCTGGTCTTTTTCATGCTCATCTTCTTCATCATCACCTTCTTCACTCTCATCCCCTCTTCCTCCCATGTACTTTTCCAAGCTGTTGGTCACCTCTAAGTTAGCTTCCTCATCTATCCTCAAATTTTTCCTGAGAGGTGGCTCCTAAACTGGGGATTTGGCCTTATCTTCTCCCTCAGGTGATTCTTCCTTGCCGAGGGGTTTCCTAGGTGCATCTACTTCTGGCATCTTCTCCTTCACCAGGGACTTCTTTCTCTGTATGTAGGTGTTTGGCTTAGCGCTTGTTGTTGGCATGCTCACTGTCTGAGCAGTCGGCACACTTGGTGCTTTTTCCTCTCTTCCCCTCTTCTTGGGCATGTAGCTTCTTTCTCTCCAAGGGATCCTTAGGTATGGAGACTTCATTCTCCAGATACGCACCCTTCTCAAACTTCAGCCTTATATGAAGGTATACATGTGTCATGACTCCTCCAACGATGGGTAGTGTTATCGGCCTAGTCATCTAGATCTCATGTGAAATGTACTTTTCCACGTATGTGCACTTACCACCGGGGTAATTCATCTTCTTTCTCATCTCCCTATGTTCCTGGTCTAGACTACCTAATTCCAGCCTTAACATCTTTGACTCCTTAAATCTGTTCACTCCCGTACTTGGAAGTATTGGGTAGTGAACGCGAAGGGAAGCTTGCACCAAGGGCTCCATGATTTGTCTATTAGCTTGAACCTATCCTAAGCAGAAATGTTGATAGAAATGAACTCAGCTTCCCCTTAGTGGCTGCTAGGGATGTTGTTCTCCAAGGATTCTTAGGCACTACCATTTCCCCAGTTGTGCCTTGTTGGGTGTTTCCTTCGAAGGCATACTTTTTGAACCTCTTGTACCATTTTCTCTAAAGTCCAGTGCATCAGGCACCCCTTTCGTGGGGTGTTGTCATTGTATTGCAGGCATATTTTTCTATGAATGCTCTTGTGTATGGTGCCTTCTACAATTTTCCTATAGACTGTCATCACCAATTTGGCACTATGATAATTCTTCACCAGGAACTCCTCGTGCTATGATTATTTACTAATGCACAGCCTTTAGTTTGGTGAATGTAATCTGGAAACAAAACAACAACATAACACAAGAATACCATCGACTATGATAAGACAGAATGATGACAAATCTGAAATATCAAAGTAAATTATAATATTAACATGAAATTGTTACAATCTCACCCATGAGGTACTTCAAGTGTTATTGACTTCACTTGCCTTTCACCAAGACTATGGGAGAAACTTTACAATTACACCTCTTAATGGCTTCTTCAACACACCTTTAAACTGATGGCTTCCTTCGCACACTTCCTACAATATTTCTCACTACTTCCTTCTATGCTAAATGAGGGGGGTGGCCTCTCTATTTATAGAACTTCCAGGCTTATCCATCTTATCTCTAAGATAGGATAAGAAATCCACTCTGATGAATCATATTCCATACCTTAACTCTTATCTGTACATGTAAGCTTATCTGTTAAGATAAGATAAACCTTATCATTTTACATGGGTTCCACATTTTTAGACTTTTTACAAATAAAATACACAAAATATTTATGACCTCACTCCTTGTCTTTATTACCAATATAATATTTCTAATTCCTAATCATGTAGACCCTACTTCTCTAATTACCCAAACTTTGACATTTTAACATTACCGGACCACTTACGACAAATATTTACTTTTTACAACATTCCTATTGTACTTTGACTGTTACCGTACTCCACATTATTGGCGGCACCGTACTGACGGTGTCGTTATCTTCTATCAGATGCTACTACTAATTATACTTAACAACATCCTATTCCTAATACATACATTAATGAAATAGAAATTACGGAGGAAAATTTTAGTGTCGACATCTTCCCCCTTCCTAGCTTCTACTCCGTCCTCGGAGTAGACTATTCTGGTGCTTGGAAAATCTTCAACTTGTCGTGGTTGACCCATTTCGTAATGGGAGTGCCATCCAATTCCTCCAGTCGGTACGTACCATTTTCATGCACAGCTGCTATTTTGTAGGGCCCCATCCATTTTGGAAGAAATTTTCTCTGTCTTCTTTTTTTGTATCTGGAATCATATACTAGAACCAAGTCATTCACATGAAATGGAGACCACCGGATCTTTTGATCAAAGTATTCCTTCTGCTTCATTTTCTTCTTATGGCTTGTATCCTTTGCTATTTCTCTCATTTCCTCCAGCAAATGAAGATGTACCAACCTTTCTTTTACTGAATCACTTTCATCCATCCTTTCATTTTTCATAACTCTCACAGTGGGAATATCAAACTCAATAGGAAGAACTGGATCAATGCCATAGGCCAACTGAAATGGGGAGTATCCTGTTGCTGACTTTGATGTTGCCCTATATGCCCACAATGCTGCATGAATCCTTTTATCCCATTTATGTACCTGCAAGGCTGCATCTTTTGCTAGAATTTGACACAACACAAAATTTGTTCGTTCCACCTGTCCATTTGTGCTTGGCTTGTATGTTGTTGCCTTCCTGTGCTTAATAGAAAACTTATTGACTAGGGCTTCTACCACCTCATTAATGAAGTGGCTTCCTTGATCTGTTACAATTTCTAATGGGCAACCAAATCTGGTGACAATGCGTTCATACATGAACCTTGCCACTTCATCCATGGAAGTTGTTTTCAATGGCCTAGCTTCAACCCACTTGGTTAAATAATCTGTGGCAACTACAATATACTTATTTTGGCATGATGTAGTTGGAAGTGGACCTACAATGTCTATTCCCCACTTTTCAAAGGGACCAAGGGGAAGAATAGGACATAATGGAGCTGATGAAGTCTTACGGTTACCATGTGTTTGACAAATATCACATGTCTTACAATAATTATAACAATCTTTAAAAAGAGTGGGCCAGTGATAACCTGCATCCAAGATCCTTCTTGTTGTAAGTTGTCCAGAGAAGTGCCCTCCACATGTACCATTGTGGAATTCTTCTAGCAGTTCCTTCCCTTGATCACGTCCAACTGCCCTCTTGTACTGTCCATCAGGTCCTATTCGAAATAATACTCCATGCAGAATAGAATATGGATGACTGGCTTGAGTAATCTTTCTCTTAGTCTTTGCATTGGCACCATCAGGAAACTTGAATTCATTCAGATAATTCCAAATATCTATGTATTCACTAGGGATTGTGTCAAGGGATAACAATGCTGCATCGGGGAAATCATCATCATCACAAGATGATCCTAAACCATCATAGGCTCGAGAGAGTGCATCTGCATTGACATGCTTCTTTCCTGGCCTATCTATAATATCAAATTCAAATTCTTGTAGCAAAATTATCCATCTTGCTATCCTCCCTGATGGGTTAGGCTTATTTACAATATATTTTAGAGCCTGATGATCTGTTACAACTAGAAATTTTTACCCTAGCAAGTAATTTCTAAACTTCTTTACAGCAAAAATGATAGCCAGAGCCTCTTTTTCAGTTACAGTATAATTTACCTCAGCACTGCTCATTTGTCTGCTCCCAAAGTAAATTGGATGTTCATTCCCATTTTCATCCTTTTGGCTCAAAGTACTTCCTAGTGCTGCATCTGAGGCATCAGTGTACACAATGAATGGCTTGCTCCAATCTAGATTCTTCAAAATAGGTGAAGACACCAGGGCTTCCTTCAGTTGTCCAAAAGCTTCATGCGCCTTATTTCCTGGTTCATAAGTAACATCCTTCTTCAAGAACTGGGTTAGTGGCTGTGCAATCTTTGAGAAATTCTTGATGAACCTTCTATAGTAACCCACATGGCCTAAAAATGATCTCAACTTACTTCTATTCATAGGAAATGGTAAATCTTTGATTTTTGAAACTTTATCAGGATCAGTACCAATACCATCTCTGGATACAACATGCCCTAACAAAACACCTTTAGAACATCCAAAGACACACTTTGTAGGGTTTAGTGAGGCTTGTGCTTCATCTAACCTTTGAAATGTTGTCTCCATCTGGTGCAGGTGGTCCAACTTGCTCCCATAGATGCAAAAATCATCCAGAAATACTCTGATGAAGGTCCCAATGTAGGGTTTGAACACCCTATTCATCAAACGCTGGAATGTTGCTGGAGCATTACACAACCCAAAAGGCATAACTCTATAAGCAAAATGTTCCCCAAGGAGTGGTGAACGTGGTCTTCAGCTGATCTTTCTCTGCTATACGAACTTGGTTGTAGCCACTATATCCATCAGCAAAACTATAGCACTCCTGGCCAGCTACTTCATCCAAGATCTGATCTGAAAATGGAAGAGGGTAATGATCCTTCTTTGTTGCCTTATTGAGCTTCCTGTAATCAACACAAATGCGTAGCTTCCCATTCTTTTTTATTGAGATCACAATGGGAGAAACCCATTCTGAATTCTCCACAGCAAATATGAATCCTACATCAAGCAACTTATCTATTTCTTCTTTTACAGTCTTGGAAAAATTAGGATTCATTCTATATGGCATTTGCTTTATGGGCTTAGCACCATCTACCAGCTCAATAGAATGTTCTACCCAACTTACTTGACGGAGTTCCTTGTAATCAAAAGTGAATAGGTGTATGTACCTTCGAAAGAGCTGGAGGTAGGATTCCTTCTCACTCTCCATCACAGCATCACCAATCTTTATTTGTTGGAGACGATCATCAACTTCTTCTTCAGATAATTTTATGGGGTCATGAGTTGGTGTGACTAGAAGGATATCCATGACTGAAACATCCACCTCACTTTCTTCATCTTCAGTGTCCACTTCACTGGTACTAGAGTAATCAGAGGATGTCCAATCATCAGTTTCATCACTTGAATCCATAGGTTCTGCCTTATGATGTCGAGGGATCACATTTATCTTCACCCTCTCTCTACCACGTCCAAGTGTCATGAAACCTTCATTCCAGTAGTTTCTTGCATGAACTCTCCTTAGCCATGGTCTTCCCAGCAGCATTGGGTACGCAACAGTACCATTTTTCATCACCTGAAAGTCTACCACACATACAACACCCATAACAGATATTGCCACATTTGAAACTACACCTTCTGGTTTAGTTTTTCCTTTATTTAATGACCTTAACATAAGTGTTGAAGGGCGATCAATTTTTAAACCCAACATATTCATTACAGACTCGGTCATTACATTAACTGCAGCACCTCCATCAACTAAGACATCATGAATTGAAATACCATTACATAATACCTCAGCTTGTGGAGCATAGGGATCTGCCTCTGCCTCCAAAATAGGGACCTCAACCTCCTTCCTTCGTCGAGCATTGAGTCCACTTCGCAACTCCCGCCTCTTCTCAGAAGACATAGCCAAGAGTTGACCATATGTAATATTTGCAGGCCTTTTGGACAGATCTTCCAAGATGGAGTATGGTCCTTGCCCCTGTGAAATCAGAAAATCCTGCACACCCAACTTTCTTCTCCTATGTTTCTTACTAGTTTCTTCTTTCATCTTCTTAGGATCATTTCCATCTTGATTATCTTTTTCTTTCTTTCTTTTTGTTACAAACACATCTACTTCATTATTTCTGCTCTTATCTACTACATCAAAAGAATTCACAGGTGCTTTTCCTTTATCATTATCTCCTTTACCAGATGTAGAAGCTCTATCTGGACAATTATACTTATAATGACCCTTTTTATAACAACCATAACATACAACTTCAGAAATATTTCTTTTTGGACCTCTATCTCCTCCCTGAGAACTAAATTCCTTTCCTTGAAGAAGATTAATAGTTAACTGACCCATCTTTTTGAGCAGATCTTCATACTCAGTAGATGTACTAGGAGAAATATTTGTGCTCACCAGGAGTGGTTGTGGATTCTGGACCAAAGGTACTGGTGTAGGCTCTACTTTAGCAACAATTTCTTTGGGCTCCTCTTCCATGCTTTCTTCTTGCCTTCTTGCAATCTCCTTTGCTTGTTCAATGGTAGCTGGGCGGTCATACTTCACTCGTTGTCTGATCTCTGGCTTCATCCCAAGAATGAAGTGCTTACAGAGGAGATTATCCATGCCATTCATCAACCCATCCGCTAGTCCTTCCTTCCGGATCTGGGCATCAAGCTTCCTCCTTAGCTCTAGAACACGAGCATGATAATCCCTTATCTTCTCCTTCTCTCCTTGGGATAGCTTTGTGATCTCGATCATGAGATCTGCATATTTCTGTTGTTCACCAAATTCTTCAAGAAAACTTTTAGTTAATAAATCCCATGAATTTTTCACATTATCACCTAGTGTTTCAAACCACCTAAGTGCTGAACCATCCAAAAAGGTAGGAAAAAATTCAGTCCATTGTTCCCTTCTTATAAGGCCATTACAAATATAAGATCACTTAAACTCTTGAATGAAAGAAGAAGCATCTTCATTAGATTGAGCTGAAAAAATAGGAATCTTTCCCATTTTCAAAAGTAACGACCGTGAAATACCAACCCACAAGTACAATCAACAAGACTTATGTGCACAAATAATTGGAATTACTATACTAGAAAGTGACTTTACACCTTTCTACGGTAAACTATGGTAAAACTTGACTTACTGCGGTAAAAAATGACTTTACTGTGGTAAACACTATTCACGGTAAAAAGTGAAGTTACTGCGGTAAATACTATTCACGGTAAAAAGTGACTTTACTGCAGTAAATACTATTCCAGCAAAAATGACTTTATCATGGTAACTACTATTCACGGTAAAAATGACTTTACCATGGTAACTACTATGCATGGTAAAAACAAGGTTACCCTCCAATTGATTTTTGACTAAGTGGGAATATCTCTCCAGAAAATCCACCAACGAGGAATGGTCCCGGCAACAGAACCAAAATGTCAACACCAATCCGGCACTATGATAATTCTTCATGGGAACTCCTCGTGCTATGATTAGTTACTAATGCACAACCTTTATTTTGGTGGATGTAATCTGGAAACAAAACAACAACATAACACAAGAATACCATCGACTATGATAAGACAGAATGATGACAAATCTGAAATATCAAAGTAAATTATAATATTAACATGAAACTGTTACAATCTCATCCATGAGGTACTTCAAGTGTTATTGACTTCACTTGCCTTTCACCAAGACTATGGGAGAAACTTTACAATTACACCTCTTAACGGCTTCTTCAACACACCTTTAAACTGATGGCTTCCTTCACACACTTCCTACAATATTTCTCACTACTTCCTTCTATGCTAAATGAGGGGGGTGGCCTCTCTATTTATAGAACTTCCAGGCTTATCCATCTTATCTCTAAGATAGGATAAGAAATCCACTCTGACGAATCATATTCCATACCTTAACTCTTATCTGTACATGTAAGCTTATCTGTTAAGATAAGATAAACCTTATCATTTTACATGGGTTCCACCTTTTTAGAATTTTTACAAATAAAATACACAAAATATTTATGACCTCACTCCTTGTCTTTATTACCAATATAATATTTCTAATTCCTAATCATGTAGACCCTACTTCTCTAATTACCCAAACTTTGACATTTTAACATTACCGGACCACTTACGACAAATATTTACTTTTTACAACATTCCTATTGTACTTTGACTATTACCATACTCCACATTATTGGTGGAACCATACTGACGGCGTTGTTATCTTCTATCAGATGCTACTACTAATTATACTTAACAACATCATATTCCTAATACATACATTAATGAAATAGAAATTACGGAGGAAAATTTTAGTGTCGACAAGACATGTAACCAAGGTTTGTTGACCTGTTTCCACCTTTCCTGGCCATTCAACTTAGTCACTAGATGTGTGGCCATTTTCATCATGGGGTCCTTGATGTCTGAAATGTCATAATATCATGACTCCTTCTTGAAGGAATACTTAGTGATGGTCTCTTGAATAGCCTCCTTATCGCCAAGGTCATCTTCTAAGCTATCTACCTCACATGTGAGGCCTATAAATTGTGAAATAAGTTGGGGAGTCATGTGCATCTTGTGCCCTACAAAGTGGAAGTAATCTTCGTGTACCCGTGACATCAACCATTGGTACAGACACTCTGGCTTTCCAAAATAGGGAAACTCATAGAGTTACAGTAGCCCTAACTTCTCCATTTTGACCTTAACGTCATCATTATATATTGGAGAATTCATTTCTAGTGGGGCACACTAATTCCAGTTCCATTTCCTTTTGTATTATGTTTGTACAGTGATTATAGTCACTAACAGGTACACTTATTAGGTGGGATTCCCATTCCTTCCCCATCATCACCCCATCTGGGTATTGTATCTCTGTATACCATTCTTTGTTTGTGCTTACTTTGGGTTCTTGTTGTTTGGCCTTGGGCTTGGCCTTTTCTTTCTTGGGTGACATTTTCGAGGTCCTCTTTTCACTCCTACTCTCTCCTTGTTACTCTGTCTTACTTCTTCTAATCCTCCGATCTCAAATCTGTGGTAAAACTCTTCTGAACCCGTGCCCTATTTTTTTCAAACCCTAACTGGGATAAAATACTCACAAGATAGTGCCTCTTCAACTCTTTCCACACTTGTGTAACCCCTTTTGGTTCACAAACTCAAACTAGCCACTCACACTTCAATGTCACAGATCTTCCTTCACTCGATCAGATCTAAAAACCCTAGTTTATAGAACTCACTTATATTAACAAACGCTCTATTTCACAAAGTAAAAATGAGAGTGCCTCGACCCTTTACTTTTAGTTTTTCTCTTTTTTGAACATTAAATGCTACCTCACCTACCATCATACTTTGTTCATTTAATGTGGTTTTTTCAAAAAAAAATTGTCTTTAGTGCTTTCACTCACGTGCCCTTCCTGCGTGAAAAATCCTCCAACCTTCTGACATGCAACCAATCCAACCTGACAAGAGACTCTTGCGCATGCGTAACCTACGCTGAAGGCACTTCTTCTGTCATGATTCTTTCTCTTGCTTACCTCATGTTGCTTTTAATGTGATTTTTCCTCCTTACTCCATGGGATCTATAAGTAGCTTTACCATGGCACCAACGGTTCTTTTATCTTTTCTCTTTATATACTTCTTTCAACCTGGCTACTCAACAAGGCTTTTCAACACAACTTCCTTGGTACTTTAATCATGAACTTCTTCACTTTTCTCCACCCCACACTTAAAGTGATGCATGGTCCTCTGCACACTCACAAATTCTCAAAAATAGCAATAAGGTTACCGACTCCCTAGGTGCAAAACAAAACAACAACGCAAAAGGGAAATGCAAGAAAGGGAAAATGCATAAAGGAAACTTATAAACTAACTAGAAAAACTACCTTATTTACAAATACCAAGAATATTTATTTATACTAGGGCTTCATCCTATTCCCATTGAAGTGTCCAGGAAACTTTATCTCATCCACCACTTATAACTGGCACATGCCCGAATCAAGGATGTACAAGATTGTGTAAGGAGCCAACCAATGGAATTTCAACTTCCCAAGATGGTGCAGAAACTTGGAATCATATAGTAACACCATCTTCCCAACCTCAAACTTCTTGTTCCTAATGTGATGATCATTCCAGGCCTTTTACTTTTCCTTTTCCACTGCTTGGCTCCATCGGGTGAGTGATCATCTCTCATCCAGTTTCATTAACTTGTCAACTATTTCTTCCAGTGCTTGTTTATCAGATAACCCTCCTGTGCATGATATTCTCAGAGAAGGAAACATAAATTGAACCAGCAAAAAAAATTCCATGCCAAACACCAATTGAAAAGGTGTGGCTTTGTTCAGCCTTTTATACATTTTCCTATAAGCCCATAATACTGCCGATAATTTTTCATCCCAATATTGTCCTCTGACATCACAAATTTTGGTCAAAGTATGACTTAGTATGTTATGGAATGCTTCCGTGGTTCCATTTTCTTATGGGTAATAGGGCGTAGAATTGTGATGAGCCACCATGAACTCTGATAACAGGATCCTCATGGTCTCATTCAAGAAATGTGTACCCCTATCATTGGTCAAACTCAACGGGCATCCATACCTCGTGATAATGTTTTCCTATAAGAACCTTACCATTGTTGCTGCCATGTAGTCTTTAGTTGGGTCTTCCTCTGCCCACCTTGTGAGATAATCCATGCAAGTGATGACATAACATGACCTAGTCCTACGCTTTGTTGGTGTAATAGGTCCTACAAAGTCTATCATCCACTTTTCAAAAGGTCTGCGCTAGGAATAGGGCACAAAAGAATCTCATCTCTCCTTCTTGGTTTGCCAATGCACTAACAATGGTCACACACTTTACAATAGTCTCTAAAATATTTGTACAAGGTTTCCCACCACAAACCTACCATTAATATCTTATGTGCAGTGATATCACTTGCATAATGCCCACCTACACTTCCTCCATGTGCTTCCTCCATGATGGTCAGGTGATCATGCTCTAAGATACATCTGCACAAAACTTCATCATGTCCCAACTTGTATAAGTCTCCACTAATTAACATGTAGGGAATGGCGCGTATGGCCAACTGCTTATTTTCCAATGTCTTTATTCCTTCCAGTGCCACACCTTCCTTTAAAAATATTGAAATCTCTTCCAAATCTAAGGGCACATGCCGTAACCTAAACAGTTGTGCGTCTGGCATTGCTTCCTCAATACTTTTCACTTCCTCCCCTGAATCAATTCTTGACAGATGATCAAGCCCACATTTTCTTTTTCCAGGCTTCACTACAATGGTGAATTCAAACTCTTGAAACAACAATACCCATTGACATATGTGACCTTGTAGAACAGGCTTGTTCACTAAATATTTTAATGCCATATGGTTGGTGTAAAACACAAAGGGTGTTTCCAGTAGATACTATCTAAACTTGAAGAGTGCGTAGATCATTGAAAATGCCTCACACGCAGTTGTGGTATATTTTTTCTCTTCTGGTGTCAACTTCCTGCTTGCAAAACACATAGGATGATCAACAATCCCTTCACCTAGCTATACAAGCACTGCTCCAATGGCAGTCTCTGAGGCATCTATATGGACATGGAAGGGCTTGTCCCAAGAGGGAAAACATAAAATAGGTGCAGTGATAAGCCTATCTTTTAATGTATCAAATGCCCTCTATTGCACCTCTCCCCACTGGAATGCACTTTTATGTCTAAGAAGCTCCTCTAAAGGACGGCAATCTTGGCATATCCCTAATGAATTTTCTATAATATCTCATATGCCCAAGAAATCTGCGCACTATGCTCTGGCTAGTAGGCTCCCTTAACCCCACAATAACTGAAACCTTAGTGGGATCTACCAGGAAGCCCTCATTACATATGATATGCCCCTATAAAGTCCCAAAGGGTGTAATAAACACACATTTATTAATGTTGAGGGATATCCTCAACCACCTACACCTCTCAAACATTAACCTCAAATTGTCACAATGGTCTTTAACCAGACCATATACTATCCAATCATCCAAATAGACCTGAAGAAACTTATGGATGAAGTCCTAGAATGCTTGCACCACTATGCGCGAAAATACAAATGGCGCATTCTTAAACCCAAAGGGCATGACCATTTATGCAAAACTTCCCCACTCGGTGGTGAAATTTGTCTTCTCCTGGTATTGCTTTGTAATCTAGACTTGGTGGTACCCTAAAAATCCATCTGTAAAGGAATAGATTTCATACCAAGTGACTCCTTCCAAAATTTCTTCAGTGAAGGGGGTTAGAAATGGATCAATGACACAAACTATGTTCAATTCCCTATAATCCACACAAATTCTAATCCACCCATCCTTCTTGATGTTGATTACCATCAGGATTATCCACTTCAATTCTTCCACTTCCTCAAAGATCCTAGAAGCTATCATTTGGTCTATCTTCTCCTTGACCTTCACGTAAGAGTTGGGATTCATCCGGTAGGGCATTTTTCTAACCGGGCATCCACCATCCTTCAATTTTATCTTCATCTCTCCCAATGAGTGGTGAACGCCTTTGAGCTCATGGTACCCACGTAGGAATAAATCCTCAAATTCACGTAGCAGATCAATGATCTTCGATACTTCGTTCTCTGTCTAGTAATCCCCAATAATATCTTCCTTAGGTTCTTCTTCTGAACCAATTTTAATTTTATACATTTTTAAAGGCTCATGGTAGGCACGCGTGTGATTATCTACACTATCCACTACCTCGTGTATCCCTACAGAATGGCTAACGTCTAAGCTTTCCGATTCCTCTCCATCAATCATATATAACAACTTTGCCTTCTCCTTTTCCAAACACGTGTGCTTAAGTTGTAACTCTTCTGATTCCTCTTCTTCTTCAAAAATCACCTCCAATCCTAGTTCACCTAGTAATTCCAACATCCTATCTTCTGTCCTAGCACTATCCCCCATGGTAAGGGGCTTGATACCCTGTAAGGCCTTATCAATTGATGGTTTGGTACTCCAATATTCAAAGTTTTGAATAAGGTCAGTCATGAGCTCTTGCCAATTCATTGTCTGGTCATGTGTCTCCTAATGAATTTACCATGAGCACGCGTAACCCTATAGTGTAGAATAAAACTTGTGCACCCAAAGAGATGGTGGCAAAGATTCTGTCCCTTCTCTCCAGACCCGTTCACACTCCTTGATATGGAAAGAGACGGGCTCCTCCCCATGGTACTCCTTCATGATGGTGGATACATTGCTCCTAGATAATATGATAGAGAGAGAAATTATTACCTTATGCCACTCTAAAAGGCTCTCCTGATGTGTGGTCCACCACCAAGATTCTGTGCCAAAAAAGACATAACTTAAAATCCCCCTAGGTTCCTTTCCATCCTTCCACTGAGCTTCCACCTCATACAGAAAGAACTCAGGGAAGGATCCTCCTGAATATTTGGGTAGTTATTTTCCTCCAAGGTGCCTAACCATGCACACCTTAGTCACCATGGTCACTAACTTTCTCAACTATTATCCCATTAATTTGTAAGTTCCATGTGCCTAATTTTCACATGCCAGACTGGTGGTATCACTCATTGACTAAGCATCTTCAAACTGGATAACCCCATTAGTAGGGTGTATCATCTGAGGGTCTCTGATTGAGCGCGCTTCAAGAGGAAAAGGACAGGGTACGTGAAGTTTCCAAGAAGGTGGAGCTCATCTCCCAATCGATTATCACGAATCATCTAGACCTTAGCCCTCCCACGCAAAAGTATAGATCATCCCTGGAATGTCTAGAGGACTTGACTCAGATCCTCACCATGGAGAGGTAGCCCTTGGCATTGGAGTCAGCAAAATAGGTAGCAGCACGCTTGGAGAAAGAAGACAAGTTAAAGGTCATTGCACTCGTGGCCAAATACAACAAGGTGCTCACTAACATAAGAACAACTACACAAACTGCAGGGGTCACTTACGAAAATTGCACAAATCAATACAAAGTGACAAGAATAATACTTTCCAGTGACAAAGATGAGCTGAAGGAATTTAGAGAAAAGAATAAGGTCAGTAGAAACGAGTGGGAAAGGATCATAGCCAAAGTAGAAAATAAATTTGAATCCATTGAGAACTGACGAGTCTCAATCAAAACCTAGCTAAAAGAGCTCTACAAGGTCATCACAAGGAAGATGGATGCCCTGGAAGATCATGCTAAAGAACTAGAGATTGTGGTGGAAACCATTACCACATAAGGGGAAGGGA
Source organism: Taxus chinensis (assembly GCA_019776745.2). Lineage (NCBI taxonomy): Eukaryota > Viridiplantae > Streptophyta > Pinopsida > Cupressales > Taxaceae > Taxus > Taxus chinensis. The sequence goes on from CM034154.1 coordinate 446,100,971, forward strand.
CAACCTTCGACAAGGTAAGCACCTTGGTTGGTGACATCTGCACTAAAGCACGGGAGGAAGATAGTGCTTGGAGTGCACAGGAGGCCGACCTCCAGAAAAAATTTCCCCTTCTTCTCCTTTAGGAAATTTTCCCCCTATTCATTCTTTTTCCCATTTTTTATACCTTCCCCCCATTCTTTTCCAAGGTAAGGCCTTGCATTATTTTTGTACTGCATTCCTTGAGAAGGTTCCCGAGGGCAGAGAACAAGTGAAGTGTGGGGTAATGTTGGGCCCCTATCTTAGCTTCCAAATATTAAAGGCGCATAGCCACACATGGGCGAAGGAAGTGCGCAAGTTAAGGTGCGTAGGGTAGTATCCAAAAGGATTCTTGGAGAACCCAGGACATGCGTGCCATGAAAAGAACAATTCAGGACTTATCCATTTTTGGCCTTTTGGGTAGGACACATGAAGAACGTGTTTCATTTGGATAAGGTTCCATCCTGGTGACAGGGTGTCCTGGAAGGAATATACCTTGTGATAGAAAGATTCAAAAATTTAATCATGACATGGAGAGGCATGCGCCTAGGGCAACCCACACCTTGACACTTGGGGCCAAATCTGAGGCTACAAAGGAGTTTGTTAGAGCTTAGAGTCCTAATTATATGTGCACCCTTGGTAAATAAAATAGGAAAAAGTAAGGTAGTGAAGCTCTACAGAATTACTACGAAAACTATGGGATGAAAATGGGTAAAGGATTCCAGCAAGGATGTAATGGGGAAATGGGGAATGTAAATTTTGTTTTTTTATAATACATGTATGGATCCACACATGGTGCATGACTACGGTCTACCTTCTGTAATCTCTTATAAGTAATACTATGAATGAATGTGATAAGGTTTCTCTGACAAATGTATTAAGACTCTTTCTCTGTATTACCTGCATATTTCTATTGTACTTTTATTCTTGTATAATCATGAATCTTATTTGAATGCTATGAATAATGGTGGATTTACAAGTTCCTAGTTCTATTAATTTTGTTGCGTGCTTTTCTTTTATTTTGACTGAAAGGGTATAGAAGTCGTTCTGAGCTCTATAGATTTTTCATGTCTTTTAAATCACTAAATCAAGATCAAGAGCATGACTTCCATTGAACTCACATAAAAGAGAGACTCAGCTCCCTCTCGCGCACCTCGGGTGAGTGCCCAATTCCCGTTGGGTGATAGGCCGACACACATGATGTTCCCTTTTTTTTAGTGGGGTGCAAAAATGAATACATCTTGGTTCTGTTGCTGGGACCCTCTTTTCGAAGTTATAGTGGAACATGGCATATATCATGATCTCTGCTAAAAGTGATGGCAGAGTGCTTAACACTTTAAGGTGTTGAAGATTGGTTTAAGAGCATGGAGGAACTTTTTTTTTTAGAGATTTAGTACCAGATCTGGGTTTGATACACGAAGATGGGTGGAAGACACTCTTTATCATGAGTTGTAAAAAAACTTCTTCTGTTGTTTCTCAGTAGAGTTATTCGAATGGCTCTCAGCTTATACATATAGATCGAGGTGGCATTATAACTCACACCCTTACACCCAAGAAACGTATCAGAACCTACAAGATTTTGATCTAACGTGGACCTGTGCTATAGATCATTGGTGGAAGGGAGTACTGACTAGCTAAACCCTAGAATACACCATTTCCACGTATTCATGTTTAGAATTTGCTGAGTTTGAGTTCTTGTGAGAGCCTAGGGGATAATTTATATGTGTTAGTCCCCTTGCGATCAAAATATTGATGATAACCATGGGTTTAGAGGCATTTCCTTTGGTTGGCTAAACCACCCTGAGCATTAGGTGAGGAAGCTAGGTTGGGGAAGGATGGTTGATCTGACGACTGAACAGGAAAGGGAGGAGAGATGGCTCAAGTATAATGAAGCACATGAAAAGGGGATCGATAAATAGCACAGGATTATAAGTGGGTTATGGAGGTAGACATGGTGGAAGGGAGTTGAGGTTCACGTGGAGGATGTGGAACTCGAACAGTTTGTGGTACCCCATCTTGGTAAATGCGGGAGAGAAAACCTTGTGGCTTCTTATGAGAGTCCATCACATAGAGAAAGAAGAGTCATTGGCATGCATTTGACCCTTCCTAGTGACCGAACCTTGGTGCTTGGTTTATTTGAACGAGGGAAAAATACGGTTGATCCATTTGATTTCAGTGAAAGAAATCGATTGGTGCCTATGAGATACAACTTCTCATTTAGGACTTCTATGGCTTCACACACTATTACAGTATTTTGTGGAATGTTTAGACAAGGCACATATACAGCTGGTTTTGGAAGTGCGTTAGGAAGTGGTGGGGGAAATATGACTGGGAGTGGTACTAGTTCACAAACTGTTGGTGCGTAATTTAGTGAGATGACGGGAACATTTGGAATGACAAACACAAGCCCTGTACCTAACACAAAAGGATCTGGGGGTGGAAGTGGTGGATTTGGTGGCTTAGGATCTAGTGGATCTAGTGGAGGAGGAAACACTAGAGGAAACTGAGGGACTAGATCGAGAGGGCAGGGGCATTAGCCACCTCCTCAAGTATTTTTTGAGATTTCTCTACAATTACCAGATTAAAGTTGGATAGAAGATACCATGGAGCATGTGTAGAAGTGCAAGCTACTATGGTGAGCGAAGGGAATCACGACCCAGGATCGAAAGGCCAATCAATTTGCGACGACCTTGCAAGGATGCGCACATAGTTGGTATCGAAAGTATGACCCTCATCAGACTGTTGTGGATTATACCACGCTAAGAAATACATTCTTATGGGAATTCCATATATCTGAGTTTGAACAAAAGAGCATCAACTCTCTCAAAGAAATCCAATAGGGAATGGTAGAGAGCATGCGAGAATATGATGCACATTTAAAAACTCTATTATCTAAACTGTCTTATGATATCCACCCTTCACAACATACTTAGTGGTTTTTCGGAGGGTTGATCACACCCTTTAGGAGGAATTTATCTCATAAAACATTCACGCACCCGAATAAGGAAGTTACTTTACGTGCTGAAGTAGTTGGTAGTGTTGACACTAGTGTTAGCCCATTTCTGGAGGCTCAGATTGCTGCCATGGCTAAGCAATTGGAGAAATTATCTACCAACATAGTTCTAGAGATTTGCAGAGGGATGTGGTGCACATATTGTAATGTAGAAGGGCACACAAAGGATAATGGTGGGATATGTACTCAGAAGATGATGCGTGCCATAGTGGTAAATTGTGAAATATGTCATGAGGACCATGATGCAAGTAGGTGCCCCTTACTGCAGCACGTGATCAACAAAAATGTATCTTGTTATTTTAAGATATGTACCTCAACCACACATGACACCAAGGATTGTAGATTGATTAACCAGATTCATGAGGCAATTGATCTTGGTGTGTGCTAGACTGGAATTGCTAGCAGTTCCAAGGGAGATGACTGTGGGTATGGGGAGTGCAGAGATGGAGGTGTGTATGGAAGAGGGTTTCACAGAGGATTTGATGGTCATGGTAACCATGGAGGTTGAAGTGATTTCCCATATGGGACATGTTTTAATTGTGGAGCCACAGACCATTTTAAGCGAGAATGTCTAAATCTTCTACAATGCTCCTGGTGTGGAAAAAAACATAAGTACGAAGAGTGCCCAGATTTATACAAAAATATGAGTTAGTAGTACAGTAAGGATAAGGGCTCTACCATGGTGAGTATTAAGAAGGCTGACGTGTAATGGCTTCTATGAGTAATACATGAATCATCACCAGAGCTTGTTATGGTAACAATAAGGGAAAAATCTGCGTGTGCAAGGGAAGTGCCTAGGAAGAGACCTCTGGTTTCGAGAGAAGAAGTAGTACATGGGAAGTATCCAAACCCATCTCACCAGAAAGAAGTATACCAAGAAACCATGGACGTAATTAGAAGTTTACAAGGGGAGATCCAATGCTTAAAAGAGCAGACTACAAAAGATGAGCAAAGAAGAACCATAGAAGTGAGTTGTGTAAAATACTGAGGCAGGAGAATATTATTCCCCTTCTAGGAGCATGGTTGAGGGAAATGGTACAACGCGCTAGGGAAGAACACGAAAGGTAGATCCTGCATGTAAACCTCCCACCTCATAGCCTTGATTATGACAAAGAGATTACCCTTAATGTAGTAGTGGATGGATGGTTACTTAGCAACATCCTCATTGACATAGGCATGGAAGTTAATGTTCTCACTCTGGATGCCTGACATCAAATATGAAGACCTACATTACAACCATCTTCAAATGTGATGTATATGGAAAATAATACAAAGGCAATGCTGATAGGTGTATTGAAGGATGCGCCCATTACCATTCAGGGGACTAGGTTCAATGGGGACTTTGAAGTCTTGGTGCTTGCCGAGGCAGATAATTTCCTAGCTCTACTTGGGTGCCCATGGTGTTATAAGAATAATGCAGATCTTTGGTTTAACAAGGGGTACATAAGCTTTGAAAACAAGGAAGAGCATGTAGTTATACCACTGGTTGATAAGAATTCCACCCCCTATACTAAACCCCTTGGGGAGGAAGTCCTGAAAAGAATATATGTGCGCTCCATAAGAGATCTAGAGACCATCCACCCTACAAAAGGAGTCATCCAGTTTGATGATGCTCAATCTGTCAGTGATACTACTAGTATAGCATGTGATAATTGGGCACATGGGACTTATGAATTAATTAGGTGACATCTGAAAGGATCGGTAACCAAGGTAACCATGTCACGTACACTTTGGTGCCTAGGAGGAAAGGTAATAACCAAGTATTCTGGGGATGCATACCCTAAGGTATTTTTGAGAGAGATGGAAGCTCACTGGAGGGAGGATGAGCGATGAAGTAAGCTAAGTTATGTTCTGATAGGCACAACAGAAAGGGGGTGGGCCGTGCATAGTGAAAACTTGTTGGAATGGCATGAAGTTAGAATTGTGCTCACTGTCTGATTCTCAAAAAGTAACATAACCACCTCTATCAAGGATTATAATGGAAATGAACCCGCCTCTTCCCACACCCAGGAATGCGAGAGGGTCTAGGGAGAAGGAACGGAAGATTTACAAGCCTCCCTTTGGGTACACAAGATGTATTCAACACTACAAGGTTTTGCACTATATCCATTCTGAAACATGCCACCAAACGGGTGGTTGGCAGGAATTGGCGGCTGACTTGGTCCACACATTAGAGTACCGAAGTAGTAAGCAACTAGTTGATGAGGCATTTTATACTATCAAGCACCTCACTCTGGGGGATTGCACTATGGCGGAAGATAGGTTAGTAAAATTACTCGGTGGGCCTAGCTTAGAAGCCCGGTTTGAAGAAGAGGAACTAGAAGACATACAATTTGAGCATGCGTGTGCTGAAAAGGAGAAAGGAAAGATGGTATACATTGTTGATGGGGAGGAGATGGAAATCCTAAATGTTGACCATTCGGTTGGGACAAGTGAAGTAGTTGATAGTGCGGATGCATGTACATGTCCATATCATGAACCACTAAAAATGAAGAAAGTTAACATCGGCTCGGAAGAGGAGCCCAAGGAAGCTATCATTGGGGACTACTAGTCGGAAAAGGAAGTATCAAGGATCATCGATCTCTTACACGAATTTGAGGATTTATCCCCACACGGATACCATGAGTTAAAATGTGTTCACAATTCATTGGGGGAAATGAGGATAAATTTGAAAGATGGTGCGTGCTCGGTTAGGAAGAGGCCTTACAGGATGAATCTCAACATGCGCGTGAGAGTTAAAGAAGAACTAGACAAAATGATAACATCTGGTATCATTGAGGCTGTGGAGGAATCAAAATGGATAAGTCCAATGGTGATTAGCATAGAGAAGGATGGGTGGATTAGGATATGTGTGGATTACAGGGAATTAAATGTTGTTTGTATCATAGATCCTTTTCCCACCCCCTTTACTGAAGAGATTTTGGAAGGAGTTGTTGGGTGCGAAGTCTATTCCTTTATGGATGGATTCTCAGGATATCACCAAGTAAGGATTGCCAAGGAAGACCAAGAAAAGAAAACTTTCGCCACCGAGTGGGGAAGCTTTGCATACACAGTCATGCCCTTTGGGCTGAAGAATGCGCCCGCTATATTTTCACGCATAGTAGTACGAGCATTAAAGGACTTCATCCACAAGTTCCTTCAGGTATATTTGGATGAATGGATAGTGTATGGATTGGTAAGGGACCATTGTGATAACTTGAGGTTGATGTTTGAAAGATGTCGGCAGTTGAGGATCTTCCTCAACATTAACAAATGTATCTTTGCAACTCCTTTTAGAATTTTGTTGGGACATATCATATGTAAAGAGGGCTTACTAGTGGATCTCGTGAAATTTATAGTTATTGTAGGGTTAGGGGAGCCTACAAGCCAAAGTGTAGTGCATAGATTTATTGGACACACTAGGTACTATAGAAAGTTCATTAAGGGATATGCCAAGATTGCTGTGCCTTTGGAAATATTGCTCAGACACAAGAGTTCCTTTCAGTGGGGAGAGGCGCAGCAGAGGGCATTTGACACTCTAAAAGAAAGGCTTATCACCACACCAATTCTACGATTCCCCTCCTAGGATAAACCTTTCCATGTCCACGTGGATGCCTCTGGTACAATAATGGAAGCCATCCTTGCTCAACCAGGAGAGTAGATTGTTGATCACCCCTTGTGTTTTACAAGTAGAAAGTTGACACTAGTAGAGCAGAATTATATAACGACCGAGTGTGAGGCATTTTCAATGATCTATGCACTCCACAAATTTAGACAATATCTACTAGCAACTCCCTTCATATTCTACACTGACCATATGGCCTTGAAGTATTTAGTAAACAAATTAGTGTTACAAGGGCACATATGTCGTTGGGTACTTTTATTTCAGGAATTCGACTTCAAAGTGATGGTAAAACTAGGAAAGAAAAATTATGGGCTAGATCATTTATCAAGGATTGATTTGGGAGAGGACGTACAGAGTATCGAGGAATCCATGTCAGACGCACAACTGTTCAGGTTGCGGCGCATGCCCTCAGAACTAGAAGACATTGTTATTTTTCTCAAAGAAGGTTTGGCACCCAAAGGGATGAATGCTCTAGAAAGGAAAAGGGTATCCATAGGTGCCATGCCCTTCATGTTGATTAATGGGGATCTGTATAAGATGGGTCGCGATGAGGTTTTGCACTGGTGCGTATTAGAACATGAACGCGTAGCTATAATAAAAGTGTTAGGAATTAGTATTCACATGGTTATTAGTTTATTATACATATTTATTGTTATAATAAATATATAACAATATATATTACGGGATTATTGTTGTATGTGATTTTTCAGATGATTGAGGTTGTTAACAACCATCACCTTGTTTATAGGAAAGTATTTTCCTATATATTTGTAATCTATTGTGCAGTAAACAAATAGAGAAAAGATAATATACGGTGTGAAGAAGATTATTCTATGTGTTTATTCAGTGTAAATCTGTAGCTGCTCTTATATTTGGTATCAGAGCAGGTTATTCCTATGAGAGCCAAGAAGATTTAAGAGGCCAAAGAGAATATTCAAAAATCTGTCCAAAAAAATACAGCAAGTAGTGTTCAGTAAAATGAACATATCTTCCTCATAAAACATCAGATTAAGGAGATTATTTTTGGGTTGAAAATATGAGAAAAATGCGCACAACAATGTATTTTACATCAAGGTTAGATTCAACATGTAAATATGACAAAATTGCTGTCAAAAAGACATTTTTGTGGCTGGAAATGCACATCCGTAAAAGAAATGCAACACACAGGTTTTTTCTTATTGGTCATTTTTTTTTAAATTATTTATCAAAACTATAGTTTAAAATATATATATATATATATTTATATAGTTTTTGTTTAATAATTGAATTTTGAGGGCAATTCAATTTTATTTTAATTGGACCAATTTACAGGAAATTGTAACCTCAATAACTTTTGCACGATAACTCAAAATTGAGCACCATTTTTTGCAAAAGTGTTTATTTTTTAATTCTCATTATAGGAGGTTATAATTTTGGGATGAAATACCCGCTTTGAAAAATATCATATTTTTTGGCTATTTTATGGGACGCATTATCAGTAGTACCCGATGTCCTAAAAATAAAATGTTTCACATTACGGGGGAGAATAACTTCAATGTGGAAAAAAATGAGCTTAAAATTTTCATTTGGCTGAGTTAGAAGCCACAAAAATGGAGGAAGGAGGCATCGGAGGAAGGAGGTCGAACAACGACCTCTCATCAGTCACCAACGACGGGGCCATGCAGAAGCTATGGTGGCATATGTATGGTGTGAGTATATGATTTTCAGTGTGGTTTCCATTTTCTCAGTGTGCTTCAGTTTGCAGTGTTCCTATTGCTTTGAGTGGTGTGCTTTATTGTTAATACTGGAAAATAATTGTATAAGAGAGCATAAAACTATGGAAATCCTCTGACTGTAAAGATCCTCTGACTGTCGTACTTTGTTGGAAGATGATCAGTTAGTGAATACGTTCACGAGAATTAGTGACAATGTGCAGCAAGACCTAACTAGAAAGATCCATTTAGGAGTATGTTCTTTGATGCATTTTGCTTCTCAGTATCTATATGAGTGGAATTTCACATTGTGGGGGGGGGAATACATACCAATGTTCCATTCCCATTCTGTACCCAAAACGACTTAGTCAAGGAGATCCTCTGACTGCAGAGATCCTCTGACTGTCATACTTCATTGGAAGATGATCAGTTAGTGAATACATTCACTAGCATTAGTGACCATGTGCAGCAAGACCTAACTAGAAAGATCCATTCAGGAGTATGTTTTTTGATGCATTTTGCTTCTCAGTATCTATATGAGTGGAATTTCACATTGTGGGGAGGAATACATACCAATGTTCCATTCCCATTCTGTACCCAAAACGAATTAGTCAAGGAAAGCTTCCAATGGCAATGACAGTTTTCTATGTTGTTCAAGATCAAGTGGCAGCGATCAATGACAGAGACTACGATTAAGAACATTACGATTCTTATAGGAAGTAATGTGAAATATTTTCAGTATGTGTTTTATTGTTCAGTTTGGTGAGATGTGTTTCCTACATAATTCCCTGATGTATAAGCATAGTGATGAACAATAGCACCAGAGTAAGTTAGTTCATGGATCTTGAAAAGGTTTGTGGGAAGATCCAAAAAACCACACGAAGTGGACAGTTGATGAGGTTCCTGTCACGTCAAGCTTTGTGGTAAGCCTGTTTAAAACCATGGAAGGAGTGAGCCTTTCTTTTGGATCAAGGTCATGTGTCACAGAGTTGGACATGCCATAGGGGTGAGCATACTACATTTGAGAGTGTGGATGTTTTTCTACCATGTAAACACTAAGGGGGGGAATGTTAGGAATTAGTATTCACATGGTTATTAGTTTATTATACATATATATTGTTATAATAAATATATAACAATATATATTACGGGATTATTGTTGTATGTGAGTTTTCAAATGGTTGAGGTTGTTAACAACCATCACCTTGTTTATAGGAAAGTATTTTCCTATATATTTGTAATCTATTGTGCAGTAAACAAATAGAGAAAAGATAATATACGGTGTGAAGAAGATTATTCTGTGTGTTTATCCAGTGTAAATCTGTAGCTGCTCTTATAAGAAGAAGCCTATGGTGGGATTGCTGGAGGACACTATGTAGGGAATGCAACCACACGCAAGAGTTTTGCAAGGCCTGTGACCACTGCCAGCACCTAAGAAAACCTAGAAAAAGGGACGAGATGCCATTGCAGAATTTTTATGGGAGAACATTATCAATAGGTATGGGTGCCCTTTAAGTTTAACAAGTGATAGGGGCACTCACTTCTTAAATGAAACAATCAGGATTCTATTGGCAGAATTCATGGTAGCACATCACAAGACTACCCCTTATCACCCTTAGGAAAATGGGACTGCAGAGGAATTCAACAAAATCCTTAGTCACACATTGACTAAGATATGTGACATGGGTAGGAAGGATTGGGATGACAAGGTGTTAACAGTCCTTTGGGCATACATAAAAATGTATAAAAGGTTGAACAAGGCCATACCATTTCAACTGGTGTTCAGCATCGAGGTTGTTTTCCTAGTTGAATTTATGCTACCATCGTAGTGTATAGCGTGCACAGGAGGATTGGATGATGAACAAGTGCCGGAAGAGAGAATAGATGAGTTGATGAAGTTGGATGAAAGGCGTTTGCTAGCAAGATAGAGCCAAACAACTGAAAAATCTAAGCAAAAGGCATGGCATGACCACCACATTAAGAAAAAATAGTTTGAGGTTGGCCAAATGGTATTGCTATATGATTCAAAATTTCTACACCATCCTGGAAAGTTGAAGGTCCATTGGTTGGGTCCTTATGTAATTTCATACATCCTTGATTTAGGTGCGTGCCAGTTACAAGCGCTGGATGGAACAAAATTACCTGGACACTTCAATGGGAGTAGGCTGAAGCCCTACTATAAATAATGCTTCTTGGTGTTTGTAAATAAGGTAGTTCTACTAGTTAGTTTAGAATTTCCTTTCATGCATTTTCCTTTCTTGTATTTTCCTTTCGCGTTGTTGTCTTGTTTTACGCCTTGGGCACCAGTAACCTTATTAATTTTTGACTTATGAATGCACAGAGGACTGCACATCATTTTAGTGTGGGGTGAGGAGATAAAGAGAAGCATGAAGTTATTCTGTAGGAGGATTGGGTTGGTATACCATTCGAACTAGCCCCATTAAAAAAAAAATTAGGAGAAAATAAGGCAGATGGGTGGAAAAATAAGGTTACATGGGAAATCCATGTACAAGGAGAAAGCACAAAAACACAAGGTAGGTGAAAGAAAGAATCATGAGGATGGAAGAGGTGCCTTTGGTGCTGGTAACACGTGCACAAGAGTCTTCTATCAAGATGGATTTTTTTCACGCAATAAGGTTGGAAAATTTTTCGCGCAAGGATTAGGTACGGGTGGAAGCAGTTTCACACAAGGATTGGGCGTAGGTGAAACACTTGTCGCGTAAGGATTGGGTGTGTAAGAAAAAGTGCTAAAGTCAGGTTTTTTTGAAAATGCCACATTAAATATTATCGTACAGTGGTAGGTAGCCTAGCCTTTAATGCATCAAAGTAGGAAAAGCTATAAATACAAGGATGGGCAGTTCATTATTTTACTTTGTGAAAATAAGGAAAATCTCGTGCTAACTCGTGTGAAGGAAAATCTCAAAAACTCACATGCAATCGGTCCACTAGATCTACAAACTAAAGCAGAAGTGATTCACGAGTGTGGGGAATGTTTTGAAAGAATGCTGTGATCGAAGGAGGAAAATTAGAAATTAGGGTTTGTACTCTATGGCACGGGGCGCGTGAGGAAAAATCTCAAATAAATCAAGAGTAACTAGGGAATGAAAGCAAAGGGTAAAATGATGGCCATAAAACCAATTGATAAGCCTACAGTACAATCCAAGAAGGGAAAGTGTATGGGAAAAGGAAAGAAGAAAGAAGAAGAAATCCCTTTGGATACCAATGAGGAATGGTACTCAAAGATGCAATACCCAGATGGGGTTTTTCTAGGGCAAGAGTGGGAGTCCCATATCAGACAGATGACCGTAATTGATTACAATCACCAATCGAGTATAATTGTGAAGGAAATGGCACTGGAGCTAGTGTGCCCCAAAAAGAAATGAACACCTGATAGGATGCCAATCCACAATGATGTAGTCAAGGTGAAAATGAAGAAGGAAGGACTTCTCTAGCTTTACGAATTACCATACTTCGGGAAGCTCGAGTGCCTATACCAGTGGTTAATAACACGCGTGCACAAAGATTTCTTCTACTTTGCAGGGCGTCGAATGCGCATAACTCCCCAGTTAATCTCACACTTTAGAATCCTAAGCTATAAAGGGGACGTGATCATAGATGACCTCCAGGATGAGGAGGTAATTAAAGAAACCATTACATCCCAGGATTATAAGAAGGTATCAAGGTACTATGACATCACAGATATCAGTGATTCGGTGATGAAAATGGCTACACACCTCATTTCCAAGCTGAGTGGGCAAGAGAGGTGGACCCAAGTGAGTAAGCCCTGGTTGAATGTTTGCAGAAAGGTCGCAGAGGGCACTGTGTACAATATCTCCTAGTACATAGTAGACGAAATCATAAGCAACATGGAGAACGAAGGAAAGATATTGTTTGGGAACATTCTATTAACCATTGTGTTCTTAGAGATCGAGGTGTCAGATGCATCTGATAAGTTCGCATGGGATGCATCTGATAGGTTTTAGAAGTATGCCTATGAGTCAATGATAGGGGTGCACAAGGCATGATTGGATAAATGGTATACGTACCTTAGGAACGCATTCAGGGTGGAATGACAGATCCTAGAACAACTCCCCACGGTAACTGAGGGTGAAGCAGAGTTCACAGTATACCAGTACTTCTACATTGGTAGATTTTTCTTGGTGGATGGCAGTTGGAGTCCCTGGTGCAAACTCCCCTTCCCATTCAATGCCCAATTCTTCCAAGTAAGGGTAAACAAGTATAAGGAGTTAAAGAAATTAAGACTTGACCTGTCCACCCTTGACAGTGAATATAGAGAGATGAGAAAAAAGATGGTATACCCAGGGAAGCACGCGTACATTGAAAGATACGTATTGAAGGATGTACACATTGTAAGGCCCATGACCTTACCCATTGCCGAGAGTGCTGCTGCCAGGATCTCCCTGTACATAAGGCCAAAGTTTGAAAAGGGTGCATGTTTGGAAAATGAGATATCCATTCCATGTGACCCAATGGGAAGAAATAATCCCATGCCAAAGTGTAAGGAGAGAGAAGAAGAAGAATAATAATAATAAAGGGTGGTGGAGAGGTAGAACATAGGTACCGCAGGGTTGAGTACCTATGTCATAAAGAAGAGAAGAACGGTGGTCAGGGAGCAGACCCTAGAGCTTGCGAAGCCACCATCCCCTGAAGGACCCTTAGGTGAAGAGAAGACAACATCCCCGACTACAAATTTCTCTGAAAAGGAAGAAGAATAAGGAATGGAGGAACAAGGGTTTGAATATGTAGATGACCCGAACACCTATCTAGGAAAAAAGAATGATGTTGAGGGGGAAGAGTTGGAGGTGGATCAAGAGCCAATTGATGTCCATGACTTGAAGGGAGAGGAAGCAGAGGATACAAATGATGCCTTCATATTTGTAAGGAGGAAGGGTGCCCAAAGGTAGGAAGGCACGTGGAGCGAAGGAGCTTGTACCAAAGAGCTAGATATTCCCAAGCTCACTCAAGGGGAGGTGAATGAGAAGGCGACAAGGGAGGTAGAGAAAATAATCAATACCCTGGTCGAAGAGGAGTTGGAGCGTAGCGCGGAGCTAGTGCTCAATGAATTCAAATAAGAGCATACATAGAAGTGTGTGGGTAGCAAAAAAGGATTTACTCTTTCGGTAACTATTCCCAAGGGCATGCGCATGTGAAGTAAATGTGCAAAAGGGGGAAGAACAATGATGGGTTACATTGATGACCCCAATAAAGTTTTGTGCACGTGTTTCCAAAGTGCCATGCCCACTAAGGAGCTCACCACCATGGAGTCCTTTGACCTTGAGGGTGGATACCCACGAACGAGGAAGATGCTATCATGGGCATTTGACTCCCACCTCGATGAGCCTGAATTTGAGATTAACCAAGGAGTGGTATTAAAGTTGTCTGAAGGAAAGGGGGACAACTCCATTGTAAACACACATCAAATATCAGATGAGAAAGTGTGAAACGTGCTCAAAAAATTCTCCGTGGAAATTGAGGCTAGGGTCTTTGGCAGGAATGACAGGGTTAGAGTCTTGGATGACCTGTTGGAAAAGAGGAAGGAAGAAGTGGTGACGCTAACGAAGGATCTCAGCCTTGAAAAATTAATCAGTACTCAACTATAGAGGGAGCTTTAGGAGTAAAAGGCTAGGGTATGCAAAGTTTCCAAGAAGGTGGAGCTCATCTCCCAATCGATTATCACGAAGCACCCGGACCTTAACCCTCCTGCACAAAAATATAGATCCTCCCTGGAATGTCTAGAGGACTTGACTTAGATCCTCACCATGGAGAGGCAGCCCTTGGCATTAGAGTTGGCAGAATAGGTAGCGACGCGCTTGGAGAAAGAATACAAGTTGAAGGTTTTTGTGCTCATGTCCGAATACAACAAGGTGCTCGCCGACATAAGAATAATTACACAAACTATGGGGGTCACTTACGACCATTACACAAATCAAGACAAAGTGACAAGCATACTGCTTGCCAGTGAAAAAGTTGAGCTGAAGGAATTCAGAGAAAATAATAAGGGCAATAGAGCTGAGTGGGAAATGATCATAGCTGAAGTAGAAAATAAATCTTAAGCCATTGAGAACCAATGAGTCTCAATCAAAACCCAGCTAAAAGATCTCTACAAGGTCATCACAAGGAAGATGGATGCCCTGGAAGATCACGCTAAATAACTAGAGACTGTGGTGGAAACCATTACCACATAAGGGGAAGGGATAACCTTCAACAAGGTAAGAACCTTGGTTGGTGACATCTGCACTGAAGTGCAGGAGGAAGTCATCACTTGGAGTGCACTGGAGGCTAACCTCCAGCAAAATTTTTCCCTTCTTCTCCTTTAGGAAAATTTCCCCCTATTCTTTATTTTTCCCATTCTTTATTCTTCACCCCCGTTCTTTTCCAAGGCAAGGCATTGCATTATTTTTGTACTGCATTCCTTGAGAAGGTTCCTGAGGGTGGAGAATAGGTGAAGTGTGGGGTAATGTTGGGCCCCTATCTTAGCTTCCAAATCTTAAAGGTGCATATGCGCACATGGCCAGAGGAAGTGCGCAAGTTAAGGTGCACAAGGCATCATTCAAAAGGCTTCTTGGAGAACCTAGGACACGTGCACCATGCGAAGAACAATTCAGGACTTAGCCATTTTTGGCCTTTTAGGTAGGACACATGAAGAACATGTTCTGTTTGGATAAGGTTCCAGCCTGGCGACAGGGTGTCCTGGAAGGAATATACCTTGCGATAGAAAGATCCAAAAATTTAATCATGACATGGAGAGGCATGCGCCTAGGGCAACCCACACCTTGACACTTGGGGCCAAATCTGAGGCTATAGAGGAGTTTGTTAGAACTCATAGGCCTATTTATACGTGTGCCTTTGGTAAAGAAAAGAGGCAGAAGTAAGGTAGTGAAGCTCTGTAGAATTACTACGAGAACTTTGTGATGAAAATGGGTAAAGGATTCCAGCAAGGATGTAATGAGGAAATGGGGAATGCAATTTTTTTTTTGAGAATACATGTATGGATCCACACATGGCGCATGACTATGGTCTGCCTTCTATAATCTCTTCTAAGTAATACTATGAATGAATGTGATAAGGTTGCCCTGGCAAATGTATTAAGACTCTTTCTTTATATTACCTGCATATTTCTATTGTACTTATGTTTTTTTATAATCATGAATCTTACTTGAATGCTATGAATAATGGTGGATTTACAAGTTCCTAGTTCTATTACTTATGTTGCACACTTTTCTTTTATTATGACTGAAAGGGTATAGAAGACGTTCTGAGCTCTATAGCTTTTTCATGTCGTTTAAATCACTAAGTCAAGATCATGAGCATGCCTTCCACTAAACTCACATAAAAGAGAGACTTGGCTCCCTTTTGCATGCCTCGGGTGAACACCCAGCACCCGTTGGGGGATAGACCAGCGTGCATGAGGTTCCCTTGTTCTTAGTGGGGTGTAAAAACAACTATAGTTTGTAGATAATTTTTCTAATTGCTTTTCCATACAAGCGATCTGAGCCTCCAAGAATGGGCTAATGCTAGTATCAATACTACCAACAACTTTGGCATACAGGGAAGTTTCTAATGCTTCGCATGATTCTATAAAAGTTTTATGAGACAAGGCCCTTCTAAAAGGGGTGATCAATCCTCCAAAAAACCACTTTGCATGCTGAGAAGGATGAATATGATATGATAATTTAGACAAGAGAGTTATAAAATGTGCATCATACTCCCACACACTCTCTATCATTCCTTGTTGGATATCCTTCAGAGTGCTAATGCTCTTCTGCACAAACTTAGGAATGTGGGATTCTGCTAAGAATGTGTTCTTTAAAGTAGTGTAGTCCACCACTATTTGATGAGGGTCATACTTCCTATACCAGTTATGTGTGCACCCTTACAACATGGTTGCAAATTGACTAGCCTTTCTTTCTAGGGTTATGATACCCTTCACATGCCATAGCAATTCACACTTGTGAACATGTTCCATACCATCCTCAGTGCCCCTGTAATCTGGTAAATGTAAAGACATTTCAAAGAATATTTGAGGTGGTGGTTAGGGTCCCTGTCCTCCTGAGCTAGATCCTTGGTTCCCTTTGGTGTTTCCTCTACCACTTGACCCACCAGGTCCACTAGGTCCTGTGCCTTCAGTGCCACCAAATCTACCAGGACCACTGGGTCTAATAGGGCCTGTGGGATCTATGCCAAGTGCCCCCACGGTCCCACTGAACTATGCATCGATGGTCTATGATGGTGCTTTGCTACCAATATTGTGTCTCCCACCACTCCTTGATGCGAGACCAAAATATTGTACACTTGATCCTTGTCCAAAGAATCCTCCAAATACTAGAATATGTGTAGTTAGAGAAGAAGGAATTGTAAAATTGTACCTTCTAGGTGTGGATTTGTCTCTTCCACTGATATTAACTGGGTCAATAACACTTCTTCCTGGTTCGGGAAAACCAAGCACTAGGGCTTAGTCACTAGGTGGGTTCAGATATGTGCCAATGACTCTCCTTTCTCCATGCGATGAACTCTCATTAAAAGACAAAGGGGTCTACCTCACGCACTTGCCAAGATGGGGTAGCACAGACTGCTTAGGTTCCACATCTTTTGCATGAACCTTAACTCCTTCCCGTAACATCTGTCTCCATAGATCCATCACACTAGCAGCCTCGTGTCATCTAGCAATCTCCCTTTCACACACTTCACTATACTTGAGCCCTATCTCTTCCCTCTCCTTCTCTATCATGATATCTACCATCTTCCTCCACCAAATCTCCCTTATCCAGTGCTCAAAAGGTCTATCTGGCCATTAGGAATGCCTCTAAACTCATGGTAACCACCAATATCTTCATAGATAGAGGAATAGCACATAGAAATTTTCCTCTAGGTTCTCGCAGATATTCAAACTCAATAACCTCTAGAAAATAATACGTGGAAATGGTGTACTCTAGAGTGTAACTAGTTAGTACTACTCTCCACCAATGATCTACAACACGGGTCCACATCAAATCTGCATCCTGTAGCCTTTGGTAGTCTTCTTTGGTCCACATATGTGATCCATAACACCAACTTGATCTAGATGCATAGGCTAAAAGCCATTAATATAGTTCTACTGGGAAGCAACAGAAGAAGGTCACTTAAAAATCGTGGTAGAGGTTCTCTTCTACCCATCTACGTGCTTTAAACTTAGGTCTAGTGCTAAATCTCTGAGAAAATTCATTCTCCATGCTCTTGAACCATGATTCAACATTTTCCAATGTTAACCACTCTATCATTACTTATTACACAGATCCTAATGTACACTATATCCCACTACAACTTCAAAAAGAGGTCCCGGTAATGGAACCAAGATGTATTCATTTTTACTCCCATCACAAAAGGAAGGAACCCTTATGCGTGCCGGCCTATCACCCATAAGAAGTTGAGTGCTCACCCAAGGCACGCATAGGTACCAAGTCTCTCTTTTATGTGAGTTTAGTGGGAAGCATCATCTAGGATTAGTGTAAGAGTTTTTAGGAGGGAAGTTAAGACATACAAGAACCATAGGACTCAGAATGGCCTCTAGATCCTTGTAGTCACTTAAGATCGAGTGCTTTAATAGAATCGAGAACATATATTATGACAAAAAGAATTATACAAGAATTCATACATGGCATGAAAGGAAAGAGAACTAATAAGAGAGAAATATGCATTAGAACCATTGATATTCATGTATGTATATTATATCAGGTAACCTCATTACATTCATTGAACCATTATAGGGTGTCACAAGGAAGTAGACTGCAGTGATGCAATTCACTGGACTTATGTAACTAAGCTACAAAAAGAAAATTTATAACTCCATGCCTAGTACATTCTCTCCTAAATCAATTTTCCACTAACAGAGTCTTCACAACAATTCTACAGAGTTCCGCCCATACTATACCTCAAACTTGCCATATATATCAAACTCCTTATCTCCCTAACTCCTAGTATCTCCTCTTTCACTCCATAGGAACTTCTATTTACAATTCTCCTACACTTAAAACTCTCCTTCCAGTTCCCTCAGATCTGGTGCCATGTGTCAAATTTGGTCCTTCATATGAGCATACTTCTCCAGGTCTGAGCTTTCCACTTTATCTCATGATGTTCTTCTAGAAGATTCCAAGGCATGCCCCTGTCAGGGACAACCTATCTCTAGGATAGCATCTTATCCATGTGTAACCAATCATAATTTTCACGTGTTCTACCCTAGGCACTCAAATTGACTAAGTCATGAACCTCCTTTTACATGTCGTGTGTGCTATGAGCTTCCTTAAACCTTTCTCTTGTGTGCTTTTTCCTTGTGCACCTTTTCATAACTAAGACCTTGCATGCCTACACACCTTCATATTTGGTTAATATTCCAGGGGTCCAACAAAGATAATCGGTAGATGAAATGGTAGTTAAGGTTGACTCCTTGATGGGTAGAGGAGAGGATGAGGTAGAATAACTCATCCAAGGATTTCCTCAATTGATGGGATGGGAGGAAATTGAGTAGAAGGGGATGGTATGGTATCAAAAACAACATGCACCTCTTGAATGTTTCTATCATTGGTTGAAGTTTCACCGGCTTGGTTGGATGATGGAAAGTGATTTGGAAACAAATTCTTAAATATGTGGAGGTTTTGGTTAGCCGATGCAATGGGGTTATCCAAGAAAATATCTCTGTTATCAAACATTTCTTGGACAATATTTTTAAACATTTTTCAATTACCGTTACTATGAACTCACACATGGTGATAATTGCAATAATCATTCTCCTTGAACCATGCAAGAATAGGAAAGAATGGGTAAAAAATAGTATGTGGTTTGACATGTTGAAGAGTTATGACTCTTGCGTTTAGAATCATTACCAAAACTAAGGAGTAAGGTTCTCTTATGGGAGTATATCATCTATGTTCATGCCTGTATTGAAAGTTATGAATAGGAGAAAGAGTAGAAGATAGTTTGGTTGGTTGGATGGATGAGATGGACCATATTTTAGGACCACTGTGTTGGTGGATCCTTTGGATTTTGAATTATTGGTTTTTCGTTTAGAAGAAGAAGATTCATTTTATTTGAATGGAGTGCTCTTGTTGTACAATAGTAATTTCTTCTCTTCGATAGTATGGATTTAAAGCTTATGAGCTATTTTGAATGCCTCATAAAATGTTCAAAAGGTTTGAATTTAGAGATTTGGAGAGATATCTCTGACACAAGATCTAGTAAAAAAATTTATTAGTTCATTTTGTGGAAGTTGAAAGGTGAGCTTATTGGTAAGGCTCCTCCAATGTGCAACAAAATCTGTGATAGATTCATCTTCGTATTGGCACATCAAATACAAATTAGTCATGGTGTCCTTCTTAGTGATGTTGATGGAGAAAAGATTGAGAAAATTATGGTCTAATTGATTGAATGAAAAGATAGAGTGCTTAGGTGAAGTATTATACCATTCTAAGGTAGGTCCTCTCAAGGACATTGGGAAATTTCAAATAAGCAAGGTGTCATCGTGGGAAATCAGATAACTTACGTGTTTAAAAGATTGCAAATGTTGTTGAATATCCTTCTTGTTATTAAATTGGTTAATCTTTGGCATCTCCCAGTGTATGGGATAAGGATGAATTGGAATAGAAGGGTGAATAGGCTCATTACAAATCTTGTCGTAAGTTAGCGAATCGTGCGAGCTAGAGACAGATACTTCCAAGGTTTTCATATTATCCATCGTAATTTTTATGAGATCTGTTATAGGATTAGATGAAGGAGCACCCCCTATGGTACAAGGAGCTAAATAAGAAGACTAAGGCATGGATTCCCCTCTAGTGTGTGGTGGTGTCAAGTAAGAAAACTGAGAAGGGGGATATAAGTAGTGACATATGATAATGGTATATACCTTAAATGGGAAGCGTAGGTTACAGGTGGTGGATGAGACAAGTTATAGGTGGGAAAGACCTATGTAGAGAGCCTTATAGTAATAGTTGACAAGGTAGCAGGTATAGACATGACCAAAATCTGAGAAGGGGTTGACGTAACTGGAGGTTGTGAGGTAATAACGACCGATGATGTGGGAATATCTACACCAAGATTCATAGATGACAATGAGGAGGATGTCAAAGGTGCCATAGATATTATAGGTGTGACAAATTTTGAAGATTGGGGGTGATCTGAAAAAAACCATCTGGTAAGGTGGAACCAGGTAATGCTACACTAGTGGTGGCTGATACAATAGTAGGGAAAGGGTAGGGAAAATGGAGACTTGGATCTTGTATAAGAGTTGTCCTAAAAATTTGTGGGCGGAGGAATGAGTAAGATAATACTACAAGGCTCCAGGATTGTGATCAAGAATTTTTACAAACTCCTCCTCACTTGCAGATATAGTAATAGAAGAAGTGGGTTCTATGGGTGAAGAAATAAAAGGTGGTGAAGGACTAGGAGGTAGTCATTAATGACTAGCATGAAAGACTAGGGTGTTGACTTTTCTACGAGTAAAAACCATGTGAATAGTGGTGGGACAGAGGGTTTGAGCTCTATAGATGGTTCATAAACATAGGAAAATAAGATAGAAGAAATATGGAAAATGAAAATTGGTCGTTGTTTTGATATAAAAAATCAAAACACAAAGACTGACATCAGTTAGATAACTAATTCCAGTAGAAATGGATAACCGATGTTGATCACTTAACCGATGTTCGTTATTGTGAATAACTGGAAGATTTACAAATCTAGAGATGATGAATGTAAATTGGGTGGATCTGAACTCTAGTGATGGTAATAGAGACTTTGAAATGTGATAAATGACAAAAATAGGTCACAAAAAATATTTGTATGTGAATTTAATATTGTTTTGGTAAAAATAACCAAAACAGCAAGGAACTGATGTCGGTCAGTAAACCGATGTTAGTGTGAAGAGGTAACCAATGATGGTCACTGGACTGATGTCGGTTACTTTGGAATTCTAGAAGTTGGTGAAAATTTAAATTTTAGGTGATTAAGTCATATGAAAACACTAACCCAGGAACTGAGTATGGTAGTGACGAGTCTTAACACACCCAGAATTAACTGGAATACATGAGTTATGATGGTGGGGCTTGAAGGATAAGATAAATGAGAAGAAATGCCCTCACTCAAAAAAAAAATTTAATAGTCAAAAGCTGATAAAACACGTCAATCCTATGCTTCATATTTTAATGTTATGTGACTTATGCCATTTAAAAATGTGTATGAGTAGTATAGAGTTTTTGGTCAATGAGGGTGCCCTATAAGAAATCTATGGTTGGTTTCAGGTGTGTTTTTTCTAAGTATCGCTAATATATACTTCATAGCATGTGAGGCCTAACTCTGATAGGATGAATGACTAGAACACCAGTTGGATCCACCACCAATCCAATTATTAATCATTGACGAAATTTTTTAGGAAGGAAAATGTTTACGAAGTGAGTAAATTGTTCAAGTTATTTAGACAGGGGTGTGTGTGCACAAAGCGTGAACTACGATTAGTTCTTGCCAGTCATCAACTGGTCATGACCTCTAGCATATAGATTGAAAATAAATGTAGGTGATCAAATGCAACATATGAAGGATGAAATGAAGATATTTTAAATCCATAATTGAAAGTGAAATTGGATGTAGAAAATAAATAATAGGTCAAGAGGATGATATATCACTAAATGCGGGTGCAAAAGAAATTTAGAAAAAATATTTTTAAAAACCAAATCATGAATTTCCTTTAGATAAGTAGAAGGAGAGAATATTTACCAAAGAGGAATTTAATGTGAACTTTTCATAAAATAAAGAAACACACAATTCCCTATATGAAGAAAATGCAAAGAACCCACAATAAGGGGTCCCACCGGGCGTGCCAAAATGTTTCACCTCAAAGTAATGCGATAAAAAAAATAAGGGTAATAGGCGTAGGAGGAGTACCTATGAATAGTCAGGAGAAGGCTGAGCAAATTGTTGAATTTAATTAGACCGAATGTGAGAGATTCCTTTTGGCTAGGAGGAATTACCTATAAAAGCACAACAAGACCACATGAGAGAGTTAAATAGTATATGGTAGTGTAATGCCTAGATATCGATAGTTCTAGGAAATGTGATACTTCCTAGATTGTTGTCAATCCAATGTTTTATCAAATTAATGAAAATACATGTGAGAAATAAAGGTCTTATTACTAACACTTTGATTTAGGTGTCTCAAAATGTTATCAATACACTAGATTAAGAAAAGTATTGAAAATACAAACTAATCTAGTATTAGGTAAGGTGTGGTTCTAGTTGAGAAAGGTCACTGAGGTGTTGGGAAAGGTCCGGGAAAGGTTTTGGATGATTCTCGGTTATTTGGTGAAAGTTATGAACTCACTGTTATAAACAAAATTACCAGTCATAGAGACTGGTATCGGTTAGGAGACAGATGTCGATACTAGAAAATTACCGACACCGGCTGGGTGACCAGTGTCGGTAGGGGAAATATAGTGGAAATATTAAAAATGGGTGTTTTGGGTCTCTCTATGATTACACAGAGAGTTTAGGGGGTTTGGGAAGGATGATATGATTTTTTGTTAAGGCTCAACGAGGGTGGTAGAGGTGCTAGGAAGGGTGAAATGGTTCAGGTTTATGGGATATGTGGTAAACATCTTAAAGGTGGTATTCAAGACAGGGAAGGATTTGATGGAAGGCGTAAATGAAAGACTTAAGATCAACATAAAATATTAACAAATAAGAATGAATTACTTATCTGGTAACTTGTATATCTGAAGGTGGTTGATGATGGATGAGCATTTGTCGAAGATAAAAGAATGTGTCTAGTGTTGTGGAAATGGATCCTATTTTCTCTATTGTGACAATCTGAAGCTTTGGATGAGATGAGTGGATGTGGGTGAAGATCTGATGGGCTCTGGTTTGTTGTCTAGTAGCTTGAATTCTCAAGAGTTAGAATGCCAAAGCTTAAGTGAATGAATGATTTGAAGAACCCATAAAAAGAGTTAGAAACTCGTATTTAAGGGTAACCAAATGCGGTTAGGGAACCAACGCCGACTGAGGGATAACCGGCTTCGGGTAAGGAGAATTGGTCTAACTTTCCAAAAATAGGGTTTTCTCCCAAATTTGACATGGTAGTTGGCTTATTCTGGGTTTGAAGTGTTGAATGGTGTAATTTAGAGTGTGGAATTGGTTAGGGTTAGAAAGAGTCCCATTTGGTTAGGATAAGTGGGGACTTGGTCTAGAGTGAGGTGGATAAGTGAGGTGGCTAGGTGAGTTAGATAATTAAATTAATTAAAATGTGTGCAAGTTGGCATGGTGGGGGAATAATATTAAATTAATTAATTAAATGTGGTTTATGTAGATTGAGAAATAGGGACGGAAGCCTGTGATATTTTATTAATCTCAATCAGTAAAAAATTACAGAGAATGGGCTGCAATATTTATAGATATTGCACAGCCAAATACACACAGGAGAATAAGTTGCACAGGTGCAACCAAATGCCAAAATGAATAAGCTTCCAATAACATCCGGGAAGCAGGAATTAGAAAAAGACAAATATATTGTTTAAAACAATATAACAATCTGAATACAAACAAATATGGTTGATTAACCATACAACAGTATATTTATTATTTAATTAATAAAATTAATTAAATAATCTAACTATGCATAATTAATAATAGGATAATAAAATTTATCCTAACATTCCCCCCCTTAATTGTGCATTGTCTGAAGAGATGAGGAGAGAAATGCTCTGAACAACTCGAACTTGTCACGTGCAAGTGACTTTGTGAAAATATCTGCTCGTTGTTCAGCTGTTGGACAAAATTGAAGCTGGATGTTGTGCTTCAATACATGTTCGCGTATGAAATGAACCTGAACTTCAATGTGCTTTGTTCTCTCGTGAAAAACTGGATTGCGAACAAGTTTGAGAACACCTTCGTTGTCAACATACATGGTGGTCGGTTTGTCCTGTGGTATTCCAAGTCCTTCCAGTATGCGACGTAGCCAAATCGCTTCACAGACAGCTTCTCCTGCAGAACGATACTCGGCTTCTGTGGAAGAGCGAGAAACAAAGTGTTGTTTCTTACTTCCCCATGATATTGGTCCAGATCCCATAAAGAATACAAATCCAGAAGTGGATTTTCTATCATCAATGTTACCTGCATGATCTGAATCCGAATATCCAGTCAAGAAGAAGTTTTCGTTCTTCTTGTATTCTAGACCAAGATCCACTGATCCTTTGAGATATCTCAAGATGCGCTTTGCTGCTTTCCAATGACAAACTTTGGGTTCTTGCATGAACCTGGATAGATAGCTCACTGCAAAGCTGATATCTGGTCTAGTGTAGGTCAGGTAAATGAGACTCCCAATCAGCTGCCGATAGAGAGTGGCACTTACCTCAGGAGATGGATCTGAACGAGATAACTGTAATCTGTTCTCCATAGGTGTAGCAATTGGTGTGCAATCCATCATCCTAAACTTCTCGAGCGTTGTCTTGGTATATTTCATCTGAGAAACAAATATGTGATTCTCTTTCTGCCATACTTCCAGTCCAAGACAATAATGCATAAGCCCGAGATCTGTCATGTCGAATGATCGCTTAAGATCTTTCTTTGTTTCATCAATCATCTTCACTGAACTTCCAGTGATGACTAGATCATCGACATAAACTACAATAATCACCATCTCCCCCCCTTGCTTTTTGAGGTAGAGATTGGGATCGTATGGATTTCTGACAAATCCATGTTGTACGAGATGCTCATCAATCTTGATGTACCATGCCCGGGGTGCCTGTTTGAGGCCATACAGAGATTTCCTGAGTCTGCATACCTTTTCTTCTTGACCAGGTACTACATATCCCTCAGGTTGAGTCATGTAGACTTCTTCTTGCAAATCTCCATTCAGGAAGGCACTTTTTACGTCCATCTGGTGAACTTTCCATCCAAACTGAGCAGCTAGAGCAAAGATCATCCTGATCGTTTTGATCTTAGCTGTGGGAGCAAATGTCTCCTCATAGTCAATGCCTTCTTTCTGTGCGTACCCCTTTGCTACAAGTCTTGCTTTACACTTGTCTACTGTCCCATCTGCTTTGTACTTAGTTTTGAATATCCATCTGCAACCAATGGGTTTCTTCCCTGGTGGAAGATCGACAAGCTGCCAAGTGTTATTCTTCATCACTGATTGATATTCAGAATCCATGGCATCTTTCCAAGCTTTTGACTGTAGGGCTTCCTGGACTGTAGATGGCTCGTCTGTTTCAATAACTCTACTCATCAAAGCAAAGTTAACTTCTTCTCTTGCTTTACTGCGAGTCCGTGGTCCAGGGGTGGATGTATCCGGTGGAGCATCCAGTCTTGCATCTCGTAATGTGCTTGTACACCATTTAGGCATACGTTGAGCTGTTCCCATGGGTTGTGGTCCTATCTGATCAACACCATCATCCCCATCATCACTTTCATCTTCTGAGGGAACATTTGCTTCAGTTTTTACAACTGGTGAAAAATCTACATCTTGCGAGTCCGGAGGAGGAGTCTCTACTTCCTTCTTCTCGAAAAACTCAACATCTCTGCTTGTGTAGACTTTTCTGGTCTTAGGATCCATCAGTCTGTACCCAAGAGTCTCTTCACTGTATCCAATGAAGATGAGATTTTGTGACTTCATGTCCAATTTCTTTCGGTTCTGTTTGGGTATGTGCATGCTGGCTTTGCACCCGAATACTCTGAGGTGTGCAATGGATGGTTTCCTTTTTGACCATGCTTCTTGTGGTGTAATTCCATCAAGAGCAGTTGTGGGCGCTTTGTTTAACAAATACACTGCTGTTTTTGCTGCTTCTGCCCAAAATGTCTTTGCAAGTCCGGAATCATCGATCATGCATCGCACCATTTCCATGATAGTACGATTTCTTCTCTCAACAACACCATTTTGCTGCGGTGTGTGTGGAGGAGGCATTTGTCGACGAATCCCGTGAGTTTGTAGATAGTCTCTGAACTCATCACTGGTGAATTCCCCCCCTCGATCTGAGCGGAGAGTTCTGATGTGACGACCAGTTTCTTTCTCAACTGCCACTTTGAACTTTTTGAATGTTTCAAAGGCTTCACTTTTCTTGCGAAGACAAAAAATCCACATTTTTCGTGAATAGTCGTCAACACAGAGCATGAAGTACTGGAACCCTGAATGACTTGGCTGCATTGGACCGCACAGATCGGTATGAACCAGGTCAAGTTTTCCATGAGCTCGAAAAGTACTTGTTTGGAATGAAACTCTGTGTTGTTTCCCTGCTAAGCAGTGAGGACACTTGTCTGTATCCTTCTGAAGAGATGGTAGCCCATGTACCATATTGCACCGGCGAAGTGTGTCGAGATATTTGAAACTTACATGACCAAATCTCCTATGCCACAACTGAGCTGAGGTGGAGTTTTTAGCCACGAGTGCTTGATCATTTTTGTGAATGAAATCAAGTTGAAACATTCTTCCCACATTTGAGGCTTTTGCAATTATTTTCGAGCCTCTGGATTTATCTCGAATCAAACAGATTTTCTTGCCGGATTGACTATCAAAGTCAATTTTCAGGTTGTGATCTAGGAGTTGACTGACCGAAAGAAGGTTCTTTGTCAACCCAGGGACATATAGAACATCTGATAGTTTGCATTTGCGTGAACCAAGGGGTAGAGAAATGTTTCCAATCCCCTGTACTGTATATGAAGAATCATCTCCCAACGAAACATGATTTTTCGATGGCGTGTCCCTCATTGAAATAAACCAGTCTCTGTGGCCGGTCATGTGTCGAGTGGCTCCCGAATCAACATACCAGACTTCACTAGATGACGTGGATGGTTCACTTGATCGAGCAGTGAACAAGAAGTCTTCATTGTCTGACTGATCTTGTTGCTCAGCAATATTACCTTGCTGGTGGGGTCTTCTTTTCCAGTTCCCCTTTTTCTGCCCGTGATAGTTGTTTGACTGTCCCTTGTAAGTTTGTTGTTGTTGTGGTCCAGAATTGCTTGATGAACCTTTCTTATATGTGTTAAACCAACAATCTTGTAAGTCATGTGCTCTTTTGCAAATTGGACATTGCTTCTTCTGTTGATTGTCCCCATGATACTGATTTTGATGAGGGGACTTCTGATAGGATTTAGGTTTTCCTTTACCTTTTCCTTTCCATTTTTGATGTGAAGACAGTGCCTGCTCCTCTTCATCATCCTTGTTGTGCATTGCTTCCTCTTGTTGCAGTAGGTTTACTAGCTTGTCAAAACTAATTGTCGTATCTGACAAGTTTAGAGTTGTGACAAAAATTCGGTAAGAAGAAGGGAGAGCTCTCAGAACAATGGGAACGAGAGACTCATCTTTGACCTCTTCTCCTAGGGCTAGAAGTGAAGCCCTCAACTCTGCAACTCTTCTTAGGAAGGCTTCAATTTTCTCATTCTGTTTGAATTTCAATGTATGTAACTGACTCTGCAAATTGAGTATGACATTCTTGTTCTTGGCCTCATATATTGTGCTCAGCTTATCCCAAGCTTCTTTTGCTGATGTGGCATCTCGAATGTGGACTTGCACATCGTCGGATACTCCAAACAAGATGATGAGCTTTGCTTTTTGATCCGCTCTATCAAATTGTCGTTGTTGTGTTGCATCAGTTGGTGATCTGGTTAGAGTACCAGTCACAACAGGCCAGATTTCTTCAAACTCAAGCTGTGTCTTGATTTTTGTCTTCCAAGCAGCATAGTTGCTTCCTCTGAGCAATTGTGAATCCGGAAGAAAAAATTTGGGGGCATTGGTGCCCATTTTGCAGAGATCACTGACAGGGTTTGGCTCTTATCACTCCAGGTATAAGGTCTCCCAATCTATATACCGTCAGTCCGATATACCGAACCTTTCTATATACGCGCCCTTCCGATATACCCGTCGGTACGTGGAAGAAGCTCGCCCTTTCTATATACCCGGCGGTACGTGAAAGAGGCGTTAACGTACGTGAAAGAATTCGATACGTGGTACCAAGACAGTACTGATGGGGTCTGTGTGATTATTGACACCGGCTCAAAGAAATATCCTCATACGCGCGCGTAACTTCGCTATATACTCGGATAATTTCTCAGTCCGGATTTATGTCTTGCAATCGTTCACAGACGGATGGGATGGTTCATAGTGTGTGCACTGTGACCTTATTACTCCCCGTCGATTTATAGGGTCGATGCCCAGATGACGTTGTTGCAGCTATATTAGGCGTTAAGTGCAGTAGTAGTCGCGATGGCTTTACCCGTAAGCACTTCCCAGAGGCACTGTATATACCGAACGCTGCGAATGAGATCTAGGATCTCGTGAGTGTTACAGAACCAATTTTTTATTATTTTTTATTACAATTCTGCCACTTTTTGAGCAGTTACAAAGTTTGCAGTTGACTATGACAACCTGCAAATTAGTACAATATGCAGCAGTATACAATTTACATTCAAAAAATTGTACAATTTGAATGACAGGCAAAAATTTCTGTTTCGCGGGTCCTGGTGGCCTCCTGAGCCCAATACGACCCAAAATGCTAAAAAATTGCAAGAAAATAGCTGAAAATGCAATTTTTAGATGGGTCTCCTTTTGCAAAAAATGTCCAAAATGAAAAACCAGGCCGAATGGAAGAATTTTTTTTACCCTAAATTAGGGATTTCTCCGCTAAATTTAGTTAGTTATAACTAAATTCAAAAAATCTGCTAAATTTAGCAGTTCCGCCAAAAATTTCACCAAATTTGGTAGTGGGTGAGGGAGGGGGATTTGACCCCTTGACCTCTCTTTATGGGAAGTGTCTTACAAAAGTTATGCTAGCCACTTGGGCGGCTAAGCTAAACAAGTATATGTAAAGAGAAATTTATAATTAAACACTTCCAAACTGTAAAACCATACCTTTTCATAAAACCACGGTTTTGGAAATCCGGTTTTGAGTGAATTTTCCAGCAAAGAGAAAAGCGACCAGCGGTTTTTGAAGGCGGTTTTGCGTGAAAGAAGGTGGTTTTGACTGTGTATAACACTTCTATCAATTTTCTCCCCTCCTTTGAGCTTGCAATCTCTTCCTTGGTGGATTCTATCCTCCTTGTGCTTGAATTGCAAAGACCATACACGGTTTTACATAGATTTAATGGCGGTTTTGAAGAATTTGATTGTGGTATTGCAAGGGATGGGGCTGGGAAGTTGCAGGAGGCAACTCTGGCTCTCCTCTGCTTGCAAAAGCTTCTCCAATGCTCCTCAACCTCTTATGCAATCCTCAAATCTCCTTCAACCTACTCTGAAACCAAATGTAGATTGAGAAATAGGGATGGTAGCCTGTATATATTTTATTGATCTCAATCAGTAAACAATTACAGAGAATGGGCTGCAATATTTATAGATATTGCACAGCCAAATACACACAGGAGAATAAGTTGCACAGGTGCAACCAAATGCCAAAATGAATAAGCTTCCAATAACATCCGGGAAGCAGGAATTAGAAAAAGACAAATATATTGTTTAAAACAATATAACAATCTGAATACAAACAAATATGGTTGATTAACCATACAACAGTATATTTATTATTTAATTAATAAAATTAATTAAATAATCTAACTATGCATAATTAATAATAGGATAATAAAATTTATCCTAACAGCCACAAGGGCCGACGGTGATAACACCTAAATAATTTCAGCCACTAACACAAGTGGGTCTAATGCTTTTTTATGTCTACCCTACACATGGAATGTGGATAAAAGGCCCAGTTGTCCTAGGACACAGTACTTAGAGGCCATCACCGAGGCGACAGGGCATTACTTGTATTGGGTGGAGACATTAGTGAGTAGGGTCATGAGACATTTTTAGTGACCAGAGCCTATGATGATACCACCATTTCCACCCTAACAATGTTGTCATGTTAGAGAGGCAGTAGGAGCAAAGGTGGTTATGCATCTTAGATAGAAGCCTATACTACATGACAGAGGGGACATGATATTGGTACCCCGAGACTAGTGGGAACATTACATAGGATTCTAGAACTTTTCATGGTGAGGAGGAGGAGGTATTGTGAGGCCACAAAGACACTGATGTTATTGTAAAGAGGCCTGAACAATTAGGTATGTGTGTAGTGATGTTATTTAGATAATTATTGAGAATATTAGTAAGTTCATGGAATATGATTTCTATTCTTGGATATAATATTTTATGATGAAAATATTAAAAAATTTATTAACATATAAATTATTAATTTATTATCCTTTTTTGAAAATGATAATTTTTGTTTCAATTATAAATTTCTTATATTGATGTATTGGTGATGAAATGAAATTTAATTTTTTGACTTGAAATAGACAATTTTTATGCATGCATATGTGTCTTCATGCACCTATTCAATTTTCAATAATTGGATTCATTTTAACTTGTACGTGATATCCACCTTATGGGGGTGCATTGTTCAAAATTCCTTAAAGACAAATCAAGATGAGTTAGCAACATTACATCCTATGACAGAGGCAAATACGGGTATGAGTGTAAGATGATTAACATAGAAAAATATAAATTCAATTTATTCAACATAGATTCATTACAACACTTTACATATATAGGAATAGTATTCCTATATTTTATGCATTAGTACTAACTACTCTCCCATGAATACCTCACCCGAACAGCATATACGTGAGTGGTTAAACTCACATAACAAATTATTATTATAAACAACAATATAACTAACTTACATTCACCAAGATAATAATTATACATGTGATTATTATTCACTCATACTAACCATATTAAAAATGTAAACACTATTTTCATAACATTCACCCCCTTAGTGTGAAAATTATTAATTTCTAATATTCACCTGCTTAATGTGAACACGAGGAAGAATCATGTTCTGAAGAATTTGAATCACCTCCTAAAAGAAATTTTTAAACCAAGTAAAAACTTCATAAGTTATCTTTTTACCCTTTTTAAGGTGTACTGATAATCCAAATTATGCAAGAATACTCCATACCTTTTTGGGTTCTTATTGGAGTTTCCCTTCCTCTTAGGGCACCCAAATTCTGAATCTCCAAGATGCACAAGTTAAGAACTGAATGTATACCCATCCTTGTGTTTACCTCATAATCTTCTCCTTCTCCCCAAAAGTGATTTTCCATGTTAAACTTTGCGTTTTGTATTATTTTTTTATTATGTATTTATTTATGCATTCCATTAATGTTTGGTAAATATTATAAATATTAATTCAATATGGTTAGGTAATTATATCCCTTAAATTTGACACAGTATTAGAGCATGCATACTTTAATCCTATTGTTTTACTAACCTATGAAATGTGTCGGTTGGGTTGACTAGGTAATTACTCTGTTGGAAATTTTTTAATTTAAACCCCCCTTCCCTACGGGACATTTTTTAGTCATAGTTTATGTGCACATATGAAAGGTTTTCATTTACCTACATGTGAAATCTAAAATTGAATAAAACTTGTGAAACATCAAAATCGGTAAGCAAAAATTTTGAATTGTTTATTTTTCAAAGTTTTATTTCATAACTGTTACCAGATGGAAATATAGGTGGATACATCTGGCATCACAAATAAAATCATGTACATCAACACAGTGCATGATATTAGCTGTCAACTCCCGTTTGTGCCCAATAATTGAAGGAGGATTGATCATGCCTATGAATTCAAGACCCCATTGTGTAAAAGGATGATCAACTTGGATTGGTCAGAGGGGAAACACTGTCAGTTTCTTCTTTCCACCAAAGAAAGAGCATTATCTGCATTTCATGACCCACTTATGTGCATCTATGAATAGGGTAGGCCAAAAGTATATTTCTTTGATGTTCTTCATTGTTTTCACCTTGGAATAGAAGTGCTTCCCAGAAAATACATCATGAAATTCTACCAATACTTTGTCAATTCACATGTGATCTATGCACCTCAACCAGGGAAATTTTTAGTGGAAAATTTTCATAATCTCATGAAAATTGAGGATTATAGAAATTTGAATTGGCAAATATTTTTTGATTCATAGCCAACTTATAAGCCAAAACATTTTGACCAACATGTCCCTTATACTATTCATTTTTCCTAGATTTTACACATATATAAGATCTTATGAATGTAATTTTCCACCATTTAGAATCATTTCATGTGCATATTCACCAAAATAAACATAAGAAACCTCTCAGCCTTCCAACTTAGATCCATCTAACCCTAAGTCATCCAACCTCTGAGCCTTCTAATCCTGAGTTGTCCAACCCTTGACCATCCAACCCTTAGCCATCCAACCTTGAGTCATCCAACCCTAACTCATCCAAACCCTAACTTGTCAAACCCCTTAGCCATCTAACCCTGATCCATCCAACATCTCATCTATCCAACCCATTAGTCATCTAACCCCGCAGTTGTCCAACTCCTCAGTCATCCAACCTCTCAACTATGTGTCATCCAAACGCCTCAGTCATCCAAACCTTTTCCGTCCAACCATATATTCATCCCAGACCTTTCTATCTAACTCTTTACCATCCAACCACTACCAGCTAACCCTAAACTATCCAATCTCAGAGCCTTGAAACATAAGATTCGTCCCTAAGTAGTCATGGATACTAGAAATCAAGGTAAGAAGGTTACTAATTCAGCTAGTTCAAAAAAGGGTGTAAATACTTTACTTGTTTATTTTGGAAAATCACAAAAAATGAAGGGAGTTTATGCATCAATTGAAAATATCGATATGTGGCATGTCCTATTTATAGGTTATTTAATCTTACAATATTTAATAATTATTGTTTTCATATTACTCTTGGAACTGTTTGTATTGTGTAAAAATTTAACTATAGATAAAATTAATATTATATTTGTAACAATTTTATAGAATTATATGCAGACGTTTCAGAAATTCCTTCAAAAAATAATAAATTTAAAGATATCGATGATCCATTATATGTTGAGGAAAACATTATGTCCCTTGATGACATAGAAGTACAAGAAAAATCATCGAATTCTCATGATACACCAACATAGGAAGCTTCTACTCCAAGTTTTATTTCGAGAAAAAGTAGAAATGAGAATAAAGATATTCTTATTGAGAGCCAAGACAAAGAAGTTAAACCCCAAGAAAAAAAAGAAAATATGTCAAAAGAAAGAGGACAAACTGGACAATTGGAAGGAAATTCTAGTTTGAATGGGCAACAAAATAACTGTTTATTGAACTTGTGTACACTGAAAAATGGTTATGATGTTCCAACACAATGTCGATGTGAAACATGTGGTTGGAAATAGGGGAAGGATCACACGATGTAGCTCAAAATTGACACAATTGAAAATCATTGTGGGAAAATATACATTTCCCAAAAGCAAAAGGATGGCAGCATAGTCAGAACACATAAATGGAAAGATCCAAAATAGTGTCTACATGTCAAATACACTAAAAATATGAAAAGGGATAAAAATGTATGAAATATGTGAATGAAAAAGGTGGGACCATAGTATAAAGATTGAGAAAAGCTATGGAGTAAAAAATTCATGCAAAAAGTATTTAGTTTGCTACCATATTCCATATATTGAAAAGGGGAAGACCGATGTCATATTTTGGAGAAAATTAAATTTTGTATCAGGTTATTGGTCTACAAAACGTTCCTCAATCTCATTGGTCAGATACCAATGGTTGGGAAATTGTAAGATGTCTACCTCTAGTAGAAAATGAGGATCTGAAACTGTGTGTTCAAAATGCTAAGTATATTTCCCTTCCAATAGATGAGGTTACTGCAGTTGATAATACTTCATTGATTTGTATTCATGTTTGCACATTTGCTAATGAAATAAGAACTCCACACCTCTTAGTAATTCATAAAATGACTGAGAATTGTAATTCTAAAAATATTTATAAATTGGTGGTCTCAAATCTGAAGGATGTCGCCGGAATGGATGACTTTTCCATTGCAAAAAAATTAGTTTATGTCAAAACCGATGGTGCAGCTATAATGTAGGTAGCCAGAAATGGTCTTTGTGTTAGACTTTAGAAAACTGTTGCTCCATATATGGTTGTTGTCCATTGTATGAATCACAGAATGAATATGGCTTACAAAATTATGAGCACACTTGAAAATGTAGCTATAGTGGAAGAATTGATATGTGAGTTGCATGCTTATTATTCTAGCAGTCCAAAGAGATTTTTGGAATTTCAGAAATTTACAATTGGACTGACAGAGGGAAAAAAAATTCTAAAAGATGTAGATACCAAATGGATGTCTATGTATGAACCTTACTGTAGAATAGTTGATGAATATCCTTCATTAACAATATTCATCTATAAATACTATAGGGATGTAGATAAATCTAGAGACCTATTATGTCATCTAACAGACAAGAAACTTTACTCACACTCTGTGGTATTTTTCCCATGTTGAGGGAGCTTAATATCTTAATGAAGCATACACAAGATCATTCTTTCTACATAATAGACTTCTTAAGACTCAGAAGACGTGTGTGGCGAAGTCTCAAAATTTTATATATTTCTGATGGGAGTTTTCAGGTTTTTTCTTTTGAAAACTAGAATGCATTGATAGATTTGAAAATCCTAGGTGCTTCTTTAAAATACAATATACAAGATCATCTATGTATAATAATACATGGAAAATATATTCCACTTCATACATTCCAAAAAATAGTTGAAATGGCTATCTCAGAAATAGAATAAGTAAGAGTGACATGGAATTTATATGATGCATTATTAATGGAAAATAGGAATAAGATGAGAAAGATCTCTGAATCGTTAGCTAAAGAGATCCGAGAAAGATTAAAAAATGATAAAATACTTGAATCAATTGCAGTTGTAAATATGTAGTTTTGGAATTTTTCTAGTGAAAAACCTTATACATCTATTAGTCCTTTATTTGTCAAAAACATGAGTGATCTAAATGACCATTTCTCTAATACTGAAGAGATAAACGTAGTTTCTATAAAAGGTATTTTAAAAAGAAAAATACTTAGTTCCTAGTCAATGGATTTTGTTAATACTATGATACGACAAGTTCATATTCTATAAAGCCCACATGATTATGGTGTCATCAAAAGGATTTGGAAGGATATTTGTTCCAGTACTATTCTAAGTGAATATTTGAGTGAGTATATTAAGTTGTATGAACTCTGTAAAACTATGATTTTGGGTTTTGTGGAAGATGAGAGGGTTTTTAGTGCACTATCCTTTTTAAAGTTGAAAGTTTGAAACATATTGGACAAGTATCTATAAAGTTTTCTGAGGTTGTATGTATCACATTACTCAGTGGAGTCTTTACCTTATGATATAGCACTCTTATTATGGAATTAGCTAATAGAAAGAAGACGAGTTAATAATATTCTTCTTGACCCATGGGATGGAGACACATCCAAAGATTATGCTATAGTTGATTTCCAAGACACGAATGAAAGTGTTGATCCAGGACTATTTCATTTCACATAGATTTCATTACAATAATTTAATGTAATAAACTATAACTATTGATGTTTTTCATATAGATATTACAACTTTCAATAAATGCAATATTATATTTGTCTTTATTTGATCCATTGCCATTGGAACAATGTCACTATCATTTTCAATTCTCCCATTTGTTTTTTATATTTGGGTTTTAAACTGAAATAAGGAAATATCTATCTTTTATATATGTTAATTGATTTATTTTACATCTGCAAGAAATCAAAAATGTAAATATTTTAAGAAAACAAAATCAAGTAAATTTAAGCAACATTTATATAAACAAAGAGATAGAAACATCATTTGTGTTATGTAGAAATAAAATAACAATATATAATTACAATTCCAATTCCCAAAGTACTCTTGAAATCATTCTCGCATGTGGCGGATTAATTTATGAAGAAAAGTACAAATTCATAAAGCATTCTTGGCCAATACAATTACAAAAAGGGGGTTGTAAATACATTTTAAAGCTTCCAGACAAGTTTTTTCATATAAGGGCACATTGCGAGGTCATCCTATTTTCTACCTATGATTATGAATCATAGTTGTCCTTATGTCTGCCACACAGAATAAAAACAAAAAAATTGGCTGGCCACTATCTTTTAATTCCTACACTAGTGCCAGAATTGTGACAACACACCTGTCACATGGTGAACTTCACTAACATATTGAATTTTGTAAGTAGTAGGAGAAGCTTGATATTTTTCTTGTGCTAGAGGTGGAGGAATCTATTGTGTCTGTAAATAGCTATCTTCTATAACTCCTGATGCTTGCAAATCTCATTTTGCAGTATTGATATTTTCAAGAATATTATGTTCCTCCCTCGCTATGTCTCCTTCTAAATTTTTTTTTGCATATGCGTCTATCATTTCCTTTATTAATACTTCTGGATCCATCTTATGATCCTTTATTATCCTTCTCAATGTATTTTTTTGTTTATTTATTACTATGAGTTTTTCCTTCAACTGTACAAATGAATTCAGGATTTTTAGGTATTCTTTAAATGTGCTTCATATACAACTGCTTATTTCTTTAATTTTTCATATTTTTCCTCCAAAATAGAAATAGAAATTTTTTAGTCTATTAGATAAGTTAAAAAAATATTGCAGTGCTTATAATATTAGGATTTTGCATGTAAAACATAAAGCCCACTCACCATAGCTTTTTCTTTTTCTATATTTTCTATTAAAAATTTTGTCTTGTCTTTAGCCCATTTGCTGTAGTAAGCTTGTGCTTCAGCATTTAGATTCTCCAACATGTTTAACATTATGTCTATAATTTCATCATTGTAATTATTAGTATGGAAAATTGTCCCTGACTGAGCTTTGTTTTGAAAAATGTCCTGCCTTACTGGTTGGCTCTCTACAGAAGGGAACAATGAATGCCTTTGAACGTGATTATGGTATCTTGTATTTATTTTTTTAATCATAATGTTATCTCTCCTCTCCAAAGACCACACCAAATCAACATCAGACATTAAAAACTCTTGAATTGTTTCCCCATACTATCTTTTATCATATTTTATAGTATAAAATGTTTCTTTTCATCATCTCTTTGTGGAGCTTTTCTTAGAGGAGGAGAGTCACTGTCATGTACTTCATGCACATTTTGTTGTGGTTTTGGTTAAGGCAGAGTAGATTGAATCATATCATGGGTTTCAAAATAGTTTCCCTTGTTAGCATCACCAGTATCAAATCTGAAATAATCCTTGTAAAGGGTGATGTTGTTTAAAATATTTGATGGCGTTACACTTAAAACACCACCTAGTGAGATTCTAGGAAATTCTGTGGTTACAAGATGAACTGTTCCAGCTTGATTTGGTAGGAAACATTATATTCTTACCAGAATATCTTCTTTTTGTTTAGACTGTATGTGTTGGTAGTATTGGTGACCTCCTTGCAAGTGGAATGTGATCAAAAGATATATTACCTTTAAGAATCAAACAAAAAATTGTTAGAATCCATTATATGGTTAGGGCTTGTAAATTCTAAAAAGTAGTAATGAAATAAAACATGCTAAATATTAAATATTACAATTTACCTTACACGTTTGGAGACATAAGTGTAACATTTCGATATTGACCATCAAAATGAATTTGATCATCATCACCAGTTACAATAGTTTCTTAATACAATAAATGTAGAAAAGAATAGTAGAAATAGTAAAATATAGTACTACCTACATAATCTATATTAGTTGTTTGAATTAGTTAATTATATCAAAAGAAAATTTCATAATTTTAGTTAAATGGTATGGTAGATGTGATGCACATAGCGACCCCTTAGGTCGATTTTGATGAGGATATCTTACTGGTGTTAATTATGTTGAATCCATGTTAGAATCAATAGAGACCTCTGCAAGGGATTTACCTCAATAAATTACCTCCTTATGAGATGTTGC
Source organism: Taxus chinensis (assembly GCA_019776745.2). NCBI lineage: Eukaryota > Viridiplantae > Streptophyta > Pinopsida > Cupressales > Taxaceae > Taxus > Taxus chinensis. The sequence continues at coordinate 446,139,135 of CM034154.1, forward strand.
AGCTATAATTCTTCTCTGCAAAACAAAATCTTACAATTATTATTTTATTAAAAAATATTTAATTTGAAATCATTACAACAAGAAAACTGTAAAAGTAACAATTACTTGTTGTTCTTCAAGATTGAGACGAATCATTTTATCATTAATTACAGTTGGAATTTTATCTTTCTGAAATTCATAGAATGCTTCCTGATAGAAAGCAAGAATAAAATTGCAAAAATAGAATACAATCTTGGATTTATCATATCGATTGGCCTTGCAGGCACATGAGACATATTTTTTTATTTTTTTGGACAAATATGTTCACTAATCAAAATGTTGACATGCTAGTGTTTGTAATAAATATTGAACTTCCCAATATAGAGTGTATACAGATCTTCCTTGTAATACAATTCTGGCCTAAAAAGTGATGCATCTGCAAGAAAGAATTAGTTTGTAATACCTTCTAGAAGAAGGCCTCATGATGAATGATTAAGAGGAGCAACAATAACAGATAAAATGTTAGAGGCTTGGGTAGTGGAAAAATGTTAAGAGAAAAATAATTTGAAAATAATAAACTTACCATCAACCTGCACATTGTAATGAGACTCTAAAAAAAATTGTCTTCATTTATGAGGACACCCTTTGTAGTAACGGGTGGCTTATTTTCGAATGGTAACCCAATTAACCGATGTACATCTATGGGCTCAATTTTGAATGAAATTTGATGACATCTCGGATGCACAATGAGAATGGAAAATTTTCCATCATTCTCGTTGTAATAGGCACGAAGATAATCAAGCACTAAAGTATCCTTTTTTCCATCATTTTCCATCATTTGAATTGGGGCATGTCCACAAGCCCAATAAATTATGATTTTTCAAGCCAATCCTTTTTTGCATATTTTGCTTTCAATAGGGCTACAATCTGTGGGCACATGAGGTTTTTGTATTAGAATTTGGGTGTAAGAGTAGATGTGGTGCTTTCCATTGTTGAAATTTGGGAGAACTTTAAAAATTGGAGAGCTTAGAGCACTAGAAATTTTCGTATAAAAGTGAAGAAATGAACCTTATAGGGGTATTTATAGGGTTCTGAATGGGTCAAAGGATGCGTGGTGGAAAATTATTGGCTAGCCAAGGAATCCACCCAACCCATAAGTAATAAACTCATTCAACACTTAGCCATCCAACCCCTCAACTGACCAACCCATCATCTAACCCTTAGCCATCCAACTCCTTAACTATCCAACCCCTCAACCATCTAACCCACAAATCCAACCCTTAGCTGTCTAACCCCTTAAGTATCCAACCCCTTAGCCATCCAACCCCTCAACCATCCTACCCACCCGTCCAACCCTTGGTCATCCAACCCTTAGTCATACAACCCCTCAACCATCTAACCTACCCATCTAACTCATTACTCATCCAACCCACCCATCTAACCCTTCGCCGTCTAACCAACCCATCTAACCCACCCATCTAACCCCTTAACTATCCAACCCACCCATCCAACCCATTAACCATCCAACCCACATGTCTAACCCCATAACCTTGTAACCCATCCATCCAACCCTCAGTTGTCCAACCCCTCAACCCTCTAAACCACCCAACCAACCTTCCCACCCAACCTGCATGATAACCTTCTTCACCTACTTTATGAAACCAGGGAAAATTTCTCTCTGTGAAATCACCTTTGCCATGAAACATTTTTTTAGAAATTCACCAACGATTCAAATTTTTATTTTTGAGATTCACCATAATTTCTAAATTAATTTTTTAGAGGGATCTTCTTCAAATAAACCCAAACCTTAACTACATACCATCAATATTTATTTTGAGTAGAGTGTCATAAATGAGTGCATATGGAATAGACTGCAGCCTCAGATGTCACTTATTTTCTTTATTTAAGCCATGAGGATATGCACCAGAGGAAATGAATGTGATCATGTCCTTCATCTAGGTGTACACACCAGGATCTGCACTCTATTCAGGTTCTATGAATGGGATATCTTCATCCTAAAATAATGAAGTCTCAGGTTCATTTTTTACGTCCTTAGTGAGTTGTTTACAGAGCACGTTACCTCTAACCAAATTTGTGGCTTTGATATTCACATCATATTCCATGATTTTGGTCACCGACCTTTCATTATTTTTTCTTATTTCTTCTCCCATGATGAATTCTCTCACACCTGAGTGTGAAACTAACACCTTGATATGATTTGTGGTGAGCATAATTTTAAACTTCTTTAGTGTGCACATGATCGCATAGACATGTTTCTCCATGTGACTATATTTTATCTCATAATCATTTAGTGTTTGATTGAAGAAAGCCACAAGTTGCTCCATTCCTTGTGCATTCTCTTGTGTTAACAAAATAGCAACACTAACATCAGCTCCATAAGTATAGAGGATGAAATCCTTAGAATAATCCAGATTGATGAGTGTTGGCGAGAAATAAATTTCTTTCTTGATCTTGTTGAAGATATCCTTTCCTTTTATTTTCCATATGAAAACTATGTCCTTTTTTAGCATGAGGTTAATGGGCCTTACCAGTCCTGCATAGTTACAGATGAAACACCTAACAAAGTTGATCTTACCTAGGAATGACTGCAAGGATTTATTTTGTGCTGACAAGGAGACAACAAGGATGGTTGAAATGCACTGAGGATTAATAACAATACCATCCTTTGAGACCACATGGCCTAGTAGCTTTCCCTATGCCCTAAAAAATTTTCACTTCTTAGAGTTAAGAGATACCCCAAATTCTCTGCATATCTCAAATACCTTCTCCAGGTGAGACATATGATCCGCACTCTACTTTGAGAAGACAGTTATGTCATCTAATTAGACCATGATGAAATTATTGATATATTCTTTGAAGGAAATGTCTATGACACGCTAAAAGGTTACGCCTATGTTTGAAAGACAAAAGGTAATCTTATGATATGCATACTTCCCCCATTTGGTTGTAAATGTTATTATGAAATGATCCTCTTCCTTGACCATAATTTGATTGAATCCAGAATACCCATCCAACATGGAAAATCTGTGTGCCAGCCACAATATTAAAAATATGCTCCATAAAAGGAAAAGGATAATGATCCTTCAAGGATTCCTTATTTAAATTTATGAAATTGACATAGAGTCTAATTTCACCATTCTTCTTGTGCACTGGAACAAGATTCACGACCCAAGTAGAGTATTTGATGGGGAGTATTATATTTACCTCGATGAGTTTAGACAATTCTTTCCTTATGAGGGGCTTTATCCTTGGATTGACTGGTCTTTTATTTTGTTTGATGGGATTGATATTAGGATGAATGTCAATGAAGTGTTGAGTAACACTTGGATCAAATCCTTTGAGGTATTTCTAATCTCATGAGAATATATCATTGTATTTGTGACATAGAGAATTGAAGGACTTCTTTTCATCATGCATGCAATATTTACTTAGCAGAAACTCCTTGTTGCACAAAATAACAACTAAGGAGTAGTCTTCTTATGCCATGTGTATATACTTTTCTTCACCCTTGAACTCATCATTAGGGTTAAAAAATTTCTCTAAGGTGACAAACCCTTTAGGAAATTTATTTTTCTTGAGTTGAATCATTTGTTCACTGTATCTATCATATAATTCATCTCACATGTTTGAAGAGAACTCAGCTTCATTTTGAATGAACTAGAAAATATGTGGGTCACTATCAAACACTTTCTAGCTAGTATTATTGTCAAGGATATATTGATCTAGAGGATTTTCTGGTATCTAATAATTCCCTAAACTTCTGTAAACTATAACCATATTGTAAATCATTCTGAGACCTTTCTGACAGTATGCATAAATCCAAAAATAGAGTTGGGATGCAAAAGTTATCACCAATGAAAGGTTGGGTTGAAAACCTATCAACCATGATCAACTGGAAAATCACCCATCGACACATGGAAATCGGAAAAAGTTGAAAAATGGGTACATTTTTTTGTTTTTCAATCCTCCAGTATTTGGTGGTCATTATAAAAGGATGGCTATGGATTTTGTAGCTAGTGGGATCCACTTTTGTATCGGAGGGGGATCCTACCGCCATGAGGAAAATCTTATTGTCACCAATGTGGTAGGTCCTTAAGCCACCATGTGGCTTACCACCATGAGTTTGAATTCACCCATTATTCCTATCAAGGTTTCAAATTTTGAAATATGATGATAGGTTCACTTTATATGTTTCCATATTTTGTTACTGGAATATTACATTATTTTCATGGTTGAATTTTATATTACTTTGTAATTATTCACCATGTTATTTTCCAAGTTATTATATGTTTGGCAATGCTTGAGACCTCCTCAATGTTTAGGAAGTGGATAAACCTTATTTAATTACTAACTTGGCTGGGTCATATAAAAATCATATATGGCTCGCCCTTCTTATGGGCTTATCCCTTATATCTTGGTGGTTCAACATTAATTTTATCACAACAATGGATATATCTAACAACTTGGCATGGCAATACAACTTGCCACACGTACGTGGATTTATAAAATTTGGAACATCCACATTGTAGGGTGGGTAAACCATGCATAGGTAAATCAAATTTGCAAGAATGACTACACAACTTGCCACGATGTGGCATCAACATAGTTTGGCCTATATGGGTAGTTGAAATAGTGGTGGTTTGACAGCACATGGCTCAACCCACAACTCAGGAATCTTAACCAATACATGAGGCAACAAAAAATTACGGATGTGGCCTAAGCCATGTAAAAATAGGCATCCACACCTATATTTAAATATAGAAACCACCCCTCCCGCTAACAATGTGGGATATTTCCCATGGAGGCCAAAACAACCCAAAAAAAAGGAGATAGGGAGGTTCGAACCGGTGACCTCGAGGGCACAAGACTCATTCCCAATCAACCCACCATGGCAGCTCATCGAGTGGTAAAATGAGCTTGGCCATATTGAAAAAGGCCATTTTATAGAGACTGTGTTAAGGAAGATAGAGGGTAGTTTTCAGTCAAATGATATTTCCATCCACTTAGAGGTTAAATCATGATTTGAGCCCTTCTAGAGTTTTTTCATAAATTCAAAGAAAAATCTAGTGGTGGTGATATTTTTCAATTTAGGGTTTTTTTGAAATATTTAGGAAGCCAAATTGGATCTTATTTGATGGATAATTGAGGAAGAATAGTTTACAGATGCTACAGGAAAGTGGAGAACAGTCCTTGAAATACCATCAGTGTTCCTTCAAAGGTTTGAAGTACTATTTATGCAGGTTTACAATTCCATTAGAGTTTCATTATAAGAAACTATATGTATTTGCACGTTTTAACTAGTGGAGCGGTTCTAAAAGAACCCGAAGAAGTAGCCTTCGTTGGGTGAACTCTATAAATAATCATTGTGTCATTTATTTGGTTGAATTTGCATTCAGTTTACACATTTTTAATTAGTTTATAAACTTATTGGATGTAATTTTTTAAAAGGTAATTGACCATTAAAAGTTAGAAAAAAAATAATGGCTAATTAATGAACTTTGAAAGGTGCATAATTAAATGAAATGTTTGTTTAAATACTCAAGTTTAGTTTTAAACCCAAATTCAACATTTTAATTCAGTTTTGATCAATTTTTATTAGGTCATATTAATTTAAATTCTGAGAAACCGAAGGTGAACCTTATGTTCGAAAGAGGGTTTTTTAGATCAAGTGGTATCAAAGCAGTTAGATAGGTGGAATAGCTTTTAATTGTGTGTGGAAAATCTTGATTTCAATTTTAATTTTGGTTTTAGTTTTAAAAAAAATTGACATTTTGGGGCTTACTTATATTTTACAGTTTGCAGTTATTTAGAAGTATAGGTTGTGTTTGTAGGAAAGGAATCATGGGAAATTCATCCAAATAAGAGTAATTAGATGATCTTGAAGTAATTAATCGCTAAATTCAAGAAGAAAAATCTTTCCTGAGAGCTAAATTCTATTCCTTAAAAGAGGAAATAGTGTGGTTAAATCTGAGCCATAATCCTCTACAACCAAGAAAGAGGAATATGTCAATGAGATGCTTACATAGAGTAAGAAGTTGATGGATTTTGTTAAATAATTGCAAGAATAAATATATACCAAGGATGCCCTCTTGGTAAAGCTATAACAAGGTGAAAAGAAGAAGGAAATGCCTTTTAAAGAAGATGTAGGTACTATGATAGAAGAATGCACTATATTTTTTTCAGATTTTAATTCTTCCTCTAATTTAGTTTTAGACATTTATTTGGGTGAATTTGAAAAACACACTAATGGAATTAGGTATAAGCTAATGTTTAAAATGGGATTTAAAAAAATATGCCTTGGTAAGAATGACCAAGGTGATGTTAACCCAATACAGGTAGAGGATCAACCTCGGTTTGTAGGTTTGGGTTATTCTAGTGGGTAAATGTAAATTGGATAAAGTCCCAAAACAGCTGAAGGAAGACAAGGTTCCAACAACAAAGATTATAAGCCACTAGATTCATAGGATTCAGCTTTCAAGAGGAATAATGAAAGGTATAAGAAAATAGGTAAAAGAGGTAATGAAATTCCATTTCCTTCCACTTACACTAAAAATAAAACTTAGGGGAAATTGAATCCTAAAAATTCTAGAACAATCATTCAATTTGAACAATATAGCTTTCGTAGAAAAAAATATGCTTTTCCTTGCACGTGTTGTTGAGGTACTAATAATTCTATAGCATATTGTTGGAAGAGGAAAACTATGCTAAGGAATTTAATGCCTTTTGTGAATGATGAGGTAGATGCTAAAGACCAATCTCACCATGATGAGGTGAGAAATGGCAAAAAGGTTACCTCTCCTAAAAAGAGGAAAAAATTGGGTAAGTTTCCTAAAAACAAGGACATACAATTTTGTACCCATTGCAATAGGAAAGGACATGGTTTTGGGAAATTTTGGAATGTTCATTTAGTACAAAAATGGAAAGTTAGGAAACCAACAAAATTAAACCCAACTCATGTAGCCCAAATTTTTACTAAGGAAGTAAAACCACCTAAACAGGAAAATGTTGTTAAAAGGGATGGTAAAATGTTCCTTAGTTTTATGTTCGCATAACAATGATTATTGATAGTAGGAAAAAATTTCAAAGTTATATTTTAGGGATTCCTGATGTTTAATAAAAGGGATTTTTCCTATGTATATAATCAACTTTGAAAAATAATTTGGAAGTAGTCATAGGGGAGATTTGAGTGACAGGTTCATCATACTCATATTCATCTTCTCACATTTTGGTTGGAAATTCCATTTTTGGCAGTAGTGTATGCATTTAGAGTCATTGTTTTAAATGTCATTGTGCAATTCTATGACATCTGTTTAATATTGTAGGTAATATACAAACTTCTTGTGTCTATACAAGGTAATTGCACATAAATAACGTCAATTATTTTTAAGGAGTTTATTTGTGACTACTATAGGTATTTACAATTAGTGTGTACATTGTTTGCACTAAAAAAATGGTGTGCAGGTATTGCTTGGTGGTCATTTGTAGTAGTTAATTAGTTCACAGATATGGGTAAGCATATAGTTTGATCTATCCTTTTATAGTTCAGTATGTATGGATATAATTAGTAGATTCACATGGATACAGTTTTAATGACTATAGCTATTTTTAGGCATTGATGATCTAATGTATTATGGATAGTGAATATTTATAGTGTTTAACGGTTTCAGATGGAAAGTGGGTACAAGCCTAATTGTGGGTAGTTTAGATGTCTGATATGCTAATATGTGTTTATGGAATTGGAATTTTTGTAATCCTTCATATTAAAAAGTGACAGTTTAACACTCGATTTCCATAATAGAATGGGTGTTATTATCTAGTCACTTATTTTTGATGACATTAAAGTGGGTTTGACAGTTCACAGTTGTGTGCAGAGTTGACAGGGTTGTAGCATATCAGTTAGACACTAGGTAAATGGGTATCATTATCTGAATGGTTTATGTGACTAGATAATCAAATATTTTCATTTTATTAACCTATAATCAATTTTTTGGGTTTATGTATGAGTTTGTGTAATGTAAGATGAGTTAACATGTTTTGTGGGGTGATAAACATTTTTTTGTGGAAAAAAATCCTTTTCAGTTAGGAGGAGTGATATTTTTCTTATATTTTAAAATTCCCTAAACTTCCATAAACCATGACCATGTTCTAGAGCATTCTGATCCCTTTATGACGGTATGTAGAACTCCAAAAATAGAGTCTAGATGTAGAATTTATGGTCGATTAAAGATTTAGTTGAAAACAGGTCAACCGTGGTCAACTGGCGAATCATGCGTTGGCACATGGAAATCAGAAAAAGGTGAAAAAATGGTAAATTTTTGTGTTTTTTATCCTCCAGTATTCAACAGTCATTGTAAAATGCCAACTATGGAGTCCGTAGGCAGTGGGATCCACTTTTGTATTAAAGGGGGACCCTTTCACCGTGAGGACTATCTTATTATCGCTGATGTAGTGGGTCCTCAAGCCACCACATGGCTTGCCATCATGAGTTTGAATTCACATGATATGACTATTGATGTTCAATAATTGGACTATGATGATAGGTTCACTATACATTTTTCCATATTTCGGTATTGGAATATTATATTATTTTCAGGGTCAAATTTTATATTACTATGTAATTATTCACCATGTTATTTTCCAGGTTACTATATGTTTGGAAATTCTCAAGACCTCTTCAATGTTCAGGAAATGGATTAAACTCATCTATTTACAAACTCGGTTGGGTCATATAAACATCATATATGGCTTGCCCTTCTTACGGGCTTATACCTTATATCCTGGTGGTTCAATGTTAAGTTTATCACAACAACAAATATATCTAATAACTAGGCATGGCAATATAACTCACCACACCTGTGTGGATTTAAAAAAACTTCAGTACATCCATATTGGTGGGTGGGTCAACCATGCATAAGTCTATCAACTTGGCAGGTATGACTACACAGCTCACCACGACGTGGCAACAACACAACTCGTCCTGCATGGGTAGTTGAAATAGTGGAAGTTTGATAGTGCATGGCTTGGCCTAGAACTCAGAAAACCAAACCAATGTATAGGGAAACCAAATGTTGCAGATCTGGCCTAAGCCATGTAAATATAGGGTTCCACATCTATATTTAATCATCAAAACCACCCCTCCCACTATCAATGTGGGATATTTCCCATAGAGGCCAAAACAAGCCAGTTAAAAAGGAGATAGGGAGGTTTGAACCGACAACCTAGAGGGCACAAGAATTGTGCCCAACCAACCCACCATGGTATCTCATCAAGTGGTAAAAAAATCTCGACCATATTTAAAAACGAATTTTCCCATAGATTGTGTTAAGGTAGTTAGAGGGCAGTTTTCATTCAAATGAGATTTCCATCCGCTTAGAGGTTGAATCATGATTTGAGCCCTTCTAGATTTTTGCAATAAATTCACTGCATAATCTAGTGGTGGTGTTATTTTTTGATTTATGGTTCATTTTAAATCATTAGGACGCTCAATTTTAGTTTAATTGATGGATACCTAAGGAATAATAGCTTTCATATGCTACAAGACAGTTGAGGATGATCCTCAAAATACCATTTGTGTTCCCTCAAATGTCTAGAGTACTATTTATGCAGGTTTAAAATTCCATTAGAGTTTCATTGTAAGAAAATCTATGTAATTTCAAGATTTAACTAGTGTAACGGTTCTAAAATAACCTGGAGAAGTAGTCTTCATTGGGTGAACTCCATAAACAATCATTGTTTCATTTATTTGCTTGGAATTTACATTCAGTTTACACACTTTTAATCAATTTATAAACTTATTGGATGCAAGTTTTTAAAAATGAATTGACCATTACAAGTTGAAAAAAATAATAGCTAATTGATCAACTTTAAAATGTGAAAAATGGAATGAATGGACTTCTTAAATACTCAAGTTCAGTTTTGAACCTAAATTGAACATTTTAATTCAGTTTTGATCAATTTTTGTTAAGTCATATTAATTTATATGCTGAGAACTTGAAGGTGATCCTTATATTTAAAATATATTTTTCAGATCATAGATGGCCTAATCACCTTTTTGACGTATTGTGTGTTTCCTTTGACAAAGTCCTAAGCTAGAGAAAATTGTGTACCAAGTGCAACCATCTAATCTTATTCCTTGTTCATTTTCCTTGGCACCACCTACAGGTTCATAACATAAAATCCCTCAAGGAGGTCCCAAAATATATATTTATATGCTTTAATAAGGTTATTATTCTCCACATACTTACTTGTGACTTGGTGGATGATCAATTTTGTGTCCCCATAGATCTGCAGTGCCTTAATATGTCTCTTCTTAGAAATAAGAAGACCATGCACAAGTGCCTCATACTCTGTTACATTGTTGGAGCATGTGAATTATAACCTATGTGTAAAGAATAACTTATCATCCATAGGAGAGAATAGAAGCACACCTTTGCCTGCACCATTCCTTCTTCTAGAGCTGTCAAATTACAACTTACATAGACCGTCATTTTCTTCACTCTTCTTGAGCGCGTGTGGCAACACATATTCTTATTAAAGGATGTAATAAGTTTCAAGTCCAATTTCAAGGGATTCAATCTCCTTAGTATATGGATCAAATTTATGATTCCTTTCTGCCCACTCATCTAGTAATGAATTAGGTAAAGGAGGAGGTGCAAATTGTTCTTTTGAAAATGAGACTTGTACTTAATCTTCTTAGATTAGGTGATTATCTTGGAGAGGGGATGGGTCATATGACTCAACATGATGGAAAAATAATGGCTTAACTTGTATGGTAAACTAGGTACCATACCTTGGCTTTAGTAACATATGGGACCAATTAGAAAACAAGTAGCCACCTACTTTAGTAGTGAAATCTCTTGATAAACAAAAGGAAAACAAAGGAAGTAGTTCAATGATTGACACATATTGAGTTATTGTGAGGCTTGGACATGCATGGAGGGTTAACTCAAGATCCTTAATGAATCCTAGACTGGTAATAGTATACCCATCAGGTTATAAGACTCCTTTGGACAAAGGGTTGTACTTATGACCCAAGAAAACAACAATTTTCTTAAGCACAATAGAAGTAATACCCTGTGAGTCAATCATACAATTATGGACAAGGTATTTTCCTATGATAAGCTATGTATACAATGGTGGGGTTTTGAAAACCTTACTTACTTGATTCTCCTTTGCTTGATAGATATTGAAAGCAACATGAGGTCTTTGAATAACTGGGTCTACACGTGAAAGTTGAACCAGAGCTTCATACAACAAGTCACGCTGAGATGGAATGGCCAAGGCATCCCAAATTGTGAAATTTACATTTTTCATCTTCATCTCGTCCACAATGTTGAATGGGAGGCCCATTGATTTATGAATTTGAGGCACATGAACATCTTTTCTTGATTCTTCAGGTATAGAGGTAGGTGCCTTAGCTGGCGTAGAGGCTTCACCTACCAAAGGAGGGATGTGCACTGATTGTGTTGGAGCATTACATGGAACCTCATGTGCAGAGACTTGTATGTCATGATTCTTAGGTAAACTTTATAAATATTTTTGCTTTTGAGGATGAGCATGTGTTGCAGGAGCTAATGGTTGTGCACCAGAATCAAACATTCTTTTCTTATACCTTGTGTTATCAGTAACCTGGGCGCACAGTCTATTTATGTCATCTACAACTTGATTAATTACAAATAATTATTTGGCACCAAAGAACATAAGGTTAGCTTCAGGAACTTTTTTATTTTCTTGATTATCAAACTCTCTTGAGTTTCTAGAAGGTTCACCAATAGAAGCAGAATGAATCATGTAAGCATGCACACATGCAACATTGGCACAATGATTCTAACTGTGAGGCATATTGCAAGGAAAGCACCATTCTAAATCTTGATCCATATTGTTCTGAACTAGAACTAGTGCTTTTTTTATGATGGGCACTAGAAGAGGTTGTATAGGAGGACCACTTACAAGGGAAGGTTCACATTATCATGTCATCTGTCATTTTTTTAGTTTTTCCCATATCTATTATTTGTATATTGATTTCTTAAGGGTTGATGGATTTGATTATATGCTTGATTAGAACTATTTTCGAAGGTTTTTGCATGTTTCTTTTCTAGTGATATGAATTTATTAGATAAGTTCCTAATTAGGGCCTTTATTTCTTTATCTTCCTTTTGTTGCATGAGAGAATAGGATGTGGATGTTGTGCATTGAGCACTCTAATTAGGAACAAGAGCAATAAAAGGCTGGGGCGTGTGAGGAATTTATGGAAATAAGGGCGCGGGCAGCCTAGGAGCTAACTTTCCCACATGGATGAGACTATTCTATGCCCTTATTGTAATATTGTAAGAAAAAGTTAAGGTTCTACCCCCCATGGATTGAATCATGACTAAGATGTCACTATTCAAATCCCTTAAGTAATATAGGAAGGCATGCTGGGCTATAGGCCTCACTACTTGAGGGATTTTATCCCACATCTTATGAAACCTAATATTAAAATCAGTCATCTGATCATTGGGTGTTATTTTTATTGTCGTCAGTTGTTCCACTAAAGAAAGGTGATCTGAATTATCTTAAAAGTAGTTACAAAGATTCATTCCAAGCTCGTCCTAGTTTGTAATAGATGTAGGTCTTAGTATTTTTTACTATTGAAGTGATTTTCCCTTAAGCGAAGCTGTAAGGATCCTAATTGCTACATCATCATGTGTAACTAAGTAGAAATAACATATATTAGATACATCCTGGATGTGCTCAACAGGGGTGACTTGATTCTCACCAATGAAGTATGGGATACTTTTGAGCGTGGCTTTTGGCATATCATGTTACACATTGAGAACAAGATTACTTCCTCCATTAAAGTTGGAAAATATTCTCATAGGTGGTGGTGGAGCTACCATGATAGGTTACACAGGAGGCCTACTAAGAGGTGGAGTTGAAATTGCACGACGCGTTGGAAATGGAGATGTGTGTGCAATAGTTATACTACGCATTCTTCTCTAAGATAACTGGAGGTATTTAAAGAACACTTCAGCTGTTGTCCTTTATCTAGTATGTAATATTCTCATGAAAGGTGTGTATAATGATAGAAATAGTAGATTTAAGTGTTGGGATTCACTAAGTGTGTTGTAACAAGCTTCCAAAGGTTGGGAATCACTAATTCACACACTATAACTTAGCAATGATGAAATTTAAGATTTCAATGTTGGTCACACTGGGTGTGCCAAAAAATGTTAGAGATCAAACTTGCACCCATCCTAGATCAGGTTGAATTGGGTCATTGAGGAAACAATGTGATAGTCTCCAAGTTGTGGGAACTTGAGCACTTGAGAGAGACCTCCGAAGAAGGAGGGTTCCTTTTCCTATTTCTAATGATATTACTTCTCATGTTGAGTAGACAAAGTATGATACTTAGCAGAAGGAACACATAAAAGGTTCATGCACGTGAGAACGGGGTGCATTCAAAGGTGTGAGAAGGATAGGGAAGGACACGCGCGTGAAAGACAAGGACAGATTCAGGACTTAACCATTTTTAGGAGTATGGGCTATTTTTGGAGATAGCGTATAGAGAACACAAACTAGATAAAGACTTACATGACACGCATAGGATATTTTTGGAAGAGCAACTACCAATCACTTTGCATTGGTTTGGGTGAATAATAGAATGCTATTTCTAGTTAACAAGAAGAGATCTATTGTTAGCACACTTGCATGTGTCTATTATTGTAAAGACGTGCATAGACTATTTTAAACATGTGACCTATTTTGCGAATTATGTAAGTGGTGAAGGGAAAGTCCCTACTCTTTATAAATATGTAGTGATCCACGTAGTATAGGGGGAAATATGTAAGGACTAGATATAGGTTATTGTGAAGTTATGCTGCCAAATCTGATACGCGCATGGGATTATGGTGTTAATTATTGTAAGAAGCTTATGTGTATTTATTATGTTTAATATAATGGAGTGTATTGAATGATTTAAGGTGTTAAACATTATTACAACTAAATCTTGTATGGAAGAATTCATTATGGCTATTACTTAAATCTATTACTCTTTAGATTTAGATCTAGAATATGCTCTGTAGAATGTTATACTATTTATGGATTTGAATACATTAACTCTTCTTCTTGTTAACATCCTACTCAAGAAACCCTAAAGAGGGGCCTAGTACCTTTACGCACTTTAGGTGAGAACTCAGTCTAGGTTGACTGATGTGTTAACATGCCTGGGTTATTACTGGTGAATTCTAGGCTGAATCATTGGTTCTGTTGCCGAGACCTCTTTTCTAGTTTTTTTTCAGGATGGTTTGATGATGAAGACATACCGGTTGACTCTCGCAAGTTTGGAGGAGTGGATACATGATCTAGAAGAAGAGTACGCATGGAGGTTCAACATCAGAATATGAGTTTAACACATGTGCATGGGTGGAACTAAAATATGTATGACAAATTGTATGAGAGATTCTTTGTTATTTTTCTGGTATAACTATATGAGTGGCTGGTTGCTTATATGTCTAAAAGGGATTGGAGGTATCATGCACTTTTCTAGGTGCAAGAAGAATTTTAGGCCCTCTATGATGCTGATCTGATTTGGACACGTGCTACTCTGGATACTTGGTTTTGTGGTGTTCTGAACAGTTATATTCTGGAGTATTCAATTTCCACTTATTCTTTCCCAGAGGTAGCATAATTAAATTTTTTACGATATCCTAGGGGAACTTACCTACAAGGCATTCTACTGGCGATCAAAATCTTGATGGTAACACTGAACATGGAAATAAAATTGATGGCTAACTAAACCACACCACACATGGAGGAAGGAGAAGGTTTGGTGCAAGATGGAAGACCTAGTAGACAGAAAGGAAGAGAGAAGAAAGGTGGCTTGAGTATAATGAGGCACGCGAGATGGAGATAGAGAAGTAGTGAGATGTTACATAGGGGAATGAATTTGAGGAGAGAGATGGATCACGAAGGATTTGGAGCTCACGCAGAAGGCATAGAGCCAGAGCATCAGGAACTCCCCCATTTGGGAAAGCATGACAGAGAACCCCCCTTGACCTCACATAGAAGCACACCAGTAGAGATAACCTGGGTCATGAGCGCGCATCTAAATCTACCTAGAAACCTAGCCCTTGCACTTGGTTTTCCAGTATCTAGTATGACAAACAATCAACAAGCTAATTTAGGCAGTGGGAGAGCAGGAGTAAGTCACATAGCAAGTACATCGATGGCAGGGAAAACATATTCACTATTTTTTGGAGGTACCTTTTTAGGTGCATCATCCACACATAATTTGAGCACGTAGAATTTTGGGCTCACTTCTGGGAGTGGTCACACTTCACAGACTATAGGGGTTCAGTTTAGTACTATTGTTAGGATAAAGGGAAGTACATCCACTAGTAAAATTTTAGCTACAAGTGGAGGATCAAGAGGTATAGCTGGTTCTAGTTCCGATGGATCTGGTGGGTTTAGAGGTAGAGGAAACACATGAGGTTCTGGATCAAGTAGGCAAGGTCTGTACTAGCCCCAAAATATTTACACAGATATGTCTCTTTATTTTCCCGAATATAGGGGCATAGAGGATACTACTGAACACGTGCACATGTGTAAAATACTATGGCGTGTAGAGGGAATCAGGTATTTTAAGCACAGGGAAAGTCCATTTTAAACTACGTTATAAGAACGCGTACATAGTTGGTATAGAAATTTTGACCCTGATCAGACTTGCGTAGATTATGCAGTATTAAAAGATGCTTTCCTTAAAGAGTTTCACATCCCTGTGTTTGAGCATAATAGTATAAGCATGCTCAAGGATACTAAGAAAGACACTTATGAGAATTTTAGGGAGTATGATTACCATTTCAAAACACTTTTATCTAATATTTCTTATGATATTCATCCAAGCCACCATGCATAATGGTTTGTTGGAGATCTGATTACACCATTTAGAAGGGCACTATCACATAAGACATAAACTGATCCATGTGAAGCACTTTAAGAAGCCTTACACATTGAGGTAGTCGTAAGTATAAACAATGAGGTCAACCCATTTTTAGAAGAACAGATTGCAGCTATGGAAAAGTAGTTGGAGAATCTATCAGAAAATTCAACACATGAGACACGCATGGGGATTTGGTGTACAGATTATGAAGTCAAAGGTCACACAAAGGATAGTTGTCCCCACATATCAATGTGTTCATTATTACTAGACTATGAGATATGCCATTTGAATCATGATGCTAGCCACTTCCCATTATTAAAATGTGTGATAAGGAATAACGTCTCTTACTACTACAAAATTTGTAGGTCCACGACTCAAAATACAAAAGACTACTGGCTAATTGGTTAGATCCATTATGCTCTAGATATTGGTGTGTGATAGATAGGAGTATCAGATAACTCTAAAGGAAAGAATGAGCATTGGGATTGGAATCACAATCAAGCGCGCTATGATCGGAATGAAGGGAGTTTTGAAGGAGTTCGTGGCAGAGGTCGAGGATACCATGGTGGATTCGGTGGATGAGGCTATGGTGGTGGATGAGGATATTTTCCTCCAGGAACATGTTATACATGCAGATCTCTTGACCACTACAGGCACGAATGACCTTAGAATATTAATTTTTCTATGGAAAGAATTATAGCTATGAGGAATGTCTAGACTTATATGAACATATTAGTAAGAAACATAAACAAGAAAACAAAGGCACATGGATGGTTAGTATACAAAGCATTGTGGAAAATCAATGGATGCCAAAGTTGGAACCAAAATCCAAGATATTTCCTGTAAAGATCACTACCCATGCTAAAGTGGAGCACACCAAAGAAGTGTTGCAGTAGAAGCATACCATCACTAAGAAGGAGGCCCTATATGCACGGTACCCATATCCTATCAATTAGAAGGAGGTTTATTAGGAAACCATGGAGGTACTTAGAAATCTTCAGGGTGAAATACAATATTTAAAGGAGAAATCATGGAAGATGGAGAAAAAAAGAGCAGAAAAGACGGTCCAAATTGATATTGATGACTTGAAGGAAGTGTGAAAAATGTTGTGCCAGGAGAATATCATTCCATTATTAGGGAATTGGCTAAAGGGAAACACTCTTCCCACAAGTATTGAGACTAGATGGTAGATCCTGCATGTAAATCTCCCTCCCCATAGCTTAGACTATGACAAGGAAATCACTTTGAATGTTGTTGTGGATGGATGGATTTTGAGTAATATATTAGTTGATACATGAACAAAAGTCAATGTTCTTAATTTAGATGCATGAGTAAAGATGGGGAGGCCTCTAATTCAACCATCCTCGAATGTATTATTCATGGCTAACTGAACTAAGGCCACTCCCATCGTATTTTTAAAAGATTCATCCATTATTATACAGGGAACCAAGTTCACTTGGGATTTTGAGGTTTTAGTGCTTGCAAAGGTAGATAGATTCCCAACTCTACTTGGGCGCCCTTGGTGCTATGCAAATAATGTTGATCTTTTATTCAAAAAGGGTTATATTAGTTTTGAAAACAAGGAGGAAAGAGTTATTATCCCTTTAACATATGGAAAATTTGTACCATATGTTGAGCCTTTGAGTGAGGAATATCTAAATAGGATTTATGTACGCACCATCCGGGACCCAGAAGTGCTCGAGCCATCTAAAGAAGGAATCCTTCAGTGGGAAGATGCACAATCTATTAATGATGCTACAAGTGTTGTGTGTGATAATTGGGCTCATAGTACTTATGATTTGGTAGGGCACGAAGTAAGAAGCACATTTGCGTTGAACAACAGACCTCATTATATCAGGAGAATAAACAACTCAGTACCTTGATACACTAGAGAAGGAGACCCTACGGTATTTTTGTACACCATGGAGGAACAGTGGATAGACCATTTGGAGAGACATAATATGCTAGTATATACCTTTTGAGGCATGACAATGCGCTGGTGGGTGGTTCACAAGGATAATCTTGTAGGATGGAATGAAATAAGGATTTCTCTTTTTACTCGGTATTGCAGGAGTAATGCACCTACTCAAATATGCACTTATTATGGTAATCAACCTATTCAGCACCATGTTTAGTAGTGTGAGAGTCTTTGGAAAGAGGGGCAAGAAGCTTTACAACCTTCACTCTGGGTGCACAAATTTTATTCCACTTTACAAGGTTGCGCGCATGCTTGGTATGTATATGCGGAACTCCATAGGGAGACTAGAAATTGGTAGGATTTTATTGCAGGACTAATCCAGACTTTTTACTACTTCTCTACTAAACCTCCAGTAGAAGAGGCATTAAGGGTTATAAAGCACTTAAATATGGGAGATAGTTCTAAGGTGGAGGAACTCATTCAAGAGTTATTTGATGGAAACAATTCATGAGTGATTTTTTTTGAAGAAACAGAGATAGATGCCACACTACTTAAGTGATCTTGTCTTGAGAAAGAAAAAGGAAAGATGGTCTACTTAGTGGATGATGAAGAAGTAGAAAATATGGATGTAGATCATTCAACAGGTAGGCATGAGGTTTTGGATAGTATAGATAAGACCATGCATGCCTATCATGAACCTATGAAAAAAAATAAAGTGCATATTGGATCAGATGTTGAACCTAAGGAATCCATAATTGGATATTATTGGTATGACTATGAAGTGGCAAAAATCATTGAGTTATTATGAGATTATCAAGACTTATTTCTTAAGGGTAACCATGAACTAAAAGGTGTGTATGAATCATTAGGATAAATGAAGATAAATCTTAAGGAAGGTGTGTATCTGGTTAGGAAGTGACCCTACAGGATGAAACCCAACTTGCATGAAAAAGGTCAAAGAAGAAATTGACAAATGTTGAAGTTTGGAATCATCAAGCCCCTGGAAAAATTAGAATGGGTTAGCCTAATGGTGATCAGTATAAAGAAATATGGTTGGATTATGATATGTGTGGACTACAGGGAGCTGAATGTTGCATGTGTGAATGATCCCTTTCCTATGCCATTCACCAAGGAAATATTAGAAGGCATTATAGGGTGTGAGGTCTATTCCTTTACAGATGGATTTTCTGGGTGTCATCAGGTTAAGATTGCACATGAGGATAAGAAAAATATTACTTTTACTACTTAGTGGGGAATATTTTCCTATACTGTGATGCCTTTTGGTCTGAAAAATGCGCATGTTGCATTTTCAAGCATAGTTGTCCAAGCATTCAAATATTTTATTCACATCTTCTTGCAGGTTTATTTAGATGATTGGACGGTGTATTGACTTGTTAAGGATCATTGTGAAAATATACACTTTATGTTTGAAAGGTGTCACCTGTTAAGATTATCTTTGAACATCAAGAAATGGATATTTTCTACAACATTTGGCACACTGTTAGGGCACATCATTTGGTTTATCTAGCTAAGGTTGCAGTTATTATCGACCTAGAAGAGCCTACCAGTCAAAGTGAGGTACGTGGATTCTTAGGTCACACTAGGTATTATAGGAAATTTATAAAAGGGTATGCTAAGGTTGTCACACCCTTAGAAGAGTTACTAAAAGGAAAATATACTTTCTACTAGGGAGAATTGCAGCAGCACGCATTCGAGACATTAAAGGAGAAACTTACTACAATGCCTATTCTACTCTTCCCTTCATGAGACCAACCGTTTCATGTACATGTGGACACCTCTGGCATGACCATTTGCGTGATGTTGGATCATCCTGGAGAAGGTATTATAGATCATCCTATCTATTTTTCTAGTATAAAGTTGAATCTTTCAAAGAAAAATTATACAACTACAGAGCACAAAGCTTTGTCAATGATCTATGTGCTACATAAATTTAGACATTACCTGCTAGCAACACCATTTATATTCTATACCGATCACATGGAATTAAAGTATTTGGTAAAAAAGGTTGTTTTAAAGGGATACATATGTCAGTGGGTACTCTTATTCCAAGAATTTTATTTCACAGTTGTGGTAAAACTAGGGAAAAGTAATTCTAGACCGGACCATTTATCCAGAATACAGTCAAGAGAAGATGCACAGGAAATTGAAGATACCATGCTTGATGCATAGTTATACAAGTTACAATGCATGCCATTGGAATTAGAGAACATTGTTGTCTTTCTATGTACATACATAACGCCAGAAGGGATGAAATTCTTAGAGAAGAAACAACTTTCCATTTGTGTGACACGACACTGTTTATGTTGATTAGCAGTGACCTGTACAACTTAGGCCAAGATGAAGTATTGTGTCGATGTGTATTAGAACATGAGCACATAGATATCATGGAAAAGGCTCATGGTGGTATTTCAGGTGGGAACTATGAAGGTGATACCACTACACGTAAGATTCTACTCACTGGATTATGGTGGGAGACCCTGTATAAATATTGTAAGGCATATTGCAAGGCTTGTGATCACTGTCAGTGCCTTGGAAAACTAAGACAAAGAGATGAAATTCCTTTAAGACCTATTCCTAGTGTAGAACCATTTGAGAAATGGGCTATAGATTTTTTGGGTCCTATTTCACCAGCCACGCATAGGACTGGATCGTGCTATATCATCACTTACACAGATTATCTGACAAAGGTGGGTAGAAGCAGTACCTACAAAGGATTGTACAAGAACTACAACTAGGTTTCTATGGGAAAATATTATTACAAGGTATGGATTCCTGTTGATTTTGACAAGTGATAGGGAACACATTTTTTTAATGAGAAAATCAAAATTCTATTAGATGAGTTCATGGTTGTGCACCATAAGACTACACCATATCATCCTCAGGAAAATGGGAATGTTAAGGCTTTCAATAAGATCTTGAGCTAGACATTGACAAAAAATTGTGAATTAAGGAAGAATTAGGATGATAAATTTTTTACAGTGCTTTGGGTGTATAGAACAACATACAAGTGGTTGAACAAGGCCACACCCTTTCAATTGGTGTTTGGCACAGAATCAATTATTCCTATGGAATTCATGTTATCTTCTTTACGTATTGCTCATGATGGAGGTCTAGCTGATGAACAAGCCTTAGAAGAATGAATTGGAAAGTTAATTAAGATAGAGATGAGTGATAAGCAATAGCACACTGGAGTCAGAAGCAAGAAAAATATAGGCATAAAGCATGACATAACATGCACATTAGGGAAAAGAAGCTTGAGATAGGATAGATGGTGCTTCTTCATGATTCTAAGTTTTTGTGCCATCTAGGAAAGCTCAAAGTACATTGGTTAGGACCATATGTTATCACTTACATACTTGAAGTAGGATCTTGTTAGTTAGAAACACTTGATGGAATACTGTTACCCAGTTACTTCAATGGGAGTAGGCTGAAGCCCTACTATAAATAACTATTCTTGGTGTTTGTAATAAGGTAGTATTACCATTTAGATTAGGATTTAAATTATGTATTCCCTTAATGTATTTCCTTCCTCATCGTTATGCTTTGTCAATTTAGTTGGGTTTTTGTGAAATAAGTGCATTTGCGTGCCAGAAGCTAATTACCATTTGCAGTATTTATTATGCGTAGAGGACTGTCACATACCATTTGTGTGGGGTGGTTATTGAAAAATGGGTACACATAAAGGAGCAAATTGCTATAGGTGTTATTCAAGTTTGAAGAGTTGATGGAAAAAAGATTGCTTCCAAATAAGGACCATAGATGGAGATAAACTGAAGAAACATGATAACAAGAGGTAAGCAGCGTCCATGGAGACTACTAAGAGAAGGTGCACAGTGGTGAGGTACTCAGGCACATGGATGTACATTGAAGATATGTCTATAGCCAGAAGGTGGCGAGGCATGTTAAAAGGTTATAGATGAAGGTGCGAAGATGTACCATGTGGAAATTGTGAAAATTGTCAATTAATGAGAGGATTATTGGTAGGTGAAGGAGTAATAAATGTACTAAATTTTTGAAAATCTATATAAGGATGGGATACGATTTCATTTTTACCATTGTAATCATGAATAATTAAATGATCTAAGTACAAAATGAGCTGAGTTAATCATGTTGAGGTGTAAAGAGAGTGAAACCAGACATGGAAAGCATATTTGTGTGCAGGAGAACCTTATGTCCCCACTGGTGAAGGGTTTGAGTGAAGAAGAGCGTTACGAAAGAGCTAGGACACATGATTTCAACTAGGGAACACAAATTTGAGCTAGGGTTGGACTTTCTCATTACAAAAGATAGAAGACAAGCATTTGCACACTACAGAGGATAGGAAGTTGTGACTTATAGATGACAGCAAAGAAAGAACCCGCCATATGAGCCAAGGGAAAGAAGAAAGTGGAAGCAGAGGTTGAAATTTCTCCCGAAATTAATTTCTCAAAGATGCAATACCCAGAAGGTGTGATATTGGGACAAGAATAGGATTATCACTTCCGTAAGTGTAAGATAAGTGATTACAACCACCACACATCATATAATAACAAGGAATTAGATGCGCTGTTGAGTATGAAGAAAAACAAGTGCACCAGTAGAGGACATGCCAGTGTATGATGACACTGGAGAGAAGTTGTTAAATCATATTAGAGTCTACCAGTTGTATGAGCTTCTGTATTTCAAAAAGTATGAACCTTTGTATAAGTGGTCAATGAGTAGAGTACATGAAGACTTTTTCTATTTTTTTAGACAAAGAGTAAGGATTACAACTGCATTGATTTCAACAATAATAGGATTAAAGGACACAAGAGTGGATCTAGATAGTGATTTGATAGATAAAGTATAAATCCTAGAGACACAGAAGGAGTTAGGGTATACCAAGGGTCTGCATAGAATGGATATCGACAAATTGAAGAAGTACCCAGTGGTATAGGTAGCTGGACATTTAGTGACCAAATTGAATGATCAAGAGAGATGGTCACATGTGAATACAATGTGGCTACGCATTTTAAGGAGAATGTGAATATTTTACAACATATCAGGCTCTATTTCAGAGAATATCATCAATAAAGTTCACACAGGTGAGAAAATCAGTTTCAGTGCTATCATATTGTCCCTTGTATTTATGGAGATAAGAGTGCTCGATGGGCCAAAGAACAACATCTAGGATTATCCCATGCAGAACAAGTCCCTTATGTAAACATTTGACAAATACTTTTGTGAAGGGTCAATGAGTGGATCATTCAAGTAGAGGGTGAAGATGTGGTATGATCGACTCCACAAAAAATTTGAAGAGGAGTGGCACATCCCCAAAGAGATACCTTTGGTGGTGGGAAATGCAATCCAATATTTGGTGTACCAGCAGTTTTGCATCACGTGATTTTCTATTAAGGATGGGACTTGGAGCCCCTGGTGCAAACTTTCAAATGCCTTCACAACACACTACTTATAGGCATCAATCTATTACTTTACTGATGTGTGTCAGCTGAATTTTGTTGCAGAAAAGGTAGACTGTGACTACTACACACTGAGGAAGACATGTGTCTATCTAGGTCAAACTTCCTATATTGATAGGCTAATTTTAGATATGATAAGCATGAATCTTGTGAGTCTAATGATTGGAGATAGTGGAGCTATGTTTATATACCTTCATATTAAACCTAAGTTAGAGGGTGACAAGTATGTAGAGAATGAGTTCATGCTCCCAGGGCCACCTAAGGGAAAGCATACAATGGAGAATGTACCAGCTCCAAATTCCACAAAAATGGTAGATGTAGATGATGAGGAGGAAGAACATGGGGAAAGTGGTTGCTTGGATCATAGGGGATAGAGGCAACCCATAAATAGGGTAGAAGTTGAGCATGTAAGTACTCCACCTTAGGCATAAGAAGAAGGAGATGGAGAATTGGAAGTAGGAGCACATCCTGAATAAATATAGTTTAAGAGGGTGTTTAGATGAACAAGAAATTGAGGCGTTACTCCACAATCAGTTTATGAAGATCACCATACCTCTCTCAACAGAAGGAGACAACTGAGAAGATAAGGAGAAAATTGAAGCTAAACGAGGAGGTGGAGGAGTCTGAAGAGATTTCTCTTGGATCTCCTATACAATCAAAGGATGTGGAAGAGCCTAAGGATGAAGAAATGAAGGATGATGAAGAAGAAGTAAAGTAGTTAGGAGAAATAGAGCAAGATACTACTCAGGAAATAGAGGATCCAACTCCAAACCTTAGCACACAAGTTCCTAAGGGGCCAAGATTAAGAAGGGAAAGTGGAGAGTATGTTGTGCTTGTCATGGGATATGAAGAAGAAATAATTAAAATTGTCTGCGTGTGATTCTAGAATACAGTGGGCATCAGGGAATTGTATAGGTGGGAGTTGATGGACCCTAACATGGTAACCATGCATGCAAAGAAATAGTTGTCATGGTCCATACAAACTCATATGGACGAGCCCGATTTTGATATGTGTGAAGAGTCATATATGTCAAGGAGAATGAGGAAGGCACCAAAAAATAGGAACATAACCATCAAGACAACTGTTATGACTTATGAACAAGTGAGTAATGCCTTAGTGAAGGTATCTATAGAGGTGGCGCATTGTAATTTGGATAATGCTACCACTATTAAAGCACTAAGAGAAGATATCAAAGCCAAAGATTCGTGTGTCTGAAAGGAGAGAAGGACCTAGAAAAAAATAATAATGGGGTTCTCATCGACATGGCAGAGGAAATTAGAGATCATGTCCTATAAAAAAACTGCACTTGGAGCCCAAGGTACTAAAAAGTTCCCCTTCAACTATGCACTATGTGCATACCCTAGTTGATTTAGTGCTTGAGGATGGACCGGTTAAGATCCCAAAGCCAAAGGATCTTGAGTAGGAAGTAGAGAGAGCAAGGGATAAAGTCGTAAGGAAGATTTCATCCTATAAGGAATTACTTCAAACCTTGTAGGAGGAGATGAAGAAAGTGGACCATTCATTGAACATATGTTCAGCTCCAGAGGCATTTATAATTATCATGACTATAATAGAAGCCAATGAAGTACTGAAGGAAATGAAAGATGAGACATTGGGATGCGTAGAGATATTAACACTAGTGAAGAAAAAGTATGTGGCCCTTGTAGCAGCCCAAGACCCCCACAAGGACAGGCTGGATGAAATTGGGAAACTTATAGCCTAGAAGATGCATCTTCTGGAAGGAAGGGTGACTGTAATGTCTAGCATTGTTATTGTATTATAGAATGAGAAGGAAGATATTGCGCAAGAATATTTAGAATCTATTACATCAGATATTCTGGAAAAGGTAGAAGCCATGCTGAGTGATTGGCAAGCCATAGAGGATGAAATCAAAGAGGAATATCCAAAGTTGATTATTCTAGTTGAAATAGAGGATGTTGCAGGGTGAAGGTCATTCTTTGTACATAAATTCTTTACTTTCCATTCATTCCATTCCTTATTCTTTATTCTTTAATATTATCAGGAGGAAACCATTATCAGGACGACAATGCAATTTTGTGTGGGGTAATGTTGAGCAGAAAAAGTATGATACTTAGCAGAAGGCACACAAAAGGTTCATGGTTGAGAATAGGGTGCATTCAAAGGTACATAGGGATAGGGAAGGACATGCATGTGAAGGATAAGGAAATATTTTAGACTTAGCCATTTTCATGAGTACGGGCTATTTTTGGAGATAGCGTGCAGAGCACACAAACCAGATAAAGACTTGCGCGACACACAAAGGATATTTTTAGAAGAGTGGCTACCAAGAATTTTGCATGGATTCAGGCTAATAATAGAATGCTACTTCTATTTAACCAGAAGATATGTATTGTTAGCACACTTGCATGTGTCTATTTTTGTAAAGGTTCATAGCTATTTTCAGCATGTGACCTATTTTGGGAATTATGCAAGCGGTGAAGGGAAAGTCCCCACCCTTATAAATATGCAATGATTTGCATATTATAGGAGAACTGGATATACATTATTGTGAAGCTATGTTGCTAGATCTGATGCATGCATGAGCTTATGGTATTGATTATTGTAAGAAGGTTATGTGTATTTATTGTGTTTAATATAATGGAGTGTATTGACTGATTCAAGGTGTTAAACATGATTACAACTAAATCTTACATGGAATAATTCATTGTGGTTATTACCTAAATCTATTACTCTTTAGATTTAGATGTAGAATATGCTCTGTAGAATTTTATACTAATTATGGATCTAAATACATTAACTCTTCATATTGCTAACATCCTATATAAGCAACCCTAAAGAGGGGCTTGGTACCTTTGTGCACTTCGGGTGAGCACTCAGTCTAGGCTAATTGATGTGCTAGTGTGCCTAGGTCATTACTAGTAAATTCTAGGCTTCATCAACTTATAATGCTAAAATGGAAATCCTAAGCTAGACATGCCAAGGGACTAGGAAGGGAAAACTAAAACTAAAGAAGGTAATAGTAATAGAAAGAAAGGGGATGAAAATGATCAAATTTGAGTGAAAATAAAGGAAAATGTGTAGAGGAAGGCTAGACATGTGTAACAAAAGATCAAAACACAGTCACACAATCGTTTACATGGGATAAAATCAGAAAAGGAGATGCAATGTATGTGAGAAGACACAACAAGCACACAACATGTAAGGGAAAGGCAAGGAAGAAATATAAAAAATAGGTTAAGGCAGAAGGTAGCCACAAAAAAATACTTCTATTCCCAAAAATGCACAATGTCTTACATTGGTGTATGAGGCTGATATCCACATGCAAAGACTAGATATAAAGCTCTGACACTCAAAATGTAAGGAAATACCTATACAAACTGAAAGAGTCCAACCCTTTAAAATGAGTAATGCTCTTACATTTATAGAAGAATCAAGGAGAGAAGAGGAGAAAGGAGGGAAAAATGGATTTGAATCTTCGACCACCAACAACCAACAATAAATGCCTGTAAATCTGTCAAATGTGCTTCCCCATGACTGTTTGGCATGTGTGAGAAGGAAAGATGTGAGATTTGAATAAAATTGGGTTGTTGGGGTGATCAGATCCTACAATAATGGCGTGAGGAACTTTTTCCTACTTCTCACCTACCTAATCCCACCGAAATTTGATTTCAAGTGATCTAGAGTGTATCCCATGTCAATAGCTTTCAAAAATCCAAAGTGTGTGGGTGTTAGAGCTCTGTAGCAAGATTTATGGTGATATGAAGGCTACAATTGAATCTAAACATGCAATGACATGTGGTGCATGCTAATTGGCTGGAAGATCAGTCAATTGCACATTTGTTTGTCATTTCTGCCACGTGTCGCACACTAGTTCATTGCAAATATTTGGCACCCTGTTGGAATGCTTTGATAGTTTGCATGTGATACACTCATTCTGAAATGCTATCACATGGCATAGTAGTTAGCACATAAGAAGGAAAAAAAGTGCGCACAGAGGGGAGAAGTGTGGAAGAGGAAAGAAAAGTACCATGCATGGGAGGAATGATAACATACTCATAGGAGATAAGTGTGAAGGTAGGGTGTGAGAATCAAAAGGTGATGTGTGGTAGAAAGAAAAGGGGTGCACGAGAATTCTAGGGTCTTGGAAAATTTTGGAAGGAAATCAATAAGTACACGTGGAAGGTGCATAAGATGTTGGAAAGAAGGTGGATGTGTCATGAGTGTGCGCAAGGGAAATAGAGGAGATAGAGGAAAATGAAGGGAATATGGAAGGCACAGAAAGGAGGAGCGTGCATAAGCACGTGAGGAATTGTAGCCTAGGAATTGTGACAAGAGGATAACCAAAGAGCGTGTAGCCTTTGACAAGGAACTTTAGAGCTAGAATTGGGATGTAGGTTGCAAAAATAACTAGGGTAGTTATTTTGGAAAAAAAATAGTGTAAAGGAAAGTGTGCACCTCATGTAAAAGAGTGTAAAGGATAGAAAAGTGTCTTAAAATGCTGTGAAGATCAATTTTAAGTGATCTCACACCAAATAAAAAGTTTTGAGGAGATATGTCTAATGTTACTCTCCTTCCATGACTCTTCCCGATGGTGCGTCTTGATTGTTTCGAATTAGTTCCGAGTTGTATAGATCGAAGGAGACATAATGCATTATATGAGTGGAGGAATGTGCTTGTATCTGTAGAAATACTCTGAAGACTTATGTAAATTGTGATGATATAAGAAGATGAATGTATGTGCCCCTGGGACATTAACACCTAGGAGAGGACACAAACACGCATGAGCTATTGTATAAGTCTGTGCACTAGTTTCTATGTTGTAATTCTGACCTAAGTCTGATTATGGGTCATTCTGTGATTGTGTTCTTATTCTGTGTATGTATTGTTTTGTGTTGTGGTATAGCTCTGAGTTATTGTAGGGGTTATTTTTCACCCAATGTATGCCCCCACTCATTTGGGGCGCATGTAACATCAGTAGGATAATGCGTCCCAAAGGAGAGGACATGATGTTGAGTTGAACTATATACTTTTAGGGAGTAGGGGATGTTCATGGTAGAAACCAAGGCACATGCAAACAAAGTGGATAGTAACATGTGTTAGTATAAAAAGTAACAAACATGCAATAGAAGAAAATGTAATCAAGCAAGTGTGTAGACAAAGTGGACCATGAAAAGTGGGTTTTAGACATGGGAAATCACTCACAATGTCACAATAATATCAGGGCCGAAGTGGCCATAAACATACAATGAGCATACAAGACAAATGGCATATCACATAAACAATAACATACAATAGAAAACAATGATAAGAAAAGTTTATCGGATAATCATGGTGGCATATAGTCCTACAAAACAAATTCTACACATGAAACACCCATTAACATGTTAGAAAAATAAAAAGTATGTCAAGACATGTATATATCAATGGAAAATAATGCGCTAGTAAGAGTAGGAAGTAATAAATGATGAAACAATAACACCTATAATATTTGAGAATGTTAAAGGTAGATTTTCCTAGGATCCTCTATGAGACTAGTAAAATGTACAATGCCAAGCAACAATGCATCATGTAAAAACTTGTAAGATACCTGCATTTACTCGAAAATACGAAGTGAATGTGCATGTGTGTGTATAGAAATATAATGGCATACTGAGTATCTAAATAACATAGTAAACAAAGTACATAATGTGAGCAGTATAAGAAAGCGAGAGTAAGTGCAACAAAGATATGCAAATGCAGTGTATGAGTGTGATGGAATGGTATATAATGTGTGAAGATGGAAGGAGCAGTGTGTCCCCCGACAGGTGTGTATAAGATGAGGTTAATTTATAAAATACCCCTAAATAATTAAGAATTAACTATAGAATAAGAGTGTGTCATTAGTAAATGGTTTGAGAATGTGTACTAGAAAGATAGATCATGAAGTATACAATGTGAAAATTGAATGTTGTGAGGTTCTTATCAGATTTATACCCTCAAAATTTGAGTATGAACCGTGGAACTATAGTGCATCATAGGATAATGTGTGGTATGAAGATATATGATAAGAAGACATATCATGAAGCACAAAGCGTGATGTGTAGTGGATGTGAGGTTCATGTTAGAATCAGAAACTCAGCAGTCAAGTATGAACCATGGAGCTAGAGTTCGTCATAGGGTAATGATGATACACCACTTGTATCAAAGGGTTTGAAATTTCTTATAAATATGAGACATAAAGCACAGAGCATTAAGTGTGATTGTAGATACTAAAGAAAAATAGAAGGAATGGGAGGGGGAGAAAGCATGATGCCCCCCTGAGTGTATGATGTAGAAAAGGATCAAGTAAACTCCTATAGAATATCATAAGTGGTAGGGTCGTAACCGATAGGATCTATATTAGATACTTGGTAGGAAATAGTGTGGGGTTGATCATATAAAGATCCTGCATGACATAAATTGTACATGCCCATTGCATATTCTTCATCATTAATAGGAGTTTGAGGATAATCATGCTTCTACCAATGAGTTAAATTTTGAGTATATCCCAAGAATGAGTTATTGCAAATAGAGATATAGCCAAAAGGCATGGGAAATGTAATATTAATATGATTAGGATCTAGTGTTCCACGAATGTAATCAAGCTTAGACTTTCTAAGTGTGAATGGAGAGTAACAAGGAGTCCATGCAAGGAAGATTGATGAATGGAAGACATGGAGGCCATAAGAAGTAGTAATGAGTACAAATTCATGATAAAAGTGAGTAGAGTGAGGAGGAGGGAGGATATCAACAATTGTGAATCCTAGCCTAGCCAAGCCATCATATGTGTAAATAGTGTCAGAGTAAGTAGGGTCGAATAGAATGTGAGGCCAATAAGATTCATGTAGGAAAATAATGCATATAAAGGGGTTGAGTTGCGGTGCAAAGTGAACTTGGGGAGATGAAAGAGGTGGTATGATGTCCATTGTATGGATAGTTCCCTAAAAAGGTATCATGGCATTAGTGGAAGGAGAAGGTTTCTTGAACTGATATTCACCTGGGTTAATAGAAAAAAAATTATGCTGGAAGTATGACTCATCAATTTCAATAGGATTAAAGTTAAGCTTGTGCAATATGTCATCATTAATCTCTACAACATCAACCTCATCATCAGAAATATCAATGCTAACATTATCTTGTTGTATTATAACATTCTCAAGGATATTGGTAGCGATGGAACCAGATGTAGAAATGATAGGATCCATGATAGGTGGATTAGTATCCATAGAGGTAGACATGGTGGGTGATAGGATATCAATATCATGAGTAGGAATGGACAAAATGGATATAGAATTAGAAGGGGGAGTAGGATCACTAGATTGAAAAACATCGTATGTATTATTATTTGGGTACATAATAGGCTATGATGAAGGGATGGACATGGCAGTGATGGGGTCAATGTGGAAAAATTTGAATGGGTTAGGGTCCACAGAAATGGTATGTTCATAGCCATCATGTAGGAATTTAATGCACCAATGAACTATAGAGGGAACAACATGCATTATATGAATCCAGGGTCTGCCAAGTAAGCACTTGAACTAGAATGTGGCATTGATAACAAAGAATATAGTAGGAATAATTTTAGTCCCAACTTTTAGAGGTAGGGTGATAGTGCCCTTGTATATGCTAGTAGTGGAATCATAGCCTCGAATGACTTCAAAGCATTTAGAAATTAAATCTTTAGTAATATAGATTTTCATGAGGAGGGATAAATAACAAAAATTTATAGCAAATCCATTATTAATGAATACATTCTTAATAAAGATGGTACCAATAGTAGCAGTGATAAAAAAAAGGTACAAATGGATTATAGGAAACAAGGGGATATCCCTGTTACTAAAATATAGAACACGTGGTAGATTTTTGAGGGATTGAAAGAGGTGAGTAAAGGAAACAAATGAATTTTTTCTTTTAATGTGGATAGAACAAAGGGCGACCTCTAATATATGATGAAAATTGGGTGCACTGAGTAAGAGATTATAAACAAATATTTTAGCTAGTGTATTATTAAGTTGCTCAATGATTTCATAACCCTTAGAGGTGGTGGTAGGAACTGTAGGAGTGATAAGTGGTGGGATAGAGATAGGTGGAACTGTAGGAGGATGAGTGTGATGGGTGGTGACTACATTATTGGTTGAATCAAGCATTGGAGTGATGAAGTGTGGAGAATTTTGAGTATTAACTTGCACGAATTTAGTAGCAGTAGTAGCCATGCAAAAAAACTTAATTGGAGTAAAAAAAGGATATGATTATTGATCCACAAATTCAAAAGAAAGAGATATATTTTGATGCATTCTTAGAATTTGGGGTTTGAATGAGTGGGTTCACCAAATTATTTAATTTAATTTGAATTAAATCTAATATTACAAATAATAAAGTATAGTAATGACACAAGTAAAATAAAATGTAAAATATGAAACTCTAAGCAAGAAGATGAGATAAGAATACTTAGCTGATACATGTATAATCTAGAAGTGATCTGAGTAGGGAGAAGTTATGAATAGGATGTAAGAAACATCATATCTAGACTATGTAAATTCTAGAGCTCACGAACAAGGTTAGGAAGGAGTGCCGACAACAAGACAATTGCGCCTAGGAGATGATGACCAAATATGGGAATTCGTGACTACAAAAAAGATTTGGATCTAGTTTTTTGTGTCACAGGGGTGTCATAATTATTCTTTATCGATCACGTTGTAGTCACTCCAAGATTGCCAAAGGTAAATGTAACTGGAAAAAGAGAAGTTCACTTACACAAGCCCACAAACCACATCAAATTTAAAAATTAAAATGCATAATGGGGAGTCCGATTGACCCCAAAAATCACCCTAAGAGTGAAATTATGATCGAGCGCTACAATACATCTCAGACTCCATGTGGTTCTTATGAATGTATGTAGAAATTATGCCCTAGGATGCCCTTATGCAAGTTGCACTTCATAACGAGTTGTAGCTATAATGTTGCAATGTAATAGAATGTGTGGATATAATAAAATGAACTTCCCCTTCCTATGTTGTGTATGCAGAGTTGATGCAACCCTTGTCCCTTGAATGGATGCTAAATCAATGCCTTGGAGTGCTTTAGGTTCCTTTTGAATGCAAGCTTAGGTGATGATAGTAATGTTCAGAGCTTGGTCCTTGATTTTGAGCACATAATTATGTATTTATATGATTCCCTTTTTTTAATTTTTAATTCACAACTGGAAGGCTGACCCATAAGTGAAAAAGATTCCCAAAAGATAAAATAGACCCAAAAGGAGCGAGTAAAGTAAGAAAGGGTCAGGAGCACCTAGAGGGGATATGAGTACGTGGACGTTGTTATCCTTTCAAGGCATTGGTGTCTATGGCCATAAAAGATAAATAATTAAATTTCCAATTGGGCTATACGGTATGTAAGACAAAATAGAAAACAAGAGATAATGAAAAGAGGCCAAAGATAGTTTTCAACCACTAGTTTTCTCACTTAGGAATCATGTAAATGCTAACATGCTTTTAGGACCT
Organism: Taxus chinensis; assembly: GCA_019776745.2. Classification (NCBI taxonomy): domain Eukaryota; kingdom Viridiplantae; phylum Streptophyta; class Pinopsida; order Cupressales; family Taxaceae; genus Taxus; species Taxus chinensis. The sequence continues at coordinate 446,171,932 of CM034154.1, forward strand.
AGAAATGTACCCAAGTGTGTGATTTTTTGTCTACATTTAGACTCTTATGATAAATAATTATGCAGACTAAATGATGACAAATGTATTTACCATTGATATTGACAATATCCCGACTTTATTGACAATGACAATAAAATGAATCTTTTTTTACAATTAACACATAATGATAATGAACCATAAACATAATCAACTATTTAATTATAACTTGATGGGGGATAATTATAACAAAAAATGACTAAACTAAAAAAGTAATAACTTTTTTACTACAAAATAGTCTAGTTTTCATAACGAAATACTTTTACTCTAAGATCATTAAATATATCTTACGAAAAAATTGTATTAAAACTATGTAACTCAACTTTGGTAAAATAAAACAAATATCAAACCCTTGTTAAATGGCATGCTCTTGAGAAAAGTACAAGGAGACAGATATGAACAATATGGAAGATGTGAAAGGTCCATGTGGAAGTAGACTAATAATTATGAGGTGATGTGTGTCATTCAATACAGATAATTTGTAGAGTACACGATGTGAGATCGAAAGAGGTAAGGTAGTGAATTTTGAGTGGTATCAAGGCCATCTAAGATTGATGCAAAAAAATAGAAGATCCCCAATTAAGAAATATCTATTGTGTAAAATGCAATTGTACAGAATCATATCAGTTTGGAAAGCATAAATTCATTGATTTCTGTAATACATATTTTTATTTTTAAACTCCTGCACAAACCAGTTTCAATATCTGCACAGAAATACATTTAAATATAAATTGTAGAATTCACAATTGATATGAATATGGTCATATTGAATGATAATTTAGCTATCATGTATGATGGAATGTGTTCATCTAGTAGAATTATACATAAAAATTGTTCCAAAGGAATGATATATATTAACAAAACAAATCTATGCATACATATTGACTAGGGGTAGAATCTCAAGCATACGGTGATAACCTTGATGATATTAACAAAAATAATCTATTGAAGCAATAGAAACACACAAACATTGCATAGACTCTCATCTTTGATTAACCACTCTGATACAATATGTAAGAACTGGTCTGAGTGCAAGAATCTTAACATAATCAAACTACAAATTCAATTCATTCGACCTTGATTCACTATAATATTTTACACAAACACACACACACATAAACACACATAACATTATTTTATTTTAGGAAGTAATACTAACTACTCTCCCATGAATATCTCACCCGAACATCATATACATGATTGATTAAACTCACATAAAATAATTGTTATAACAACCATATAACTAACAAGATAATAATTACACACTAAATTATTATTCACTCATATTAACCATATTAATAATTTAATCACTATTTTCTTAACATTTAAATGATATTTAAGCTTTATTTATTTATTTTCTATTTGATGCAACCTAGAATTCACTAGATAACACACTAGACGCGGTGGCACATCACTCAGCCTAGATTGAGTGCTCACCTGAAGCATGCAAAGGTATCGAGTCCCTCTTTAGGGTTTTTGTAGTAGAATGCTAACATGATGAAGAATTAAAACATATAGATCAATAACTAATACATCATTACATAGTGCATAACAGATCTAGATCTAGGAAAAAATAGGTTTAAACAATAATCATGATAGAAATAAGAACATGCACTACCCAATTACACATAGGAATGAAACTTAGGTTTATTCAATATCTTCCATCTTTTAATTATCACAATAACACAAAATCTTCTTACAATAATGGCAATCTATGCTGATGCATGTATGGATCTGATACAAAAATCTAGAAACATGCACATGTCTCTGTATACTTATCCCTCTCTCTCTCGCACACACAATATGTTATCTATCTCTCTATATCCATCATATCCCTACCAGGTAATTCACTACATATATATAGGGTGGGGACTTTCCCTTCTAATCCGTAAACTTCTACTTTGGAACTGTACGAACCACACAACTATGTTGTTCTACTTTCAACTTTGGAAAATGATAGTTTTTCTTGAAAATTAGAGCTTCGTGACTGATTATCGAGTGTTATAGAAAGGAAATTGCAGAGAAGGAAATAATTCAAACTTCAACACCAACAATTTTATCCATGAAACCTCCAATGGAGGAAAACTGGTCGGGAAGGGAAACTGCTCTTTCTTCCCACTTTTATTGGTCTAATATAGACAATTACAAATTATAATAAGTATGAAAATAAGAAACAATGTAAAACTTATCTCCAATTACTTTCTTGCTCTATTTCTACACCTTTCTCCTACAATTCCATTCCAGCACTGAAGATCTTGCTCACTGCTCTCATTAAAATCTACTTCTCGATCTCTCTGGATCTTTAAATTGATCATTCTCTTTCTCCCTTCATGCATTTATAGACCTTCCCATGTCCTCCTGTGTATTGGAGGCTATGAAATTGCATGGAAGGGGATGAGACATGACTGGGTGCTTCAAGTTTGTGTCCATTTGTGTTCCATTCTTCTTTTCTATTCGAAAGCGTCAGGACTGCTGCCCTGAGAAAGCCGGCAGTCTCAAGACCACCATCCTAGATGGGCAGTGGTTTTAGGACTACCACCTTGCAGGGAAGGGGTTCTAAAACTACCACTCTACACAGAGCGGTGGTTCCTTCCAGAACCTCTATTTACCTCATTTTTCTTGCTTCTCTTATTTCTCCTTCTTGGTGTTTATGGAGCTGATGAAGTGGTGTGTTTTTATCGATCCCTATGGATCACTTTCACTGCTTATCTATTCCAAAATTAGGCCACATGCTATTAATATCCACGTTCCATTTTCATGCATAGCCACACATGCAAGTGTGTTATCTATATACTATTGTTAGTTAACAGAGGTGACAATCCTATTCTTAGACTATCTCCATGAAAAATCACTCTGAATCCGATCCTCCATAAATAGAAAATGCGTGGTGCGCACGTCTCTACATCCTTGGTGTGTTGTGCACACTATCTTATAAAAATAGATCTTCATGCCCAAAAATGGCTAAGTACTGAATGTTGAATTGTCCTATGTGCACAGGTTCTTCCTATCCCTTCGCTCCCTTGAACCTCACTTTTTTTCCCACGCAGACTTCTTGTGTGAGTTCTGTTAAGTGTTCTCTAATCAAAATTACCCCACACTAATCTCATTATCACCTCAAAAATGGGTATCCCCAAAAAAATGTTGAATAGAAATAATCATAAATAATTTGAATGGATAAAGAATGATTTTATGTGGAAGCCTCATCTGTCTCATTTTGAAGGATCAACTCTAGATACTCCTCTTTTATTTCAGCCTCCAAGGCCTGCCACTCGGTGAGAGCCTTATCTACTTTCTTTGGAATGTCCACAATGATGGAATCAAGTTCATCCATCGTAATTTCCCCTTTTTCATTTCACAGTACCAACACAATGCTTGACATTATAGTCATCCTCCTTCTAGTAAATTCATCTTCTGTGTAATGAGCTTCCCAAGCTACTCCAACTGATTCTTGTGTGGATCTTGTGCTACTGTCAGGGCCTCGCACTTATTATTAACCATTGATAATATTTCTACGTGGCCCAATGTGTCATCCTTCATCAATTTCTAAACCTCATTGTTCTCCTCCAGAGTTCTTACGTTAATGAGCTCTTCTGGAGTTGTGCAGATGTTCAAGGATTGGTATGATTTATTCAATTCTTCTTGCAGTATTCCCTCATAGGATGTAATCTTCCACTGAAGATTTTTCTCATTCTTCCTCTTGTGCTAGATCCTTTGGAAATGACATATGCAGAGGTTCATTTTCAAGAACTAGGTCTACTAAAGTACTTACATACTGTATCACCGAAGCAAATGTATTTGGTACCCTTGGTTCTAGGTATGGCCTAGCCTTCATAGTAGTATCACCAATTTCCTCTGTGAGGCTAATAAATAAAACATTTTTCTTCTATGCCAAGTCTCTTTCCTATGTTAGGCATGTGATTTCCCCGTCCTTAGTTTTAATCTCTTTCCTGGGTGCCCTAATTGTGGAGATCTTGTCCATATTGTGCCTCACCACTTCTATTGAGACTTTGACCAATGCATTACTCACCTGTTCATCTAACATGCCAATAGGATTTACTGTCATATATCTAGGTTGGGGTGCCTTCTTTAGCCATCTTTACATGCATGAATCCTTGCATACATTAAATTTAGGCTCATCCATGTGGGTGTGCATTGACCATGATGTCTACTTTCGAGTGCACATGGTTTCCATATCCTCATCCATTAGCTCCCAACCAAATAAGTCCTACTATGCTATCATGCTCTGGAAGCAGGCACGTAAAATATTTCCTGAGTCCTCAGTGTATCCCATGAGTGGTGCACATTGTTCTCCATTCATCCTCTTTGTCCTTAGCCATTTTGGAACTTGATATTCAAGGTTAGGAGTCTGTGTAGTATCCTAGGAAGTCTCATGTGTGGTTTCAGATTTTTCCTTCTATCCTTCTTCTCTATCTTTCATCTGTTCATCTTTTTATTCTTGTTCTTGCTCAAGTGGAGTAGGAGATCCTGGCATGCTCTCCTATAATCCTTCAGCCTCTTCATTTAACTTTAACTTATTTCTACTTTTTGGTTCAGTGGGCTCCTTTTGCGGAGAGAGACAAGGTGATATCCTTACCATTTATGGGGTTCCACCTTGATTCTTTGTGTGTCTGAATAATTTCTTGAACCTATTCTCTCCCTGTACTACCCCCATATCATATTCTTCATCCTGCCCCTACGGTGGAGTAGTGGCACACTGTGATTCCTTCCTATCTAAAGGTTTCCTCCTTCTATGCTCCAAGCCACCACTATCTTCACACTCTTCTTCTTCATCTTCTACATCAATGGTTTCTGTGGGATTCAGCGTTGGTATGTTCTGCATTATATGTTGACCCTTCAGTCACCCTGGGGGTGGAAACTCATTCTCCATGTACTTATTTTTTTCCATCTTAGGCTTCAGCTGAAGGTATAATAGTGCTGCCCCAATATCTCTGATATTTAGACTCATGGAATTTATGCTCAATACTTATAAAATGAGCCTCTTGATATACACGCTTCACTCTGGATACACATATTTCTTTCTCAGGGTGTGGTAGTCATAGTCTACCTTCTCGGCATTGAAGGCCAGATGGTGTGTGTCTGTGAATCTGTGGACTAATGTTTGAAAGTAACTCGCTATGGAGGCATAAGGAAATTTTCACCAAGGGCTCCAGGATGCATATTTCATTGGGAAGTACACAATGTATAAATGTTGATATACAACAAAATGGACTTTTTTTCCTATTACCAAAGGTAGGTCCTTTAGGATGTGCCACTCTTCTTCAAATTCTGTGTGGAGCCTATCATACCATTTCTCCGCTCTTTGCTTGAAATCATCTATCATGGACCCTTTACATAGGTACTTGTTGAACCTTTCAACTATTGACTTATTCTCCATGGGGTATTCCCATATCTTCTCCTTTGTTCCATTTGGTACTCCAATCTCCATGAATACCAATGATGATAGAATAACTCCAAAACTGATTTTTCCTCTCGTGTGTGCTTCCTTAGACTATCTATTCTGTAATGTAGCTTGCAATATTGTAGACTACTCCTTCTAACATCCACTTTGCAACATAAAGCCACATGGTGTTCACCTATGACCACCTCTCCTAGTCACTCGACTTTGTAACAAGATGTGTTTTGTGTTGTTTCTTATACAACCAGACAATTCTTTAGTTTATTAATGTCCATACTGCATGGACCCTTCAAGTATCCCAACTCCTTCCTAGTTTCTAGAATCGCAGCCTTATCTGTTAGGTCAGTCTTTATATCCTTTCTTATGGCCTTCAAACCTATCACTGTGGAGATCAGTGTGGATGATATTCTAACTCTGCATCCTACAAAGTAGAAAAATTTCTCATGTACTCTTCTCATGAGCCATTGGTATAAAGGATCATACTTCCCGAAATATGGAATCTCATATAATTGGTGGACTCCAATTATTTTCATAATTTTCTTTCCTGCATCATTATAAATTGGCATGTCATCTATCATGCATTTATTTGTCTTTGTGTTGAGAAAGGAATTGAGTTCCTTTTTTTTCTCTTTGGTATTGTGGTTATACTCACTCACTTTACTTTTTCTTATATGAAAATCCCACTCCTAGCCGACTATGATGCCCTCTAGATATTGCATTTTTTAAAAATTACTTTTAGGTGTAATCTCTTCCTCATCTATAACTACCTTCTTCTTCCCCTTTGTTCCCACTGCAACTACTTTCTTAGGTGTCATTTTTACCTTGCAATCCTTCTGTAGACACTTGCCTCTTCAACTTTGTAATGCCTGACTCAAACCCTAGCTTAATTTATCATGCCCTAGGTGAAATCATGTGCCCTAGATCCTCTCTTTCATCCTACTTCACTCAAACCCTTCACCACCAGGGATGCAAGCTTCTTCTATGCACATATCTACTTGTCATGTCTGGTTTCACACCCTTCGCACCTCAAATTGATTACTTGGCTCTCTGCACTTATCTCTTTCTCAAATACTCTTAATTGCAAAGGTAAAGATGAACTCGTATCTCATCTTTATATAGATTTTCAAATTTTGATGCATTTATTACTTCTCCACCTACCAAATATCCTCTCATTTATTTACCAAATTTGTATTTTTGGCATGGTACATATTCGTGCCCCAACTATAACCTTCTAGCACACCTTCCTACCCTCTAGTCAAAAACTTCTCTTTAGTGCACACCGATGCACCCAACTACCTCATCACTATACCTTATCCTAGTAGTTACCATGGCCTCTTCTTACCTTGCGTTATATTGTTCCTTCATTCATTTCCATCCTTGGTCACTTTCAAGAAGAAGTGTTTTTACTTTGACAAACACACATAGTAGCTTATTCCTTTCCACCTTTCAGTTCCAGTAGTCTTGTACCTTGATATCAATAACCACACCCCAAACTAAAATTATGTGCAATATTTTGTGCATCAACATGATCCATATTGTAGTTAGCTTCATGCATGCAAGCACTCTTATTACACATGAAAAAAATTAAAATGACAAAGCATAACGACAATGATAGAAATACATTAAGGAAATACAAAATGGAAACCTAATATAATTACTAATATTGCCTTATTACAAACACCAAGAAGACTTATTTATAGTAGGGCTTCAACTTAATCTTGTTAAAGTAACCAGGTATCCGTTTTCCATCTAGTGCTTCTAACTGACAAGCACATGTTGCAAGGATGTAAGTAATAACATATGGCCCTAACCAATTTACCTTAAATTTTCCTGGATGGCATAAGAACTTAGAGTCATAGAGAAGTACCATTTGTCCAATCTCAAACTTCTTATCCCTTATGTTTCTGTCATGCCATGCTTTCTTCCTGGCCTTTTCTTACTTCTGACACCATCGTGTTATGGCTCGTCACTCATCCAGCTGAATTATCTTCTCAATACGCTCTTCTAAAGCCTACTCATCAGCTAGACCTCTAGCGCACACAATTTCCAAAGAAGGTAACATAAATTCTATATGGAGAATGGCTTCTGCGAAAAACACCAACTTAAATGGTGTGGCTTTGTTCAATCTCTTATAAGTTGTTCTATATGCCCAAATAATAGCTGAAACTTTATCATCCCAATCCTTTCTTCCAACATCACAAATTTTTTGTCAATGTCTAGCTCAAAATCTTGTTGAAAGCCTCAACAATTCCATTTTCTTGAGGATGATAGGGTGTAGTCTTATGGTGCCCAACCATAAACTCATCTAATAGGATCTTGATTATCTCATTCAAAAAGTGTGTACCGCTATAACTTGTCAAGCTTAAAGGACATCCATATCTTGTAATAACATTCTCCCATAGAAACCTAACTATTGTATCCATTGTACGGTTCTTCGTAGGTGCTGCTTCGGCCCACCTTGTGAGATAATCTATACAAGTAATGATATAATGTGACCCAGTTCTACATGCAGTTAGAGAAATAGTTCCTACAAAATTGATGGCCCATTTCTGAAATGGTTCAACACTAGTAATAGGTCTCAAAGGAATTTCATCTCATTGTCATGGTTTACCTAGACACTGAAAATGGTCACATGCTTTGCAATACACTTTACAATATTTATAAAGTGTCTCCTACCATAATCTAGTAAGTAGGATCTTTCAGGCAGTTACGTCACCTGCATAGTGGCCTCCTGCAATACTGCCATGTGCCTACTCCATTATATCCTTTCACTCATGCTCTAATACACAACAGTGTAATACTTCATCTCTTCCTAACTTGTAGAGGTCACCACTGATTAACATAAATGGTGTTGTGCGTATAACAAGCTATTTTTTTTCTAATAACTTCATTCCTTCTGGTGCCACACCAATCTGTATAAATAAAAAAATGTTTGCTAATTCTGATGGTACACATTGTAACCTATATAACTATGCATATGTCATGGCTTCTTTAATTTTCTATTCTTCTTTTCCTAAGTGAATTCTATACAAGTGGTCTGGTCCATAGTTACTTTTCCTTGGCTTCACCACAGCTGTGAAGTCAAAATATTGAAATAGGAGTACTCATCTATATATACACCATTGTAAGATGGTTTTATTCACCAAATACTTCAATTCCATGTGATCTATATGAAACAAAAATGGTGTTGCTAATAAGTACTGTTGAAACTTGTGCAATGCATAGATCATTGACAAAGCTTTACGCTCTGTAGTTGTATACTTTTGTTCAGCAGGAGTCAGCTTCCTACTAGCAAAGAAAATTGGATGATATACAATACCTTCACTAGGTTGAGCTAACACAGTGCCAATGGCCATGCTAGAGGTGTCCGCATGCACATGAAATGGTTTATCCAATGAGGGAAAGTGCAGAATGGGTGTGATAGTAAGTTTCTCCTTTAATATCTCAAACACACGTTGCTGCAGTTCTCCCCAATAAATTGTACCTTTTCCTTTTATTAACTCTTCCAAGGGTGTAAAAAAATTTGCATACCCTTTGATTAACTTCCGATAATATCCTATGTGACCCAAAAATCCACGCACCTCACTTTGATTGGTACACACTTTCGGGCCTAGAATGACTACAACCTTAGCTGGATCAACCAACAAACCTTCCTTGCAGGTATATGTCCTAACAATATTAAAAAAGGTGTAGAAAATATGCACTTCTTGATGTTCAAAGAGATACTCAATTGTCTGCATCATTCAAACATTAAGCACAGATTATCACAATGATCTTTCAAAATCCCATATACTATCCAATCATCTAGATCAACCTGGAATAAGTTGTGAATAAAATATTTGAATGCCTAAGCAACTATTCGTGAGAATACAACAAGAACTTTTTTCAGTCCAAAAGGCATCACAGTATAGGAAAACCTGCCCCAATCAGTAGTAAAAGTTTTTTTTTCTTGATCCTCCTAAGAAATCCTAACCTGATGATACTCGAAAAACCCATCTGTGAATGAATATATTTCATGCCTTACCACTCCTAGTATTTCCTCAGTGAAAGGTGACGGAAAATGTTCTGTGACACATGCAGCATTCAACTCCTTGTAATCTACATAGATTTAAATGCTAACATCCTTCTTGATACTTATCACCATAAGAATAACCCATTCTTACTCATCTAATGGTCAAATAATCCCAGATTTCAGCATCTTATCAATCTCTTCCTTCACCTTTTCACGTAAATCAGGATTCATTCTATAAGGTTTCTTTTGAACTAGGCATGCACCGTCCTTAAGCTTTATCTTCATTTCTCCAGGTGATTCATGCACACCTTTAAGTTAATGATACCATCAAGGGAATAAGTCCTAATAATCCCTGAGTAACTCAATGATCTTTTCCAATTTTGATTCTCACCAATAGTCTCAAATTATGACCTCCTTTGGCTCATCCTCCAAACCTATATTCACCTTCTTTGTCTTTACGGGTTCATGATAGGCACGTGTATCCTTGTCTGCATTGTCTAAGACCTCACGCACCCCTTGTGATTATTCAATATCCAGGTTCTCAACTTCCTCATCATCCACTATGTTAACCATCTTTCCTTTCTCTTTCTCAAGGCAAGTGCATTCAAGTAGTATGGATTCCATTTCTTCTTCCTTTTCAAAATGTGCTCTAGAATCTGTCTCACCAAATATTTCCTGAATAAGATCTTCTGCCTTTACACTATCTACCATAGTTAAGCACTTGACAAATTTTAATGCTTCTTCTACTGGAGGTTTATTCGAGAAGTAGTCAAAGGTCTGGATCATTCCTGCAGTCAAATTCTACCAATTCCCAGTCTCTCGATGTAGTTCTTCATATACATACAAGGCATGTACGCATCCTTGTAGAGTAGAATACAATCTATGCACCTAGAGTGCAGGTGGTAATGCTTCCTATCCCACTGTTTAGAGTCTCTCACACTATTGATTGTGATGCTAAATAGGTTGATCACCATTATAAGTGCAGATATGAGTAGGTGCATTGCTCCTTAAAAACCTATTAGATAGGGTGATTCCAATCTCCTCCTATTCTATAATATTATCTCTTCAAACTACCCACCAGCGCGTTGTTGTCCCATGTAATTTATACACTAACATATCTCTTCTCTTAATTTGATTTATCCACTGTGCTTCCATGTATTTCAAAAATATAGAAAGATCTTCTACCCCAGTAGACCAAGGTACTGTTCTACCTATTCTTTGAGTAGAATGAAGTCCATTCATGTGCACAACTGTGCTTTTTACCTCACACCCTACTAGTTCATATGTACCATGAGCCCAATTATCACAAGCAGTACTCATAGTATCACTAATATAATCAGAATATTCCCACTATAGGATGCATTCCTTTGATGGATCATTGACCTTTGTGTCTTGAATAGCACACACATAGATTATTTTTATGTCCTCCTCACTTAGAGGCTTAACATATGGTGTAGACTTCCCATTTGTCAAAGGTAGTACAACACTTTCCTCCTTGTTCTCAAAGCTAATATACCCCTTATTGAATCTCAAGTCAGCATTATTTGCATAACACCAAGGGCATCCAAGCAAGACTTGAAATTTTTTTGCTTCCATAAGTGCTAATACCTCAAAATCCCCAGTGAACTTGGCCCCTTGTATGGCTATAGATGCATCCTTCATAACTCATATGGGAATGGTATTAGTCTGGTTTTCCATAAACAACACATTAGATGATGGCTATAATGGATGCCTCCCCATTTATACCCATGTATCTAATGTAAGCACATTCACTTTTGCACTTGTATCAATCAATATGTTGCTCAGTAGCCATCCATCCAAAAAAAAATTCAAGGTAATTTCCTTTTCATAGTGAAATCAAGCTAAGTTAATCAATAGAAAATAACACCAAGTAGTCTCAATAACAAATACAATCTAACAAAGCATCATGATAAATCCATATAAAAGGAAAAGATAACTAATGCATCTAATTAACATGAAATGATAAGCCATCTTTTGATGTTTTTTATGGCATTTTAGATTGTAGGTACTCATTTTTTTGAGCCAAATGGACTACGTGTGATCAAAGGAAGTTATCTCCATGAAGAGGAAGAGATCTCACTAATATGGCTTAATTTTCATATATGGTTCTTCTCTTACTACTCTTTGTAAGTAGAGGATAGAAGGGGATGCTTGATCAATAATATTTTCAAAGTTGAAATGCTCTTATCAAATGTAAATAGTGTAAAGGTGTAACATTGGTGTAAGATTGGAAGCAAGGTAATTCATTATTTATATAGCTTTCTAATTTAGAAGAAACTTTCAACCTAGTGAATGTGGGATAAAGGGAATGGAGAATTATAAAATATAAGAAAATAACACTAGGGTTTACAACCCTAAAATAGATATTAAGAACATAACAATTTATTTATATTGATCATAGTCTCAACAAATATATTACATTAAAAAGGGTTATATCAGACCAAATGTATCAAGACATGGATATAACCCATATATCAGAGGTCCTAACTATGCTTTCTTTATTACAAAAACTTTCCAGACCCATCCCTTAGACATGATAACATTCCTACAGTCCTCTAATGAGAACCCCAACTCCTAGGGCATCCTAATAATTTCTACAAAGCTTCACTTTTCTCATACTATAAGTCTTCCATCTATGATTTCCTCAATGTCTCTTCTTTGCTTCCAAGCATCTCTCTTTACAGCACCAACACACACCGCCATTCCTTTTCTTAGAAGTAGATCAGATGCCAAGTGTCCATGTGGTCCTTTAATTGTGCATGCTTATTCTGTTATGAGAACTCCACTTTCTACAATAATGTCTTCTCAGAATATTCCATGCGTGGAATATTCTTTCCTTGACCACAAAGTCTTCCAAGCTGGAACCTTGTCCACTTGGCATGCCTAGTTGGGTCACACTTTTCCTCAAGTTCCTCCATAATGCTAAATATGGCTAAGTCCTTAGACCCTATGTATTGCCTCACGCACGTGCCCTAGTTTCTCCTAAATACTTCTTAAACCCTTGTAATGTGCGCTTCTCCCCACACACCCTTCTTCCTATTGGTCCCGCACGCTTAGGCATCATTTGGCACTTAGCCAATAGTTTGAGGCCCAACATCACCCCACACTGAGATTGTTCTCCATCCTCAGAAACATACTACTCCTTTAAAGAATAATGAATGGTGGAATCTATAAAAATTGAATGAATAAGTAAATAATAGAAGAATGAAGAATAAAAGAAATGAAACAATCAAAGATCTTGTTACTACTGCAAGAAGATTGGGAACTCCTTCCTTATTTTTTCCTCGATATTTTCCTAGGCATCTACCTAATCCTATGCCTGTAGAAGTAGGTCACACACTAGAGCTATTATCTCCTAAAAAATTAGATTATTTCCCATAGCATTTAGCATATCTACAATCCCTTCTAGCTTCTTGTTAAGGTTGTCAAACATATCCATTCTGCAGGTGATCTAGGGATACAATTCCTTATGCCAATTTTTAATCAATCCTTGTAAGGGTTTGATCACTTCCATATTATTTTCTACCTTGGCTAGGATCTTATCCCTCTCCACCTTGTTTCCTTTATTCTTATCTTGGTATTACTTTAGACCCGCCTCATGTGTAGTAACTAGTATGCTTACTACCCTATCTCTATCAACACATTTATCATACATGGCCTTAGCCATTCATGTAGAGGTCTATACAATGGAAAGGAGCTTGGAATATCATGTCACTATATCCCTAATCTTGTTCTTAGCTTCCTCCTTTTGGTGTGCTAATGATTCTTCTTCTAATTCAAAAGTGAGTAGCCACCTCTCTATGGTAAGGATGCGGATTAAGTCTTCTAAGCACTGTAAAGTTGACTCGTATTTCTTCTCGAGTGGTGCTACATCTGGGTGTTTCAAATTTATGACATCTTTCATAATTTCAATCTTCTTGTACAACTCACGTACCTTCACCTTTTCCTCCTTTAGTTCATGCCATTAACTTTACGCTTCTCAACTCTTCTTGCTTCAAGTCCTTTCTCTTCTCAACGAGTTCCTCCTCCTTCTCCATTTATTCCTCTAGGAACCTTACCCTTTCATCCCTTCTAAAGACTCTCGACACAACCTCAATTGATACCTTGTTGAGGGTATTACAAACTTGCTCATCAGATAAGTGTTGAATGGTTATCATGGGGCTCACTCCATTTTTTCTGGTATCTTCATCAGTGCTCCTTATTTGACCTCAAACTCGGGTTCATCAACATGGGACTTAAAATCCAAAGATAGCATATTCCTCATTTGTGGGTGCATGCATTCTTATTCGAATTAAGACCATGCAAGGAGTTGGTCTATAGGCATGATACTTTGGAAGAATGTGCACAGTACCTTACTTGGATCATTCATATAAATCATTCCCTACTCTTGTGCCACTACCACACTCTTTCCTCCTGTGTACACTACCTTTGGAAAGCTTACCTCTAACATAGGATCTCCGCCCATGCTCCCATACTCTTTTCCTATGCTTTCCTCCTCTATCTCATTGAGAATTTCATAAGCGCTATGCTCCACCTTCTTCTCTAACAAATCCTTTATTATTCTCGCTACTTATCTTTCTACGGCCTCTTCTATATACTCCTTGGTGAGGCTTGGGGTCCTTTGATACTTTGTATTCACTTCCTCACTCTCCCCTTTTCCTTGAGTTCCTTCCTCTTCCCCATCCTTTTCTTCATTTCCCTCATCCTCAGAGTCATGCACATCATACATAGGATGGTCTTAAGCCTCTTAATTCTCATCATCATCTCTCTCACCTCTGTAGGCCTCCATGATCTCCATTTTCTCAGAGTTCACCTTCTCAGCTACCTTTTACATCTTCTTAACTGGTGATTCTAGTATAGGAGACTCTTCCTTCTCTTATTCTTTAGTAGGCGACTCCTTCCTTGGTGATTCTTCTTGTGTAGGAGGATCTTATTTCTTTGGCACCTCTTCCTCATGTGATTTTTAATTTTCCTTAATAGGGGACTTATTTCTTTGTGCATATGTGTTTGGATTCATGCTTGAATCCTGTGTGCCCATAGATTGTGTTGTTTTCACACTTGGTGCCTTCTTGTTTGATGCCTCTTCTCTTTCCCTCTTTCTTGGTGTGACCTTATTCCTCTTGGTGGGGTATTCTAGGATGGAGACATCATTCTCCAAGTAGGTTCCCATATCATACTTGGGCCTAATATGCAAGTATACCCTTACTATGGTTATTCTAGTAATTGGCAGCATCACCGGTTTTTTCATGTGTACCTCATGGGAGATAGAGTTCTCCACATAAGCGTGCTTATTTGGGTATATTATCTTTCTACACAGCTTGTGGTGATCTTGGTCCATCTCGATGAGGTAAAACATTAGTCTTTTGGCCTCCTTGAAGTGATTGACCCCTTCTTGGAAATATTGCATGGTGAATGTGAAAGGTAGTTTACACCATGGGATCTTGGTCCCATTTGTCAATGTGAATCTGCCAATGTAAAATTTCTAATAAATAGTGAACTCAACCTCTCCTTGCACTAGTTCTAGAAATTGTTCAGGTATCCTCCATTTAGCCCTGAATGAGTCACACATCCTCTTGTACCATTTCTCCAGGCGTGCCTTGTGGGTAGCCATCATGGTGTCACAAGTGTAATTTTCAAATCTCTTTGTGGGGAAAGGATATTTATCTAGATATTCCCATACAAAATTCTCTAGCCCATCAGGCACTCCAATTTCATAGAAGACGATGGTGAGGAGGACATTTCCAAACATGATATTTTCTCCTTTGTGCACGACACTAATGATTTATTCTACAATGAAGGTGGAAAAGTTATAGATGGTTCCTTATAAAAAAATTTGGCACACATTTAACCAAGCCTTGTTTATCTATGTCCACCTGTCTTGCACATTTAGCTTGGATACCAAGCACACAACCATCCTCATCACTGGGTCAAAGATATCTGAGATATCAAAATAGTGTGAGCCATAATCATAAGTCTAGACTATCTCATTAATGGCTTACTTTTCCTCTAATTCATCATCTAGCAGCTCCCCTTCGTAGATAATGCCAGTAAACTTAGAGATTAGTTGAGTGGTTATGTACATCCTTCATCCTACAAAGTCGAAGGGGTCCTCATGCACGCATGACATCAACCATTGGTAAATTTGCTTGGGTTTTCCAAAGTAGGGAAACTCATAAAGTTACAGTAACCTAGCCTTCTCCAATTTTACCTTAACTCCATCACTGTAGATTGGCATCCATTCTAGTGTCCTTTTGTTTATCGAGTGAACTAGTTCTAATACCATCTCTTTCTCAGTGGTGCTTGTGCAATGGTTGTAATTACTCACTATCATCTTCTTTACATGGGATACCCATTATTTTCTTAGCAACATGTCATCTGGGTATTGCATCTCCGCATACCATTCCTCATTGAAGCTGGTGGTGACAGTCTGTTTCTCTTTTCCCTTGCCATTATTTGGTGAGATGGTTTCCTTTTTTGGTGTCAACCTCTTATCAGGTTACTATAAACAACATCTTCCTTTCTCTTCTCAAATCTATGGCTTATCTTCACAAAAAATATCTGTACTCCCATGCACTAGCAGCAGAACCCTAATCTGGAAAATCCTTCCACAAGATGATGTACTCTATTGAAATATTCCTCCCTACACCCGTGTACTTTATCCACTCTGGTTCATAAATCACACTAGTCCCGCACTCAGATTCTCATAATTTTTCCTTTGTACAAATATTTTCCGTGGATTCCATCGTTCACAAGATCTCTTCTTTATCATGAAAGCAAGTTAATAATAATGTCTTCCAACATTCTACTTATAGCTTTTACTTCTCTCTCAAAATAAATGATATGTCACATACCAATGTACTTTTACAATAAAGGTGGATTTTTTCACTAAATCCAACCTTAAGTGCTCTTACCCTCGCACCCAATCCTATGTGAAAAATATCTAAAACCTTTTAGAGCCAAACTCCTTACTGACCGAAGATCCTCATGCGCGCTTGTAGTTCTAAAGGAACTTCTTCTGTCCTTAATCATATTTTTTCCCTTGCCTACCTCATGTTGTTCTTGTGCTTCTCATCCTTTATATGTGGTCTTTCTAAAGCTATCCTGACAACAAAATTTGTTATCTCCACCTTTTCTATGAGTTCTCTTCTACACTATGTGCTTTTAAACCATCCCGCTGAAGCACAACTTCTACTACCAACTTCCATTTTACTTCGCATTACTCCACACCACACAAAAACATATGTGTGGTCCTATGTGCATACACAACATTTTGAAAATAATAAGTGGCTACCAGCACACAAGTAATGTAAAAAAACACAAAGAAAAAGGAACAAGCAACAAGAAAGGGAAACAAAGGGAAAATAAATGCATAAGGGAAAATCCTAGACTAAATGGTGATACTTCCTTATTTATGAATACAGGGAAGACTTATTTATAGTAGGGATTCAACCTACTCCCATTGAAATGGCCTGGTAATCATGTTCCATCAAGAACTTGTAACTGGAAAATGCCTAAATCAAGGATGTATGAGATGATATATGGCCCTAACCAATGGAGTTTCAGTTTCCCAAGATGGAGCAAAAACTTGGAATCATATAACAAAACCATCTTGCCAACCTCAAATTGTTTTTTAATATGGTGATCATGTCATAATTTTTGTCTTTACTTTTCATTCTTTTGACTCCATCTAGCAAGTGATCACCTTTCATCCAAATGCATTAACTTCTACATGCTCTCTTAAATTTCTTATTCATCAAATAACCCTCTTACATGTGTAATACACAACAATGGTAACATAAAGTTAACCATTAAAATAGCCTCTATGCCAAACACTAACTAAAATGGTGTGGCATTGTTCAATCTCTTGTAGGTTGTCCTGTATGCCCATAGAATGGTTGATATCTTATCATCCCAATCTTTTCTTCCCACATCAAAAATTTTAGTTGATGTGTGACTCATAATTTTTTCAAACACCTTAGCTTGTGGGTGATAAGGGGTGGTCTTATGATGGGCCACCATGAACTATGAAAAAAAAATCCTAACTGTTTCATTCAAAAAATGTGTACCCCTATCATTAGTCAAGCTTAAAGGACATACATACCTACTTATTATGTTCTCCCATAAGAACTTAACAATTTTTTTTGTTGTGCAATCCCTTATAGGCACTACCTCCGCCCACCTTATCAAGTAACCAGTGCAAGTAATGATATAGTGTGAACCAAAACTTCGCACGATAGGTGAAATTGGTCCTAAAAAATAAATTTCCCATTTCTCAAATGGTTTTGTGCTGGATATAGGTCTCAAGGGCATTTCATCTATTTTTCTTAGCTTTCCAAGGTGTTGGCAATGGTCACAGGCCTTACAAAACTCAATTCAATCCTGGTAAATGTTTTCCCACCAAATCCCTATGAGTAGAATCTTCCATGCTATATTATTCCCTACATAGTTCCCTCTTTCAATCCCACCATGTAATTTTCCATGATTGCAACACACCCATATTCTAACACGCACCCGTGAAAAACCTCACTGTGGCCTAGTTTGTATAAGTTTCCACTGATTAGCATGTAGGGAAAAACACATATGGATAACTATTTTCTTTTCAAAGTCTTCATTCCTTTTAGAACCATACTAATTCTGAGAAACACAACAATATCTTCTAAGGTAGAGGGTGCATGCCACAACCTAAAAATTTACACGTCTGACATAGCATCCTCGATGCTCTGTGATGAGGAAAAAGTATCCTTGATTAATGTATAATATACGATCTCATCTTACTCTCCTTGTTATTAAGTTTGATTGAATTTTGTTACTTTTATTTGATTTAATATGAGTTAGGATGTAATTTTTTGTCTTTTGTTTGATTTTGATTCTAATGTTTAAAAGATATAAAATTCTTAACAAAGTGTGTGTTTGAAATTTAGTTTTTTAATAAAGTAGGTATAATCAGTCAAATAAATGAAGTATGTACCCTTAAGTATGTTTTCGGTAGCATCTGTTCCAACATAGCTTAGTTCCAAAACTTCCAAGATAGTTCTGGAATTTTTGGACTTAGTTCCAGAAATCCTGGCTATAGCTCCAAAACTCTCACAGTTTTGATCCTTAATGATTTCCAAAAGTTTATCTATTTTTACCACATCTGGAGATTTTTCATCAACAACCCTTTCAATCAAGAAAGGATGAGAATATCTCTGAACGCATATCTAGGGATAGTTATCTTACAGCTTTCTGATCAGCCACAATCTGACTCAGCAACTATTCTGGCCATGATTCGATTTCATCATAAACGTAGAGACAACTATGATTGTAAATGTATATATAAGTAGACTTGTAGTAGATATATATATATATATATATAATATGAAATAGAGATAGAACAGAGAAGAGAGATATAGATTAAGTATACAGATCCAGTATGTTTTTTAATACCGAATGTTTTATGAATAAATATCCATTTTTGTTTGAGAGAATTTTGAGTTGTTAAATCTTGATTCAAGGAGGAGCAAGGGCCCACTCCGCCAAGGACCAGGATATTCATTTATTTGGTAGTTATATTTCTTAAGAAAATAGTTTAGATCTATCAATTTTGTATTGCTTTAATTATTCTAGTTAAACTTTGTTGTATACTTGTTCTTGCAAGTGTCTAGATAGATTCTTATTTTTCTTGAAATCATTTTTAATCATTCTAAGTTGTGTGTGTTTATTTCCAAAAGCACGTTTGTTTACTTTTAGAAGCAAGTGTGTTTCTTTTTACCAAAGCTTTCAGTGTGTTTACTTTTTGCAAATTTTTCATAGTATGATTTAAATAATGTTTTACCAAGAAGTCCTTAAGACATTGAAAAGATCCCCCAAAAATATAAAAACAACTACAGTCAACTACTAGATCAATAGTATTACTCTTCTTGCATATAGCTTTAGACACACCCATGGTTTGATATGACATCAACAAGAAGTTGATTAAATGAAGGGAATAATGAAACCCATCATTAATGGCACCGTTTCCAGGGGCACACTAGGTGGAATTTTCTAATTAAGTGTTAGTAAGAGCAACAATCTTACATCTAGTAGTTGAAGGATCTTCCCTACTATATCATAAAATATATGAGTAGACCAAGAGACTCAAAGGGTAGATTCCTCCCAAGAACATCTTCACAAGAATTCACAACATCCTCTAGTCCAAATAGGGAAATTGATTAAGAATTGGAGGCACCAACATCCCTTATCATACAAGAAAAGAATTTCCACCTTTGGAATTCTTAGATCAGTCACCTGAAGGAAGTGTAACTTTTAAGAAAAGGCTTATTACTCAAGATCCATTTAGGGAGAGTTTTGATTCTCAATTGAGTATTCAACCTCCTACTCCTGATTTTTAATCTTCTCCAAGGCATACCACATACCACATTGATTGGAAGGAAAATTCAAAAAATAGTTTAAACGTAGCACGAGAAGCTAAAAGAGTACCTGATAGGACCTTTAATTATCCAATACAATTGGGAGATGATGATATATCAATGAAAAATATCTCACCTGCACATTTACCCACATTTAGAGGGATTTCATCAGAATATCCTGACCAATTTCTATTTGATTTCTAGGTACTATGTCAGACCTATAGCTATAAAATAGATAATCAAAAACTCAAGTTATTTCCATCCACTCTGAAGGATGCAAAAATGAAGTGGTTCATGGGATTACCGTCCAACTCTATTTCCACTTGGGCACAAATGGAGACTGCCTTCCTAGACAAATACAAGGATTATTGTAGAGGGAGAAATAAGAAGGAAGAATTCTTCAAAATCAAGCAGGAGGAAGAAAATATAGAAGACTATATAGAAATATTCCTCTTTATGAGTAAAAGATGTGGATTCGTAATTCAAGAGGAGTTAAGTAAAACCATTTTTCTTAAAGGTTTGGATGACAAATCTAGGGAATCCCTTAACTTGATAGGAGGTGGAGACATTGATCAGTTAAGGATGAATGAAATTAAGAAGATTTGTAGAAGCTATTCCAGAATGAAAGGTGGACCTAGAAAAGTAAAATTGGTGAAAAGTTTGAATCTAGATATGAAAAAACTAATGGCTGAGTTAGAAAATTTTGAAACAGACATTTTAATTCAATTAACCTCTACTATGGATGGATTACAAGATAAATAAAATGGTAAAACTAAACCATTGGCTATGTATTGTCCTAGATGCAGGAAGAAGCATGCAATAAGATACTGTCCATTAGATATAACATAAATGTGTCTTATATTTGAATCTAAAGAACATGATACTAATGCTTGTTCTCTACTTCAAGTCATAAAGAATTAGCTTAAACAAACCAGTACATCATCCACAACAGAAGAATTGAATTTTGTTTAGAGAAAAACTAACCAAGGGTAGTTAATGCCAAGATTAGTTCCTAATCCTAAGACGATGCCATGGGCTATTCAAACAATACCACAAAATTGGGGATAACCACCTTGGGTACCTCAACCAACATGGAACCCTCAAGATTGGGTAAATCAAGCTTGGTTTGCTCAGGGACATCAACAACCATGGGTTGGTCAAGGAAATCCTTATGCTTGGTCACAACCTAGATGGAACCCTAGTAATTATACTTAAGGAAGAACATATCCAAATCAGAATCAACAGGCCATCATGGGATCCCCTACACATAATTCACAAACTGAGAATGTATTCCAAATTAAAATACCATCATAGCCAGTAGCAAACCCAAGAAACAAACAAATAACTCATGTTTATGGAATAGAATCAGAAAATTCAGTAGATTTACATGCTATGGATTGTAAGAATATTCAAACTAGATCTGGAAAAATCATTAGCATTCCACCTGTTATAATCACTAAAATGATAGAAGAAAATGAAATCCCTAGTACTGTTGTTCCAAAAGAGGATATAGAAAAGGATCTAGATAGCAAAACTATTGGGACTCCACTTCTAGAGAGATTTAAATAAGCTATAGAAACTAAAGAATATGAATTGGTAAAAGAACTAAGGAAACTGAATATTGAAATACCACTGTTACAAGAAATTAAGGACATTCCCAAATTGAAAAAATTAATCAAAATTTTATGTTTGAAAAAACATGGAAGGAAGAAATAGTACCCCAAGACTATTAAAGTAGATGAGAAACTTTCTGATTTGTTAGCAAGAAAAATTTTACTTCCCAAATATGGAGATCCTTGAAGTCTTGTTATTTCTGTCTCTATAGGGAATAAGGATATACATAATGTTTTGATAGATTTGGGAGTGGCTATTAATGTAATGACAATGGATACTCTAAAAATATTACCATTAACGGGTATACAACCTACTAATACCATATTGCAGATGGTAGACTAGTCTGTTACAAAATAAGAAGGGATTATTGAAGACATGGCAGTTATGGTGGAGTCATGGGAATATCAAGTTGACTTCCTTATAATGTAACAAAAAGGTAAAACATCGGGTTATCCCATTATTTTTGCTAAATCGTGGTTAGCTACAATTTTTGCCTTAATTTATTGTAGGTCAGGTGATATGACAATCTTGAATGGTAAGAAATCTAACAAAATTTCCTTATATCCTTCTACACGACCTTTTATTGACAATCATGAACAATTGTGGGTTGATTCTCCTAATACTAATAAGAAAAATTTGTTTTCTTTGGCTATGATAACATTGCAAGATCATTTAGGAGAAGTAGAAGAGATAATTAATCCACCATTGGATGAGCACCAGTTGTCCTCGAAGCAATCAGATATAGTTTTGAAACCTGTGACTATAGTTCTAGAACCTGTGACTATAGTTTTGGAACCTGCAAACTTAGTTTCAGAAGCTACGAACTTATTTCCAGAACCTTCGAATTTAGTTCCAGAACTAGCACATGAAGTTATAGAACCACAACAACACCAGTTCTCTGTGATTGAAAATAATTTCACTCTGCTAGAATGATTTTTCTCTTGGGGAGAGGAATAATCAGTAGCTTCAGTTTCAAATACATCAGGGAGTGGTGAAGAATTTTTTAAAAGTAGCAGTGACGAAGAGTTTGGCCTGCAAAGAGATAAGTATCATAATTCTCATACTATCCTTTTTCCAATATTCTGTCTCAAGGAAATTTTTTAGATGTTGCTACATACCATATGTTGTTACCACATGCATTTCCACTAAATTATTTAATGGAAACCTTTCAACAAATTATTTCATCACACATTGGAACCAAGCATGTTGAGATTCAACTGAGTAAAACTTTGAACAATAATAGCTGGTTGAAGGATGATGAAGAAGCTAAATTGTTTGATGTTTTAAAAAATCATACTAAATATTTTTCTTGGGATTACAAAGACATGAAGGGAATTCACCCAAGTATCTGCACTCATCACATCTATACTAAAAATGTTAAACTAGTTAGGTATCCTCAGAGAAGGATTAACCCAGCCTTAAGGGATTAGTCAAACAAGAAATTGAAAAACTATTACAAGTAGGTTTTATCTACCCTATCTCAGATAGTTAGTGGATATCTCCTCTTATAATTGTTCCTAAAAGAATGGAAAATGGATAATATGTGTTGAGTATAAGGAACTGAAAAAAGCCACACTAAGATTATTTTCCCTTGCCATTCATAGATGAAGTCCTACATAACCTTTCAAGTAAACAATAATTTTCCTTCTTGGATGGCTTTAGAGGGTACAATCAAATCAGAGTTGTTGCTGAAGATCAGGAAAAAACTACATTTACATGTCCATGGGGTACCTTTTCCTATAGGGTGTTACCATTTGGCTTATATAATTCTCCTACAACTTTTCAGAGAGCTATACTTGCAATCTTTGTTGATCTAACAAATGATTGTGTTTAGGTATTTATGGATGAATTCACTATACACAGAGATATATTTGATGATGCTTTGAGAAATCTGGATAGAGTGTTAACAAGATGTGAACAACACAATCTATCTCTTAGTGATGAAAAGTGTTTAATGATGGTTGAGGAGGGGATTGTATTAGGACACCATATTTCAAAAAGAGGAATTTAGGTTGATAAAAAAAATTAGGATCATTTCAGATTTACCTATTCCTCATACCCCCAAAGATATCAAGTCATTTCTAGGACATGTTGGGTACTATAGGTGCTTTATAAAAGATTTCAGTAAAATTTCTGACCCCATGTTTAATTTTATAACCAAGGACTATGAATTTCTTTGGGATGAAAAGTGTCAGCATGCTTTTGAAGAAATTAATGAAAATTTAATCATTGCTCCAATATTGAGAGGGCCTAATTGGGAAAATCCATTTCATATTCAAACAAATGCTTCAAATAATTCCATTGGTGTAGTTTTGGGATAGAAAGATGAAGAAGGGAAAATGTATGCTATTTATTATCTTAGTAAGAATCTTACTCCCACTGAAAAAAATTACACCACCACTGAAAAATAATTTCTTGTTGTGATTTATGTAAACAATAAATTCAGACATTACATTACAGGTTACAAGATATTTGTACACACATATCATTCAGTAATTAAATATTTAATGAACAAACCAGTGGTTGGAGGAAGAGTAATTAGATGTTTATTACTTTTGCAAGAATTTGATATTACCATTGTGGACAATCCAAGTAAATCTAATGTGGTAGCTGATTTTTTGTCAAGACTAACCACTATAGGGGAGAAAGATCCAGTCAAGGATATCTTTCCAGATGAAAAAATGTTTTCTATCTCAACAAGTACACCATGGTTTTCTTATATGGAAAATTATCTTACAACAGGTAAGTTTCCTCTTTCTTTCACTAAAAAACAAATAAAGAAGTTAGTCAAAAATAGTGCACAATTCAAATGGTTAAATGGAATGCTATTTAAATGTGGGCCTGATTTTGTTTTGCAAAGGTGTGTAAGAGAAGATGAAATCTTTGACACACTCAGAGAATGTCATGATGAACCATGTGGAGGACACTATTTAGTGAAAAGAACAACTCATAAGATACTCGGCACTAGTTATTATTGGCCATCTCTATACAAGGATGTAAAGAGATATATCAAGCGGTGTGATCCTTGTCAAAGGATGGGACAACCAACTTTCACCAATGAAATTCCTCTTCAACCTCAAGTACTAATTGGGCCATTTGAGAGATGGGTATTGGATTTTATTTGTCCCATTAACCCTCCTTCACAAGGAAAGGAATATATTCTTGTGTGTACTGACTATGTGACAAAGTGGGTAGAAGTGTAGGAATTGACAAATGCAACTGAAGAAGCAGTTGTTGATTTCCTTTGGAATAGAATTATGGTAAATTTTGGAGCACCAAGGAGCATAGTTTCAAATAAGGGACCGCAATTTATGTCTAATATGATCCAATCTTTCACAATGTATTGAAAAATCAATCATAGGAAGTCATCTCCTTATCACCCAATGTCAAATGGACAAGATGAAGTAACAAACAGAGAATTAGAGAACATCCTTACCAAAACAATTGAGGCTGGGAGAAAAGATTGGGTAAAGAGACTACCTGAATATGTTTGGGATTATAATACAACTTTAAAAACTACAACAGGGTTTTCACCATATGAGTTAATCTATGGGAAAAATCTCTTGTTGCCCATTGAGTTTGAACTTCAGACATTGAGGACAAAAATTAAGGTCGGAATTGAGTTGGATGTAGCTCAAAAAGAAAGAATCCTTCAACTCGATGAGTTGGATGAATTGCGGATGGAAACACTTCAGTAGGAAAAGATAATCCAAGATCAAAGGAAGCAATGGCATGACACAGATATCAAGAGAAGGCAATTAAAAGTAGGAGACTAGGCATTGCTATTTGATTCTAAATACCAACAATTCAAGGGAAATTGAGAACCAGATGGTTGGGACCCTATCAGATTGAGAAGATATTTGACAATGGTTCTATTCAGTTACTTCCCATTGATGGCAGCAAACGAACACTCTTGCTCAATGGAAATAGGCTGAAACTCTATAGGAAGCCTCCCAATAAGGATGAATTCTTAAGGAAGATTGAAGTATACAAAGAATTTGATCATATGGAAGAACCCAGTTCTTCCAAAATGATCAAATAATCAGATGAAAGATCCAAAATAAAGGGAATAAAATGAAAACCAATAAGTGGTGTTTTCTTCCCCAAAAATAAAAATAAATAAATAAATAAAAAATAATAATATTTCTCTCAAAGGTCAATTGAAAACCAACAATAGTAGTTGACCTCTTTTTTTGGATAATTCAAATAAAAGGGAATTCATTTGAATTCTAGATGTCTTTTCTAACCATTTTTTGTTCCACTTGTAGGAATGACAAGTCATCATAATAAAAGGATTACATCTTCAAGGATGGTAATTATATCTTTTAACTTATTTAGGGTTAAACTAAATGTTTGCATGTGTGATTTGACTTGATTTAAAATTCGGTATGATGAGTAATCTATTTATACATTATGATTACAAGTGAGTAATCATGAAGATGATATGGATGGGATAAGTGGTGGCACGGTTATTATTGGTTATCATTAAGTGAAAAATCAAGTGATATAAGTTGTAGAGAGATTTTGAGAAGCATCGAATTAAGCTTATATTTCGCAGCTAAAAACAAAGGTTGTGCAGCTAAGAACAGAGGTTCTGCAACAAAATTCATTAGTTCCACAGCTAAGCAAGAAGGCCTGCAACCAATTTGCACATAATCAAAGGAAATAGAACTCGAGCTAATATGGGGATTAAAAATAAATCAGAACCAGAGGATGATTCTCAGCTACTCGCAGACGAAGAAGTGACATCTATCTTTGAGCATGTAAGATGGCTACATTTCCTAAAGAAGTTTTCAAAGTATAATGAATAATTAGTAAGATAATTTGTCATAAATCTAGAGAAATCCAGGATAAAGGTGAGAAATATCTTTATTCCTTTTTTCTATAAATATAATAAGTAATGTGTCTAGAGTGCCAATTGTGCATGTCCCACATTCTGCCAAAGGGACATTGAAAGAACTAGTTGAAATCCTACTACAAGGAGGAGAAACTGAACCCCAGTACATCTACAATATAAAGAAAATCATAAAAGGGGTCAAAAGGGAAAATTTTCCCAAACCATTTGATAGGGTAGCATTTTGGATAGTGCAATATTTAACCTATGATGGTCAATTTGGGTTTGTAGGAAAATAAGTCCTAAAAATGCTCATATATCTGAAGTATAGATCCACAAAACCTGAGTACATAATAAACCTTCCAGGGTTTCTTTTTGATTATATCTATACCATGGCCCAGAGGTATTCCTGGGGTGTTGGGATAATCAGGCATCATGGGTTAATTCATTTAGTATGCTAGCACCATTTTCTGTCAAAGAAAAATGGAGAAGAAATTTGGCAAAAGTTTCTTGGAAAGTTCAAGAAAAATCCTAACATTATCAGAAGGACAATACCAGCTCTATTTTCTATTTTAAATAATTTGGAAATTGATGCCCCTGCAGAAGAACAAAAGGAAGTGGAAAGAGAGAATATACTAAAAAGAAGAAGGTGTAACATTCCCATTTTAAGACTTTAGAAACAAGGGAATTTTTTTTTTAATTTTTAATTTTTAATAATTTTCTCTATTCTAAATTCCATAATTTAGAACACACATTCTTTATCAACCATTCATATAATAGATAACCATATGCAGCTATAATGACTCAGTGTGATACCGATCTATTCATTTCATGACTCGGTAAACTACCATTCTATTCATGTTTAACATTAAGTATTGAATACTTATCCATATACTACGTATATTTAGTTCTCTTTTCCTATTTAGGGTATTCAGTGATCCGTTTAAGGAACCAATCTGAATAATTGTTACCACTATTCATCTGCATCATGAACCTTGGACTAGGTGACATAGGACAATGCAACCAGTAGCTTATGATACTTTGGCAAAATATTTCTAACATACTATACGTATTACTATTCCTTGACGACATACTCGTCAATCTAGAATATGTCCTTCACCCCACTCTATTGTTTTCTAGAAGGTTCTTTACTGACTCACGTCAGTCCACTTTCCCGAGGTTTAACCCTAGTTTGTGTTAACAACATGTGTTATGATAAGGGTAAGCTCGCTAAGACTTAGGGTAAGTTGGCATACTGGGTCATCCTAAGTTAAACCCATGTGCTAAGGTATCCTAAGTTTTAGAGGGCTACCCCATATCTTAAAACATGTTTCTAACTTGACCTAGAGAAAAACTAAGATCAATTCCAATTTATGTAGATCTGGATGATCAATGCCAAAGAGTGTTGCCACATGCCAACTGCATCACTGTATCCTCGAGATGATCCTAATCTTCTCGAAGGTACAGCCCTATAGTTGGTGTGTGCCACCATCCTACTGAACCAACCTCATTGAGATGTACATACCCCAAAGAATTTTTTAATAATTTAGATAATTTGGATTAATCAAAAAAAAATTCAACAACTTTTCCTAACCCTAATCCAACACTCCTTAAGTTATTTTCTAAATTGATTCAATTAGCCCATTAAGAAATTTTTAAAATTCATTGCCGCTTTTAATGTTTGAATACATAATTAAACTATCAATTAAGCATGGTTGTACAATGTTATAATATGTCTCATGTGAAAAGTACAATAACATTTTAGAAAGTTCAACACAAGAATATATCCAAAATAAAGTAGACTTCATAACAAATGAATTCTGTTAAATTGAAGTCATGATACTAAACCTTTGTGGTTTATGAACCTTTGTGAAAGATGAAAAGTATTTCACAATATGTAAGGTGTTAGGGTTTATTGTACCCAACGACCACATTTTTCAATGTATGTTCCCCCTACTTTTTATTATTATGTTATATAGTCTAAATAAAAAATATCATATTTTACAACTTTAAAAGTTGCATCACAAGTAGGGAGATTGAACTAAATCCCTTGATCCAATAATTTTTAAAATTTAGTCATTTAACATATAAATAACATGAATATTAACAACAAGATAGAGCCCATATCTTTCATACAAATACAAATAATTTATACAACCAATACAAGTAATCTCACAACTTTCAATTTATCTTTATAACCATTACATTTACAAGAATTGTACACTTAGGTATGCTGCTTAACAACTGTATTAATTATAAAAGAATACTACTTTTCTTTCCAAAACAATCTCAAGAATGAATCAGAGTTCTTCACAAGAATTAGACTTAAATCAGCCAATGCATCATATAATTTTTGCCTTCTTTATCACTTACGAAGTCCATCTGCAAAAATTTATAGCACGGGTCAGTTCAATGAACTGAGCATGATAAGCACTAATCCTTAAAAATAAGTGCATTCCAATAATTGTTCCATTAAAATAACTCTTATTTAATGATAAAATTATTACATCAAACAATCAATATATCAAAAGCAACGAAAAGGAAGCACATTAAAAACAATTGATTTCACTTCCAAGAAAGGACATAATATAATCTACCATTTCAGCCTTACAATAGAGTCTAATTGATCCCATCCATTATTCTTAGACAAACAACATATTATAGCATCTCATTGTTCCCATTCTGTCATAAAAGAAATCAACATTTATCTTTTCTTCAAGCTAAAGAAAATTTTAGAGCATGGTTCATATTAAGATGACTCATCCATCTCCTAAACAAAGAAGAAGAAGAACCATTTCAACTCATGCCTATACACAACACATCCAAGAAACATAACAAGTTCCAAACATGCTTTAATTGTTTCTTTCTAAATACAACTACCTTAAAATTTAACAATTAAGATATTCATCAGAACATAAATCTCATCTAAATATAAGAAGGAATAGAGAATCAGTCGATATACCTATAAGTTTAAATCAACTTCCAAAAATGGAATTTAAATTTTAAAGATCTGAAACAACATTCAAATATCAAGGTAGACTCATAGAAGAGTTATTCTCTACTCTAGATCATCCAATAAGAGTCAAAACAGATAGTTCAAGAAAAGATCTATATAGTAAGAAGAAAGCACACTATCATATTCTTTACACTTCTTTACTTATAATGAATACTAATTTCAATTCCATACTCAAAATGAAATACAATTCGCAGTCTTGAAACACAATATGTTTTAAAGGAACCAAATTCATTTCTTTTATAAGACATACGGTGTCCATTTGAATCCAAGAAGGAATAGAGAAATAACCGTTCAGAAAACCAATCAGGATCAGAACCATCAACAAATCTTAATGACTGAAATCCCATTATCCTTGTAAAATGTTTTCCATTTAAATACCAAGAATATTCAAACAACTCTAACTAATCTACTCTTTTGGATTTCCTTGACTAAGTAGTTCAGTTAAATGAGTTCTTAAATTTTAACTATTACGAAGTTAAATCCCAATCAAATACCAAAACCAAATCAAACTTGTCAAAAATACTTACAGCTCAGAGCTCAATAGTACAAATTCCAAGTATGATACCGATCATAAGCTTCTCAAATAGGTACAAGACTACCCACGTAAATATTCACGGGTTTAGGGGAAATAATAATTCCCCACCCAAGTTATATCAATAAAAAGAAAATTCATCATACAAGAACAAAACCTACACATCAATTTTGTCACTTATTTCCAAGCACTAAGTAAAAATTTCATGTACAATATCAAATTACAAAAACTCAACCTAAGGTCAGATGTGCATCGTGTCTTATTATGGGATAGAAGAGATACATATAACCAAAAATAGTCTATATTCGAAACAAGGAGTCCTATTTCCCTTATACAACGAAACATGAATGTCCAAAGAGAGAGTTCAAAATCAAACAATTAATAAGATAAGAGTGTGGTGACACTACGAACTTGAGTTAACAACCCAAATTTCCACAGAGTAAGGCACAAGTATAGAATCACATACATCTTCAGTAAAATTTCCTAGTTACCTAAGATACCAACACTGGTTCAACACAATGGTGACTCCAACAAGATTCGTATCAAACGTGAAGCCAAAATACTAGCTCAAGTAGAATTAGGAGTTCCCATAGAGTACAGAGTCCACAGAAGAAACAAAATATGAGTGCTTTGTAGTTACTAATCTACAAATAGTTCCAAATCTCTCAAAGGAATATTATACATGGTTACTGAGCCCAATATTATTTCTCAACGGGACTCAAGTTTCACCCAAATTTCAAATCCAAATATGAGCCATAATGTCCAAATACTGTGTATTTTATAAACTCACAGTAACTGTTCAGATTATCATAAGGAACTAAGATATAAACACCGAGCTTTATATAGGATTAGACAACAGTCAGAGATGCACAAGATTTTGACACTATTCAGAAAAACAGAATCATTTCTCAACAAACAAAAATCCATAGCTAAGTTCCAAATCAAGGATAAGCTCAAAGTAAATCTTCAACAACACACGAGCTCAACAAAAGTTTAAAAAAACCCTGTATATAGGCTCAACTCCATGCCAAACGAGCTTATCTGAATTTTCAATAGGATTCAAGTTTCTCCAAAAAACTAAACCATAATAATAGAAATGATGGTTATCCTAACAGACCACTTCTATTTCCAGTTCCAAATGAAAAGTTGAGAACAAAAAAATGTTTTGCATGCATTTTTATTAAAGAACTATACATGGTAAGTTTTCCAACAGAACATCATTTACCAAGGATTCAAAAACCAATATAACAAGATTTAATAAACCCTATAGGCCATTAACCAGATAAAATAAGAAATACAAGAATCTTAAAAGAGTAGAATTGTTTTAATGAAACATTTATAAGAAAGAAAATGATTTTAAAGTTTAGAGCCTATCATGCTTAATAGCGCTTCTGTGCAATTGAAAAGAACATCCAGTCAAGCTCAAAACGTCTCCTCTTTTCCACGAAAAATCAAATAATAATGTTCTTTTTCCACAATGCCTCCTATATATTCCATGAACTGAAAATAGGTTTAAAACCTCAAAAAATAACCATCAAGTGTAGTTCTATCTGCTAGTTCAAAAAACTAGAGCACATGAAGAGAAAAAATCACAAAGTATGTAAAGTGAAACAATCACATTCCAACCCGTTTTGCATGCCTTCCAAGGCAATTTGAGAACAAAAACCAAAAACAATTAATTCCATTAATTCTGAGTTTCCCACCTATCTTCCCTTACCACTGTACGTACCAAAAATTGTAAGGTACTGTACTACCAGAACAACGTGACACGTGCCCCAATGATGATACAGGTCTCCTCGCAAGGTGTTCAGGATCCAAAAAAGATCTCCAAGTGTGCGTTAACATCCCGCATGCCCCGCTTAGCCCCCACGTGCTTGTTTTTTCCCTTTTCCCCTATTTTCTTGGCCTTTCACTCTTCAGTGATGAAATCGCCACCCTTCCTGGGCAGCGGTCTCGTGACCGCCGCTCTGAAAAGGGCAGCAGTCCTGTAACCGCCACCCTGCTCAGAGCGGCAGTCCTTTACGCATTTTTTAGAAAGCTGTTTTAACATGACTCACGTAATTTCAACGTTTTACCAATTTTCTTTCACCACCATAAGATTGCATTTATGACTCTGGTTCCCTGGAATAGTGTTTTGCCATTGTTTATAGTTTAAGAGTTCTATTTTGCTTTTACCTTGGGTAAATGCAAATGCTATAAA
Source organism: Taxus chinensis (assembly GCA_019776745.2). Taxonomy (NCBI): domain Eukaryota; kingdom Viridiplantae; phylum Streptophyta; class Pinopsida; order Cupressales; family Taxaceae; genus Taxus; species Taxus chinensis. Next base: position 446,204,001 of record CM034154.1, read on the forward strand.
TAGTTAGCTTGTTCTCAAGCAAATGGCCCCTCATTCACTTCTCATCTTCTCATTTTAGTAATTCAATCTTTTATTTTTCTTAGGATTCATAGTTTAGTTCATTACATGCTTAGTTAGCATTGTTTTACTGTTGGTAAGCCACAAATCCATCTTGTGCAAGCAGTGTTGTTATTTCATCCAATCCATTGGAGTAGAATAGCTTAGGAAGCCATTAAAGTTACAGGTTTTACTCCTCAAACAGGATAGTTTCAGGTTCTAGATGCTTTATGTTGCATGATTTGCAATAGATCCCGCTAGGAATTACATAAGCCAAGCTCTGTACTCTTGCGATATCTCTCTCCTACTCACATTGTATTCAGTCTATGTCTTGAGCTACCTTCATCCCAATATCTAATTTTGTTGATGCTAGCATTACACACTTTTCTGGATCCACGTGAAAATGAAAAACATGAGGAGATCACACTGAGGGGACAAGATCACACACACCATTGAATTCGCCACTGTTCTGTAGAATCCAGGTTCTATCTTTCAAATTTCTAGTTAGAATCATATCAAATAGAGTAGTTAATTACTTTATTTCAGTAAATTCTATTCTCGATATTACATGGGAAGCTGTGGGGATTGATAGTTTCTAAGAAACTATGATTCAATCCTCACTTCTGAGGTAGGATCGAGAATCTTACGAATAGATTAGATAAGTTATTTTATTGTTTAGAATAGATCTACAAATTACACAGACAAATAGCTACACTCGGTTATTTTGTTTGTTTTAAATTGATTATTTTAGTTATCATTTCTAGATATTTTAAATAGCTACTTTCTTAAATTCGTAAAGTTTATCAGAAAACACAAAAAAAATAGAGAAATCATATATAGATATATTCGACATAGTTAAGTTTCATTTTACTGTAGTTCATTTTACTTTGTTGTTTTGTATGACAATCACGGGACCTAGGGAGCCCATGGAATACGTATTTGAGCCAATCGTGCCTCAGCCCAATCTCATCACAGCGATAACTTATATAGATCAAAATCTTAGGATTCAAGTATTCTGAACAATGGTAAGCTTGCAACAAATCGATTCCCAATTAAGTGGGTTAAACGCAAAATACGATCAAACACACACACTTTGGTCAAGTCAAACGAACTACAGATTACACTAGCCAACATTCATATGACTGTAGAAGGGTTCAAAAGAGAACAGACCTTTGGTTATGATCCTTTGGTCCCACAGCCAGGCGAAGGAGACACTCTTACAGGTATAGATACCAGCCTAAGAATCCAGGTTGCAAGAATGCTTATAAGATATTCTGAGAAAATCACACAGTTATTGATCCTAAATATAGAAGCTAAGAAAGCATATGATTACTGGATACTAGGGATTAGGACTTGATTTCACACATGACCATAACAGGTCCACAACAACTAAGAGTTTACGGTTGTGATCCAAAAATCCCGCAGCACAAAGAATCCATAGGAGAATTAGACATAGACACTGGCCTACGCACACTAGTATTCTGGGCTACTCCACTTCCACCTATCATCATCGAATAATTATCCTTGCTAGACACAACAGCTAACAGAGCTAGGGAATTTTGGACTAGGCCAGAGAATCGTCCATAGAATTGGCTATATTTACCATCCACCATATGACCCTGTCCGGAGAAATACACGAAACTATCCCGGGTCATTTTTCACATATTCCACAACCTATAGATCGAATCGCGCCAGAGCTCGATATTGATTGGAGCCTTTGAGCAGTCATCCTTACTGACCGATCTATCACACCAGTTCAAGTTAGGAGGGCCTTCTTTGCCTTATATTCATAGATTCCGCTAGTGCGTATTGAAGACATTAGATTGCCTAACTAGTTTGTTTGCATCCCATACATATTCCATACCTACTGGCTGTCTCGACACGACCTCAGGAGGTCAGGTGCAAGGAAGAGTTACTTGTAGATTCCCATGCTCGCATGTCACTTTTCCATCGTACAAAATTGGTGAACCCGACATGAAAAAACAATTGTTTCACCTTCTATACCTCATTAGCCTTCACATCAGCTTCACTAACAAAATTGGGGAACCTGACGTGAACAACTTCCTACTTTCTAGTTCGGAGTCATATTATTACGTGTTCTTCCAAGTTTGTATACTTTTCATCTTTTCTGTCTCATTGGCTTTCACCATCACCTTGGCTCCTTCCCATTATTCTGCGGGTATTCATATACCCCCCGAATATGTCAGGATTCGATACATATGGTAGACCCCTCTTGGGTCTTGAGGCATACTACGCACAACAAAATAGACAATCATCACCCTCTCTCTCAGTGTGGGGTGACAACTATTCAACTAATCAGTTTTCAACATAAAATCCAAGGATCAGATATAGCTCATCCTTCCAAACAGAGGAGTTGGAACAACTTTCTCAAACGCAACAAATAGAGCCTTTAGGCTCGAACAATATGACGTTCACCGGAGAATCTGGTTCACCTCCTCAGATGCTACTTAGACCACAAATTAGTAGACAATCAGACTCATACCGAGGTCTAGATGATGAATATTTGATACATTATGCCAGGAACGACCAACGTTCTCGAAGTATGTATCCACTTGTAGGAGGTGTACAAAGAACACCCGAGGTCTCTTTTCAAGAAAATACCTCTATGCCATTGCATATAGGAAATACTCTCAGAGAAACTTGGCAAGATAGTGATTAGTTCATAGTAGGGTATCACGTACCTATACAAAACCATGGTATACAACAAACGCCACTACGGCAAAACAATGTGACTTCACTAAATGAAATCATTTCAATGTTAGTAGAAAAGGTTAGAGGATTAGAACTTGCTCAAGCAAGTCAAAATTTGCAATTCATGCAAACAGGAAGTTCCAATCCTCCACACCATCCTAGCCAAGTATATCTCCTCACAGGAGTAGGCACGTTAGGCATGATTCCTCAGTATTCACAACAAACGCCAACTAGACCCACCATCTCTAGCACTGTTCCTCCCGGTCTAGTACAGAACAATCCATTCCTGGACAGTACCCCGTCATACTTAAACATATACTCCAAATCACCACAAGGGGATATGTTCTCCTCTCCCGACATGTTTTCTCAAACATAGGGGCTTCCTTATGCCCCTACCAAGGCATACGCTGCACCATACCAACAAACCATCCCACCACCGCTCCCTCAACAGGCACCATCAATGGTTGAAAAATATGCGATAGGGACTTACTTAGAATATTTGAAAGAGACCTTAGATTTCACCATACGAAGCATCATGCTTCCAAGACCTCTTCCTAATTTTCCCAAATACAAAGGTGAAGGGGATCCAAACACACATATCAAAGCTTACGCTACAGCCATTTGAGAACTACTCCCATGGGATGGGGTTGTTGCTAAAATATTCCCAAAAACCTTGGAAGGCATCGCTATTGATTGGTATTATAGAATACCTGAGGCTTCCATCCATTCGATCAAATAACTCGTGTCAAAGTTCATCAAGGCCTTCGACATGAACAAATTATTAAGAATAGGAATCAGAGAGTTCTTACACATCAAACAAGAACACAACGAATCTGTTGCCCATTTCATCCAAAGGTAGTGTACAGTTCTTTATTCTTTGGCAAGTGCTCCGAATATGGATCAAATGGAACTATGTGATTTATTCCTTCATTTTCTTAGTAGAGAGGTGAAGGAAGAAGTCCATAAGTTCCCATTAAGAACTTACGATGAAGTACTTGAGATCACTCTTCGAATAGATCAAGCGGTAATTGATAGTGGTCGTAAAACATATGGAGAAAACGTGAGGTTAATCGCCCCCAGCCAGAACACTACAACTTATTCTACTACTATGAATGTCAATCAAGGACCAAAAATCCTTAACAAAAATCGGGGTGTAACAATAGATGGAGTAACCAACCAGCCTAAAAAGGTAAATGTTGTCAATACTCCATCACAGACTCACAACCAACGAAATAACAACTTTACCCCAACAATCAATACAGTGGATTTTAATCATCCACAACAACAACAACAACAACAATGGTGAAATCTCATACAGGGTCCAAGCCAAAATTTAACTAGGTACCAAAACCAGAATTCAAACCAAAGACAACAAACGCAAAATTTTAATAGACAACGGTTTGATCAAAATATTGGGCCACAATACACATCAAACCAACAAACTAGGAATTACAATCCTAATTCGTACTGTGGTTTCCACAAAATTCTGGGCCATGACACAAGAACGGCCAGACTACAAATATAATTCATGCCAACCTTGCCAGATCAAAAAAGTTAAAAAAAAAACCCTGTATATAGGCTCAACTCCATGCAAACGAGCTTATCTGAAATTTTCAATGGATTCAAGTTTCTCAACAAACTAACCCTATAATAGAAATGATGGCTCTCGACATATTCAAATCCTCGTATCAGCCACATCTTCTCAATACCCTCCCCATCCTCTCTGTCTAACCTTTGCCATTTTTTTCGTCTCGCTCTTCGTCCATAATCTCCGTCTCTCCCACCTAAGGTATCCTAACAGGACCATTCTATTCCAGTTCCAAAATGAAAAAAGTGAGAAACAAAAAAAATGTTCTTGCAGCATTTTTTATTAAGACACTCTAATGGTAAGTTTGCAACAGAACATCATTTACCAAGGATTCAAAAAACCAATTATAAAAAAGATTTAATAAACCTCTAGGCCATTAACCAGAGAAATAAGGAAAAACAAGATCTTAAAAGAGTAGAATTGTTTAATGAAACATTTATAAGAAAGAAAATGATTTTAAAGTTTAGGAGCCTATCATTGCTTAATAGAGCTTTGTGCAATTGAAAACGAACATACAGTAAGTCAAAAACGGGGGGGGGGGGGGTTCCTCTTTTCCACGAACAAATCAAATAATAATGTTCTTTCCACAATGCTCCATATATTACCATGAACTGGATAAATAGGTTTTAAAACCTCAAAAAATAACAATCAAGTGTAGTTCTATTGAGTTCAAAACCAATAATAGCACATTGACGAGAAAAAATCCACAAAAGTATGTAAAGTGAAACATAACATTCCAACCCGTTGTGCATGCCTTCCAAGGCAATTGAGAAACAAAAACCAAAAACAATTAATTCCATTAATTCTGAGGTCCCACCATTTCCGTACCAGTACGTACCAAAAATTGTAAGGTATGTAATACCGAACAACGTGACACGTGCCCCAATGTGATACAGGTATCCTAGCCAAGGTGTTAGGATCAAAAAAGATTCTCAGTGTGCGTTAACATCCCGCATGCCCCAGCTTAGACCCCACGTGTTGTTTTTCCCTTTTCACCTATTTCTTGCCTTTCACTCAGTGATGAAATCGCCACCCTCCTGGGGCAGCGTCTCGTGACCGCCGGCTGCTCTGGAAAAGTGCAGCAGTCCTAGTAAACCGCCACTGTCAGAAGCGGCAGTCCTTTACGCATTTTTTAGAAAGCTGTTTTAAATGACTCACGTAATTCAACGTTTTACAATTTCTTTCACCACCATAAGATTGCATTTTTGGACTCTGGTTCCTGGATAGTGTTTTGCCATTGTTTATAGTTTTAAGATTCTTTTTGCTTTACCTTGGGTAAATGCAAAGTGCTATAAATAGTTAGCTTGTTCTCAAGCAAATGGACCCTCATTCACTATCATATTTCATTTTAGCAATTCAATCTTTATTTTTCTTAGGGGGGAATTATAGTTTAGTTGGCATCTACATGCTTAGTTAGCATTTTTATGTTGGTAAGCCACCAATCCATCTTGTGCAAGCAGTGTTGTTATTTCATCCAAGCAATTGGAGTGAATAGCTTAGGAAGCCATTAAAGTTAAGGTTTAATGCCTCAACAGGATAGTTCAGGTTCTAGTGCTTTATGTGCAGATTGCAATAGGATCCCGCTAGGAATTACATAAGCCAAGCTCTGTACTCTTGCGATATTCTCTCCTACTCAACATTGTATTCAGTCTATTGTCTTGAGCTCCTTCATCCAACCTATCTAATTTTGTTGATGATAGCTTACACACTTTTCTGGATCCAGGAAAATGAAAAACATGAGGAGACACACTGAGGGGACAAAGATACAAACACATTGAATTGCCACTGTCTGTAGAATCCAGGTTTATCTTTCAATTTCTAGTGAGATCAGATCAAACAGAGTAGTTAAATTACTTGATTTCAGTAAATTTCTATTCTCGATATTACATGGGAAAGTGTGGGGAATTGATAGGTTCTAAGAAATATGATTCAATCAAAGTCTGAGGAGGATCGAGAATCTCGAATAGATTAGATACGTTATTTTATTGTTAGAATAGATGACAAATTACACAGCCAAATAGCTACACTCGGTTATTTTGTTGTTTTAAAGTGATTATTTGATATCATTTCTAGATATTTTAAATAGCTACTTCTTAAATCGTAAAGTTTATCAGAAAACACAAAAAAAATAGAGAAATATATATAGTATATTCGACATAGGTAAGTTTCATTTTACTGCGTAATTTTACTTTGTGTTTTGTTATGACAATAAGGGACTAGGGAGCCAATGGAATAGCTATTTGAGCCAATCGTGCTCAGCCCAATCTCATCACAGCGATAACTTAGTAGACAAAAATCTTAGGATTCAAGTATTCTGAACAATGGTAAGCTGGCAACAAATCGATCCCAATTAAGTGGGGTTTAAAACGGCAAATACGATCAAACACCACACAACTGGGGTAAGTCAACACGAATACACGATTACATAGCAAATCATATGGACTGTAGAAGGGTATCAAAAGAGAACGACCTTTGGTATGCTCCTTTGGTCCACAGCCAGGCGAAGGGACACTCGTACGTAAGATACCAGCCTAAGAATCCCGGTTGCAAGAAGGCTTATAAGATCTTCTGAGAAAATCACAAAGTTATGATCCTAATATAGAAGCTAAGAAAGACAATCTGATCTGGATACGAGGGATTAGGACTTGATTCAACACATGACCATAACAGGTCACAACAAACTACGACGTCCCTTACGGTTGTGATCCAAAAAATCCGCAGCACAAAGAACCATAGGAGAATTAGACCATAGGACATGGCTACGCACACTAGTATTCTGGGCTACCCACTTCCACTATCATCATCGAATAATTATCCTTGCATAGACACAACAGCTAACAGAGCTCACCGCGGAATTTTGATGGCCCAGAGATCGTACATAGAATTGGCGAATTTACATCCACCATATGGACCGGTCGGAGAATACAACGAACCTATCGGGCCTTGTGTCCACATATTCCAAACCTATAGATCGATTCGCGCCAGAGCTCGGTTATGAATCTGGAGCTTTGAGCAGTCATCCTTCATGACGATCTATCACCCAGTTAGTTAGGCCGAGACTGACCACCTCTTTTTCGCACTCCCGTCCTCATCACATCTTAGTATTTCAGTAGTGCGTATTGAAGACATTAGATTGCCAACTAGTTTGTTTGAGCCCTACATATTCACATACCACGGCTGTCTCGACACGACCCTCAGGATGTCAGGGGCAAGGAGAGTTCATTTAGATTCCCATGTCGACATGTCACTTTTTCAATCGTACAAAATTGGTGAACCCGACATGAAAAACAAATGGTTCACCTCTAACACTATAGCCCCTCACATCCGCCACGAGTACATACCAAATGGGGACTCCCACCCCTACCCTGAAACAAGGGCACAAACATTACCTTAATCTGATCTTCCTCGTTTTCTTCGGCTGTGATTCATAGGATTGTCCCTACCGTGTTCTTCTAAAGTTTCGATAACTTTTCATTCTTTTCTGTTCATTGGCTTTACACCATCACGTGGCTCCTCCACTTATTCTGCGGGTATTCAGATACCCCCCGAATATGTCAGGATCGATAACATATGGTAGACCCCTCTTGGGTCTTGAGGCATACTACGCCACAACAAAATAGACAATCATCGACCTCTCCTCCGTGTGGCCTGGTGAAACCTACTTCTACCACTTCAATTCAAGTTCCATTTTTACCTAAGCCCAAGTCTTTAACATACTCTGTCCATGATATACTTCTTAATCCAAGGATCAGATGAGCTCTCCTTCCAAACAGAGGAGTTGGAACAACTTTCTCCACACGCCCCAAATCGAGCCTTTAGGCTTTCGCCCCCCTCTGACGTTCACCGGAGCCTGGTTCACACCTCCCTCAGCTGCTCTCGCCCACACATTAGTAGCATCCGCCCATTTTGTTCCCCCGCGGTCGCTGATTGCCGATTTGCTCCTTTCTCCCCGGCAGCCCCCGTTCGCCGTCGTATCCCCTTGTCGGAGGTGTACCCAGACACCCCGCGGTCTCTTTTCCCGCCCCTACCTCTCTGCCCTTGCCCTCGGAACTCCTCTCGCGCACCCTTGGCCCGTAACGGCTTCGTTCTAGGCGGGGTCTCTACCCCCTCTACCCACCCTGGTATCCAACCCCACACCCCACCCGCACCACTTACGGCAACACAAGTGACTTACTCCCTGAATCATTTCCATGTCGTAGACCAGGTTTAGAGGATTAGCTGGCTCACGCCCGTCAAACTTTGCCCTTCATGGAACCAGGACGTTCCAATCTCACCCATTACGCCCAGATCTCTCTCCCAGGAGGTCATTGTTGGCCCGTAGGCATGCTTCCTGACTCAGTTCTTTCAACCCAACCCCCACCCCCTCGCCCCCTCGCCCACCATCTCTCTGCCGTTCACTACCGGTCTCGTCCGCCCCCCCTTCATGGCCAGTTACCCGTCCTCCTTCACACATCTCCTCCCCTCCCCCCTATAGGGGAGAGTGTCTCTTCCCGCCATGTTTTTCCCCACCCATGGGCTTCTTCGCCCCCTCTCCCGGCTCCGCTGCCCCCCTACCCCCCCCCCTCCCCCCACGTCTTCCCTCCTTTTACAGTGCTCCTCTCCTTGTTGCACTCCCTATTGGTCGCTATTAGGGCCTCTGTACCTTCGAACTGCTTTTGACAGCTACTCTCCGATTGTGCCCCTATCTGTATTCAGCCTATGGTTTACCGACTTCCTTCTCCCCCAGTTTAGTTTTCCATATGAGTGACAGGTGTCAGGGGCTCACCCCCCCTCCCCGCTTGCTCCCGCTCTTTTGCGACTACTCCCCGGGCTGGTTGTGTGGTGTTGCTACCTGTTGATGTTCCACACCTTGGCCGGCCTCGCTCTTGCTGTATTCTGCCTCTCCTGAGGCTTCCATTACCATTCGTAATTCCAGCGTCACTCCCCGGGTTTTCTGAGTCCGACTCCTTGTTGGTTTTCCCCTCACTCGGTGTGCGTCCATGCCCCCCCCTTCTCCGGAATCGGTACAACATCGCGTTCCTGTTCCCTGACCCCCCTTTTCGAGTTCATGTTATAGATTCCCCCCCCCCCCCGCCTCTGTTTGTCTGCAATCATTTCCTCCTTGTTGTGGTAGTGGTTTTTCCCGTTGTTGAGCGTAGTCCGTTGTGCGCCCGTTGCTCCGCTATGGACTCAACTGCTGCCCCTGTGCTCTTCCTCTTTTTTAAGAGCGGGAAGACAGCCGCCCCCTACGTTCCTTCCAGCCCTTCCCCTGCCGATTGCGCTCACTCTCCCGCCCTCGCTCCACCGCGGTACTTTGCTCGTGGTTTTCGTTTATTAGCGTACCTCCATGGCGCAATCACGGCGGGTCTCGACAGCTTGTTTCCCCCGCCGTACCACCCCTCCCCCTTACCGTCTCTCTCTTTCTCTTTATTTTTTAGTGTTCCCAACCCTTGGACCCAATTATACTTCCAGACTCATCACATATCACGTCTGGGTTGTCAGTCCTATACAGATTGATGTGCGTCACTTCCCCCCTCCGCTCGGTGTTCCCTAGTATGTTCCTGGTCCATCCTCCCTCCCCGCTCCCAACCGCCTCCATTTGTTGGTTATCTCTAAGTAACCCAACGCCACAATATAGGTTGGGAGGTTGAAGTTTTTTTTTTAGAGTCATCTTTCAATTCTTATACCTAGTATCCACCACCCAGGTGCACCTCTTATCCAGGGTCCCCGCCCCAATCTCCATTAGGTCCCCCCCCCCCGCCTTCACCCCCCCCATGACATTTAGACTTTGACGAGGTATTTAGATCGGACCAACATGGTCTGAGCCCCGGTTGCGATGATCACCAGTGGTGAGTATGGATCCCTCACACCACCAGTGACAGAGTGTTCACTGGTGGGCGATTGGTGATCGAGGTGTGTATTGCACACCTCTGGTCAATGTATGTCCCGGGTTTCCAACAAATTCTGGGCCTGCCCCAAGATACGTGCATGACTCCCATAAATTCCCTGCACCGCTTCCAGCTGCCCCCCCAAAGGTTTTTATTACTTCGGATTTGGATGGTTTGTTATGTTTACTGTATGTTCCATCATCCTACACCCCTAAGTCGGGCAAATTTATTTCATTTGTTTTCCACCGGTGTTATTGTGTTTTTTTTTCCCCTCAAAATGCACCCCTGAAGATATTTAATGATCCACTCCCGAATCATGATAACAACAGGCTAAATCTAACTGGGACAAACAAGGGTGTAATGACAGGAAACAATGATCATGAAGCCTCGACCTCGCTAAATCCATTAGTTGTGCCGCAACTAGGAAGTCAACCATGACCTAAGGTAATCGGTTTAGTGGAGTTAGACGCTGAGCTACCCATCGAAGCTATAACAAGGATGCGAGAGTATTTCGCTCAACCAAGTCCAAGCAACCTCCCAGAGGCGGATGACGTCCAACAAATCATAGCAAAACCTGTGGGAGCCTATGATTTGATTAACGACCTAACAAAAACCTTCTCGCACATTTCATTCTTAGACTTACTAAAGAACTCTCCTACCCACAGGGCTGCTATTTTAGAAGCATTAGATTTAGGTCATCTAATTAACATCACTCCACCACCTGAAAAACAGGTAAATCATGTGGACTTTGATGTTGATCCTCCAGGGCAGGCAGATAGGGATGTCGAATTCATATTCGAGATAAACAAAATGACGAACGATGCTGAGATCATACGCTGAGGTGATCCAGCCTTACATTTGCAAGTATGTGTTTATAACAACTATGTAAAGCGTGCAATGGTTGATGATGGGGCAGCAGTTAACATAGTCCCCTTCTCTTTCCTCCAAAAGCTAGGGTATGGAGAAACCAATTGTTCCAAAACTTGAAATACACTAAGGGGCTATGATAGCCTTAAAGCCACCTCGGTTGGAACTATAATATTACTGGTCACCTTAGGACCCAAAACCATCTTGACTGAGTTTTATATTATAGATCGGGAAACTAACTATAATATGATCCTCAGGTGACCATGGATACACTACATGAAGGCAATCCCTTCTACACTATTTCAAGAAGTAAGGTTTTTACATTTAGGAAAGGTATTCGTGGCCAAAGGTGATCCAAAACCATTTGATGTAAACCTAGCTGACTTAAAGAAAAGACCAGGCGTACACTCGGAGTTTGAACTCCCAACAAATCAACTTAATAAACCCACCGACGCAGAAAAAAAAGAAAAGTTGGTACCTACGACAGATCTTGAAACTATGATCCTAGCCAAAGTAACCCCAACCCCAAAAGATAAGGCTAACACTATAGAAACAGTATCATTAGGAACTACTGCAAAGATTGTTGAACTGCTAGAAAATGATCTACCAATATTCTTACCATTCGATTCAGTAGGCATAGGATATTCCCTAGGGATTGGCTCTCTTCCAACAGAGGATTTCTGTATGGTGGAAGTAGAATATACAAACACAACAGATATCCCACCATCCATATTCCCAGCTAAATATTGGACACTCCCTTTTGATGGAGCTAGATGCCGTTATGGAGCAGAGGCAGGTGTAATCTTTACTTCCCATGAAGGAAAAGTCTTACCTTTTTCCTTTAAACTAAATTTCGAGTGCACAAACAATGGTGCTGAGTACGAAGCCCTCCTCCTTGGTCTCATCTTACCTAAGAGAATTGGTGTTGATAACATCAGAGTCTTAGGAGACTCGCAATTAGTAGCAAACCAAGTCTCTGAGGTATATGAAACCAAAGCCGAGAACTTACAACTTTACAAAAAAGGTGTATTAGATTTAAGCAAGGAGTTTGACTTCATATCAATTGAAGCAATCCCGTGAGAGAAAAATCTTCTCACCGATTCAATAACAACTTCAGCATCACGTTTTACTCTAAGCAATGAGTTAGAGGATACCTGTTTCATGGTATTGTCAACACCAATCCGGCACTATGATAATTCTTCACTGGGAACTCCTCGTGCTATGATTAGTTACTAATGCACATCCTTTAGTTTGGTGGATGTAATCTGGAAATAAAACAACAACATAACACAAGAATACCATCGACTATGACAAGACGGAATGATGAAAAATCTGAAATATCAAAGTAAATTATAATATTAACATGAAACTGTTACAATCTCACCCATGAGGTACTTCAAGTGTTATTGACTTCACTTGCCTTTCACCAAGACTATGGGAGAAACTTTACAATTACACCTCTTAATGGCTTCTTCAACACACCTTTAAACTAATGGTTTCCTTCGCACACTTCCTACAATATTTCTCACTACTTCTTTCTATGCTAAATGAGGGGGGGTAGCCTCTCTATTTATAGAACTTCCAGGCTTATCCATCTTATCTCTAAGATAGGATAAGAAATCCACTCTGACGAATCATATTCCATACCTTAACTCTTATCTGTACATGTAAGCTTATCTTCTAAGATAAGATAAACCTTATCATTTTACATGGGTTCCACATTTTTAGACTTTTTACAAATAAAATACACAAAATATTTATGACCTCACTCCTTGTCCTTATTACCAATATAATATTTCTAATTCCTAATCACGTAGACCCTACTTCTCTAATTACCCAAACTTTGACATTTTTAACATTACCGGACCACTTACGACAAATATTTACTTTTTACAATATTCATATTGTACTTTGACTGTTACCGTACTCCACATTATTGGCGGAACCATACTGACGGCACTGTTATCTTCTATTAGACGCTACTACTAATTATACTTAACAACATCATATTCCTAATACATACAATAATGAAATAGAAATTACGGAGGAAAATTTTAGTGTCGACATCTTCCCCCTTCCTAGCTTCTACTCCGTCCTCGGAGTATACTATTTTGGTGCTTAGAAAATCTTCAACTTGTCGTGGTTGACCCATTTTGTAGTGGGAGTGCCATCCAATTCCTCCAGTCGGTACGTACCATTTTCATGCACAGCTTCTATTTTGTAGGGCCCCATCCATTTTGGAAGAAATTTACTCTGTCTTCTTTTTTTGTATCTGGAATCATATACTAGAACCAAGTCATTCACATGAAATGGAGACCACCGGATATTTTGATCAAAGTATTCCTTCTGCTTCATTTTCTTCTTATGGCTTGTATCCTTTGCTATTTCTCTCATTTCCTCCAGCAAATGAAGATGTACCAACCTTTCTTTTACTAAATCACTTTCATCCATCCTTTCATTTTTCATAACTCTCACAGTGGGAATATCAAACTCAATAGGAAGAACTGGATCAATGCCATAGGCCAACTGAAATGGGGAGTATCCTGTTGCTGACTTTGGTGTTGCCCTATATGCCCACAATGCTGCATGAATCCTTTTATCCCATTTATGTACCTGCAAGGCTGCATCTTTTGCTAGAATTTGACACAACACAAAATTTGTTCGTTCCACCTGTCCATTTGTGCTTGGCTTGTATGTTGTTGCCTTCCTGTGCTTAATAGAAAACTTATTGACTAGGGCTTCTACCACTTCATTAATGAAGTGGCTTCCTTGATCTGTTACAATTTCTAATGGGCAACCAAATCTGGTGACAATGCGTTCATACATGAACCTTGCCACTTCATCCATGGAAGCTATTTTCAATGGCCTAACTTCAACCCACTTGGTTAAATAATCTGTGGCAACTACAATATACTTATTTTGGCATGATGTAGTTGGAAGTGGACCTACAATGTCTATTCCCCACTTTTCAAAGGGACCAAGGGGAAGAATAGGACATAATGGAGCTGATGAAGTCTTATGGTTACCATGTGTTTGACAAATATCACATGTCTTACAATAATTATAACAATCTTTAAAAAGAGTGGGCCAGTGATAACCTGCATCCAAGATCCTTCTTGCTGTAAGTTGTCCAGAGAAGTTCCCTCCACATGTACCATTATGGAATTTTTCTAGTAGTTCCTTCCCTTGATCACGTCCAACTGCCCTCTTGTACTGTTCATCAAGTCCTATTCGAAATAATACTCCATGCAGAATAGAATATGGACTACTAGCTTGAGTAATCTTTCTCTTAGTCTTTGCATTGGCACCATCAGGAAACTTGAATTCATTCAGATAATTCTAAATATCTATGTATTCACTAGGGATTGTGTCAAGGGATAACAATGCTGCATCAGGGAAATCATCATCATCACAAGATGATCCTAAACCATCATAGGCTCGAGAGAGTGCATCTGCATTGACATGCTTCTTTCCTAGCCTATCTATAATATCAAATTCAAACTCTTGTAGCAAAATTATCCATCTTGCTATCCTCCCTGATGGGTTAGGCTTTTTTAAAATATATTTTAGAGCCTGATGATCTGTTACAACTAGAAATTTTTGCCCTAGCAAGTAATTTCTAAACTTCTTTACAGAAAAAATGATAGCCAGAGCCTCTTTTTCAGTTATAGTATAATTTGCCTCAGCACTGCTCATTTGTCTGCTCCCAAAGTAAATTGGATGTTCATTCCCATTTTTATCCTTTTGGCTCAAAGTACTTCCTAGTGCTGCATCTGAGGCATCAGTGTACACAATGAATGGCTTTCTCTAATCTAGATTCTTCAAAACAGGTGAAGACACCAGGGCTTCCTTCAATTGTCCAAAAGCTTCATGCGCCTTATTTCCTGGTTCATAAGTAACATCCTTCTTCAAGAACTGGGTTAGTGGCTGTGCAATCTTTGAGAAATTCCTGATGAACCTTCTATAGTAACCCACATGGCCTAAAAATGATCTCAACTTACTTCTATTAAGAGGAAATGGTAAATCTTTGATTTTTGAAACTTTATCAGGATCAGTACCAATACCATCTTTGGATACAACATGCCCTAACAAAACGCCTTTAGAACATCCAAAGACACACTTTGTAGGGTTTAGTGAGGCTTGTGCTTCATTTAACCTTTGAAATGCTATCGCCATCTGGTGCAGGTGGTCCAACTTACTCACATAAATGCAAAAATCATCCAGAAATACTCTGATGAAGGTCCCAATGTAGGGTTCGAACACCCTATTCATCAACCGCTGGAATGTTGCTGGAGCATTACATAACCCAAAAGGCATAACTCTATAAGAAAATGTTCCCCAAGGAGTGGTGAACGTGGTCTTCAGCTGATCTTTCTCTGCTATATGAACTTGGTTGTAGCCACTATATCCATCAGCAAAACTATAACACTCCTGGCCAGCTACTTCGTCCAAGATCTGATCTGAAAATGGAAGAGGGTAATGATCCTTCTTTGTTACCTTATTGAGCTTCCTGTAATCAACACAAATGCGTAGCTTCCCATTATTTTTTATTGAGATCACAATGGGAGAAACCCATTCTGAATTCTCCACAACAAATATGAATCCTGCATCAAGCAACTTATCTATTTCTTCTTTTACAGTCTTGGAAAAATTAGGATTCATTCTATATGGCATTTGCTTTATGGGCTTAGCACCATCTACCAGCTCAATACAATGTTCTACCCAACTTACTTGACGGAGTTCCTTGTAATAAAAAGTGAATAGGTGTATGTACCTTTGAAAGAGCTGGAGGTAGGATTCCTTTTCACTCTCCATCACAGCATCACCAATCTTTATTTGTTGGAGACAATCATCAACTTCTTCTTCAGATAATTTTATGGGGTCATGAGTTGGTGTGACTGGAAGGATATCCATGACTGAAACATCAACCTCACTTACTTCATCTTCAGTGTCCACTTCACTGGTACTAGAGTAATCAGAGGATGTCCAATCATCAGTTTCATCACTTGAATCCACAGGTTCTTCCTTATGATGTCGAGTGATCAGGTTTATCTTCACCCTCTCTCTACCACATCCAAGTGTCATGAAACCTTCATTCCAGTAGTTTCTTGCATGAACTCTCCTTATCCATGGTCTTCCCAACATCATTGGGTACGCAACAGTATCATTTTTCATCACCTGAAAGTCTACCACACATCACACACCCATAACAGATATTGCCACATTTGAAACTACACCTTCTGGTTTAGTTTTTCCTTTATTTAATGACCTTAACATAAGTGTTGAAGGGTGATCAATTTTTAAGCCCAACATATTCATTACAGACTCAGTCATTACATTAACTGCAGCACCTCCATCAACTAAGACATCATGAATTGAAATACCATTACATAATACCTCAGCTTGTGAAGCATAGGGATCTGCCTCTGCCTCCAAAACAGGGACCTCAACCTCCTTCCTTCTTCGAGCATTGAGTCCACCTCACAACTCCCGCCTCTTCTCAGAAGACATAGCCAAGAGTTGACCATATGTAATATTTGCAAGCCTTTTAGATAGATCTTCCAAGATGGAGTATGGTCCTTGCCCCTGTGAAATCAGAAAATCCTGCACACCCAACTTTCTTCTCCTATGTTTCTTACTAGTTTCTTCTTTCATCTTCTTAGGATCATTTCCATCTTGATTATCTTTTTCTTTCTTTCCTTTTGTTACAAACACATCTACTTCATTATTTTTGCTCTTATCTACTACATCAAAAGAATTCACAGGTGCTTTTCCTTTATCATTATCTCCTTTACCAGATGTAGAAGCTCTATCTGGACAATTATACTTATAATGACCCTTTTTATAACAACCATAACAAAAAACTTCAGAAATATTTCTTTTTGGACCTCTATCTCCTCCCTGAGAACTAAATTCCTTTCCTTGAAGAAGATTAATACTTAACTGACCCATCTTTTTGAGCAGATCTTCATACTCAGTAGATGTACTAGGAGAAATATTTGTGCTCACCGGGAGTGGTTGTGGATTTTGGACCAAAGGTGCTGGTGTAGGCTCTACTTTAGCAAAAATTTATTTGGGCTCCTCTTCCATGCTTTCTTCTTGCCTTCTTGCAATCTCCTTTGCTTGTTCAATGGTAGCTGGGTGGTTATACTTCACTCATTTTCTGATCTCTAGCTTCATCCCAACAATGAAGTGCTTACAAAGGAGATTATCCACGCCATTCATCAACCCATCTGCTAGTCCTTCCTTCCAGATCTGGGCATCGAGCTTCCTCCTTAGCTCTAGAACACGAGCATGATAATCCCTTATCTTCTCATTCTCTCCTTGGGATAACTTTGTGATCTCGATCATGAGATCTACATATTTCTGTTGTTCACCAAATTCTTCAAGAAAACTTTTAGTTAATAAATCCCATGAATTTTTCACATTATCACCTATTGTTTCAAACCACCTAAGTGCTGAACCATCCAAAAAGGTAGGAAAAAATTCAGTCCATTGTTCCCTTCTTATAAGGCCATTACAAATATAAGATCACTTAAACTCTTGAATGAAAGAAGAAGCATCTTCATTAGATTGAGCTGAAAAAACAGGAATCTTTCCCATTTTCAAAAGTAACGACCGTGAAATACCAACCCACAAGTACAATCAACAAGACTTATGTACACAAATAATTGGAATTACTATACTAGAAAGTGACTTTACACCTTTCTATGGTAAAATAGAAATGACCACGGTAAACTATGGTAAAACTTGACTTACTGCGGTAAAAAATGACTTTACTGTGGTAAACACTATTCACGGTAAAAAGTGAAGTTATTACGGTAAATACTATTCACGGTAAAAAGTGAAGTTACTGCGGTAAATACTATTCACGGTAAAAAGTGACTTTACTGCGGTAAATACTATTCCAGTAAAAACAAGGTTACCCTCCAATTGATTTTTGACTAAGTGGGAATATCTCTCCAGAAAATCCACCAATGAGGAATGGTCCCGGCAACGGAACCAAAATGTCAGCACCAATCCGGCACTATGATAATTCTTCACCGGGAACTCCTTGTGCTATGATTAGTTACTAATGCACAGCCTTTAGTTTGGTGGATGTAATCTAGAAACAAAACAACAACATAACACAAGAATACCATCGACTATGATAAGATGGAATGATGAAAAATCTGAAATATCAAAGTAAATTATAATATTAACATGAAACTGTTACAATCTCACCCATGAGGTACTTCAAGTGTTATTGACTTCACTTGCCTTTCACCAAGACTATGGGAGAAACTTTACAATTACACCTCTTAATGGCTTCTTCAACACACTTTAAACTGATGGCTTCCTTCACACACTTCCTACAATATTTCTTACTACTTCTTTCTATGCTAAATGAGGGGGGGTAGCCTCTCTATTTATAGAACTTCCAGGCTTATCCGTCTTATCTCTAAGATAGGATAAGAAATCCACTCTGACGAATCATATTCCATACCTTAACTCTTATCTGTACATGTAAGCTTATCTTCTAAGATAAGATAAACCTTATCATTTTACATGGGTTCCACATTTTTAGACTTTTTACAAATGAAATACACAAAATATTTATGACCTCACTCCTTGTCCTTATTACCAATATAATATTTCTAATTCCTAATCACGTAGACCCTACTTCTCTAATTACCCAAACTTTGACATTTTAACATTACCGGACCACTTACGACAAATATTTACTTTTTACAACATTCCTATTGTACTTTGACTGTTACCGTACTCCACATTATTGGTGGAACCGTACTGACGGTGCCGTCATCTTATATCAGATGCTACTACTAATTATACTTAACAACATCATATTCCTAATACATACATTAATGAAATAGAAATTACGGAGGAAAATTTTAGTGTCGACAGTATCCCTTTGTGATGAACCATTGATAAAGAAAATGACAAATTATCTTTTAAACATAAATGAATCTACTATCCTAGACCATGTTGATAGTGATATGGCCACTTTGGATTACTTAAATGCCTATGCGGCACTACATCTCTCCTATCATATGATATATTTGTCCTTAATCCCACATTCGTCTTCCTACTTCAGAAATCCCATGGTGGATCTTCCCTCACAAATGGAACCTAGCATATGCACAATAGGAAATGGGGATGATTTGGATTTACCTCTAGCACCACCTGAGTTTGAAGAGGGTAACGCCTCTTTGATTGAAGAAACAATTGATATTAACATCAGAATGGAAGACGAACCAAGGATATTGAAACTAGGGTCCTCATCAACTCCATTGGAAGTAGAAATACACACTCAGATCCTCAAAGAACATTAGAAGGCTTTTACATTTAATTATAAGGAAATGACAGGAGTTGTACCCCACATCACAGTGCACAACCTCGTCACTAAATCTGATACAAAGCCAGTTAAACAAAAATTGAGACCCATGAAACCCAAGGTAGCTCTCATGGTAAAAGAGGAGGTAATAAAACTCCTCCAAGTAGGATTCATCAAGCCAGTCGATTACTCCCAATGGGTATCTAACATCGTTCCTATTCTCAAGAAGAATGGGAAGATACACATCTGCATAGATTTCTGAGACATCAACAAAGCGTGTCCTAAAGACGACTTCCCGTTACCATCCATTAATGTCAATATTGATGCAACAGCTGGGTTTGAACATTTGTCTCTCATGGATGGATTCTCAGGATATAAACAAATTAAAATATCTGAATAAGATCAAGCTAAAACCACGTTTATAACTCCCTAGGGAACTTTTTGTTATGTTGTCATGCCATTTGGTCTCAAGAATGCTAGTGCTACATACCAGCGAGCTATGACATATATATTTCATGATTTAATTCATAAAATCGTGGAATCCTACGTAGATGACTTGTTGGCTAAGGCCAAGAAGCATTGTGACCATCCAGAAATACTCCACATCATTCTCTCACGTCTGATAGAATACGGAGTCACGCTAAATCCAGAAAAATGTGTCTTTGGTGTAACAGGAGGGAAGCTCCTAGGTTACATCATATCGTCATGAGGGATAGATGTTGACCCAACCAAAATTCGGGCTGTCCTCGAAATGGTTCCACCTTCAAATGAATCTGGAATCAGGTCATTTCTCAGAAAGCTGGGTGCAATCTGAAGATTCATCCCGGACTTAAGCTTTGCCATTCATCCAATCAACAATTTACTCAAGAAAGATTATAGCATTAATTAGACTGAAGACTTCAATGAAGATTTTGATGCAGTTAAGCATTTCTTGTTGTCACCACCTACGCTAATGCCACCTAAGCTAGATAGCCGGTTAATTTTATACTCATGAGCTACCAATGTCTTGCTAGCCTACATGCTGGCTCAAGAAGACGATGACAAGAGAGAACATGTGATTTATTTCATTAGCTAAACATTGCTCGACTATAAAACACGTTATACCCAAGTAGAACAAGAATGCCTCACCATAGTTTTTACAACCAAACGCCTAAGACATTATATGCTAAATCAAGAAACAAGGGTCATGGTAAAAACGGACCATTTATGAACTTTCCTCACACAAGGGTCCTTGTCTAAAAAGGCTGGATGTTTTATAACCTTAATGGGGGAATTAAAATTAACATTTGTAAATCAAAAGTCAGTTAAAGGACAAATCATCGCAGATTGGTTAGCTAATAACCCATTAGATGGAGGCGATCTAGTAGATTTAGATTTTCTAGATGAGTGCGTATACTACATCGAAACCCGACCCTCTATGTCTGAGTGTCCCTGGTACGCTGATATAATTAATTATATCATGGACCATATGTATCTAGAAGGAGCTACACCACAACAAAGAAGGTGGTTACGTATTATCGTAGCTAAATACATCATTATAGAGCAATTTCTCTATCGAAAAGTGTTCGATGGAATGCTCCTAAGATGTGTCGACATGGAAGAATCCAATAAGATTCTCCATGAATCCCACAGTGGAATGTGTGGAGGCCACTTCGGTGGTCATGCCACCGCTCATAAAATACATTGAATGGGCTATTTCTGGCCTACTCTAGAACACGACGTAGTAGAGTTCGTACGCAGGTGTCATAAGTGCCAAGAATTCTCCCATGAGATCCATATGCCGGCACATGTTCTGTAACCAATCACTGCTCCATGGCCCTTTTCTACATGGGGCCTAGATTTAATAGGGAAATTCTCTCCCTCATCCACAGATGGCCATAATTTTATAATCACGGGCACTGAATATTTTACCAAATGGGGTAGAGGCTATGCCTCTTACTACTGTACTTGGTTATGTAATCGCCAAGTTCATTTTAAACCAAATCATTTACAGGTACGGTATCCCGCAAATCATTATCTCCGATAATGGAACTTCTTTTAAAAATGAAGAGGTTTATGAGCTATGCAACAAATTTAAAATAAGTCATCATACGACTTCTTTGTATTACCCTAAGCCAACGGGCAGGCTGAAGCGATGAATAAAACACTAAAAGCCATTCTCCTTAAAATGGTGATAGAAAACAAATGAGATTGGCACTTAAAGTTATATCCAACCTTATGGGCCAACCGAACCTCAATAAAAACACCGATAGGAGCAACTCCTTTCTCACTAGTATTCGGGGCAAAGGTGGTTCTCCCACTCGAGGTTGAAATACCCAGTCTTTGCATTTCATTACAAGGGATTATGGATGAAGATGCTTACAGGGAAGCACGTCTCTCCCAATTAGAAAGCCTAGATGAAGCTAGGTTAGATGCTAAACAGCGACATAGAGTCTATGTTGACTGGATGTGCCAGTAATATAACAAGAAAGTCTATGAACATGACATATATAAAGGTGATCTAGTTCTAAGGCTAGATAGCCTGATCGACAAGAAGACCGGCAAAGGAAGGAAATTCCGGCCTAAATGGTTGGGCCCATACCAAGTCATGAAGGACTATGGAAATGGTGCATACCTCTTATGTACCCTAGAAGGTGAGGAATTTGGCGAAACACTCAATTCCCTACACCTCAAGTATTTCTACGCGTAAGAAGCTAGCACTACTTATATATCTATCTACATTGCATTTTCATATAGATTAGGATCATATTGTCTGCTTGTTTCGTACACAAATTGTGATCAAGGAATATATTCTCAAAGCAATTCATTACAAACTTCATGATGTTGTTGGCATAAACTCTTTAATCATACTTCTCCAATTTTCATGATATCATCAAATTATCTCAGAATCATTTTATCAAATAAAGCTAGACATGAAAAAGTCTTAATGGTAACCATACCAAGATCTGCAAGTTTATTCTCACTTTTGATTTCTTCTTAGGGTAAGTGTCTTGCCTATGGTCTGTTCTAGAAGCTTCATGGTGTCACATCTATCCCATATGTATATCTCTTTGGAAATAAACACATACTGACATTTTACTCAAATAAACAAGTCAAACATTGATTAAATAGAAAATTTTAATTTTATACATTTCCTTGCCCCACCAAACTTTGGTGATGAGCTTGCATCTCTTACTAGTGATGTAGGGTTAGGAAAGGATGTAAATGCCCTTACTCACCTATACTTTTCCCACGGTGATAAACCCACACTTCTTACTAGTAGCATGGGGCAAAGTGTAGGGGGTCCTCTTGACAAATAAATGCAAAAGGTCATACACAAACAATTCAAACTTTGAAACTCTGAGTATAAAACAAATGAATCAGATGTCCAAAATCCCAAGAGAGTTAAAATCCTAAAAACCCAGATTTTGTCTACTATGTGGCCATCTATGGGTCTAAGTCTGGATAAACCGCAAAGCAAGTTGCATCCAAAACTATGAAGTCACTCAAGTGGAGTGGACTTGTCGTGTCCTAATTTGGTTCCGCCAAAGCTTTTTCTATCTTTCTTCACTATCATTTCACTACACCTCATAACTTGCACCCTTCCCAACTCTTAGTGATAAGCCCTTGCATCTTACTAGTTATGTGGAGTTGGGGGTAGGGGCAGGTTTATCTGTTTATCGTACTGGTTTATTTTCATCACTTTGCCAAAACAAACATGAAGTATCTAAAATTTCTTACAGAAACTAAGCTTCAAAATCACATTATATCTACATCATCATATATTGGCATCATGAAACACAAAAATAAAGTAAAACACTTGCATCATTTGTTTGCCATTGCATATATTCTAAAAAGAAGCATATAAACATACATCATAGTATAGGAAACTAGAAATAGAAAGAAAACCATGAATGCCAAGATTTTCATCCAGAATGAATGCATATATATAAATAATCAATGTTTATATACAATGCCATCATGCGCTAAGCATGGTCAAAATGCTCAAAGAGCTCGAGAAATACAAGAGAATATATAGTACAAAATCTACGAGAGCCAAGTGGCTTCTCAATCCCTACGAGACCCCTCTGAAGGTGCACACCCACGCCTAGGAATCTGGATATGCCAGCACTCTGAATGCACGGAGGGCTCAATATCCTAAGGGGAAGCCATAGTATCACCACGAGAATGGCTCCTCATCAAGTGCTCAGCCATCCTATACCCCGCTAACTCTGTGTAAAGGGTTGATACCATCCTGGCCACATGCCAGACTGGAGCGAAGACATCAGTATGTCTACTAGCTACTGAGGGCTCCCCAGCATCCACGGATAGCTCTGCGTGGGTCCTCTCCATGGGGATCATCAGGGTATCAATGCATACCCTGTGAATCAAGTCCCGCCACTCATCGGCGGTATCTGCAAACAAAGGAGAAAATAAATTAGAAACCAAACAAAAAATTAAAAGATACAAGATAGCAACTAAGGAGAACCTAACAAAGAAACAAACACTAGAAGGGAGAGAGGGTAACTTACTCAGATCACCAGGCCTCCAAGATGGATCTATGGGATCAACGCCCGCCACGGATGCCACTACCGACTGAGGGGTTGTTCCTGTGGCTGGAGCAATGTAACCCCCCACGACAGACTCATCCTCCCCATGGCCCTGGGAGAGTGGCTCCTCTAAAACTAGAGTCACCCTCTCTGCATTCTACTTGGCCCTCTCTGCCTGCATGATATCTTGGGTATCATGCCACTCAAGATCATTTTCCTTGGTCTCCTCCTCTGTCTCCCCCCCGTAAACTCCTTAGACTCAGAGTCCACCTCAATGGGGTCATCGCTGCTATGGGAAGGACCCGTGGCAATCTGAAGTAAAGGTGCCTGAGGTGCACCAGCATTCCCTCTGGCATGAACTATCCTCCTGGCTGTAATAGGAACGCCAAGAGTGACCACTATCCAACCTCAGCCTCTAGGCCCCCCTCTGGCATCTTGGACTGATCTGTATACTGGCACCACTGGGGGAAGCATACCCATGTATGGTAAGCCAAACTGCTGAGGAACTTGGCCAAAGGGGTGCATCTCCACTCACCCCACTCGATCAATAAGCTATCCTGTGGTGGAGCAGGAGATCAAGGTAAGAGCCTCCTTGCCCCATATGCCTGCCATAGTCTTGTATGGTGTGGCCTCCATGTCGGCAGCAGTCAAGGAGGTAATTGGCTGATGAGGTTCTCTGAGCACCGACATGTCTGTCCATCTGGCTGCCCTCACAGCTCTAGGATCTGCCACCTCCACACCCCTACCATAAGGGATGAAATTCTCATAGACCCAACTCATGACTAAGGTCGGATGGCTCAAGGACTGCCCCTTTAAATGAACCACCCTGTGTAAGTCGTGGTAGGTGGTCCCAAGAATATCTTCTCCCAAGGCATATATCTGACTATGCCCCTCTATCTGTGTAATAATGGGGGACCAGCAGTATAGTAATGTATCTCCTCCCTTGTCCCCGATCAGTCTCGAGGCAAGGATCCCCATGATGGCCTGGCGAAGTAAGGGGATGGGTAAAGAAGGAATAGATCGAACTCTCACCCCCTTCTTCAACCCCGTGGAGATGACTGCATCTCCCATATATGTAGCCCACTGTGTAATCTGTGCCTGTGAACTTGCTATCTCTAGGGTGAGTCGTCTCCCAATGATCGGGACCTTAGAATACGATAGACGTCCTCCAGTGTAATAGTCCACTCACCGCAGACCCCTGGCAATCGGAAGGTGTTTTGATCTACATCCCAGTATGAGAACAATTCACAAAGGATGTGACTAGAGGATGTAACGTGGGGCACGCGTGAAATGTGTAATATCCCAGCCCGCTAAAGAGTGTCCTCCTCATCTTGTGAGAGGGCATCTAGAACCCCTGGGAGCCAATCACACTCCCTCTCTCGACTCCACCGAATATACTCCTTTCTCACCTGCATACACCCAAAAACACACAAAACAAAGCAAGTTAGCATCCAAGTAATACTGGAAAAATCATGAAAACACGTAGAAATGCTAAAAATACAAACATAATCTCAAAAAGAGGTTCGTTTTACATTCTGTGTAAAACCGCCGCCCTGAGCAGTGAGGCATTTTTGTAACAACCACCTTAAAGGTGGCGGTCATGTAACTGCCACCCTGAACAGGGCGGCGGTCATGTAACCGCCACCCTGGGCAGGGCAGTGGTCGTGCTCCGAAAACCCACGCGGGTTTTTAAGCTTAAAAAACTTAAAAAGTGTAAAAAACGACCATTTTACCTAAAGACAAAGCCTACCCAGTAGGCACCCCCCCTGGGTGGACCTTTTAACACTAACATTTTCAAAAATTACCCCCCCATGACAAAGTATTTAGCATTTCAAATTTAAGGGGGTAAAAATGATAAACTGAAGAAAACTAACCTGTGATCTCGTGGGTCGTTGTTCCACATGTGGAGGCATGATTGCTATCTCATCGCGGACATTTTGACTCTACTCACGCAAGAAACCGTCACCGTGGGTCCCAGAGCTCAAAATCAATCAAATTGACTCATACAAATGAATAGGAAAATGGGCCCACTTTCATATATATAGCACCCTGGTTCGTTTTAAATGAATTTTTCACAGGTTTGGAGTGCTGACGGAGGTAAGTTCCTATCCCCGCAAAAATGGTACGTTCTCATTCCTTATTATTTTAGCATTTATTTTTCAAACTATTGTGTCTATCTACACTTGAGTTCTCTTTTCATTTTGTAGGTAGTAGAAATTTTGGACGACGTCATTTCAACACACAGATGTATCAGTTATAACTTCTAACTTCCCATTTCGGGACTGCCATACTCAGACCCACCATTTTATGCCTCTTCATGGCTAAAATGCTTCTCCGAGGGCGCAATATGTACGTACCCAAAATTGTAAGGTACTGTACTGCCAGAACAACATGACACGTGCCCCAATGATGATACAGGTCTCCTCGCAAGGTGTTCAGGATCTGAAAAATATCTCCAAGTGTGCGTTAACATCCTGCATGCCCCGCTTAGCCCCCATGTGCTTTGTTTTTATATTTTCCCCTCTTTTCTTAGCCTTTCGCTCTTCAGTGATGAAACCGCCACCTTGAACAGGGTGGCGGTCCTGTAACCGCCGCCCTGCTCAGAGCGATGGTCCTTTACCTATTTTCCAGAAAGCTCTTTTAACACAACTCACGTAATTTCAACATTTTACTAGCTTTCTTT
The DNA here is from genome assembly GCA_019776745.2 of Taxus chinensis. Lineage (NCBI taxonomy): Eukaryota > Viridiplantae > Streptophyta > Pinopsida > Cupressales > Taxaceae > Taxus > Taxus chinensis. The sequence continues at coordinate 446,230,618 of CM034154.1, forward strand.
CACCACCATAAGCTTGAATTTATGATTCTGGTTCCCTGGAATAGTGTTTTGCCATTGTTTATAGTTTAAGAGTTCTATTTGGCTTTTACCTTGGGTAAATGCAAATGCTATAAATAGTTAGCTTGTGCTCAAGCAAATGGCCCCTTATTCACTTCTCATCTTCTCATTTCAGTAATTTAGTCCTTTATTTTGCTTAGGATTCATAGTTTAGTTCATTACATGCTTAGTTAGCATTGTTTTACTGTTGGTAAGCCACAAATCCATCTTGTGCAAGTAGTGCTATTATTTCATCCAATCCATTTGAGTAGAATAGCTTAGGAAGCCATTAAATTTGTAGGTTTTACTCCTCAAATAGGATAGTTTCAGGTTCTGGACGCTTTATGTTGCATGACTCGCAATAGATCCCACTAGGAATTGCATAAGCCAAGCTTTGTACTCTTGCGCTATCCCTCTCCTACTCACATTGTATTCAGTCTGTGTCTTGAGCTACCTTCATCCCAATGTCTACTTCTATTGATGCTAGCATTACACACTTTTCTAGATCCACGTGAACATGAAGGAATGAGGAGATCACACTGAGGGGACAAGATCACACACACTATCAGATTCGCCACTGTTTAGCAAAATCCAGGTTCTAGCTTTCAAAGTTCTAGTTATAATCATATCAAATAGAGTAGTTAATTGCTTTATTTTAGTAAATTCTATTCTCGATATTGCCAGGGAAGCTGTGGGGGTTGATAGTTTCTGAGAAACTATGATTCACACCTCACTTCTGAGGTAGGATCAAGAATCTTGCAAATAGATTAGATAAGCTATTTTATTGTTTAGAATAGATCTACAAATTACACAGACAAATAGCTACACTCGGTTATTTTGTTTGTTTTAAATTGATTATTTTAGTTGTCATTTCTAGATATTTTAAATAGTTGCTTTCTTAAATTTGTAAAGTTCATCAGAAAACATAAAAAAAAATAGAGAAATCATATATAGATATATTCGACATAGTTAAGTTTCATTTTACTGTAGTTCGTTTTACTTTTTTGTTTTGTATGACAATCACGGGACCTAGGGAGCCCAGGGAATACGTATTTGAGCCAATCGTGCCTCAGCCCAATCTCATCACAGTGATAACTGATATAGATCAAAATATTAGGATTCAAGTCTTCCGAACAACGGTAAGTTTGCAACAAATCAATTCCCAATTAAGTGGGTTAAACATAGAAGACGATCAAGCACACACGTTTTGGTCAAATCAAACGAACTATAGATTACACTAGACAACATTCATATGATTGTAGAAGGGTTCGAAAGAGAACAAACCTTTGGTTGTGATCCTTTGGTCCCATAGCCAGGTGAAGGAGACACTCTTACAGATATAGATACCAGCCTAAGAATCCATGTTGCAAGAACGCCTGTAAGATATTCTAAGAAAATCACACAGCTATTGATCCTAAATATAGAAGCTGAGAAAGCATACGATTACTGGATACTAGGGATTAGGACTTGATTTCACACATGACCATAACAGGTCCACAACAACTAAGAGTCTACGATTGTGATCCGTAAATCCCGCAGCCCAATGAATCCATAGGAGAATTAGACATAGACACTGGCCTACGCACACTAGTATTCAAGTCTACCTCACTTCCACCTATCATCATCAAACAATTATCCTTGCTAGACACAATAGCTAACAGAGCTAGGGAATTCTAGACTAGGCCAGAGAATTGTCCATAGAATTGGCTATATTTACCATCCACCATATGACCCTGTCCGGAGAAATACACGAAACTATCCTAGGTCATTTTCCACGTATTCCACAACCTATAGATCGAATCACGCCAGAGCTCGATATTGATTGGAGCCTTCGAGCAGTCATTCTTGCTATCTAATCTATCACACCAGTTCAAGTTAGGGAGGCCTTCTTTGCCTTAGATTCACAGATTCCGCTAGTGCGTATTGAAGACATTAGATTTCCTAACTAGTTTTTCTGCATCCCATACATATTCCATACCCACCGGCTGTCTTGGCACAACCTTGGGAGGTCGGGTGCAAGGAAGATTTACTTGTAGATTCCCATGCTCACATGTCACTTTTCCGTCGTACAGCCACCACCCTTCATGTTTAGTAATTTCTAAATAAATTTTAACAAGGAATTTCATTTTAGTAGAGTCTCCATGTAAGCCTCCGCCAAGTTCATTAACCCCTGCCAAAGCTGGCAGTAACTCCAAAAAATTAAAACTTTATCAATAAATTTAATGCCTAGGAACTGTCACCTACAATGTATGTGACCACCTAATTCTCCATTCAATCCCATTAGTTGAGGATAGATCATATTGCTTAGGTTATACCTTAGGTATTTTATAATATATATATATATATATATATATATATATATACATACATACATATATATATGCCTTAGGTTATAACCCAAACAACAATTACCACAATAGGTCTTAGCACATAGACTAAGGTAGTTTCCCCATAGGTTAGATTAATTTACAACACTATAGTTTTAGGCATTAGGTTAGATGATAATATAACCTTGTAGTATTAGGTTCTAGGTAAAAATTTTTAATAACCTAGAAAACTTTCCAAAATCCTTAGCACCGAGCTTAGGTTATGATGCCAATCAACCAATCAAAGTAGCATAGGAAGCTTTAGGTTATAATAGGAATTCTTTTACGTAACATAGTTTAGGTAGTAAATATTTTTACCTAGCTTAGGATTCCATTGGATAGTCTTTTTTAGGATCTTGGATCTTTTCCTATGCTGTGAACAGGCTGTATTTTTTGTTCACCTCAGCAATGTCCTGCCATGGTTGATTTCCAAAGACCCAAGCATAACTTACAACTGAATGGAAACAAGTTCACACAAAAATCAAAGAGCTTGTAACCACAACGTTCAGTCCAATATGTCTCTTAATTCATGGAATGTCAATTTATCATTCGTTCAACAAAGAAGATTTAAAACATTCCTTGGATCACTGAAATTGATCCAAGGAAGAGTCATATTAATAGATAAGTTTACAACTCTTAACTAGATTGCAAATCTCCTGTGAGAAATGAAAAATGGATTCAAAGAAGACATCCCAATTAATTCAAAGGATCTTAAGAGCAGAATATTTATCCATATCAAGCATGATCTCAAAAATTCAAAAGAACATATCTTTATAAGGAAAAATCACATGTCGACAGTTGAAATGTAAAGGAGGAAAATAACAATTGTCAAGGGTGGTACATGCTCCCCTCCTTAAAAGAATCATCATCCCGATGATTACCACTTTTTTAACAATAAACATTAGGAAAATCACTTCATTCACTTCTCTTATTCTAAGTCAAATATATTAGAATCTTATAATTCAAGAAATCAACATTAATAGTTGTGTATCCAAACCAAATAAATATCTGCCCAAAACTAGCATATTTAATTTCATATAAAGATAAAATCATAAATTTTATCAATCAACAGGATCAATTCTGATTAAATAAATATGGAAAAGTAGTTTTCATATCTTCAATATTTTCCCAAGTTGCACTTTCTTCGTTAAACTGGTCCCACTGGACCTTACATTGACTTATTTTTTGATTTCTTAAATGCAACTAGCAAGTTTCCAGCACTCGAATGGGTTTAACCATGATTATTCCTAGGTCTTGAACCTATAAGGAATTCCAATTTAACATGTGTGATAAATCTGAAACGTATTTATTAAGAAAATAAGTATAGAAAAGATTATGCATTGTGACAAAGTAGGAGGTAATGCTAAATGATAAGCTACAAGGTTGATTACTTCAACTATCTCAAAAGGTCCCACATAACGAGGTGATAGCTTGGCAGCCTTGCCAAAAGTTATAGAACTCTTTTTTGGTTTAACCCGAAGAAAGAATTTTTCACCAAGTTCAAATTTCCTATCAACCCTCTTCAAGTTAGCGTAACTCTTTTGCCTATCTGCTGCTTCTTTCAAACCTTCACGAATCAACTTAACTTGTTGTTCCATTTCCATAAGGATTTCAGATCCAATTACCTCTCTATCCGCTATGTTGTCCCAACTAACAGGGGTTCTGTATTTTCTTCCGTAAAGTGCCTGGAAAGGTGCCATCTTAAGAGAAGCATGATATGTATTTTTGTAAGAAAATTCAACTAATGGAAGATATTCTTCCCACTTATACTATTGATCCATACAATACATCTGTAACATATCTTCTAAAACTTGATTTACTCTTTCAATTTATCCATCTATTGCTGGGTGATACGCAGAAATGAAATTTAACTTAGTTCCTAGATCTACATTAAGTGTTTGCCAAAATATTGATGTCATTCTAGGATCTCTATTAGCTATGATTATTTCAGGTATCACATGTAATATGAAAATTTTGTGTACAAATCTTTTAGCCAAAATAGGTGAATCATCCTTCAGATTTCCAACAGTAAAATGAGCTACTTTTGTTAGTTTATCAACAACTACAAAAATAACATCATGTTTATTTCTTGACATAAGTGAACCTTGTACAAAATCCATGCTTATTACCTACTATTTATACTGCGGTATGCTATGAGGATACAATAAACTGGCTGGGTGCATATGTTCCACCTTAACATGTTGGCACTCTAGACAATGTGTTACATAATCAATAACATCCTTCTTCATTCCTTTCCAGAAATATTGTTGTTTTATATCAGCAAGCATCCTTGTAATGCTAGGGTGTCTCGAGAAAGGTGAATTATGAAATTTAGCTAATAATTTCTTTCTCAAACCACTAAGAAAAGGTACATAAACTATGTTTTCAAATCGTAAGATTCCTTCCTTATCAAAGTGAAAACCCTTATACCTCAAATCATTAGAATCTACAGCAAGTGTTGCTTTTACTTGCTGAAAGTAGGAATCAGATTCCATAACACCTTTTACTTCATCTTTAAACTGAGTTCTTAGTATTATAAGAGCATAAATGTGCTTCCTACGACTTAGAGCATCAGCTACTCTATTTTCTTTACCCTTAATATAACTTATGTAAAAATAATATTAAGACAAAAACTCTAACCATCTTCGTTGTCTTGCATTCAAATTTGGCTGAGTGAAAATATACTTCAGCCCAAGATGATCAATTTTCAACTCAAATGGTTTACCCAGTAGCTAATGCCTCTAGACTTGAAGTGCATGAGTTCAATGACAGCAAGCTCTAAATCATGACAAGCATAATTCAACTCATGTAACTTAAGTTTTCTACTCTCGTATGCAATAACATGACCACTTTGTAATAAAATACCTCCTAGACCTTCACCAGATGCATCAGTTAACACCATTAAATCCCCATTAGGGTCTGGTACTGCAAGAATAGGTGCTGAAGTTAACTGTTCCTTTAAGGTTTTAATTAAAATTTCACATTTCTCACTCCAAACAAACATTTTATCTTTCTTCTGTAAGGAATTTATTGGTGCAGCTATCTTAGAAAAGTCTTTTACAAATTTCCTATAGTAGCCAGGAAGTCCCATGAAGCTTATAACTTCATGTACATTCTTAGGTGCAGGCCATTCTATTATAGCTACTATTTTTGAAGGATCTACAACAATTCCATCTTTACTTATTACATGACCCAAATAGTGGACTTTTGTGTCATAGAAGAACATTTGGACAGTTTACCAAACAACCATCTCTTTCTCAGAATTTCCAAAACTACCTTTAAGTGCTCATGATGTTATGTAATGATTTTAGAATATATGAGAATGTCGTCCAAGAATACGAGCACAAATTTTTCTAAGTATTCTTGAAAGATATTATTCATTAAATTCATAAATTCCGTAGGTGCATTAGTTAGTCCAAAAGGTAAAACCATAAACTCATAATGTCCATACCTTGTTCTGAAAGTTATTTTATGAATGTCCTCATCCTTAATTCGTAATTGATAATACCCAGATCAAAGATCTATCTTGGAGTATACCGATGCTCCACGCATCTGATCAAATAAATCATCAATCCTAGGGAGTGGATATCTATTCTTGATTGTTGCTTTGTTTAACATTTTGTAATCAATTCCCAATCTAAGTGTTACATCTTTCTTTTTCACAAAAATCACTAATGCTCCCCAAGGTGAAACACTTGGTCTAATCAAACCCTTAGTCAAAATTTCTTGCAATTGAGCTTTAAGCTCTACTAATTCTATAGTAGTCATTCGATACAGTTCCTTAGATATAGGTTCAGTTCTAGGCTTGATCTCAATCGTGAAATCAAATTCCCTTTTGCGTGGAAGACCTAACAATTCTTCCAAAAATACATCACTGAAGTCTCGTAACAACGGATATCGATCCATGAAATAACTATTTTCCTATAAAGTTTCTGAAATTTTTATTGCTTATAAGGTACATCCTTTATTTTTGGCCTTTTTAAGTTGCATAGCTGATAATTTTCTAACAGAAATCTCACGCTTCACACCCTGAATCTCTGTTATTTTCTGCAGATCGTGTAAACAACTAATGCATTTTTCAAAATATTCCACTCTAACCTTATGTTCTACTAACCAATTAACACATATGATTACATCATAAGACCCTAAAGGTGCAACATAAAGATCAACCTCTATGGAAAAGTTAGGTAATTCAAGGACAGCTCCAAAAAGACACATACTAACTATATGAACAAAATTATTACTATAATGTACAGTCCAAGATTTATCCATTTTTCCATATTTTATTTTAATTTTCGAAGCAAGTTTACTAGAAATAAAACATTCAGTAGCACCCGTATCAAAAATAATAGTTACGGGTATGCCAAATAACTTACTAGGAACTTCTATAGGTGTAGCTTTCTTTTCATCTTGCTTGTTAGCTACTGCAGCATGTATCTTTTGCTGCTGATTATGATCATCTTTATTCAAAGGAAATTGATTTGCGTAATGATCCTTACCGCAATTATAACAACCTCCTATAGGTCCCTTTCTAGACTCAAAGTTATTTCCAGTCTTAAATTTATTATTCTGACCTCCATAGGACTTCTATCCATTATTATTATTCTTGGCAAAATTGTTCTGTGCATTTCCAGTAGTCTTATTCATCATTGTTTTCTTATTATTATCAACTGAAAACTTACTTTTTTTGACAAACTTCTTTCATGGTTCCTTCTTAGGTGCAAGAGAAGCTAAAGAGGGGTTTGGAACTTTCTTCCTTACTTCCTCTTTATGAGAAAAAATAGCCTTTAATTTATGTTCCTACCTTATGGATTTTTCAACAACCCCTTCCATAGTGGTTGGGCTATGAACAACAACTTCTCCCCCAATAATGGAATTCAATCCCATATTGAATTTTTGAATCCTGAACTTCTCATCAGTTTGATACTGAGGTACATACTTGAGGAGTTTCATAAAACGTTCCCAATACTTAGTTACTATTAACTTTCCTTGAGCTAAGTTCTGAAATTTAGTCATTTTCTGATCATAGTAGAGTTATGACAGCCATCGTTGCCTAAAATAACTTTTAAATTGATCCCAAGTGATGTTAGTTTCATCAATATTTAACTCAGCTTACGGTTGTCCCACCATGAAGATTCTTCATGGGAAAGCTGATATGCTCCCCATATAGCCTTGGTTTCCTCTGAGAATTTCCTTATTGCAAAGTAATTCTCCATTTCACTGAGCCAATTCTTAGTTCCATCTCCTAAGGTGGTTCCATAAGACTTGGGTGGAATTATCATTTTAATGTCATTAGTGAGTTTTGTTGCTAGTCTATCCTTTTTGTTCTCAGGTTGAACGGGTATGTTAATGTTGTTATTATCAACACCCACATTGGTGATGTCCCCTGGAGGTGGCTGATTATTGTTATCAGCTTCTTCTTGCTCCTCATTACCCATTATTTGTTTTTTAATCACAACCAAATGATCTCTTGTGTCAGACATCGGTAGAAAGGATCTCATCAAGTTTTTGGGCAATTGCCACTCCTTCCTCAGGTGGAGGGTTATTTACAACATTTCCTCTTGTTCTCACCATTTTCTATTACAAGAAATTTTAAGTTTTAATCAGATTATGGACACAATAGGTCCAAGAGCTGCAACCTTCAGCTTTGATACCAAGATATAACATTCCCATTTTAAGACTTTAGAAACAAGGGAATTTTTTTTTATTTTTTATTTTTAATAATGTTCTTTGTTCTAAATTCCATAATTTAGAACACACATTCTTTATCAACCATTCATATAATAGATAACCATATGTAGTTATAATGACTCGGTGTGCTACTGATCTATTACTATCATGACTCAGTAAACTACCGATCTATTCATGTTTAACATTAAGTATTGAATATTTATCCAATACTATGTATACTTGGTTCTCTTTCACTGTTCAGGGTATTGAGTGATCTGTCTAAGGAACCTATCTAAATAGTTATTACCACTATTCATCTGCATCACGAACCTTAGACTAGGTGACATAGTACAATGCAACCAGCAGCTTATGATACTTTGGCTAAAGATTTCTAACATACTATACATATTACTATTCCTTAATGTCATATTCATCAATCTGGAATACATACTTCACCCCACTCTATTGTTTTCTAGAAGGTTCTTTACTACCTCACATTAGTCCACTTGCATGAGGTTTAACCCTAGTTCATGTTATCAACATGCGTTATGATAAGGGGAAGCTCGCTAAGACTTAGGGTAAGCTGGCATACTAGGTCAACCTAAGTCAACCCCATGTGCCAACGTATCTTGAGTTTTAGAGGGCTACCCCATATCGTAAAACATGTTTCTAACTTGACCTAGAGAAAAACTAAGATCAAGTCCAATTTATGTAGATCTGTATGATCAATGCTAAAGGATGTTGCCACATGCCAACTGCATCGCTGTATCCTCAATAAGATCATAATATTCTCGAAGGTACAGCCCTACAGTTGGCGTGTGTCAGCATCCTACCAAACTAGCCTCATCAAGATGTACATACCCCAAGGAATTTTGTAATAATTTAGTTAATTTGGATTAATCAAAACAGATTTCAGCAAATTTTCCTAACCCTAATCCAACACTCCTTAAGTTCTTTTCTAAATTAATTCAATTAGCCCATTAAGAACTTTGTTAAATTCATTGCCACTTTTAATGTTCGAATACATAATTAAACTGTCAATTAAGCGTAGTTGTACAATGTTATAATATGTCTCATGTAAAAAGTACAATAACTTTTTAGAAAGTTCAGCACAAGAATATATCCAAAATAAAGGAGACTTCATAACAAATGAATTCTATCAAATTGAATTCATGATACCAAACCTTTTTCAAAGATGAAAATTCTTTCACTATATGTAAGGCGTTACGGTTTATTCTACCCAATGACCACATTTTTCAATGTATGTTCCTCCTATTTTGTATTACTATGTTATATAGTTTAAATAACAAATATCATATTCTACAACTTTAAAAGTTGAATCACAAGTAGGGATATTGAACTAAATCCCTTGATCCAATAATTTTTAAAATTTAGTCATTTAACATATAAATAATATGAAGATTAACAACAAGATAGAGCTCATATCTTTCATACAAATACAAATAATTTATACAACCAATACAAGTAATATCACAACTTTCAATTTATCTTTATAACCATTACATTTACAAGAATTATGCACTTAAGCATGCTGCATAACAACTGTATTAATTATAAAATAATACTACTTTTCTTTCCAAAACAATCTCAAGAACGAATCAGAGTTCTTCACTAGAATTAGACTTAAATCAGCCAATGCATCATATAAGTTTTTCCTTCTTTATCACTTACAAAGTCCATCTACAAAAATTTCTAGCACAGTTTAGTTCAATGAACTAAGCATGATAAGCACTAAGCCTTAAAAATAAGTGCATTCCAATAATTGTTCCATTAAAATAACTCTACTTTAATGAGATAATTATTACATCAAACAATCAATATATCAAAAGCAATGAAAAGAAAGTACATTAAAAACAATTGATTTCACTTCCAAGAAAGGACATAATATAATCTACCATTTCAGCCTTACAATAGAGTCTAATTGATCCCATCAATTATCCTTAGACAAACAACATAGTATAACATCTCATTGTTCCCATTCTATCATAAAAGAAATCAACATTTATCTTTTCTTCAAGCTAAAGAAAAGTTTAGAGCATGGTTCATATTAAGATGACTCATCCATCTCCTAAACAAAGAAGAAGAAGAACCATTTCAACTCATGCCTCTACACAACACATCCAATAAACATAACAGGTTCCAAACATGATTTAATTATTTCTTTCTAAATACAACTACCTTAAAATTTAACAATTAAGATATTCATCAGAACTTAAATCTCATCTAAATCTAAGAAGGAATAGAGAATCAGTCGATATACCTATAAGTTTAAATCAACTTCCAAAAATGGAATTTAACTTTTAAAGATCTGAAACAACATTCAAATATCAAGGTAGACTCATAGAAGAGTTATTCTCTACTCTAGATAATCTAATAAGAGTCAAAATAGATAGTTCGACCAAAGATCTATATAATAAGAAGAAAGCACATTGTCATATTCTTTACACTTCTTTACTTATAATGAATACTAATTTCAATTCCATACTCAGAATGAAATACAATTCACAGTCTTAAAACACAATCTGTTTTAAAGGAACCAAATTCATTTCTTTTATAAGACATACAGTGTCCATTTGAATCCAAGAAGGAATAGAGAAATAACCGTTCAAAAAACCAATCAGGATCAGAAGCATCAACAAATCTTAATGACTGAAATCCCATTATCCTTGTAAAAATTTTTCCATTTAAATACCAAGAATATTCAAATAGCTCTAACTAATCTACTCTTTCAGATTTCCTTGACTAAGTAGTTTAGTTAAATGAGTTCTTAACTTTTAACTATTACGAAGTTAAATCCCAATCAAATACCAAAACCAAATCAAAGTTGTCGAAAATACTGACAGCTCAGAGCTCAACAGTACGAATTCCAAGTATGATACCGATCATAAGCTTCTCACACAGGTACAAGACTACCCACGTAAATATTCATGGGTTTAGGGGAAACAATAATTTCCCACCCAAGTTATATAAATAACAAGAAAATTCATCATACAAGAACAAAACCTACACATCGATTCTGTCACTTATTTGCAAGCACTAAGTATAAATTTCATGTACAGTATCGAATTACAAAAACTCAACTTGAGGTCAGATGTGCACAGTGTGTTATTATGGGATAGAAGAGATACATATAACCAAAAATAGTCTATATTCGAAACAAGGAGTCCTATTTCCCTTATACAATGAAACATGAATGTCCAAAGAGAGAGTTCAAAATCAAACAATTAATAAGATAAGAGTTTGGTGACACTACAAAATTGAGTTAACAACCCAAATTTCCATAGAGTAAGGCACGAGTATAGAGTCACATACATCTTCAGTAAAATTTCCTAGTTACCTAAGATACCAACACTGGTTCAACACAATGGTGACTCCAACAGGATTCGTATTAAACGCGAAGCCCAAATACTAGCTCAAGCAGAACTAGGAGTTCCCATAGAGTACAAAGTCCACACAAGAAACAAAATATGAGTGCTTTGTAGTTATTAATCTACAAATAGTTCCAAATCTCTCAAAGGAATATTATACATGGTTACTGAGCCCAATATTATTTCTCAACGAGACTCAAGTTTCACCTAAATTTCAAGCCCAAAAGTGAGCCATAACAACCAAATACCGTGTATTTTATAAACTGACAGTAACTGTTTGGATTACCACAAGGAACTAAGTTATAAACACCGAGATTTATACAGGCTTAGACAATAGTCAGAGATACACAAGATTCTGACACTATTCAGAACAACAGAATCACTTCTCAACAAACACAAATCCATAACTAAGTTCCAAATCAAGGACGAGCTCAAAGAAAAGGTTCAACAACACATGAGCTCAACACAAGTTAAAAACAAACTCATACATAGGATCAAGTCCACGCCAAACGAGATTATCTAAATTTCCAACAAGATTCAAGTTTCTCCAAAATATTGAACCATAATAATAGAAATGATGGTTATCCTAACAAACCATTTCCATTTCTAGTTCCAAACGAAAAGTTGAGAACAAATAAACATTTTTCCTGCATTATTTTTTTTAAAGAACTATACATGGTAAGTTTCCCAACAGAACATCATTTACCAAGGATTCAAAAACCAATATAACAAGATTTAATAAATGATACTGGCCATTAACCAAATAAAATAAGAAATCCAAGAATCTCAAAAGAGTAGAATCATTTAAATGAAACATTTATAAGAAAGCAAAGGATCTTAAATTTTAGAGCCTATCATGCATGATAGTGCTTTTGTGAAATCGAAAAGAACCTCCAGCTGAGCTCAAAACTTCTCCTCTTTTCTAAGAAAAATAAAATAACAATGTTTTTTTTCCACAATGCCTCCTATATATTCCAAAAACTTAAAATAGGTTTAAAACCTCAAAAATAACCATCAAGTGTAGTTCTATCTTCTGGTTCAAAAAACTAGAGCACATGAAGAGAAAAAATTGAGAAGTATGCAAAGTGAAACAACCACATTCTAACCCGTTTGCATGCCTTCCAAGGCAGTTTGAGCACAAAAACCAAAAACAATTAATTCCTTTAATTCTGAGTTTCCCGCATATCTTCCCTTGCCACCGCCCTTCATATTTAGCAATTGCTAAATCAATTTTAACAAGGAATTTCATTATAGTGGAGTACCCACCTAAGCCTCCACCAAGCTCACTAACCCCTGCCAAAGCTGGCAATACCTCCAAACAGTTAAAACCTTATCAATAAATTTAATTCCTTGGAACCATTGCGTACAATGTATGTGGCCACCTAATTCCCCATTCAATCCCATTAGTTCAGGATAGATCATATTTCTTATGTTAGACCTTAGGTAGTTTGTAATATTTATATACCTTAGGTTATAACCCAAACAACAATTACCACAATAGGTCTTAGCACATAGAATAAGGTAGTTTCCCCATAGGTTAGATTAATTTACAAAACTATAGTTTTAGGCATTAGGTTAGATGATAATATAACTTGATAGTATTAGGTTCTAGGTAAAAAAATTTAATAACCTAGAAACCTTTCCAAAACCCTTAGCATCGAGCTTAGGTTAGGATGCCAATCAACCAATCAAAGTAGCATAGGAAGCTTTAGGTTATAATAGGAATTCTGTTACGTAACATAATTTAGGTAGTAAATATTTTTACCTAGCTCAGGATTCCATTGGACAGTCCTTTTGAGGATCTTGGATTTTTTCCTATGTTGTGAACAGGCTGCATTTTCCGTTCACTTCAGCAATGTCCTACCATGGTCGATCTCTAAAGACCCAAGCATAACTTACAACTGAATGGAAACAAGTTCACACAAAAATCAAAGAGCTTGTAACCACAACGTTCATTCCAATATGTCTCTTAATTCATGGAATGTAAATTTATCATTTGTTCAATAGAGTAGATTTAAATCATTCCTTGGATCACTGAAATTGATCCAAGGAAGAGTCAAATTAATAGATAAGTTTACAACTCTTAACTAGATTTCAACTGCAAGAAATGAAAAATTGATTCAAAGAAGCCATCCCAATTCAGTTAAAGGATCTTAAGAGTAGAAGATGATTTATCCATATCAAACATGATCTCAAAAAATGAAAAGAACATATCTTTATAAGGAAAAATCACATGTCAAAACTTGAAATGTAAAGGCGGAAAATAACAACTGTCAAGGGTGCTACAAAAGGTCTATGAGAAAAATCAAAATAGTAGAACCTTCTATGTCTTTAAAGGAAATTCCTTCTTCTGTAGAAAATTACGTGGAGCCAATATTTGTCTCTGACGGTGATAGCTCACCTATGAAAGAGCAAGAAAAAAGAGTAAGAATAAGCTATAGAATAAATCCAATGCTAGGCATGTTGAAATTACCCAGAGAAGGAAAATTCATAAAAGGAAAAGGGAAACCCCAGAGGGAAGGAATGAACAGGAAAAGATGGAAAAGGAAGCTGCTGGTATTTTGGGTAGCATGGCCATGACTCCTCCTGAACCAAGCCAAGATGAGATGGACAGAGGAGATGAGAGACTTAAAGAGTAGGAGTTTCAAGAATTGGCTGAACCATCAACATTGCCACATGAAGAAGAGGATTTGGAATCCTAGAGAAGAAAAGGAAAATTTCCTTTAATAGAGGAAGAATTTTCAACTCAAGAAATTTCAGAGGAAGAAGAAAGACATCAGGTTAAACATGCTATGTTCTTATCTAGAGTAGAGATCGTTATCAGATAAAATGATGAGGAATTAGGTTTCCTAAAACTCAAATTAGAGAAAAGGGAAATGCTCGTTGGAGAGATAACAACTCAAATTTTAGGTAGGACTGAGGAGTTATCAGTAATTAAGAAACAACTAATAGAAAAAGAGGGAGAATGTCAGACTTCTAGAAAATAGAATGTTGTGTCTATAGTCACTGCACAAACTGAGTTAACCTATTTTTCACTCAAACAACTATGGAATGACACCTATAGGGATCTCAGACAAGATAAAACATCAAATGAAGATTTAAAGACCAAGATGGAAGAAGAAAAGAAGGTAAGAAAAGTTTTATAAGGAATAATGAAACAAATATAAATGTCTTGCAAAAATTCATATGGTCTGCATTATGAGTGAAAAATTGCTTACCTGCAGGGGGCCCTCTCCTACATATAGTGTGTTTTTAGAAGAGTAGGTCATTTTCTGACAGCTATCAAGGATTTCATGTGGACTTCCACATGAACTAAAGGATAAATTTGAATTCATGACAACTTACTCTTTATCCAGTCCTGAGTAGAAAAATCTTCTATGTGAATTTTATCTTTGTAATTTTATCCTAGAGAAAAACATAGGATTTATGATCAATTTAGATGTGGGGTAGAGCCAACTGAATACATTTGTCTCTGTTATGCAAAACCAAATTTTATGGAAGGAAATGGAATATGAGTTTTTATTGAAAGCTAGGTCAATCGATCTCTGTATGAGAGCTCACTATGGTAAACTGTTTGCCTTCCTCATACATTTTAGAACTCATGACTTTGATGAGCAATTCAAGACACATTATTTTACCATTCTACAAAAGAATATTGATGACTTTACATCCTATGAGGAGGAGAAGTTTGAAGATATTTATGAAGGATTCTCGAAGAGGTGGGAAATCCTTACTGTTTCCTTGAGAAGAAGGGAGGTAATACCCCCTACAAATCTGATCTGGAGTTTAATAAGGGAAAAAAAATTATGCACAATAATTCCTCATATAAATGAGACCTATGGGAAAATATGGATGGGAATGAAAACAAGGCCACCTCTACTTCTCACCCCCATGTCTCCTCGCCAAAATAGAGAGCCTCAATATCATACTAAATTTGAAGAGTGGGATAGAAAAATAGAAGTAGGAGTTGGTTACAATACCTCTAAGTTTAAGCATTGGAAAATCCAGTTTCAGCCATTTGATCTGAGAAATCAAATGGAATGCATAACATATAACCCCACTTTTGAAGAATGAATTTTTTAAAGGGGATTACAAACAAGTAAGTTTGGTGGAAATGATGAGGCCAGAATATAACCAATTAATGTATAATATATGATCTCATCTTACTTTCCTTTTTACTAACTTTGATTACATTTTCTAACTTTTATTTGATCTAATATGAGTTAGAATGTAATTTTATGTCTTTTGATTGATTGTGATTCTAAAGTTTAAAATCTCTAAAATTCCTGACGAAGTGTGTGTTTGAAATTCAGTTTTGTAATTAGGTCTAATCAGTCAAAGAAATGAAGTACGTAGCATTCAGTATGTTTTTGATAGCATCTATTCCAACATAGCTTAGTTCCAGAACTTCCAAGCTAGTTCCAGAACTCCATTACACAGTCATCATCTAGTTCCAGAAATTTTAGACTTAGTTCTAGAACTCTATTGTTTAGTTCTAGAATTTTCGGATTTATTTCTAGAACTCCTAGAAATAGCTCCGGAACTCTCATGGTTTTGATCCTTAAAAATTTCCTATGGTTTTGGAACTTCTCTGAAGTTCTGGAACTGATGGAATGTTATCTATTTTAACCACATCTAGATATTTTGCATCAATGACCCTTTCAATCAGGAAAGGATGAGAAGATATCTAAACACAGATCCAAGGATAGTTATCTTACAGTTGTCTAATCAACCATAATATAACTCAACAACTATTCTGGGTAGGATTCGAATTCATCAGAATCTTAAAGACAACTATGATTGTAAATGTATATATAAGAAGACCTACAGTAGATATATATATATATATATATATATAATATGAAATAGAGATAGAAAAGAGAAGAGAGATATAGATTAAGTACATAGATCCAGTATGTTTTGTAATACCAAATGTTTTATCAATAAATAGCCATTCCTGTTTGAGAGAATTTTAAGTTGTTAAATCCTGATTCAAGGAGGATCAAGGGCCCACTCCCCCAAGGACCAGGATATTCATTTATTTGGTATTTATATTTCTTAAGAAAATAGTTTAGATTTGTCAATTCCATATTTCTTTATTTCTTCAAGTTAAACTCTATTGTATACTTGTTCCTGCAGGTGTCTAGATAGATTCTTATTTTTATTGCAATCATTTTTTAACATTCTAAGTTGTGTGTGTTTATTTCCAAAAGCAAGTGTGTTTACTTTCATAAGCAAGTGTGTGTATTTCCAAAACAAGTGTGTTTATTTACATTTTGCAAAGTTTGTTTCTTTTCATCAAAGATTTCACTATGTTTCCTTTCAACGATGTTTTCATAGTATGTTTTAAATAATTTTTTACGAAGAAGTCCTTAAGACATTGAATAGATCCCCTAGAAAATACAAAAACAACTAGAGTCAACTACTAGATCAATAGGATTACTCTTGTTACAAATAGCTTTAGACACACCCCTGGTTCGATATGGCATCAACAAGAAGTTGATTAAATTAAGGGAATAATAACACCCATCACTCTGTGTGTCCTCCCCTGAGTCAATTCTTGACAAATGGTTAGGTCCTGAGTTACTCTTTCCTTGTTTAACAACAACTATAAACTCAAACTCTTGAAATAACAAGACCCATCGGCATATGTGCGATTACAAAATGGGATTCTTCATTAAGTACTTCAATTCCATGTGATCCATGTAAAATATGAAAGGTTTTTCCAGTAGATACTTCCTTAACTTATATAGCACATATATCATCAATAGTGCTTTGCACTTAATAGTGGTGTAGTTTTGTTATGCTGGTGTTAACTCCCTTCTGGCAAAACACAAGGGGTGGTCAATAATCCCTTCTCTAGGCTATGTTAATATTGCTCCAATTTCCATCCCTAAAGCATCAACATGAATGTGGAAAGGTTTATTCCATTAAGGAAATTGTAGTATGGGCGTAGTGACAAGTCTATCCTTTAAAGTGTCAAACGTTGTCTGCTGCGCTTCTCCCCAATGAAAGGAAATCTTGTTTTTTATTAACTTATCCAATGATGTGGTGATTTTTACATACCCCTTGATAAACTTCCAATAGTATCCTGTATGCCCAAGGAATCCACACAATGTGCTCTGACTAGTAGGCTCCCCCAATCCCACAATAATGGAAACTTTGGTGGGATCCACCAACAAGACTTGTAGAAACTTATGGATAAAATCATGAAATGCCTAGACCACCATGCATGAAAAAAAAGCAGGCATGTTCTTCTATCCAAAAGTTATGACCATATAGGTAAATATTCCCCATTCAGTGGTGAAAATTGTCTTCTCTTGGTATTATTTAGCAATTATAACTTGATGGTATCCTGAGAATCCATCCATGAAGGAATAGATCTTGCGCCTAGCTACTCCTTCCAGAATATCTTTGGTAAAAGGGGTTAGAAAATGATCAATTACACATAACGCATTTAATTCCCTATAGTCAATACATATCCTTATCCTTGCATCCTTATAAATACTGAAGACCATGGGGATTACCCATTCTGATTCCTCCAAAGCTTCAATGATGCCCAAAGTGATCATTTTGTCTATCTCTTCCTTAACCTTGACAAGAAGATTCAGATTCATTTGATAACGCCTCTTCCGAATCAGGTGCGCACCCTCCTTTAAATTGATTTTCATTTATCCCAAGGAGTGGTGGATGACTTTAAGCTCATGGTATCCATGTGGAAATAGGTTCTAAAACTTGCACAATAGATCAATAATCTTCAAAACCTCCTTCTCTAACCAATAATATCCAATAGTGGCCTCCTTAGCTTCCATTTCTGAACCAATGTTAGCCTTATTTGTTTTGATGGGATCATGGTAGGAGCGTGATTTTTCATAAGCACTATCAATAAGTTCATGCACACCTTCAGTATGGCTAACATTCAAACTCTCCATCTATTTTCCATCGATCCTATAGACCATCTTTCCCTTTTCTTTCTCCATGCACGTGACCTCAAGCTACACCTCTTCTGAATCTTCTTCATAAAGGTATGGTTCTAAGCCAGGTTCACCTAATAACTCCAATATTCTATCTTCTACCATGGCACTATCTGCCATCGTTAGGAAAATAACAACCTGCAACACTCTATCCATTGATGGTCTAGTACTCTGATACTATAAAGCTTAAAGGAGTTCAGCCATCAACTCCTAGCAAATTACTGTCTAACGGTGCATCTCTGAGTGACTATACCATGCACACATATAGCCTTGTAAGGTGTAATAAAACTTATGCACCCTTAAAAAAAGGTGTAAGGCCTCCATGCCTTCCATCCATGATTTTTCACATGCTTAGACATGAGACGAGGTGGGTTCCCTCCCATGGTATTCTTGTATTGTAGTGGGTGCATTGCTTTAGGATAACATAACAAAGAACATGATTCTTACCTTGTGCCACTCTAGAAGGATATTGCGATGTTTCTCCCACCAACATGGTACGGTCCCGAGTAAGTTATAGCTGAGAATCCCTCTTCTTTTGACCTCATTTTTCCATTGAGCCTCCATTTCTCATAATAAATCCTTAGGGTTGGCTCCTCTAGAATAACTAAGTAATTTATTCCCTCCCATACATTTGACTGAGTGTGCCTTTGTTACCCTTGTCACAAATCCTCTTAGCTATCACCCGATTAACTCATAAGTCTCGTGCACCTAATTTTCACTTACCACACTAGTTGTATCACTCAAAGACTAAGCATCTTCAAACTGAATAACTCCCTCTATAGGGTGAATCACCTTAGGGTCCCTGATAGAGTGCACATAGATCCTGTCAAGAAATTCTTCTCCCAAGGGCTCAGTATAAGGTTCTTATTTAAGGGGAAATGTGTCAATATTGTAGGGAATCTATATCCACACAATATAACCACATGGAAGTGATAAGCCATTAGAATGGACTTCAAGTAAGGATTTATTATATTGAAGAACCTACACATTATTTTTATGGTCATGGTGCATAAGCTAATGAAGGTTGTGAATTTTTATATTTAGTCACCTTAATGATGATGTGTCAATACTTATAAGAATATTTTTTCATGAATTATTTATATTTAATGGTGTGATTGAATTAATTATGTCAAGATAATAGACACATCATTACTTGACACTTGTGACATGACTTGGAAGTTTCTCCAAATAATCAAATTTTAATGAATAAAAAATACAAGATATTTAGTGAAATGTACAAAATTTACGCTAATAATGGGAATTTGAGGCCACACTCATGCCAATGAAATATTACCTTTTATGTTACTAAATGGTGTATTGATATTGATGTTGTGTGTTCAGGTCGGTTTAGCATTGAATAGAGAGGTTTTCTTTGTGATAGCTAGACTGTTATTTGGAATATGGAGGGATATTTGGTTGGCACTGAGCCTTGTGAACTTGATGACATAAAACTTGAGGCTATGGAGGTGTTCAAATGAATGATATTGAATCCCTTCTTTAAAATGTTTTAGGGGCATAGTGAGCAGCTCAGTAAGGATTTCGGTTCGACATGAGAACCTACCAAGAAGTGGATGGGAGGCAGTGTGGTACTACGGGGAGTAAATATTAATTTATCAATCAATACATTAGCTTACATTATGGTCATGCCCATGGAATTTTGTGATATTTACAAACCCAAAATGGATTTAGCAGATGAAATAAAAAAAATTCTGCGAGGTAAGGAAAAAATCACCCCTCATTTTACTATTTTTCTTAGGAGTTACCTACCTCCCCCATTCAATGAAGTGGACCTTAACCTAATCCATTTTATCACTCTTGAGGGATGCCATAAATGTATCTATTCCTACCATGTGCCAATGCTCAATTTTCTCAGACATGGTCATAGTTTTAGTTTTCCATACTATATATTTCGTTCTCTATGTCTTACCTTGGACCAATACAAAAAAAGAAAAATCAGTATCCCACTGCATCAAGGGTTTTACTATGGCCATTGTGAAGATATCATCCATGGACATAGATAAAAATATTAATGGGGTTAGAATCCTATCAAAATCCCTTGAATATTACTATGTGGAAGATGAAACTAATTATGAGAATGATAAGACTAGTTAATCCCATGAGACGAGTGAAGGAGATGATCAAAATGCGGTTGAATTTGAAGTAGTTCAGGGCTTACAAGACCTAAAAAAGATGAGGATAAGGTGATGGTTGTTAAAAATACTAAAAATGGGGAAACAAATCAATAGGAGAGGTAGTTTTTAGTTGAAACCAAGGAGAAACCCAAAATGGAAGTACTTGGAAAAGGTGGTGTGGAACATGGAGTTGATATTTCTAAATTGGTTGTAGACCTTGAAGAAGTAAAAAGTGACACTCAAATTACTAAAATTACTATCTATTTTATCCTAAACTACTGGCACACAATGAATATGAAATTTGAGGATGTGGCTCAAGTTCTAAATGGTGGCAAGATTGAGATTTTGTAAGAAAAGTTTAGTAATCTTGATAGTGATGGGGATTAGCTTAAGGCTATGCTTCAAAACTTCAACAAGTGGAGTATTCTCATCATAAAATCCACTTTACAACACCTTCAAACTCTCAGACATCTGGCTAATTCCTACAGACAATGTGATGAGTAGGGGACCTTGAAGAAGAGGAAAATGGAAATATCTGAAAGTGATCTAACCACCCTAGGCACAACCATTAAGTATTTGGCTAAGGAATGGGCCACTCTATTGGCCAATTTGGAGAAAATGAAAAATTAATGGTTTTTTTTAGTTTTATTAGTTCTATGTTTTTTTATTTCTGTTAGTTTATTGTATTGGCTGTCTATTATGATACTTTTTGTATCGGTCTTTATATATTTTTTAATGGGATGATAGTGAATATTTTCTCTATTTAGGAGCTTCGTTATATAAGGGGTAGGGTCCCCTCAACCCTATTTTACCTAATATAAGAAAAATTAATTATCTCAGATAAATATGACCTTTTTTAATATTAAATGCTTCTTGTAGCCATGAGAATGAAGAAAAATTCCAATTATGCTGTTTCACTGAAATATGAATGGGAAGATTGAATGTGTGAATCAGGTTTTAGAGGACATTTTGGGGATGTATAATATGTATTAATAGTATAAGAGGGAATAATATCTTCCTTTGGTTTTATTTTATTACAATAATTCATATCATTCCATGCTGAAATTCACTCCTTTTTAATACTTTTATGGAAGAAAACTGTGGAATCTAGGAAGTTGGAACAACATTTAAGAAAAATAGGTAGTTGGACTTGAAATGGTTTTTGAAATGGAATAGAAATTAAAGATGACAAGGTAACATCTTAAGAAATGTATAAAATGGTAGAAGATCAATGCAGATAAAAAGGGAACCTTTAATAAGTTTTCAATATGGGATAAAGTGTTCCTACATGCCAAACCAATGAAAATTTCAATCAATTTCAATAAATCATTGAAGTCCATACCTCACTACATGGGATGGTTGTTATGTCTTGGAGATAATTAGTCTTGTTTCTTATACATTGTCTTTTCCACTTTCCTTTTCATGGTTTCATGATATCTTTCATATACATTTTCTAAAGAAATATTATATAGATGTATCTCTTATTATTGATAGAAAATATTTACAAGTGCAATACCTAGATGTGGCAATAATATATCTTATTAGAATCTTGGATGTTGGAAACATTCAATTGTGAAATAATGAAGTGGTTTCACACAACATCTAGTGGGACCAATATTATACATAAATTACTACTTGGAGGATAAATAAGGAATTATTTTGGATTTTCAAATTTATTTTAACAACATTTATGAATTTTTAGATAGATTCATTTATGTTGTAATGTTTAACTATTGAGTTATATTTTCAATTCATGCATGATATCTATTGATATTTATCATCATGTTCTTTGATTGAAACATTTTTTTATCATGATTAGAATTTATTTAGACATTGGGATTAAGTCTTCCTAGGTAGGAGGGATGTCATGGCCCAAATTTAGTATTATTTTTTATTTTATTGAAAACATTATTATAAAATAATAATTACCTTAATTATTATATTTTAATGATGAAGTATCATCATTATATATTATATTACATGTTAAACATGATGGATGAATATTAGGAGAAACATGGATTAATTATATCATAATTAGTGTGTTTTTAGTAGTGCAATGCCAAATGATATATTTTAGTTGATTAAAAAAATATTTTTGAATTGTATAGTTTTGTGTGATAACCTAGGTATAATAAATTATGTTTTTTCATGATATTTGATGTAGGAGAATAATTACACCTCACTAAGAGTAAGATACCCATAGGGAAGATATCATTAGTGAGAAGGTATTAGGTGTAGTGTAGATATCACTATACAAAATGGTAATAAGAAGAGGATTTCAATACATATGTATTGTACATGTACTTGCATGATTAGAGTTAGATTTTTATGCATGCATTGATATAGTTATAAGGTGGCATAGTTGATGGTGTTTTGATATCTTATAATGATTATCATTTGATAATGTTTGGAAACATTACAACACTTACTTTTCTTTAGAGAGTGAGTAGTGTTGAATTATTCTATGACTAGGTCAAGTGGCATAAAGTCATCTATGATATCCCAATGAGCATGCACAACCACTTGTGTTGGATCCATAATATTTTTATGATTATGGGTATTTTTTTACAAATTACTTCTTCATTTTTTTTAATTCAATAAAAAACACTGATTTAATTTGGTAACTATCTAATTTGTGACATTTTTATTGGATTTCATTGGAGGTACAAAAGTGCATCTAATGATTTTGTGGGTTGGTTAATACCTCACATGATCTTTAAAAACCAAATTAAGGATAACCCCAAACTATGAAAAATTGTTGGATTATTATGAAAGAGGTGGAAAACTATACAATCTTTGCACCATGTGATAATAATAACCATATGGTTACCACCTTTTCAGATTTTATGTACTTTTTAAAACTTGTGGAAGTCCATATCACAATATTTATTGTGATATTATTTATTTTTAAAAATATTTGTTTACTACATGTTAGTGGTAGAAATTTTGTTCAAAATTTTATGATTGTTTTTATAATACCATATAAAGCATAACATTGAAATGAGGGTTAAAAATATTAATAAATGTTTACTCCTTGAAATATAAAATGGTGTATTTATTTAATATTAGGATATAAGAGTTAATTATATGAAATTATTCTTAATTAATTAATAAAAAATAACCATGCACATTCAAAATAATGTATTAATACTTGAAAAGATGATTACTTAAAACACACACCAAGATAATTACTTAGTTATACAGAGTGGTATAGGAATAATCTAAGTGTGAAAACTAGATGGAAGGGTTATTTTGAATCTATAAATGTTTTGTTTCTATTACTATAATTAGAAAATGATCTTGTTTAGGACCATATAGGTAATGTATAGTATTAAATTTTAATTGTATGGTTATAAATTATTTTATAAGGTCTTGGATGTATGCATAGTTGAGAATTGTAACTTTATGTATGGAGGAAAGTGACTCTGATTATGTTAACTTTTAAACCATAGGTGCTATGAATTTGTGAAACCATTTTAAATATATGGATCACTCAAACCATAAATATGGGTGAGAGACCTTGAAAAATGGTTATTATTTAGGTTGAAATGAAAACCATGCATTTTATAAATTATCACTACTCTAACGAGGCCTCAAACCAAATGTATTATTCACCTATAATGTGATATTTACATGGATGAAAATATTTTGGGAGATTGGTCTTTGTCAATACTTGGTGTCACTTTGACCTTTCTACAACATGGATATTTATTTTTTTGATTCTTGATAATGGAGGATGCTATAATATTTGACCTATTTGAGTGATTTGAAAGAGCCTTGGTTTCTTTGGTGTTGATATTTACGGTAGGATCTCATGAGATTTCCAAGTGAGTTATGAGGTGAAATGGGCTTGATTATATAGGATTATATAGGTTAGATATTAGAATAATGTATAACATAGGACGATTAAGTGACTCATTTAATGATTCAAAAATTATAAAAATATTTTTAGATGGAGGGTACAGGACCTTACAAGTCAGCTAGGACCATAGCCAAATATGAACCATAATTATGCATTTTTCCTAGGTATATGGTGATGCAAATTATAAGGTTCCAAAAATATTCCTAAAGTTAAATTATTTATTTAGTTAATTAATATTCCCTAGATGAATAATAAATTAGTTTGTAGAGATGATAAATTTAAGAAAGAGAGAGTGTTCTTATTCGACATATAATGTGAGTACTTTTCTTAGTATAGGAACCAAGATAAACTTTTCATTGGTAAAGGATAATTTTTCAAATTAACATATTTATATTTACCCCTTTTTTTTATGAAATAAAAACTACATAATTAATGAAAAATATACATGAGAGTGTATACACACTTTATCTTCACTTAGAGTTTTCTTGTTTGTTAGGGTGGTGTTGGAAAACCCCATGGTGAAACCTACAACACGAGGTGTATTTAATGTCTATAGTAAAAATTGAACTGTAAATCCAATGTAAATAATGATAGTAGCATTGAAAAATTATGATTTTACATAATAATTTAAAGTGATTCAAAACACAAGAGGAATACACCTATTCAATTTACAAAGGGATAAACTACCATTATTTTTATGTATTGTAGATTTGGATTTGTTAACAAATGTTAAATCATCAAGGGTGATCAATCCCCAATTACGTTGATAGAGAAACTAAAATAGAACTTGTTGTAGTTGGGTGCATATGATCCAACACCAAATATTAGACCTACCAATGAACCCCATAAAGAGGAAAGAGAAATGTATAGAGATTTTAGTAACCTTAATGTATTCCCACATAAATGTGAAATAGGAGAGGAAGGATAACCTAATAAGAACTTATATGCTTTGATAATATTCAAACATCATGGACCACACCACTACAAATGGATCCAAGCCAAAAATACTAAATATAAGACAATCAAACAAGAATGGATGGACCATGCCCCTACTATATGTTGTAAAATTAAGTTTGAATATGTGAATTTCGAATAATAAAGAGAAGTAGAAAACTCATTCCCCAAAACCATGTTCTTATAAATGTATCTAAATATCATGATGGAGAAGGAATAAAGTATTCATTCCCCTTGTATAATTCTCTAAACTCTATTATTTGTGTCTAAATTTGTATTATAAGTTTGTAAATATTTGTAAGAATTTGAAATTGATGTAATTTTAAAAAAAAACATCTTTAGGCTAGGAACATCCAGTAGGGTCCAAACCATAGTGCATTCTTTCCTGAAGTGTATAGTTTTTACCAATGTGAATTTCAACCACTTTTTTATGTTTTTAACTATTTTATAGGATATGGACCTTGTAAAAATATGTTTCAATATGTATCATATGTAGGTGTAGAATATACCCTTAATTAATTTCCCATCTTTTGAGGTGCATGTGATAAACCATTTGAGTGTGGGAATTAAAATAAAAAATGTTTACTCATGTCATATAAGAATGATAATATATGTTGGATCAAATAAAAGGTTATAGTATTTGAAACTATTAGGATCCCATTCTTGTAAATGGGTTGCACATGGTGGATACCATGACACAAAAATAAATCAACATGCTATAAGAAAAAGTATAATACATACATACATACATACATACATACATACATACATACATACATACATACATACATACATACATACATATATATATATATATATAATAAATTAAGTGTAGAGGCCTTATAAAAACTCAAGATTCATTCAAGAATTGATCACAATAAGGACATCTTCATCCATCAATTCCCTTGATTCTATAATTTTTCTTGTTGGCATAGTTGACCCAAACATACAAAATTGGTTATATGATTCCTTAAATGTATTTTCCAATCACCTACCTAGTTTTGGACACTACGTATAATGACCAATAAACCATTAAAGTGAATATAATTCTAGAAACTCAGACCTTTTCCAATTTTCTTTCGTTCTCCTTCACTATTCCTCTTATCTTAATAATATAATCTCTGGATTTATTTGGCTTCTTAGACACCACTCAGAGCTTATAACCTATTTTATCACTTCAAACCACTATTATATTCATCACTAAAATGATGAAAACATTCAGAGGATAAAACTCTTACCAAACTTGTCAAAAATATCACTCAGAGGCTTAAGATCAAGTATTTTACTTGGTTATTTTTAGGAGAAATCCAATTATGCTCAATAAAAACTAAGAATATTTTTAGAAACCCTTTATCATGAATATGATGTATCCCAAATTTCATATATCATCACTTTTTCAAACTCTCTCACTCATACCTTTTCTCCTCAATCCTTCACTAGTAATCTATCCATGTCCCTGGTATTTTTGCATCCTAACTTCTCATACAAGAGGTTTAAAATCATAAATAAAAAATTTTCAGGAACCTATTTGTAGGAACTATCTGTGGGAGAAATTACAAGATTAAACTCCAAGTATAAAGTCCACTTCCTTTGTTAACTGACTCACTCATCTAGCCATTTCACTATACACACTGTCCTTTTAAGGGAATGGTAATAATATCTTTAAATGAAACCCATGAAATTAAAAAACACCCCTTAAATACACTTTCTTGGTCTATCAACATATTATCTTGAAGATTTTAAGGCAAAACCCATTGATTAAGGCTTCCAAATTTAACTTTCCAACAAAAAAACCTAGCTTACATACCCTATCACAACTAATCCCCTTACAAATGACAAATATATTACATTATAAATGGTTTCTTTAAATCTAGAAACTCTAGAATAGGTTCTCTCACAACCTTCAATGGTATATTAATAATTTTGAACCTTGGTTTAACCTTTAAGGGATTATCTTATCAAAACCTCACTATATCTCATTGTGGTCTTCCTAGAAACCCGAGAGGGGGAAAAGAATTGTAAAATGGTAAGTAATTTGATTCAAGACCTAATATTTTGCACCAATGACTGTTTTGGACTTTTCACTAGTTTTATACCTTCAATAGGACCTATACATTCATTATTTTTTCAACAAAACACGTCTTTTCACTGTCATAGACTTGCAAATCAGGGTTTACATTACAAATCAGAGCATAAAGCAAAGATCACATAATCATTTACACTGTAGAATCTATGTCTTTCAATAATATTCTTTATACCCTTATTTGTTAGAGTTTAAGGCACATACACATGCAAAATCACAAGTAAAACCTTATTTAAAACCATTAATGTCACTTTGAGTCTTTCACAATAATACTTTCATGCACTTATAAGGAATCATAAAAGTCTCTTTTTCCAATACCTAGATACAATCCAAAACATTCAGATCATAAGAAATTTTAAAATTTAAGGCTTCTCCTAATAATCTCAATAGATAGATTCAAAAATCCTTCACAAGAAGATATACAGTCTTTTACACACATTTTAGTCTACATTATTCAAAACAGAGCTAGTAATATTGACCCTTTATCAACTGTTAATAACATATACCCATTTTACAAGTTATTTATGTGAGTATTCTATGAGTGTATAAACCAAAAATTTCATGCAAAATCTCTTGATAAACATACAAAATAATAAGTCTCACAAAAATAGAGTTTTTATTTAAATTAGCTAAGTATAACAAACAAAATTCTCCATGTTTTTTTGTAATCCTCCTCTCCCAAGTCTATTTTCTCTAGGAGTAACTAACTTCATTTCATATTTGATATTCGATTCCTTAAATATCTCTTCTTTAACCCTAACTAACTCCTAAACATTAAATGACCCATCATATGCCTCTATGTCACTATGAGGTATTTTTTAAACTTTCAAACATTCGTTGGATTATACCTAAACCTAAGGCTTAATTCACTCCACCTAGACACCTACTAAATGTTGAACTCTTTAAAAACACCTTCTCAAGCAATTACAAGACAATTTTTACTTTTTCAAGATTTATTTTACAATTTTGAATGCCCTTTGGATGAAAAATACATTAGGTGGAAAATTTCAAACTTTCAAACCTTATTATTTTCTTGCAATGACTCACGTGGACTCTCTAAGGAATCCAAAACATTCCAAAAACTCAATAGCATGACAATAAGGGGGATTGACAACATAGTGTTTCTCATTTCATGATGCTCCTACATTAGTAAGCAAAGTAATGAAGAGTAGCATATAAATTAGTCACATCAAAGAATAAAACCATAAAGATGGGACACCCATAGTATCTCAAGACAATCTAGATGTCCATACCACATATAAAGAAAATATCACACACAAGGTAGACATGGATCCAACAAATGGGAGACCCATAGTACCACAAGACAATCAAAGTATTCATGACATATAATAAGAAAAATAGTATTTAACATAAAAAAGTAAGAAAATAATATATTCAAGTATTGTAGAAAATAGTAGTTTAAAATCATAGAGAAAAATAGGTTAGTGTTGCATACGACACATGTGTTAGTACTATTACCTCAAAAGATAGCAAATACACAATATAAGTAATTAGGAATAATGAAGAGGTAAAATGTAAATATGATGAAACAAAATGATCCAAATAATATTATAGATACACTCAAAGATTAGTATAATTGGGAAGAGACTAATCCAACACCTGTCATCATGTATGAATATGAGTGTTTTTTGCATCAATATCAATATACCTCGTGAACAAATGAGTGTCAAGAGCATATATAAAATATTCTATCTATCAAACTATCATGATAAAAACATATGAAAAGGATATAACTATCCAATAAATTCATAAACATATCTTAATGTTTATTTATACTAATATTTGAATGTTTTTGTATGTTTTATTTTTTCGTTGTTTTGTAAATGTTAAAAATAAATTATGCACAAAATAAGGGCTAGCACAAGATCTACCTAATGAAAGTCTCATCCGTAGGTGGATGAACCCATAAGGTGAAGGAGGAATGGGTCTCACATATGTCATAGGAGAAGAAGGAAGATGTTATATATGTTGTGTAGGATTCATTATATGTGCTATAAGATCCATATGATGGAAATACTCATACAGAGATTCACATTCACTAGAAGAATTAGCAATAATATCATAAGTATCACTTTCAAAAAATTATGTGGTAGCATGTATAGTGCAAGGAAACATATTATTAATAAATAAGGGAGGGTGATCCTTATATGTCCCTATGTATTAAAGAAGGGATTATTAGTTAGTAAATATGAAGTGACCATTAATATAGTAAAATAGCTAAGTCACATGATAAAGAGACACTAGAAGAAATGCATGAAATAAAAGTATATTTTTAGAATCCGTGAGAGAAAGTTAAGATTTTTGTTATGAATCTATAAATATTGGTAATATTCCCAAATGTTATGAGTGGGAAATTATTTGATTTTAGTGTTGTTTCCTAATTTGATCCTATTATAAATCATAACACATTTAGTATCCTTTCCTGAGAAGTTGGTGTGTTTTGGCTCTCTTCATTGGATATGTGACATTTCAAATATGTTCAGTGTTCCCCCAAAATTCAAGTTGATTGAACCATGTCGTGATTTTGGTCATTTTTTATTAATGCCGAAATGTTTCATATGTTTCTGGATTGATTTGATAATTTACAAGTTTGAGGGGCATATCTGATGTTATTACAACATCAAGTGTATGATCAACCCTTTGGAATAAGGCCCTATGTTATTTGAATTAAGTTCTATGTGATTCTGCAAGTTTACAATTTTAGAAGAATGTAGCCTACAAATTCATCCTATAATGCGACACAAGGAATAGTTTACAAATATGGGGTATGTGGGCCTTGTGAGTAGTTTTGTAATTCTTTCAAACTTGTAGACTATAATGGCACTTCTGAGCCCTTAAAAGGTAATATTCTGGGAATGTTCCTCTATTTGATGAATTTTCTACAAATTCAACATTTCTAATAATTTGCAACTTGCAATGTCATCCCTGGGACCAAAAAAGAAATTATTAATGATGCAAAGTAGTGAGTGATTGTAATTCCTTGTAGTATGAAAATTTCCAGTTCTTACAAGACTGCAAGTCATATCCTCATATCTAAAGCATGATGACAAAGGAAACATGGAAACTATTTTTAGCAATTGAATGAGGGAGCATTCTTGTAGTTTGGTAGTTGGATTTCTTATAGTTTTTTTAATGTTATAAACTTCCATTCTATCCCCAAGGCTTGATAAGGAAGACATGTGACATTGTGAGGGGATTTATATGGTAGGGACAATCTTCATAGTATGGAAGTTGGTAGTCTTGCAATTTTTTTAATATTGTTAATTTTGTTCCCATCTGTAAGGCCCCACAAAGAGGGACATGTAACAACACATGGTGGCATATTACGACTGAGGAAACTTTACAACCTCATAGTTGGTAGTTTCACAATTTTTTGGACTACTTCTAGATAATCTCCTTGCCTTTTCATCATGTAAATAAATATAGGTAGAAAATATATCCATCTGTAAGGCCCATATTCAAACTTGAATTATAATATCAAGGATCAAAAATATGAAAAATTTGAAAATATTTATGCCATTAATGAAAGTGTGCGAAGAACTATATGATAAATTTTTTGGATAAGTCCCATAATTTGCATTCAAATTCAATATTGTTGAGTGCTCTGGAGCCCTAAAACATGGAAAATACCTAATTCATGTGTTTGAGCTGTGTGAAAGTGTGTTTGGATCATGAATGGTGTTTAAAAGTACTTGTTAGTTTAGAAAATAGAAGTTACAATTTCATTGGTGTGGAGGAAAGTTCTTGAACATGGTATATCTTTGTTGCATTTGTTTTACAATATTTTTTTGGGTAGTAACTGTTATCCAAAATGAGCCCCTTGCTCATTTTGTGGCTAACTCCCTTCATTCTTCCCTCTCTTGTGCCTCAGTCATAATTTTTTGCTTTTTAGGCACTCAAAACCTTCTAGAAATGGCACCATTGGATAGAGATTTTTCTCAGCTTTCTAGAAAGGTAAATTTTTCCTCCTAACTCAATGTATTTTTGAAGTTATGGCTCGGTGGATTTTTTGTGGGAAATTTTCCCCTAGCAAGCGTAGGCTAATAAGGTGAGGCTACGTGTCCTCAGAAGGTCAGTGGCAGAGGTAAACTTGGAATTTTTACCAATTTTTTGGTGAGATTTCGGAAGGAATTGTTCACCCCGAAGGCCCTCCGACGAATTGAAATATGCCACATGTCCAGGTGGAGGAAAGATAGAAAATTTGACTAAGTGTTGGCGCCATGGAAAAATCTCTAGGGAAGGTCTGCACCCAATCACATTGTGCCACGTGTCCTTAGGCCAAAGGAGTGGTGGAGAGTGGAGATAAAATTGAAATTTGGTGAAGTGTTTTAGCAAGAGGAATGGAGAAATTTTGGCTTGCAGGCCCGCGAGCAAATAAGGTGATACCATGTGTCTCAAGGGGCGTCGGAGCTTCGGCTGCTAGGGAGAAATTGGGAATTTTTCCCAAAGGTTAGCATAAAGAGAAATTTTTTCCCCAAGGCCCACATCCAATGGGAGTAGGCCACATGTCCCAAGACCTGTGGGACGTGGGGAAGAGTTGGGATTTTTTCCCAAAGTAATTTCAAGGGAAAAGGGTAAGGAAAAGTCCGCTCTCAAAGGCCGCAACCAGTTAGATCTTGCCACGTGTCCACGTGGTGAAAAAATGAAGTAGGAAGGTCCATGAAGAATTTTGAAAGGAAAATCCCACATCGTATAGGAGCTTGCCACGTGTCCATCTCAAGAAAAGATGGTCAAAAGCGATGGAACAGACAGAGGAAAAAGCTCGCAACAAATAATGTCATGCCACGTGTCCTCAGGTCACCGGCCTGGCTGAGAATTTTTGGAAAATTTTCTAATGGCCAAAATGGTGGAAAATGAAGTGTAGAAGGCCCATGTCTAGTCAGAATGTGCCACGTGGCACCAAGAGCAGCAGGGCACGGAGACTTTTGGGAAAATTTCAAATTTTCGGTCCGCCATCCCGTTTTGGCCCTGTTTTTCCCTAAATTTTCAAACGAACATAAATTTTGATCCAAAGCTCAGTTTTTTGCATTCTTTATATCAACGGAAAGCTGGTGAAATTATATACATGATTCCAGGCTCAATTTTTTATTTTTATTGAGTTTGGAGAGATAAAATTGGAAAACACCTCTGGCACGTGGAAATCAATAGAAATGATGTTTCAACCACCATTTTTAATGAAGAATGGCTCGCATTCTCTCCCAGCATGGTGAAAAATGTTAGGGAATGGACCTTTAAGGATGCGCATGCTATTTTATTACATTTTGGTTGTTGGTTGAAGCTTCTCCCATGTTTTCCCATGTTTCTCTCTCTTGGGTTTAGTTTTTACATTGTAAAATCCAGATTTGGCTCGTTTTTTGAAGGGTTGGACATTTTTTATGTTTTGTAGGCTCCCTTTTCACCTTGAAAAGTGATTTTGTGGAAAATCATAGCTATTTCAAGACTGTAACCTATTTTCTACCTCTCAGATGTTGTAATGCATGTGTTTTGATATTGGAAATGACAATGCAAGCTCTGTGAATGAGTTTCAATCCTCTGTTTGTGTTGTTTGCTTCATTTTTGACCTTTCATTACATTTCATCAACTTGTGCATGATGTTTTGTTACATTTCTATGATCTGTGTCTATTTGTAGAAGTAAAGAATGTTCACCACTCCTTTGGTGTATCACCTCATTAGTCTTAGTTTTATCTTTTTTTTACATTCCCCATCTTTGTCCCCCCCTTGGAATTTAGATTAGGATTTTGAGTTTAAAACCTCTGTAACTTGCAAGTAATACACCTAATTAGAGGAGTTGAGGAACCAATATCTAACCTAGAGATTCTTTTCCATTTTTTACAAGTCCCACACTTGAGGAAAAGATTCAATGTTGTGCAATCACACTAGATGTCCAAAATGTCAAACTAGAAATTTGATCAACATCCAGGGGTGCTGCTGATTTGCACTAATAGTAACTACAATTCCTGAGTGTTTTTAGTTCATATCAATCCACTTCCTGAAGAAACATTATTTACCCCATTACATTGATATAATTAATATCCAATTAACTGGAGCCCAAAATTCATCCCACCTCATCTTTGACCTAGAAAATATTACTAACACAAATTTGGGTAGTTCAGATTTGAATGAATTCCTCAAAAGGTTGCGTACAGCTATAAAAAGTGAGATCGTGAAGAAAATTGATGAAATTTCCATTTCCATAACACCCACCTTTCACCTCACATCCTAATAGCCAAAATTGGTATGGGCATGTGCAAAGAATCATGATACAGAGAAAAGGGAGGTTAGAGATGGGAGTGGTGTTGTGGTCTTGTCCTTAACTCTAGATAGTTTAGGTGAGATGTTAGGACTCCCTCACATTGATTAAGTGGTGGAAATAATATTTAAAATCACATATAAGATATGGATTTCCACCCATGCCAAATATTCCAAAGCATTGAATAATCAATGTCTTGAGAATCCATGGATATTTTCACCAGGATTCTTAAGAGATTAACCAGAGCTGACTTCATTAAGGAAATTGGGGATCTCATTACCTTGTGAAACATGATTTTAGGAAATAAATCATCCTATCACTACTATGATTTTATGTTCAAGTTCATTTAGATCATTCTCAATTATAAATCCCATATTCACTGGGAGGAATTGATAAGTGAATCCATCCACAAATAACTTGTCAAAATGGAACTATAAATTTAAGAAGGGTCTAAGAAAAAATGTGAATTTTACATTACTTCCTACTTGTTTACAACATTACATCATCGTGCCATAGGTCGTTCCCTAGACTGGTAAGGGCCAATGAGTTCTCTAAATGTATATAACATAATGATTCAACTCAAACAATGCCACCTCTTAACTAGAATGTGCAGGAACCAATCTATTTACATGAGAGGACAACTCATGTCATAAAGAGAACCCTCTATTTGCTCATAACCAAAGGAATTGACCTATCCCTCTAGAACACTATAGTTATGAGGGATTATAGAGCTTCAGGAGTAGTTAAGGATGAACTTTACCCTATGAGGAAATAAGTATCTAGTTTAGATCTAATGAAAGGAAAATATCCTCAAATTTCTATCAAGGTACCAACTTAAAAAATAATGTAAGAATTGAGTTCATCTACAAGAAGGAATGGTACTCATATATCTCTATTGACATAAAAGCTTAAGGAGTTAATAAAGAAGGAAATGAAGGATGCCATAATAACTCAATCCACTCCACTCTATGATGTACCCTATCCCACCTCAAGTCCTAATGTAATTATTCCTCATGAGAAAGCACAAGCAGGTGCATCATTCTCTGCTCCAAATAAATCATATAGTAAGAGGAAAAGGATGAGGGGGAGTGTTTCACTAAAACAACCAAGGGTGAGTCCAAAATTAGAACTCATTGCTGAGTAGTATGGGGAGGATCCAATTACTAAGCACATTGTAAGGAAAAAAAGAGCAAAGGTGGTAACACCTGTAGTTGAAAAACCACAGGTACAACTATGTAAGGAACTAACACAAACCTTGAATTAAGCTGCAAATTTTAAGATATTCCCAAGGTATTTTATACTACCTCACTTACATTATCACATGAATCCCCTATTTTAATCACAACTCATGAAGAGCAAGCTGCAATAGTTGGATTTATGTAGAAGGAAGTGTAAGATTCATCTCATGAACAAGTATTTATTGAATTTTTGCATAGATTAGGATAAGATCTGTTAGAATACCTTTACTCATAGGATATAAAAGTTACACCTACCCGTGATGCATAAATTTTATTGGATGAAAATCCCCAACATCCCATGAAGAATATTCCATGGAAGAGAGAGAAATGTCAAGACAAGTTGAGTAACCAAATGTTGAAAAGATTTTGGTGTTAAAGGTTGAACACTCAATAACCATGGATATTATCCAATCAACCATATAGATGGTGGAGGAAATAATTGTAACTCATGAAGTTGTAGAAAAGGTTGTTAAAATTAAATCTCAGAGTCAATAGAAAAATAGTTTGAGCCATCTAAAGAACCTTCTGTATTGAGGGATAAAGAATGCAAATTTGAATTGGTTAAAATAGAATTTGTAGGTATCTCACACCATTAAATAGTGAAATAATAAGAACTAAAATATCAAGGGACATAGAAGGAGGAGGAAACCCAAGTACAAGTGACAAAAATTGTGTAAACACCACTTTTACAGGTTCATGATGTTGGCCTTGCAATCTCTAAATCACAAGATCTTGTGATTTTTCCAAGTGCCTCCCAATAATAGAAACAAGAGGAGGGAAGAATTTTGAGTAAGAAATTATTTAAAACAACACTCCCAAGAAATAAAAAGGTGAGAGTGAAAGTAGAAAAATAATACCTTTAAAATATTGTCTCCCTAAAACAATCCAAAGCACCAAAGAATTCCAAATTTATGACAAGAACAATAATGGGGCCTCAAGTAGATATATTTGTGGAGATTACCACTCCACAAGGTGATATCTAAAGGGATTAAGATACCTTATCATACTACTAGACCACACAAGTATGATTATGGAAACCAACCACTAAGGGTCTTAAACATGAAGTCACTGTGTCAATGGGAGGTTTTTTCGAAAGATAGACAAATACAAAGAAACCAAAAATTAAATTTAGGAAATGGTTGACATCTTGTCAACCTATGTGTAAAAATGGTTGTAGGATCCCAAGGAAGACCAAGAAATTTAAACATCTATCACCTATGAAGTAATGAAGAGTGCAAAGTATTTGAATAATAGGGGGAAGCCAATAAAATGGGAGGAAGAATTGATAAGTAAATGCATCTAGGTTCTCAGAGAAGTAATTGAATTATTTAACTAGGTCTCCAACCAAATGGAGGTTAGAAAAACATTGATTAAGAATTATCATGATGAAGTGTAGTATTGAAAAGACATGTTACGTAATCTTGAATTTATTACTTCCATGGATGATGAAGATGTGGAGAAAGAGGGCATATTACCCCTAGAGTGTAAAGAAATATAATATGAATATGAAGGGGATATCAAGTTGTGAATTGAAACTTTTGGAGATTACATAAGCAAGCTCCAAAAAGAGGGAGTAATCAAGATAATATGTTGATAATGTTGAATCCAAAATTAAAAAAATGCCTCCCCTCAAAGGTGCATACACTCTAGGGATTATAGATGCAGAAAAGTTGATTAACATTATAAAGAAGCATGTTATAGGGGAGTTAGGAGATCTAATTGATTTTTATTATTCTTTTATTCAAATATTTATCCATTTGGAGGGTTACATCAATAAGTTGGCAAATATAATAAATAATAAATTTATTTCTCCTAAAATTGATAATATCTTGTCCAAAAAACAAATAATATTTCTCTATCATGCAGGGCTAGATGAAGACCCCATTTTGGGGATGTTTGAACATCATGATGCATATAGAAACAAGTTGGAAAAGAATTCAGATACTGAAAAAATTGATCTCGACCCTTCTTTAATTATTCCTTCATTATTTATTCTTCATCTTCATTGTTTATTCTTTTTTATCCATCATTCTTCCAAAAAAAGGAATCAAATCAAATAAAGGCAGAAACTAACAAAATCTCTGTGGGAGTGTATGCATGATGGTGATAGTGTAGAAAGAGACAAAAGGGAGTTTGTTAGAAAAAAATATTATTATTCCCTTATCCATAACCCCCATCATGAGCTAATGTTGTTATAGTTTGATACATCAAGATCAAATATTTCTAGTTAGAGTATCCTTCCTTCTCGTTTTAGAAGATTGAATATATCTTTCATATGTTTTGTAATTTTTTCCAAGTGTTTTTTGGGGGTAACTGGGTTTATTCCCATTTTTTGAAATATTTTTTAAGAATGAAATCTTGTCTTCATTCTAGGGGGTTTAGTTGTTGGTTATGGTTCTAACTTTTAGGGGGATTTATTTCTAGTATTGAGTTTTTGCTAAGGTGATTCCATTGTATATTCATTATCAGGAATTGATAACATCAAGAATATGTCTCCCTCATCTAATTCAATGTACACAATACTATTTTCTATGCTTTAATAAGGAATTCTAGATTGTAAATGAGAGAAAAATTTAGAAATAATATTTACCATAATATTTTATCTGTTAAATCAATGAAGTACAAAGAATTTCCTTTTATTTATTTCATATTATTAGTTACTAAGCAAACATTGTGTTGTAGTGTTACTTTGTAATTTATATCTGGTTATAAAACTACAATCTGCAATATTGTCTTAAGAGGTGAATGTTTAAAGCCTTCAAGTACATCTTAGGTGTTATGGAAGTGATTTTAATGATATATTGAAGTTTCATGCATGATTTTTTGTGTTAAAAATTCTAAGATTATATGGTATTTCTTACATAAATTTGGAGTCAATTAAATGCAAGCGCCCCTTTGAGGATTATGTTGTTTTGATCTCTCTTCTTCTCTTATATTCTGGAAGCAATAGGCTAAGATGGCAAGCTGTGGCACCCCTTCTCATTAGATCCACTTACAACCAATTCACTTCATTTAAATAAATATCATCTTGTCCTACTCCTTGTAAATCACATTACCTCCATCTATTTTACATGTTTTTACATGAAAATCACACCTATTTTACAATATTTCAAGTTTGTTTTCCATGACGTTTAAAGTTTAACATCACATCACCATACCCCAATTTTCCAATAGTTTCTTTGGAGATGATGTCTCTGATCACCTTAAGATCTATCTTCAGTGGCTTATTTATGATGTATCAAGGGTTTTCAATGCTTGTGTGACAATGTTTTTGAATGAGTATTGTATTCAATGGTTACATTTAAACTGAGATTGAGGTTCTAACTAGTCTCAAGGTATGATAGAAATATCTCCCTATCTCTTTCAAGTCACCCCTCAAGTTATCTCACCTTGGTTCAAGAAGAGCCATAAATTAGCAGGATAAAGGCCACATCCTTAGTCATGTGCCTCCCTGTCATTCCTATAAGGAATTACCAAGATAAATGGATAAACAAGTCCCTAGCTTAAAAATGACACATCCATAGGTCTATCCTTTCTCTTTTACTTTTCCATCATTGTCTTCCTTGGTTGGGGTGTTAGATTGGGAACCAACATTTAGAATGATAATTTTTTTATCTTTTGGGGTTCGTAAAGATAAGAAAAAAATCATTGAAATTGGTAGGATGGATAATCACCTCACCTATAGGCTCATTTTAAATCTCAATTTTAATATCACTATTATCATCAGTATCAAATTCATCTTATTCACAAGAACTGATGAGTAATGGTAAATAAGCACTATCCATGAAAATAATCTCCATGTTGCTCGGGTTGGTTTCATATGTACTCTAATTAATAATATGGTTTAACTATTATATGGAGGTTGACTCTTATAAATGAGGTATTTATTTATTATCCTCTTAATGAGAAGATTGGTTTTATAGTACAGATGAATTTGTATTATTAAGTATTACATTATGTGTATTTAACATGGATTTATCAACATTTTTCTATCCATTTATGTTTATGTAATTGAGATGAGTGAATAGTAGGTCTATAAGAATATCGTGTATTAAAGTAAATAATACTCATATTCTTAAGATATTGAATCTTAGGGTGTAAAGAATTAAAAACATTGTCAAGATGTCTATTGATTTCGTGATAATTTTAAAATGGTTTTCTTTTATTTTTACAAGATTATAGAGGGGATGATAATGATTAAGATGAAAATTCATTGATCACTTGTATAATAGCTTATAGAGATTATCATCTTATCTAACATTATTTTAAAACAAAATATGTTCTTTCCTTTGTAGTTGATGCAGTATTCAATATTGATTTCTTCAATCATACAAATTATTTCCTCTATGTAGGATTTTCACTTCACTTGAATGAGCATATGTATATTCTATATAATTTGTATTATATTTTTGTCCTTTAACCACATATGTAGAGTAACTTTGATACGTAGAGACATAATTGACATGGATATGTTCGGGATTATTTATATGTTCTATCACATTCTTAAGGGATTTGATCTCAGTACTCATACCTTGAAGTTGTGTTTGAATATTATTTTATTAAAACTGAATAGACTCTAAGATATCCTTGTGAAATATTTCATTTTTATGTATTTATGAAGGACACAAATGAAGTGCCACAAAAGGATCATTTTAATTTTAATTTTAAATGATTAGATTTACACATGATGCAGTCACATGTAATAAAGAAATGATGAATAACACTATACAACATAAAAAAGAGTAAAAAATGGGATGTTTGTAGATAAATATGATTCATCTCAAAGTGATTAAAAAGGTAGGCTGAAAAGTGAGTTTTAGAAAAAAGTGACAGTAATCATATTAGTGAAACAACTATTAATAAGAATACAAGATGACTTTTTATAAAACAAAGAGAGTTTTATTATATAAAAATAGAATTAACAATAACCTATAGGGAGTCATGAAATAATAATATATTTTAAAGTTATGACATCATTAATAAAAATAGTATTATTGAAATTATGAAAATTATGTTACACATTATGGAAAACAATTTTTTTTTGATAAATAAGGAAAAACCTTTAAGGTATTTGAAAAGAGATTAATTAATTTAGATTTACATGAAAAAATGATTTTGTGATGAAGAAACCATAAAAAAGAGGCCCAAAGGGGAGGAAAAATCATTATTCCCTAAGGAAAATTTTGAATATCAGTTGTAGGTATGCAATAGATGGGGATCATAAATAAATCTAAACTAAAAACCTACAAGATTAAAAAAACCAAAGAAGAAGGAGAAACCCTAAGGGAAACTAGGCATTGATAAAAGTGATAGATTTAATCAATTATTAGATTAATAAAAATGTTTACACTGTATAAATATAATTTTATTTATTTATTAAATATTAGGATATAAGGGTTAATGAAAAGGGATTATTATGAATGAATTAATAAACATTAACCATGCACATTTATAATACAATGTTAATATTTACAATAATGTAAAAACATTAATATGATTGCTTGAAAAATACAAACAGATGATTAATTAGCTTTGAAAAGTAGTACTAAAATATTTGAGTGTGTATATTGGATGGAAAGGATATTCTAAATCTATTTTTTTTCCACATTGTTGTAATGGGAAACTAATCCTCTTCAAGACCATACAAAGATTATATGCTCTTTACCTTTTACTTTATGTTCCAAATTCTTATGTATGATCTTAGATGTATGCATAGTGGGACATTGTATATTTTTGTGTGGTTATGGATAACTATAATGATCTTATATTTAATACACAAAGTTTTACACATTTGTGAAACCATCCAAAATATGTGATTTAAAGTCAAATCCTAACCTTGGGTGGGAGACATTACAAAAATATTAGTGTTTAGGTTAAAATGAAATCCCTACACCATCTACATAAAAAATACATTGAAGAGGCCTAAAAATATATGTAATTATCCACCTATCATGTGGTATATATAGGTATGTAACTAGTCTACCAAGTTGATCATTTTACAATGATTGGAGTGACTTTGACCTTTTTGGGACATGCATATTTTCTCTTTCGATGATTGATAAGGGAGAAAGCTATATTATTTGACCTATTTGAGTAATTTAGAATTTCTTTAATGGATACTTTAACTTATGTGTAACTACTTTAGGAATATTTAGTAAATCCTTTGGTGCTTTATTGTTGATATTTTCAATGGGATCTCATGAGAGTTTCAAGTGAGATATGTAATTTAAATATGTATATAAGATTACGTAGGTTAGATATAAAATTACAGATGACCTAAGAAGATGAAATTACTCAAATAATGATTTTAAAATAGGAAAAATACTTGCTACATGGAAGGGTAAAAGACCGTAGAGGTAAGCCAAGACCATATTCCACAATGGACCAAAACAATACGATTTTTTTCAAGAAGACAATGATAAAATAGATAATGTTTAGGTTCATGAATCAAAAAATTTAATTACTAATTTGTTTAATTAATATTCAATAGATAAATGAAATAGTAGATTGTAGGGATGAAACATTCAAGAGATGTGTGTGTGTGTGTGTGTGTGTTGATTGGTCTTAGATTGTGAGAATTTATCTTGCCATGGGATAAAATCCAAACTTTTCATTTCCAAAAGATATGTTGCCAAATTTTATTTTCCCTAATAACACTTGTTCAAGGATAATAACAACTTGACTAGTATTAAATTGAATTCATGATCCATATTTTAGATCAACGGGATTAAACCAACCTAGAAGATAGTTTGGTAAGTTTTTATTAGTTTTATTTGTAATGTAACTTTGGCTACATGAAATTTAAATGAAAACTAGAATTTATCTACTCATAATACTCAACTATGGTGAACTATCTTTTGGGAGAAAATATATTCTATGGTAGACAATCTCATTCAAAAGTGGTATAATTTTTTTATTCCTATCTATTATTATCAATGTTTTCCTACATTTATAAAAAAAGGTGTGGTATTAAT
Source organism: Taxus chinensis (assembly GCA_019776745.2). Classification (NCBI taxonomy): domain Eukaryota; kingdom Viridiplantae; phylum Streptophyta; class Pinopsida; order Cupressales; family Taxaceae; genus Taxus; species Taxus chinensis. The sequence goes on from CM034154.1 coordinate 446,272,568, forward strand.
TTTGGGTAACACACACACACACACACACACACACACACACACACACACACACACATGTATGCATGTATTTATATGAGGAAAATTCCTTTTTTTTTATGGGGGGATTTTGGTATTTAAAATATATGAGAGTCTATATTGGGTAGATAAAAAAATATATTATGATAAAGCATAAATTTTCTAGTATTAAAAAGGGATTTTATTGTTATTTTAAAACCACCCATTAAGTGGGAAGACCCACTAGTTGTAAAAAAACCCCACTAATAATCTCATTTTTGGATCTATGCAAACTTGGATAAGATTATATAATGACATATTAAGGTTTGATGAGATTAAGTTCACTTGAGACCCTATGCCCTTATCGGACCTTAAGAAGGGATTCAATATAAACCTTGGCACCTTCGCTTACTTTGGTAATTAATTTGAATGCTCTGGTCCACCAAAAATTTAAAAATACAACAATACATTACAACTTTAAGACTCCTTTATAACCAATGATATGTATGAAGAATCTCGAGAAGAGGGTCAATCATCAAACACCGTTGATCCTGAGTCTATTTTATCATGCCAGTAGAAACACAACCACAAAAAGTTTGAACACTTGCAACAACATGGTCTCTCGTGTACATAATACCTCAAATGATCAATATTGTTGGCATATCATCAAATATGATCCCTACATGTCAATACATAGACTGTTAGGAATATCTATGTTGTAGTGTGAACATAGAATATTATGTAAGTGATTATATTATCTAGGATAATATAATATGTGTTGTAATAATTAATTACATTATTGTAAATGTAATTATGAGTGGGTGAGTAAATATTGTTATGAGTTGTTGAGTAAACAAATCATTAACAATATTAGTTTTGTGAGAAAACAAAATCTCATGTATAATAGCATGGAGTTGTTTTAGGAGTTATGTGTGGAGATATTTATGGAGATTATATCTCCTTAAATATAGGAACAACATCTCCTATTTAAATGGATGTAATACTTCCTATGTATTGAGCAAGAATAAAGAGTAAGATTTCGAATTTTATTTATGCAATTATGATATTAACTTTTCATTTGGTAACAGAGCAGGTTTGATGCAAGAAATTTCAGTGCTTTCATGATCAGATCCGTCTCAAAGAATATATTATATTTTTTCGTTTCCAGATGTGGGTTTTTCTATAATTTTGTGTGCAAAATCACGTGCTAGTCAAGAAACTACAGAAGAAATTTCAGAAGAACCCAGAACATAGTTTGGAAGAAATATGGATTTTACTATGCAGCTATCAAATTAAGCACATCAATTCTTCTACTGAAAGTTTTCTCCAATTTTCAATAATGTTGAATTGTTAATACAAGTTCTTGACTTGCTTGGAGGTTAAAAGGTATTCAATATAAAATTTTAAAGTACTTGATTCAATTTTGTATTTTTTTATCAGTATTGTACAAAATAATGGAGAAACTAAATCTGATTGAAAAGTTTGAAGGACAAGATTTCCATACATGGCAACTACAGATGCAATTACATTTAATAGAAAAGGATCTATGGGATGTGGTGAAGTCTAATTCAACTCCACCCACTGGAGGAAATGAATTGGCAAAATGGAATGCAAAAGATGAGAGAGCATTGGGTACCATTGGTCTGGGCTTATCAAAAGCCTATCTACATCATGTGGATTTCACAAAATCTGCAAAAGAAATTTGGGAGTCTCTTAACAAATTGTTTGGTTCTGAAGCTGAAATGGCAAAGACTACATTGAAGCAATGCTTGTACGGGTTGAAAATGGAAGAGAACTCAAAAATGGCAGATCATATAAGTAAGTTTCGTTCTTTGCTAAATCAACTAGCTGGAATTAAAGAACATGTAAAAGATGATGATGCTAAAGCTATTCTTCTTAATAGCATGCCTAAGAGTTACTCAAATATTGTATTTACTTTGAGTAAAATTACTATTAGTCTAGAAGGAGTGATTTCTACATTGTTAGAACAAAGCAATCATGAAGAACATGAAGAAGTACTATATGTAGGAAACAAACCGAGCTCCTCATCTAAGAAGGAAAAACATAAACCAAAGAAGGTTCCTTCACATGGAAAAATAAAAATGCTTTTATTGTAATGAGATTGGGCATGTAATACTGAACTGTAAAAAGAGAGCTCATGATCTTCTTGATGACAAGATAGATCAGAAAGCCCTTCTAGCTGAAGTAGAAACTGATTGGGAAGTCTACTCAACTGATGAAGAACTTTCATGTCCTAGTGATGAGGATTTCCTATGGTAGACTCTTTTCTTGTTGGAGGAAGGAGGCAATGGAGGAAGGAGGAAAATCAGCGTCCTCTTGTCATTCACCAACGATGGGGTCGCAGACAGATGTGGTGATATTTTATTTCAGTTATGTGGTGTGTTTATACACAAGGGGGGGGAAACTAGTTTCATGTTTTGATTTTTATGTGTTCACATAGACTAACAACAGTTCCTGAGTGTCTATTTGGTGTGGAAGAAGCAAACTGCATGACTCAGCTTATAGGGGAAAATCATCTACGTACGGTCCTCTGAATATCGTACGGTCCTCTGACTGCCATACTTCGGTGGAAGGTACTTCGGTGGAAGGTGATCAGTCGATGAAGATGTTCATACGACAAGGATGATCATTAGCAGCAAGATCCAGATAGCAAGATCCAGTAGCAATGAATACTCCGACAAGGTTGATGTTTCCAGGAGCTCTTACCCCATGTTCACACTAAGGGGGCGAATGTTAGGAATATCTATGTTGTAGTGTGAACATAGAATATTATGTAAGTGATTATATTATCTAGGATAATATAATATGTGTTGTAATAATTAATTACATTATTGTAACTGTAATTATGAGTGGGGTGAGTAAATATTGTTATGAGTTGTTGAGTAAACAAATCATTAACAATATTAGTTTTGTGAGAAAACAAAATCTCACGTATAATAGCATGGAGTTGTTTTAGGAGTTATGTGTGGAGATATTTATGGAGATTATATCTCCTTAAATATAGGAACAACATCTCCTATTTAAATGGATGTAATACTTCCTATGTATTGAGCAAGAATAAAGAGTAAGATTTCTAATTTTCTTTATGCAATTATGATATTAACTTTTCATAGACATGTGTGAACTCTACGAGGTACATATTCCATGGAACATATTCATAAAGCCTTTTAAATATTTAATTACAAATATATCATCAAATAAATTAATCCACAACCTCAAAGGAGCAACACTGAATATTTGTTCTCTACGACCTATAAGGAGCCTTGGATGTACATCTAGAGATTAATATTTCTTTCCTTGCATCCTTCCACTCATGAATGAATATGCATTTCAACATATTCTCTGCATTGAATAACTTCCTCTAAAATCACATAGGATTTTTTATCTCAACAAAAACTCATCTTATCATACATCCATTGACTTGGGTCTCATCTTCCAAAGTCTCTTACTTCAGGACTTATCGAATATTTTTATTCTCTCCTTTTCCTTTGACATTTTCTTTCCATGTATTGTAAATTAGGACTCATTAAATCTTTGGATTCCCTACATTGACTTGGACCTTGTTTTCCCAAGTCTCATAAATTAGGAATCCTTGAATATTTTGATTCACTACATTCATTTGGATATCATCCACCCAAGTATCATAAATAAAGACCATTCAATTTTTAGAAACATGGATCTCATTCCCGATGACTTCATTGAAAAATATCACTCAAAAAATTATAGACACATTAAAAAGTGTAATAAGAAAACAAAATTGTATGTCTGACCCATCAGTAAAGCACTATTTGAACATAAAAATGTAGAAGAAAAAATATCTTCTTCCATGGGTTCTCTTTGTAATAGGGAAGTTCGTTTGCACGACTAACTCATTTAACAAACTAATTTAATTCTTTCATGAATTGGCATATAAATTAATCATATCATTATCATATATTCACATTATTCACCTCTTAAAAACTATTAAACTTGTTCATATTTGAGCATTTTATGTCTCATCCTTGTTATGGTTTCTACAATTCTATATCTTTTTACCTATGGTTTTGTCTCGAAGCTTACTGATGGAAAATCCTTTAAAATAAGATATCTCTTTAATATAAATCTCTCACTTCTTTACCTATAAATTTTGACCATTCATCCCAGTCTACGATCTTGATCCTTTGCATCTTACTAGTCACATGAGGTTGAGACTTAGAGGTAGAATGTTCCTTCCCAATAATCACAATATCAACATACAAGGAAATATAAATATAAAATTATATATATCAAACATTACACATTTCTTCTTTCAAAGTCTTATGTGATAAGCCCATACTTATTACTAGTAGTATGAGACTGGGAATGGAGATAAGTGTCATTACTCACCTACATTTTGTCTTCAGTGTTGATCCCTTGATTTTTACTAATGGCCCTTTCCTTTTATTGATGGCATGGGGCTAGATGTAAGGAGTCCTTAAAAAAAATCAACCAATAAAATATTTAAAAAATATGAATCAAAAGTGCTTGATTCAAAACATCCCAAGAATTTTTTTATGTTAAGAGAGACAAAAATTCCTTTCACCAGATCTTGTTAATCAGTAGGCCATCAATGGATCTAGCTCTAGTCAAAAACTATAAATTTAAATCATCTTGGAATTATTTAGCTAACCTTAAATGGGGATGATTTAAATTTTTCTCACATAGATCATTGTTACGCCTTGTGCTTTAACACCCATCATCTTTATTTTCACATCAGTATTTTCCTAGTTCTTACATCCTTCTTGGCTCTCGGTGACATAGCACCTAATAGCTTCCTATTTTTACAAGAGTGAGAATTTGAATGAGACATTTAGAGGGAAAAACTTGTATTTTGAATTCTTCCAGTATCTTGACCTCGCCTAACATTGTAGATTGAAGCCCATGACTTTCAGATCAGTGACACTCCTAGGATGAACTAAGGGTAAAAAAATTTACCTTTTTAATATCCTTCAAGTGATGCCCCTGCATCAGAATACTCAATGATTTTCCACATTTTATTTTATTTTTAACCCCCCATAATAGTGAAACACCTTATGTTTATAAGGACATACCAGGTAAACACCGAAATATGCGTTTCATGAGGCAATTTTTAAAAAACTTCCAATGATGATTACAAAATGACATAATCAGGTAGTAGAGTGATCAAAATTGACTATGATCGGACATACAATAATCCAAATACTTTGACAACTGATGATAACCACTCGACCACATTGTTAACGACATTACATAATATAGTTTAAAAATTTCACCATTTGATGGCGCTCCTCATGATAATTATAGATCATATTATGCTAATCACTTTTATTAAATGTGGTGTGTATCTATACTTGAGGCAATAAATCAATGACACTTTCATAATATACAATATTTGTAATGGAAGGACTTAGATTACATAATCTACATTCAATACAGATCAAACTTCAATGGACTAGGATAAACAAACCTAAACATTGGAGTATCTAAGTATTACTAAACACTTAAGAATCAACCGATTATAAACCAACTGACAATGTATAATAAATCACTTGAATTCATTCATATCATGTCAGAGTGATTCAATGTGGAACACATCAACAGTGTAAAAAAATATTATTGTAAATAAATAAACTAATACCACTAATCTGCTACTTAGACATCAACATTAAAATCATTCTAAATAAACTATAGTTAATTTTCAACGCTATTTTTATTTTGTTACTGTAGACCATTTATAGGAAATAATATCTTGCATTCAAATTGAGGTAACAAATAATTATTGGTGCATGTGCACGTCAATGAAAATTGACCTCATAGGATCTTGTTTGCACCACTGTTTGACTTATGCTTGCAACATCATCATTGGAGTTGGCATAATAAATCTAGGGTTGTTACAAAAATTGTGCATCGCTCATACTTTGCAAAAAAAACCTTCTAAAAGGTTGTAAAACCAAGAATTTATTGCTATAGTTTCTCCTAGTGTTTCAAAACTTGTTGGAAAAATCCTATAATAATGTCATCACCATCTTCCATCCCAGTTGTTTTAATCCTATGAGTGGAGATAGTGGAGATTTGACCAATGGCTACCACTGAACGAAGCGAACCAGTGAAGATCGTAAAAACGAAATTATTCCACAGAGGTACATGAAGTTTATCAACTCCTGTAGATAATGGATTTTGCCCATACTCAACATTGAATTTAATGTTACATGCTCGATGGTTACAATAATTTTTTATCATTGGGTATGTTCTGTAAAGCCACATCCCCTCTAAAAGACATGCTCAAATCAAAATGGGTGAACAACATCTGGACCCCTCATGCGCGCTTAGACTCAGAAAGTTCTGATTCCAAAACATGACCAAAGGGTTTCATTGAAGGAAGTCATCTTTCACTTTTCTAAACAATCAAGTGAATGCTAATGGACACCCAATATTCTAGACTAAGCAATGGGTACACTTGGTATGTTTGCATACTCGCTAAGAGGTATATATAACCCCATGAACACAAGGACTTAAATAGTAGGTATTGTTTAGATTCAAATTTGGCCCATGAAAGTGTGGATGAAATATGTGGGCATTTAATTTCCTGGTACCATAAGTCCTATTGCTGTGTGTGCCTTTAATGTCGTGTCACATAATTACCGCTATAATCTTTGATGTCTTAGTTGTTTTCCTTGAAGCCGAATGAGATTTGACCATGCTCGCCTGCAGAAGTGAGTCTTTGTTGAGAGTGATCTATGTCAACTTTTCCTTAATGGGATGGTTGTGGATATCCAGATGTGGTAGTGAGTGACACTACTCTCAGCAAGTCATGTGATTAATCACCATATTTCCATCTAACAATGAGCCATGCTTAAAAATCTGTTAGCTAGTAACATGTTTGATCACATAGATCAAAGAATTTCCTCTCTTTGATGCCCTAAAACTGACCTAAAAGTTGGTGAAATGTAAAACTCCTAGGAATCACTAGTCATTACCCCCATTATTGGAGGATTCAGGTTGAAAAGTTTCGATAGGCTTGCGTATCAAGAGATTAAATGTTCAAAAATTCTTATTGGCCTTTCAGAGCTCTAATGGCCACTGACTGAATCATGTTGTTAAAGGGATAGTAAACCGCATAAAAAAAACGTGCATGCTAAAGATCCAATGGAGCTACTACTAACGAACCTCAAACCTTGCTAGCCAATGATCTAGATGGTTTGATGCCAAGTCTGCCAAATTGAATCCAGCTCACCCCTCGATCAACATCGGTTCTCATGTGACCAGTTTCAAATTCCATTTATGAATGTTCTCAATCACGCACATTGGTAGTCATTGGATATTCTTGGTGCTAAATGAAACTGTTGTAGGGCCTTCCAAGACGGTGTGGTTTAAAGAAAGATCCCTGGGTCTCGCATCTCTCGAGGATCCTATAAAGAGCCTAGAACTTGCAACATGTTCGGGGATTCCAGGGTGAAGCTTGGGATTCATGGTGGCAATATTAGGTAACACCACTTGGAAAAAATTTTGATTTGTAGGATTTTTGTACAGGTCACAACAGTATGCTAAGTTGTCCTATAAAATCAATAGGATGGCCCTTGATGGTTTAGAGGATGGTTGTGATATGGCTCTTGACCATCATTTCCTATGAATACTTGATCTATAGGAATGTTTTGAGGTGGTTGAATGAGACTCCTGTCAGTTATAGATATGAAATTTGTGCGTGATAACTATGGCATAACAAGGGGTGACGAATTTGGATAAGTTTTGATTTTTGCAGGAAGTAAATAATGATTAGAATTAATCAGTGATGAATAGGATGAAGTTTGCAAATTCCATTTGGTGTTGAGATTTTCCTATGGTTTGTCTAGTAGTTTGACAATGACAAAGTGATAGACAAAGGACGTGGGGGTCTAATTTGAATTTTTTATGGGTGACCCCCTCCTCAAATTGGGGTGTGACTTTACATCATATTGTACCACGGCATCAACCCCAGTTTGATAGTTGTGCCATATGGGTCCTCTTTAATGTGGACGACCACTCTTTGTTACCTCAGTTTACCCTAGTCCGAAGGGGGGTGCCTACCAAAATGATGCGTATGCCGACCATGGGACCAATTTGTGGATAGGTGAGATCACCAAAGGGGTTCCATTCTCAATTAGACATATGGTCTATGAAGGTAGGCTATGCATGGTGAGGAAGGGAAGTGATGGTATTTCACGCCAAATAAATTTGGATTTTTTGATCCTATTGCATCTATGACATTTCCCACCTATGTTAATTTGCTTGGTATACGTGGGCCAATCTACATGGAGGGACATATCATGTTCTTAAAAATCTTGACAGTGGCCGTGCTGTAAAAAAAAGCTGATAAGATTATTTTGAGTATTGATAGCATTTATGGATATGCGGGGGTATAAGAGGTCATGCTTGAATTTTTCCTTTCAGATGATTAAGCCAAATGCATGTGATTTTGGATAAATCACCGGTGTTTAAGTAAATCATCAGTGATTAGGGAAAAAGAGATTTAGGGCCTATAAAAGGTGAATGAGACAGTGAACGGTTCATTTTTAACAAATGAACCCACTCGATCATGAGAGCGATAACAAAAAAAATGTTATGGTGTCCTCTAGTAGGCATAGGAAACCTACATTGGTAGAGGTAAGTTTAATTATGTTTATTTTGTTTGAGTTTTGATTGTTATAGGTAGATTTAGGAATTTCGTAGAATATGACAGTGTATAATTTCTTATGACAGAATCACAGGAATTATAGTGCCCACATTTTTATAGCCTTAGTTATTTGTTGTTCTCTTTACTCATATCATGTTTTGACAAGGATTTGACACATTTTGGACATTATGTTAGGATATTTGACCTCCTTAGACATGTATGGATATTTGGGCATATAGCGATAATTTAGCTTGATTGTTGTGTTGACACCTTATCTTATGATGTCACAGATACTAAATGATATGATGTTGTTTGGACCATAATTATATTGATGGATAATCAATTTAGTTGCATGTTTGGATTTTATGGATGTATGTCACTTTATCATTATGGCTAACTCATGGTGAATTGTGTGTAATTATACATGTTGTCACATTTTTGATTCCAGAGTGATGATATGCTAGCATAGAATTCACTGATTTCTTATTGAGTAGTTGATTCACATTTTATTAGATAGGTGCGTTTAATGTGTGCAATGAGTGTGCAGGTGACAAGTCACAGGAGAACGTGGGATTCAGGGAAGCTACATAATTTTGCATAACCAGTGCATAGGGCTAATTCCTAACCGTGTTTATTGTATGAGGCCTTAGTATTAGATTTCATTATTTTGGGCACCATGAGTGACCCTCATTTGTAATGTAGTATGTCATGTACTATTAATCTTGTTTAGGATGTTTATTTGCTTTATAATCTTGTTTTGGGGACTTAATGGCCCCCACTTGCATTAATTTTTGAGTTTTTATAATGATGTATTTAATCAAAAGAGATTAGTATCACATGTGAACCCTTATGTGGGCCCCACATCCTCTACCCTTGTGCCTAAATGTGCCAAACCCGAAATTGGGCTATTTTAGGCATTTTTAGTGACCTCTTTTTAGTTTGGGAGTTCACTTAGCATGAAAATGGGCCATTGAACCCTACCTAATAAGTAGGGGGCTTAATTCCAAGCCATAGAGGGAGTTTCCCTCCCATTTTTCCTCCCTTTGGTCACATCCATGTAACGTGGATGGGTATGTGTGTTTTGTTAAAATTTGCAAAAGTTTGTTTTGTTGTTCATTTTGAGTAATATGGGAGAAGAGGGTTAAAAGCTATTTTATCCTTTCTCTCTTTTATATTGGGAATATTTGACCTTGAGGGAGGATAGGGGTGACACATATCACCCCCTCATTTATGATGATTTTTTTGGACCCTCTTCAAATTCTCCCTCATGGGAAAAGAAGAGAATTTTTTTTTTTTGAGCTTTTGCTTGGAGGCTTGTGGATCTTGGGAGCTAGAGCTTGCTTGGATAAAGAAGAGGAAAAGTTAGAGTGTTGAAGATATTTTGTAGGTAGGATCCTTGAGCTCATGTTTTATGTTTTATATCATGTTAGATTGTAGTCTTATTTTGTTTAAAATGTGTGTTGCTTTTGGGTGTGGCTATTTGTTGTTATGTTTGTTGTTTTATTTTCCTCCATCCATCATATAGCATGATAAATTTTTGGAGTTGTGGGGGAAGACAGAGGGATTTTTCCCTCTCAATCCTCATGGCTTGATGGGCAAGCCATGTAGGATTTTTTTTACTCCCCTCAAATGGTTTGAGGTGGGGAAGGTGGTTCATATGGTTTGAACCCCCTTCCTCATTCTTGGAGAGGAAATCCTTTTTGGGTTTGAAAATCCTCCCAAGAAGGATTTGGTGAATGGATGGAGGAATAAGGAGGGTTTGATGACTTTGGAGGAATAAGGAGGTTGTGGAGATCATTGTTTATGTGCAACCAATGTTGGCTACACTTTTGGAATTTGGAGATCTCTTTCATCTCTTCCCCATTTTAGAGGTATAACATAGTTTCTCCTCATTTCCATCTTTTTTCTCTTTTGTCTTAATGTTTGTCTTGTGTTTGTGTGAATGTAATGTGGAATTGTCTCCGTTAACCTTGTGCAAATTTGTGGAATCTAGTTCTCTTTCCCATGGGCTTAGGGGAGGCTAGCATGTCTTCCAACCTTGGAAAGGCATGCAATGATGCCTAAAGGCTGGTTGGTTAAACAATCTTCTTCTACTTGTGTTAGATTCTTTGGAACATTCGAATTTGGAGATCAAAAGGAAGATAGTTGGAAGTCCCTTGTCAACTTGGCTATTCATTGTTTTCTTCATCTTGTTGTGGACATCACTCTCTTTCCAACCTTATGGATATGACTATGTGAATACTTTCATCTTCTTGTAAATCCTCCATTTTTTGTATTTGAAATTACTTGTAAATTTGAGTCATGTTTACTTGAGCAATCTCTCTATATCCTTGTACAGAAACTTGCGATAGGATTTAGTTTGAGTAGTTGTGTATTTTAAAAATATATGGCACATTGAGTTTGAGATTCTTGGAGATGAAATATTGTAGCAAATGTTCCCTTTAATAGTAACTTGATGTAACTCTCATTTTTTGCAGAAGAAATATAGGTTATTGGAAATGTTGTTTGCCTTGTAGTAGACCTTTTTTTTTCTTGCAAATATCGGTAGCAATATGCCAAGAAATTTTCATGTGAAAACTCAAGAAATGATGTTATTTGGAAATCAAATTGTAATATGTATTCTTTCTTGTTAGTTTTAGACTTATTCCAAGCCTCTCTTCTTTTTATCTAATTGTTACATTAAATTATTTTCACATAAATGAGTAAATCATTGCAATATAGATGGAATGTAAACATTAAGTTCCACTCTCCTCAAGAATACAAAAAAAATATAATCCATCATTTTAGCATGTCATGATTCCCTTATCATAATATATGATATAAATTTATTTAAACATATATTTATATATAAACATATCTATAAAATGTATTATAAAAATTTTAATTAGAAAATATGAAAAATTATTATTATATATATATATATATATATATATATATATATATATAAAATAGTGGGATAGTAAATATTTAGTAATATATTATTACATGATATAATATTTAGTAATAAGGATAAATGTAAACAAAAATGGGGGGGACAATAATAAAATGAATTAGTAAAGGGAATTCGGTGGAAGCTTGAAAGTTCATTAAAAAAATAAAATTATTTAGGAATGAATATGGAAGCACATATTATATTAAGTAATAGTAATTAAATGAGCAACAATAAAACAAAAGAAATAACAAAAATCATGATGAAGTATGTATAACAGTTTTATCCTTAGAAAAAGTAAATTTTAAAGAAAAGAATGACCCCTCACTTTCCACGCACACCCTCCACATCTGTGTAGCCATATATTCCTTCTCCCACGCACCCACCTTAACCTTTCCCTCTCCAAACCGCTGCCCACACGTTCCCAAAACCCAGCTCCATTTAAGTCTACGAATTTTTCTTCTTGGGTATTAACATATATGAAATTTTATTTGGGTTATATATATATATATATATATAATTAATCAGGAAGTAGTATCTTTGTAATGTAAAATAAAATAACCATGAGGGTTTGAAAGAAACAACCTAATCTGAGAAGATCTTTGTGGATAGGCATAGAAAGGAGATAATGATAATACAATGATATTAAGATCCTTCTCATCAGAAGAGAAAAGCCACGAATCCTTTTCTCCTAGAGTTCCTCCATAACCTGTACATTCAAATGAAAACACAAAACAAAATGAGAAGAGAAAATAGAAAAGAAAAAAACATAAAGATGTTTAGGGTAACTTTAGGGCATGAGTCAAATTTAGGTTCAAGATTTGATCTATCTTAGGGCTCACATTTAACCCTACACTCTTTAAGTCATGCACTTTTTATGGGAATGAAAAATAAAATGAATAGGGTTGTGTGAGAAAACTAATACAAAAACGGGGAAAATAATAAATTTAAAAGATGTGTGAATTTATTTTGGTGACCTAAGTAAGTCCAATAGAAGTAAGTAATTAAATTGATTTTGGCTAACAATTCTTTTGATTTTTGAACATGAATAAATTAATATAATTAAATAATATGGGGGGAGATGGTTAAGAAAATGCATTCGTATTATTTTAGTCAACAAAAAAAGAAAAAAAATTATCTAAATTTTTAGTCACTTTTAGTGTGGTTTTCGGGTGTCCCGAAGTAGGGCGTTACATTTGGTATCATAGTGGAGGTTCACACACGCAAACTCTCTGGGTAATTAATTAAATAATCAACATTGTGTTAATAACACAAAAAAATGAATGTATAAATAAATAAATAAAATCATTGATTAAAACATTTCCACAACCATCATAATTTAATAACCATTTTCCATACCTCATTCACAGGATGGCACCCATGAGGTGATGATCAATTAGGGGTTTGGGACGTAGTTTGCCTATGCCCAAACTATAGGCACCCAAACTAGGGCCTCAAATCTCAGAGGCTATGTAGTAGTTGATCAGAGTGTGCAGTAGCGCCTCCCACCACCACAGAAGACGAGAGAGGAGGAGATCCTGTTAGGAGATGAGGAGCTGATAAGAGAGGACGTGCACTTAGAGCCACCAGAGCATGATACCATGAGGTGGAAGAGGTTACATAGCCCTTCTGTTCCTCATGAGAGGGTGGCCTCGTACCATCGCAGCCACTCACACGGCTTCGAGGGACCATTTGGAGATAGATGACCCCTTTCACTTGTTGGGTTACATCACCACGATCCAGATACATGGAGTGTGATTAGAGACCTTCTCCTCTTATAGCCACCTACTTACACTAGCTCTATAGATGGATTTGGGGTTGAGTCATGCTCCTTAGCTTGGATAACTGCTTTGGATTGTACTCTTATGAGAGAAATGTCAAAGCTAAGTTCGTCATACACCTCCTCTGAGACACAACAGGTGTTTGGTGGAGGAATCAGGAGTGGAAGATCCATTTGACTCGAGAGATAATGACCTGGGAGTTGTTTGAGGAGCATTTTAGGGCCCGTTATATGTCAGAGAATTTCATGTAAATGAGGATTGATGATTTTCATGACTTACGATAGGGATCTAGCACAGTAGCATAGTATGAGAGTAGGTTCATAGATCTTCTGCAGTATGTGGACTACCTGCAAGATGAAAAATTACAGGTAAACATGTTTATTTGGGGTCTAAATTTAGATATAGCAGGAGCAGTTAGGATGTTATCTCCTCCTATGCTTGAGAAGTCCTAATTAGTTGAGGAGAACAGGACCAAGGCACAGGAGCACCGAGATAGAAACAAGAGCAAGTTTCAGGATAGGATGCAAGCCTTTCAGAGCCAGAGGTCACGGGGGATAGCACCACCCCCTAGAGGAGGATTCTAGCCTCCACTAGCAGCTATGAGGTTTCCACCGCATCCACACCACCATGGCCACCAATAGCAGAGGGCTAGATAGACCCATAGCTTATAGAGAGGTGGAACTAGGGATAGGAGACATGGTACTTAGTAGGTATATCCATCTCACACGTAGGAGTCTGCTAGGGTTAGGCCAACACGATCAATTCACCAGAGTACAGGAGGGACCCCATCTCATAGGGGTATAGGAGGATGTTTTATTTATGGGTCTCCTTATCACTATGTGTGTATGTGCCCACACAAACCCACTACCATGGATACATAGAGAGCCTCCAGATCCGAGAAGACGTTGGGTGACGTAGGACGCACCCATTGTGTATATGCATTGGTTGAAAACCGTCCGGTCGAGCATCAGGCCACAGTTATTGAGATGACAGGTACTATCAGGGGTATTTTTGTCTCATTACTTTTTGATTCAGGTGCTTCAGATTCTTTTATATCTCCTTCTATAGTGGACCAATGTGGGCTAGTGGTGGCAAGGCAACCAGATAATTGACGGGTTGAGTTGGCCTCTGGGGCCAAACTCGCCATGGACTTGTATGTGGAGAGTTACGTACTTGATTTAGGAGTTTTTTCCACTACACTTGACCTTTGAGTTATCCCTCTAGGATCCTATCAATTAGTTTTAGGTATGGATTGGCTTGAGGCTAATTGAGCTAAGGTAGATTACAGAAATAAGGTCATTGAGTGTCAGGATGATATTGGGAGTGCAGTTGTGATATCAGGGATGCAAAGGCCTATCTCTTTGTGTATGATCTCAGCTAAGTAACTTAATCAGAGCATGTGTAAAGGTTGTCAGTTGTTTTCTATCACCATTAGCGACCGATCGGAGAGCACCTTAGAGCATTCACCCTTAGATGATCATGAAATTTTGAGAGAGTATGTAGATGTGTTTCCAAGAAAACTTCCAAGGTTACCACCCTGTAGATAGGTGGATTTCACCATTGATTTAGTGCCTATATCTACACCAGTTTCTAGGTAACCCTATTAGATGATGACTCCAAAGCTTCATGATCTCAAGATTCAGTTAGAGGAGTTTTTGGAGAAGGGTCTCATTCATCCTAGTGTATCTCCTTAGGGAGCACCTGTCATTTTTGTTAAAAAGAAGGATGGTTCTCTCAGACTTTGTGTAGATTTTAGGAAGCTCAACAAAGTCACAATAAAGAACCATTATCCACTCCCTAGGATTGATGAATTATTTGATTAGATGCGGGGAGCTAGAGTTTTCTCCAAAATCGATCTCAAGTAATGGTACCATCAGTTGCACATTTTAGATGTAGATATTCATAAGACAGATTTTCACACATGTTATGGGCATTATGAGTTCACCATTGTTCCATTTGGTTTGACTAATAGCCCAATTGTCTTCATGAGCCTCATGAACAGAGTTTTTAGGACCTTTCTAGATCGATTTGTCTTAGTGTTCCTAGATGATATATTGATATATTCTCATTCCAAGGAGGAACATGAGGAGCATTTGCGATAGGTACTACAAGTTTTGAGAGATCAAAAGTTGTATGGGAACTTAGAAAAATGAAACTTCTTTCAGACAAAAATTCAGTACTTGGGTCACATCATATCAAGAGAGGGTATCTTAGTAGATCCCTCTAATATTTAGGCTATTATGCACTGGCAAGCACCTACATCAATCACTGAGGTGAGGATTTTTATGGGTTTAGCAGGTTACTACCGTAGGTTTGTTTAGGATTTCTCCATAATTTCTCACCCTATTACTTCTTTTCAGAGAAAAGGGAAGAAGTTTGATTGGTTATAAAAGTGTGAGGAGTCTTTTTAGTTCCTTAAGGAAAGGTTAACCATGGTGCTCATATTAGAAGTCCCAGACCCGACAGAGGATTTTTTTGTTTGCATGGATGCATCACTAGAGGGTTTGGGAGCCGTTCTTATGCGGGAGTGTTAAGTGATTGCCTTTGAGTTGCGTAAGCTCAAAGAGTATGAGCTTAAATACCCTACCCATGATTTAGATCTTGTAGCAGTCATTCATGTGCTTGTGCATTGGCATCATTTACTTTTGGGTGGAACTTTCATTTTGAGGACTAACCACTATAGCTTACAACATATCTTCACACAAACAAACCTCAACGCTTAAAAATGGTGTTGGATGGCATTCCTATGTGAGTACGACATGGAAGTGCAGTACATCAAAGGAAAGGAAAATGTCATGGAAGATGCACTTAGTAGGCGATGACATGTGCTTGAATCATTGACACTACAGTTAGATTTGAGAGGAAGGATTCTTGAGCATCTTCCAGAGGATAGGTTTTATGAGGGAGCTAAACATATGTTGGAGTCACAGGGTTCATTAGAGGGAAGATATTCAGGGTGCATTTTAGAGATAGATGGTTTAATTAAATTTCATAGGCACATCTATGTGCCTAAGTTAGGTGATCTACATATCTTCATCCTCACATAGGCTCATTAAGCTCCATATGTAGCACATACAGGAGTGAGGAAAATGCACACCGATCTGAGGGAGTTAAATTATCGGCTAGGTATTCGATGAGACATAGCATATTTTGTTTCACAATTCCTTGAGTGTCAGAGGGTCAAGGCAGAGCATTCTCATCCCATAGGACTCTTACATCCTCATGATATTCCAGAGTGGAAATGGGATGTGATCTCCATGGACTTCATATTAGGACTCCCTACGTCTTCTTACCATTATGATACCATTATGGTTACTATGGATGAGCTGACCAAGGTTGCACATTTTTCTCCAACCAAGGTCACCTATAATGCACAAGACATCACCAAAGTATTTATGGAGAACATTGTTATATTACATGGGATTCCGAAGACCATCATCAATGAAAAGGACACCATTTGCACTTCTGCTTTCCAAACTTCCTTTCACGCTGCTCTTGGTACTTAGATTAATTTCATCTTAGTATACCATCCAGAGAGTAATGGACAGATAGAGAGGGTTAATCAAGTACTGGAGGACATGTTGAGGATGTATGTGATGGACCAGTAGAAGAAGTGGGAAGATTACCTTCATTTAGTTGAGTTTTGCATACAACAACAACTATCACAGTTCCATTGGTATGGATCCTTACCTTTTTATGAACGACCTTACAGGACACCTCTGAGTTGGGATAGGCTAGATGATAGGATTATTTTGGGACCATCTTATCTACAATATTTAGAGCAGCTAGTTTTTCTGATTAGACAACGTCTTGAGTAGGCTAGAGCATGCCAGAAGGTGTATGCAGACACTAAGTGGATTGATCATCACTTCTCAGTGGGTGACAAATTTTTCTAGAGAGTTCATCCTCATAAGATCCAGATCCACTATGGAAAGGGTTCTAATCTATCACCTTGTTTTGTGGGACCTTTTGATATTTTAGAGGTCATCAATCTAGTTACCTATCGCCTAGCTTTCCCACCACACCTTGTACGGGCCCATGATGTATTTCATGTTTTTGTACTACATAGATATGAACCAGATGCTTATCATGTTTTAGACTGGTTGGCATTATAGGTAGAGGACAGAGGGCAGTGGAGGTTAGAGCCCATATGTATACTAGAGCACAGGAGGTTAGCCCTTTGGGGTCGAGACTTGGACCAAGTTAGAGTGAAGTGTGACAGATATGATGAGACAATACCTACCTGGGAGGATACGACACCGTTGAGGGCCAGATATCCCTATCTCTTTCAATGACTTCCAGGAGGAAGTCTAATTTTAGTAGAGGGGATGTAGTGCCCACATATTTATAGCCTCAGTTATTTGTTGTTCTCTTTACTCATAGGCATGTTTTGACAGGGATTTGATATATTTTGGACATTATGTTAGGATATTTGACCTCTTAAACATGTATGGAGATTTGGGCATATAGCGCCAATTTATCTTGATTACTATGTTGAAACCTTATCTTATCATGTCACATATACTAACTGATATGATGTTTTTTGGACCGTAATTATATTGATGGATACTCATTTTAGTTGCATGTTTGAATTTTATGGATGTATGTCACTTTATCATTATGGATAACTCATGGGGAATTGTGTGTAATTATGCATGTTGTCACATTTTTGATTCCAGAATGATGATATGCTAGCATAGAATTCACTAATTTCTTATTGAGTAGTTGATTCACATTTTATCAGATAGGTGTGTTTAATGTGTGCAATGCATGTGTAGGTGACAAGTCACAGGAGAACGTGGGATTCAGGAAAGCTACATAATTTTGCACAAGCACTCCACGGGGCTAAGTCCTAACCGTGTTTATTGTATGAGGTCTTAGTATTAGATTTCATTATTTTGGGTACCATGAGTGACCCTTATTTGTAATGTAGTATGTCATGTACTATTAATCTTGTTTAGGATGTTTAGTTGCTTTGTAATCTTGTTTTGGGGACTTAATGGCCCCCACTTGCATTAAGTTTTGAGTTTTTATAATGATGTATTTAATCAAAAGAGATTAGGGTCACATGTGAACCCTTGGGTGGGCCCCACATCCTCTACCCTTGTGCTCAAATGTGCCAAACCCGAAATTGGGCTATTTTAGGCATTTTTAGTGACCCCTTTTTAGTTTGGGAGTTCACTTAGCATGAAAATGGGCCCTTGGACCCTACCTAATAGGTAGGGGGCTTAATTCCAAAGCATAGAGGGAGTTTCCCTCCCATTTTTCTTCCCTTTGGTCACATCCATGTAACATGGATGGGTATGTGTGTTTTGTTAAAATTTGCACAAGTTTGTTTTGTTGTTCATTTTGAGTAATATGGGAGAAGAGGGTTAAAAGCTATTTTATCCTTTCTCTCTTTTATCTTTGGAATCTTTGACCTTGAAGGAGGAGAGGGGTGACACATATCACCACCTCATTTATGATGATTTTTTTGGATCCTCTTCAAATTCTCCCTCATGGGAAAAGAAGAGAATTTTTTTTTTTTGAGCTTTTTCTTGGAGGCTTGTTGATCTTGGGAGCTAGAACTTGTTTGGATAAAGAAGAGGAAAAGTTAGAGTGTTGAAGAGCTTTTGGAGGTAGGCTCCTTGAGCTCATGTTTTATGTTTTATATCATGTTAGATTGTAGTCTTATTTTGTTTAAAATGTGTGTTGCTTTTGGGTGTGGCTATTTGTTGTTATGTTTGTTGTTTTATTTTCCTCCATCCATCATATGGCATGATGAATTTTTGGAGTTGTGGGGGAAGAGAGAGGGATTTTTCCCTCTCAATTCTCATGGCTTGATGGGCAAGCCATGTAGGATTTTTGTTACTCCCCTCAAATGGTTTGAGGTGGGGAAGGTGGTTGATATGGTTTGAACCCCCTTCCCCATTCTTGGAGAGGAAATATTTTTGGGTTTGAAAATCCTCCCAAGAAGGATTTGGTGAATGGATGGAGGAATAAGGAGGTTGTAGAGATCATTGTTTATGTGCAAAACATTTTGGCTACACTTTTGGAATTTGGAGATCTCTTTCTTCTCTATCCCCATTTTAGAGGTAGAACATGGTTTCTCCTCATTTCCATCTTTGCAAGATTTGTGTCTTGTTTTGATATTTGTCTTGTATTTATGTGAATGTAATGTGGAATTGTCTCCCTTAACCTTGTGCAAAGTTGTGGAAGCTGGTCCTCTTTCCCATGTTCTTGGGGGAGGCTAGCATGTCTTGAAACCTTGGAAAGGCATGTAATGATGCCTAAAGGTTTGGTGGTTAAACAAACTTCTTCTCCTTGTGTTGGATTCTTGGGAACATTCGAATTTGGAGATCAAAAGGAAGATAATTGTAAGTCTCTTGTCAACTTGGCTAT
Source organism: Taxus chinensis (assembly GCA_019776745.2). NCBI lineage: Eukaryota > Viridiplantae > Streptophyta > Pinopsida > Cupressales > Taxaceae > Taxus > Taxus chinensis. The sequence continues at coordinate 446,292,321 of CM034154.1, forward strand.
TCATTGTTTTCTTCATCTTGTTGTGGACATCACTCTCTTTCCAACCTTATGGATATGGCTATGTGAATACCTTAATATTCTTGTATATCCTCCATTTTTTTTGTATTTGAAATTACTTGTAAATTCGAGTCATGTTTACTTGAGCAATATCTCTATATCCTTGTAAAGAAACTTGTGATGGTATTTATTTTGAGTAGTTGTGTATTTTAGAAATATATGGCACATTGAGTTTGAGCTTCTTGGAGATGAAATATTGTAGCAAATGTTCCATTTAATAGTAACTTGATGTAACTCTTATTTTTTACAAAAGAAAGATAGGTTATTTGAAATGTTGTTAGCATTGTAGTAGGCCTTTTGTTTTCTTGCAAATATCAGTAGCAATATGCCAAGAAAAGAATTTTTTTTTATACTTTCTTTTTCATGTGAAAACTCAAGAAATGATGTTATTTGGAAATCAAATTGTAATATGTATTCTTTCTTGTTATTTTTAGACTTATTCCAAGCCTCTCTTCTTTTTATCTAATTGTTACATTTAATTCTTTTCACATAAATGAGTAAATCATTGCAATATAGATGGAATGTAAACATTAATTTCCACTCTCCTCAAGAATTAAAAAAAAATATAATCCATCATTTTAGCATGTCACAATTCCCTTATCATAATATATGATACAAATTTATTTAAACATATTTCATATATATATATATATATATATATATATATATATAATAGTGGGATAGTAAATATTCAGTAATATATTATTACATGATATAACATTTAGTAATAAGGATAAATATAAAAAAAGGGGGGGGCAATAATAAAATGAATTAGTAAAGGGAATTCAGTGGAAGCTTGAAAGTTCATTAAAATAAACTTTTATTTAGGAATGAATATGGAAGCACACATTATATTAAGTAATAGTAATTAAATGAGCAGCAATAAAACAAAAGAAATAACAAAAATCATGGTGGAGTACGTATAAGAGTTTTAGCCTTAGAAAAAGTAAATTTTAAAGAAACGAATGACCCCTCACTTTCCACGCACACCCTCAACATCTGTGCAACCATCTATTTCTTCTCCCATGCACCCACCTTAACCTTTCCCTCTCCAAACCGCTACCCACCCATTCTTAAAACATGGCTCCATTTAAGTTTGTAGATTTGTCATCTTGCGTATTAAAATATGTAGTTTTATTTCAATTTTATATATATATAATATTAAGTAATTAATCAGGAAGCAGTGTCTCTGTAATGTAAAATAAAATAAAATAAAATAAGCATGAGGGTTTGAAAGAAACAACCCAATCTGAGAAGATCTCTATGGATGGGCATACAAAGGAGATAATAATAATACAATGTTATTAAGATCCTTCTCATCAGAAGAGAAAACCCATGAATCCTTCTCTCCTTGAGTTCCTCCATAACATGTACATTCAAATGAAAATACAAAACAAAATGAGAAAAGAAAATAGAAAAGAAAAGAACATAAAGGTGTTTAGGGTAAATTTAGGGCATGAGTGAAATCTAGGGTCAATATTTGTTCTATCCTAGGGCTCACATTTGACCCTATACTCTTTAAATCATGCACTTTTTATGGGAATGAAAAATAAAATGAATAGGGGTGTGTGAGCAAACTAATACAAAAAGGGGGAAACTAATAAATTTAAAAGATGTGTGAATTTCTTTTGGTGACCTTAGTAAGTCCAATAGAAGTAAGTAATTAAATTGATTTAGGCTAATAATGCTTTTGATTTTTGAACATGAATAAATTAATATAATTAAATAATATGGGGAGATGGTTAAATAAATGCATTCGTATTTATTTTAGTCCACAAAAAAAGAAAAAAAAAATCTATCTTTTTAGTCACTTTTAGTGTAGTTTTCGGGTGTCCCAAAGTAGGGCGTTATAGGAATCACCATGATTCATGCGATCGCTAGTGATTGAAATGAATCCCCAGTGATTTCGACTGTTAAAAATTTTCATATTTTTGAGTGGAAGTTCTTAAGTTTTATGAATTTTTTTGATGTTTTGATGATGATATGTGCTCTGATGTTTATTTGTTAGTTTGTGTATGTATGTGGACATAAAGTTGACGGTCCATGACTGGATCCCTATTATTTTAGATGAGGTACAAGCTGACATGTTGGATTGGGATTGGGAGCATGTGGAGGCAGTGGGTTTTATAGGGATGAGACACTACAATAGGGTGCATAGGTGTCAGGGTTTGATGTTAGAATTGATGGAGAGGTGGAATCCTTCCACTTATAATTTTTGGTTACTCAAGGGGGGATGACTATTACATCTGAGGATGTGCACCGGATCATGAGACTACTAGTCTGAGGAGAGGGCATATATACACTTGAGGATTCTAAGAGACTAGATGTTGTGAGGAGATTATATGTGGATGTGGAGGATGACGTGAAGTATGTCTTAGGAGGTTTTTCATATCAGGATTTATATTTTCCATCGAGATATGGGTGTACGAGGCCAACTATGATGATGATGATGACCATTTCATGTTTTTCCCTATATGATTCTGGAGGAGATAGGTTTCCTTGGATGATGATTGGGGTTGTAGCTGAGATGATGGAGTATTAGATAGTATTTGAATGGGAACCCACTTTACTTACTTAGAAATACCGAGATTTATGGGTATGGAAGGCTCCCAGAAGGTATGGGGTTGATATTGATTTCTTGTTACAGTGTTGGGCATACGAGCATATGTCCATTTCTCAGCCACAAGGTTTACCATGGTGGATAGGATATGTGCATGCATGATTCATGAGATGGAGAAAGGATATGGTTACATCGAAGAGGAAGAGGAAGGTGATTTATTATAGAGATATGTTAAGTGGATTACGAGTGGCTTGAGTATGAACATGAGCTTGTTAGAACACAACAATACATAAGGGTATAGGCGCAGACAGGGGGTGCATATGAAATGGTTTGGTTCAGCTGCATTAGATGGTAGTTTGGATTTGTACAAGATGTTCTTAAGGATATCATATGGTATAGATGGGAGGAGGGAGATACAGATACTCCCAAGGTAGTTATGGGCATACCTTTCGGGATTGTTGCGTAGTGTATGGCCATGGTCCCAATTAATGATGGAGATATAATTCCGATAGATGATGTAGATGTTACACCCGAGTATGGACCTTAGTGGACTTAAGAATTTAGAACATTTGAGAGGACTTGAGTGGTACAATGAGTGAGTAGAGTGCATGCTCAAGTTGAGGGAACACAAAAGACTATTTAAATTAGTGATAATAAGGGTGAGGAGGAGGAGGATATAGATGGGGATTTGGTAGCTACAATGACAAAGTTAATGGATGTGAAGGACATGACAGAGGCAGGGAGAGATAGTTCTAAGAGAGAGAGAGTGAGAAATGATATAATGGGAGTTTGGGGTGCATTGATTGTGGAGCAAGACTATGCAGTGACTAAGTGGGATGGGATTATGATTTAGTTGAATCAAACTATCGAAAATAGGGACAGGTATCGTTAGCAATGAGATACTTTGAATAAATCAATAGGTATCACCAGGTGAAGATTTGATAGCTCGTGTAAAGGCTAATAGATAGATGGGAGCTCCAAGTATGGTCAACATAGTTAATTATCAGTCTTTGAATACAAAATTGGTATATTATGATGACATGGTGATACACAGATTTCTAAATGGCACTTTGTAAGTGGATCATCTAGCACAGAGAGGAGAAAAACTAAGTGCGAGTGCAGGTTGTATGGATCAGCCACCTAGGATACCAGATGGAGGATCTGGTGGTGATAGGGTTACAAGCGGTGGTGCTGGTAGTGCTATTTGAGTTACTGATTTTATAGACGATATCCATTTTACTCGATAGATATTATGTATATATATATATTTGGATATTTTGATGTATAAGACTCTTTATGAAGCCTTCAATATATATGATGTATTATATACTTTGATTATATACATGATGATGGTTATGGTTTATTCTATTTTTTGATGTCATCATGGATGATTTGTGTGATTTACATGTGACGGATGTTTGATATATTGGATATAGTGGTAGGAAATGTTTAAATTTTTAAAAAATGTTAAGTATGTTTATGGCATGTGATGAAATGTTACGTAAGATTTAAATGATTGTGTATGACATGACCCAAAATGTTATCTTATTATGGATTTTATCAAAATAGGACTAATGAGACAGTAAAAATTAAATGGTCGCCTTGATTGGATTTGATACATACATGATGGTTATAAGAAAATGTGAAAGCATTTGCATTTGTAGCATTAGCAATAAATATTAAATGAGATAGTCAATGGGTAGTTACACAATATCTTAGTCAAAGAGTGGAATGATGTGGTTCTACCTTCCTAGGAAATGAAAGGGGATTTGTGTATGTTAGATAAATGTGAGAAGAGGGGTTCTCCTTTTCAATGGTTTCATAGAGAAATGCCCCATCTTTACATATTTTATTTTGACGTAGATTAATCAATGTGGGAAGTTTGTTGTAAGGGGAAAGTTGATCGATGTGGGAAGCTTTCCGAGGATGTTTTTGATATTTTGACTTTTTGAAGGTTGGTCGATGTGGGAAGCCTTTTTACATGGGTAGTCATTCTTCAAGGGTGTGGTCTACCTTTTTTATTTTTTGTTTTGATTGATTTTTTTACAAGATAGTCATCCTTCGAGGGATCAGTCTACTTTTACTTTTTTGATAGCATGATTTTGATATTTTGAATAGTTTTCCTTCAAGGGATCAATCTATTTTATTTTTTATAAAGAGCACCCATAAATATTTTTGAATTTCTTTTGAGCTGAGGACAAGACCCTAATAGACCATTTCAAAGAGGGGAGAAGGTGTATATGTGACCTACACACATGTGCCCCATGTTATGTTTTCAGTTAGTAGACAAGGTAGACTAGTCTAACGATTGCAAGGTTCCTACGAACGAGGAACTTGTCCATAGTGAAAAATGTGATGAATATAGTTGTGGTGCTCATATTTAAGGTATATTAAGGATATTGATGGTTAACCACATGCTTTCAAACCATTATAGTGATAATATGGATGGTTGGTGATGGGATAAGATCTTAGATATAACTACTGTCATAAGGATCTATCATTTAATAGAAGAAAGGAAATGAGTGCAAGGAATTAAAAGGCTCCTTTTCAGGTTCACCATTAAGGGAGGAAAGGTGATACACTCCCAAACCATATTTATGAGTGATGATGTATGGACTGATCAAGTTAGGGGAAAATTTTCCATGTTTACTCCATTCTAACGTAGTGATATTTTGATTTTCTTTGAGAACATGATCACCAATTTTAAAGTCTCATTCTTTGACATGTTTATTATAGGTGCATTTGACACGTTCTTGATAGACTTGATGATGTTCAAGGGTTTTTGTGTTTTCTTCATCTAATAACTCCAGTCGTGCTAAGCGGTCTTATTGATATTCTTTGTCGGGTATAAAGTCCTTTAATGATACACAAAGTGAAGGAATTTGGACTTTGAGGGGTAGGACAGCCTCATAGCTATAGAGAATTGAGAAGGGTGTAGCACCTGTACGAGTATGGATGGTAGTTTGATAATCCTAAAGAGTAAATGGAGACTTAGAGATGAAAATTCCTACCTACATTGTCTACTATGTATTCATAAGGATTTGAACAAGTGTTTTGTTATAGGCATCAGCCTTTCCATTTTCTTAAGGATAATATGATGATGAAAATCTGAGTTTGATGTTGAATGTGTCACAGAATTTCTGAAGTTCTTTATTTTTAAAAGGATTTTCCATTTTCTATGACAATTTTATGTGGAACAACGAAATGAAATATGATGTATTGATATATGAATTTGATGATGGATCCTGATTTAGTTGAGGTTAAAGGGATAACTTCAATCCATTTAGTGAAATATTCAGTAGCTATGATAATGAAATGATGTTATTGAGATGACTTAGGATTTATAGTGTTGATGAGGTCTAACCCCCATTGAGAGAAAGTTCATAGGCCTTGAGTAGGTTATAACACTTGACTGGGGACATGGATGAGATCTGAATGTAGTTGGAATTTGACGCATTTCTTAACGTATGCACAACAGTCCTAGATTGGTAGTAAGAAAATAGTACCTTAGTCTACAAGTACACATTTAGTGCAATGACATTTCCACTAAAATGAACTCCACAAATACCATCATGGACTTCTTCAATTGCTTTGATTAATTCATGGAGATTTAAGGCATCTTAACAAAATACTATCGAAGCCACGTTTATAGAGGATACCACCTATGATGACAAAGCAGTGGCACATTGAAGGAAGGATTTTTTAGCATTGCATGATAACTCAGATGAGATCTTAGATTCAGAAAGATATTCATAGATTTGAGAATACCATAGATCAATTGGATTATTATCAACAACGTTGATAGGAGAATAAATCTCATTCTGATGTGTGGGATGACCTCTAGTATCTGAATGAATATAGACACCTTAGTGTTGTCTTTCAATTCTTAAGTTTCTAGTGGAATGTGATATCCTAAAGAGGCCATAGTATCTGTAAACTTCATCATAGAGGATCATGGAACAGTTTGGAATAGTGTAATTTTCAAAGGCATTGAGGAGAAAGTCAACATTAGATTTATATTTTTGCAAGATTTCATTTTTACATTGATAGTCTAATTTTACTTGATTGATGATGAGTTGTGAGTCTCCTTTCAGATTTCTAACTATTTGAACACCTTGTGAGAATAGTGGTTGCAAGGCCCATGATTTAAGCTTCATATTCTACCATGTTATTAGTGCATTTAAACTTTAGTTTAAATGATAGTGGAATAAGTATCCCCCAGGGTGGTAAAAGAACAACACCGGCCCCTTCCCCATTGTTGAGCATTTAGATCCATCAAAGAAGAGGGTCATTTTGATAGGGATGAATTCATTTATTCATCAGACAGTGATTAATTGATTCGTCTGGAAAGTAATTCATGAGGAAGATGATTATCAAGAAGGGGGGCATCAGCAAACTAGGTCTCTGATAGCCTGACCTCTTGATAGATTTCGGTGATATGAACCCAAGGTTGAACTCAATCATAAGCATAAGCCACCAAGATATATGGTCACTTTTATATGGTTTAAAATGAATGTTCTCAAGTGGATTGAAGCTAGTAATGACATAGGTCTTGTGATTAAGAAGTCAGTGACATAGCTTAGAAGTGGCGAAGTATAAGGTGCAACACCAGTTTTTTTGATTTAGTGTAACAAGTTTTGTAATCTTACGAAGTGCGAAACTAATATAGTTTATGGCTTGCTCACAACCTTGGTCATCACAGTGAGAAAGTACATACCTCCTAAGGCGTGTTTCTGAAGTAGATATATACAAATATAATGGTTCCCCCTCATGGGGAGGTGTAAGTACTAGTGGTGATAGAAAGATAGTGTTTAAGTTCATTGAAGGCCTTCTAACAATTAGAATCCCACTGAAATTCTACATCTTTGTGGGGAAGATGATGAAATGGTTGACAACAATCAGAAATTTGTGATATTAAATATCAGATACATTGCAATTTACCTTGGAAGGTACGTAACTGTTTAATATTGTATGGGGGAGTAATTTCAATGATTTATTTAACATTGGCTAGGTCCACTTTAATACCTCGGATAGATATGATGAATCCTAAAATTTTCCAGTGAGAACACCAAAGAAACACTTTGCAATATTAACATTAAGGAAATATCAAATAAGGCATGAGTAAAGATGGATTCAAGGATGAGCAAGATGATCTTTACGATAATTTAGATTTATCTAAAATATCATCAACATAGTCTTCAATAAGTTTATGTAGATGAGATCATGCGAAAAATATAGGTCATGGTAGCACGTTGATAAGTAGCTCTTGAATTTTGAAAACCGAATGACATAGACATGGTAGCAGAAGGTTCCCCAAGGGGTGATAAAGGATGTTTTCTATGTTGTTCATTAGTACTGATGAGGATTTTATTATAACCAGAGAAAATTTATCCATGAGGGAGAGATCATTTCATGGCTAATTCATTAGGTCAATGGAGTTTATCGACGTCTGGGAAAGGGGAAAATCATCTTTTGGGACATATAAGATTGAGATCCCCAGAAGTCAACACAGATACACAACTTACCTGAGGCTTTGGTTACGGGAACTGATGTTATAAATCCATTGCTGGATATTCAATAGGTATGATGAAGTTAGTGCAGTTAAAAGACATTATAACTCTTCTTTAATAATGAGATCCACTATGTGAGGATGTATCCTACGAAGCATTTTATTTAATTGGGTTTGAGCATCAGGATATGTGAAAATATTATGTATGATCATATTAGGATCAATATCAAGTCATATCATTATATGAATAGGTGAATTCTTTACTATTAATTAGATAAAAAAGGCGGTAAAATCTCCTCGAGTTCTTACTGGGTCTTAGGATTGACCGAATATGACTATACGAGGTTCCTGAACTGGATCCTAAATTAATTTCGATGGTAGATTAATTAAGAAGTGGTTGATGTGTCAAGTGAAAAGGGATTTCTGAATAGAAGATGATTAGCATTTGATCCCATGTGGGAAAGAATGTTTTGATCATCGTGACATTAAAGGATATCAATAGTGGGTCAATCTTCTTCAATCATTTCTAGCCAAACAAGAGGGAGTTTCTTGGTGGTAACATGGTTGGATTGATAGGTTAAGGCTTCGAAGGAAATAATATTGACTAAAAAATAAAATGTCATAGGTGGGATGGATATGGTTTCATTTTTATCCTATGGAATCATCTGGATTTTGTCAGCGGATGATGATGGTTCAAATTCAGTGATATGTATGAATGTGGTTTGTTCAAGATGAGCTCTACGTAGTGGGTATTTTACATCCTAACCACCATAAATTTCATAAGTGGTTTAAGAGTAATGTATGACTGAATAAGATCATGTGGTCTTTGTTCATAATGCCCAAAATCCAAAGCCTTTCCAAGTGAAGCAACGGTGAAGATACATACGAGTGAGAGAAAAATAGGTTATATAGAGCATTGAAAATTTGATTTAAAATTAGGGCATGACATGATTTTGTTCAATGGATCAAGTTATGAAAACGAATGATCGATGTCCCCCATAGACAAGGTTGGTTTTAAGATAAGCAAGACTATAAGAAATAACATCCCTTATGTCAAGCTCGTACATGGGTTTTTTTTTAGGGTCTTCCATACATCTTTAGGTTTATAGTATGGAGTTAAGCATGAGGAGGAAGTACTCCCCCTAACGTGAAAAACGGTCTATAATGTCACCCTCAGGGGAAGAGTCATCTGGGTAGTTTAGATGAGAGATATGGTCATGTGATAGTAAATGATTTCATCTTGGATGTATTCAGATTTTTATTTCGGCTATGAGGAAATCATTTCGTTCGGATATGTCATAAGTTACAATTGGATGAAGGGATTTAGGATCTTCAGGGATGGTGATATGTCTTACCCTCATATTCATATTTAAGGCAATTGATGTAGCGTCGAGGGACATAACTTTACATGGTATGTATCCAAGGACATCCTAATAACATATTATATTATAAATCCCCCTCTATGATGTAGAAAGTGTTTCTGGAAGGATTTTAACACTGACCTTAAGAAGCAAGATAACGGTGCCTAACATGGGTGTGATTGTATCATTGAAAGATCAAAGTAGTATGGGTGTTTGTGCTATAACGGTATTTGGTTAACTAAATTGATTGAAGGTGATAGATGATATAATGTTGATAGATGTTCCCCCATCAATCACAACCCTTTTAACAAGAACACCATTGATTTGGGTAGTGGTGAAGAGGGGAAAGTCATGATCTTGAGGGGAAAGTGATGGTATTTATGGGGATTCAAAGGATATGGATGCAAATGCTTAAAGAGCTCCAACAAAATTGTTAAAGGAAGTAGTTTCTCAGCAGGTACGATAATGGAATGAAGGGATTTGATCATGGATTTTTTATGGGATGGTGAGGTTTGGACCATCTCGTAAATTGACATTTTTACTAGAGATTGTGTAACTATTTGATGATGACCTTCTGTACTATAGTGGATGATGGAGGTGCAACAAGAATAGAGACTTTAGTTTTAGGTTGTGGTGTTTGATTAGATGTTTCAGGGGTAATGAAGATGGAACCTTATTTTTATCTTTAGATGGTAACAATGAGATTCAGAAGGTAGTGGTGGGATAATGACAAATGTTTTTGGCTTTGTTTTGGTTCTAGATGAATTGGATTTGTAATTTCAAGTTTGGGTAGTAATGTGAATGGACATTGAATTTGATAAGGAAGGAATTTATTTAAGGATTATTTCAAGAGTGATAGGTGTAGATGTTGGTCTTATGAGAGGACACATTTACCTTCAAGTTTCTTAACAATTACATGGAAGGCTTACACTTTTCTATAGAGTGTCCTTGTGTCCTATGATATTCACAAGAGACATTGAAGTCATACCAAGAGGGATTCCATCCTCGAGGATCAGATGGTTTAGAAGGTGGTAATGTTATGAGTGATTGTTGAAATAATCCATCCAGGATAGTCACATAACATCCTTTAGGGGAAGATGTGGATGGTGAAGGGATCTCTTTTGATTTGATATTCGGGTGAGGACACAACTTTAGAAGTGGTCTGTTTAGTTATATTTCGAGGAAGATTCTTAGATGGTGTGATAGATGAGAGACAATGGGACCCAATATAGAAGTTTTGTGGGTTGGTTTTAGAGTTGACATGATAGTGAATTCCTTAGAAGGGGTATGGGATGAAGGTTTCGAGGGCCAACGTAAGTGGTATTGATATTATGAAGGTGTAATATGGGATTTTAAAGACTTAGACAATGGATTGTTTTTTAGGTCCCTTCATAATTTTCTTGGATGAGTTGGGTGTGGATGTTGATGTAGTAGATGTGGAGGAATTTGATATTTAATGATAGGCTGAGGGGGTGTTTCTAATTGTTTGATCAGATGTGGGTTTAGAAGTGTTTTGAGGAGGTGTGGATGATGTGGATATAGATTCAGAAGATGAGGGTGTAGGTTCAATAGTATTTTTAGTGGATGTAGATTCGGTGGTTATTTGAGTTGAGGTGGAGATTCCAATGGTATTAGGTAATATTTTACTGATTGGTGTTTATGGTATGATGAGATTGAACATTATTGGTATGGTTTTGACTACGTGATGGGTGGATGATTCAGAAAGGTCTGCTTGAATACATCGAGAGGTTTTTATTCTGAAGTGCGTTCGGATTGTCTAAATGGATTTCATTTTTATTGATCAAATCTTGAAGGAGGTTCTCAAAAAAGTGACACCTTTTGATGTTGTGTCCCTTAACCCTATGGTATTTACAATAATCATTATCCCTATACCAAGAGGGCTTAGATATAGATGTGTCGATGGGGTGGATGGGTGGAAGAGAGATCATATTAGCACTGAGGATTTTGTCAAAGACCTGTGCTATAGGTATCTTTAATGGGTGTGTAACTATGTTGTGGATGGGAACACTTAGTAGTGGGATTTTATCCTTAGAGTGCATGATTTGACTGACTACAGTGACGTTGGCTAATGATTTGGACTTTTTAGGATGGGAGGATGATTTAGATGGAAAGTCAAGTTTTGGCTTCTTAGGTTGTAGTTTAACTCTACCTTCTTTGAGGGCTCACAATTCTAATTTATGGGCCATAGTGAAAGCTTCATCAAACATCTGGAATGAATGTATTTGAAGTGTATATGAGATGTGTTTAGCACATGAACGATAGAATAATTCAATTAATTTGGTTTATACTAATGTAAAGGATAACTGATTGATTATACCCTTTCAGCGGGCAAAAAAATTGGCTATAGATTCATCTTCAAATTGTTTAACAATGTAGAGGTCATTGATGGTTATTTTACGTGTGATGTTTATTGAGAAATGTTCTATGAAGAGTTGGGTGAGTTGTGTGAATGAGAAAAGGGAGTACTAAGGGATGTTATTGTACCAGTCTAGGGAAGGACTGGTAAGGGACATATGGAAAGTCCTTAGCATTAGATCTTGATCATGGGCTATGAGATAAAAAGCTTGGATGGAAAGCATGAATGTGTTATTGGGGATCTTCTTTACTATAGAACTTGATAAAATTCAGAAGTTCCTAGTGAGGCAGGATATGATTTGTAAGGTACTGAGGGGTGAATGGGCTCATTACAAATTATTCATAAGAGAGCACATTCTTAGGACCTAAGGAAGTGGCTTCAAGGTTGGATATTTTTTTCATGAGACCTTGAAGGGGGTCTAGTTGTGTAATGGTTTTTGTGAGGATGAGTCCTGGTTTATTGAATGAAAATTTGTTGGGATGTGGGATATGATGGATACTGTTGAGGAATATTCTGTTGATAAGGGATATTTTGTTGGTAAGGTATGTTTTTCTCATAAGGAATATTAATGGGGATATTGTAAGTGGTTTGAGATGCTAAAGGTTGCGATGGTTGTACATATTGATAGGGATGGGAATAGATGTGTTAATAAGAGGTTGTGATGGTTGGGGGATGTGTTGGAAAGAAACAAATGTATAGGTGAGGGGTTGTGAATAAGTGGGTGGATGTTGTTAATATATAGAATAAGAAACATAGGATGATTTTTGTTGTGGGATATTCTAGATGGAAATAGTTTGGGGTATAGAAATGAGTGGTTACGATGGTTTAGGTACATGTTGTGAGATAAGAGGAGTAGAAGATGATAATGAAATGACGGTGGGTGCTAGAAAATACACTAGTGTTGAATTAGAGGGATGGATGCAAGAATGAGACATAGTGATGTTATTGAATGGGGTTAGTGTTTTATTGAGAAGGTGGTGGCTGAGATATAGTGACAGAAACAAGAACAAACTTACTAGAGGTGTCTGAATGGACCAAGGATGATGAAGGGAGTAGATGAAGAAGCATTTGGATTGTTTTGAAGGGGCATGGAACCAATGGAAGGATCATGTGAAGATGTAGGTTTTTGAGTGGACATGTCTTGAGAAGAAATCATATGAAGATGAAAATAGGAATGAAAGACATGAAATTAGATGTTTCAGGTTGAGTATGAGGTGGATATGGATGTAATTATTGAATGATGGGTTCTTGAGTTGGATCAATAAGATGGGAAAAACCACATGAAGGATCAGGAACATATGGAGGTGGTTTAGGTACATGATGGTTGAAGTTGGACACCCCTAGCTACAAGGTAAGCATTAAGGGCAACTGGGTTTGAATCTAAAATATTTGAAAAGAAGGGATCTCCACCTTCAAAGAAGTGAGGACTAGGAGGATCAGGGATTTCAGGTGATGCATATTGAGAGCTAGGGGATTTTGGTGGTTCTAATTATTCTGTCTAAGATAGGTGAGAGATTTGACGATGGATTAGGTGTGTAGAATCTAAAAGGCATTTTCAGATACTTTCATTATAATGCTCATTTTCTTCCTAAAAAATTCGTTGATTTTCAAATTGAGGTGTGGATATTTCTTGATTTTTATTTATGATTGATTGAGATTGTGGATTTTGATGAGGTAATGGTGTAGACATGTTTTCTGATGTTTGGACATGAGATTGGTGTCTTGTAAGTACCATGATAACAAACACACAATCACCTAAGAAATGAAAACTAATTAGATGGGTTGTTTACAAAAAATAAACAAAGTAAGAAAAATGAATTTTCAGATTATCTTGATTAATTATGAAAAGATGAAATGTGTAAACTTACTGATGGGGTCCTAGGAAATGGATGTCTACGGCTAGTTTTAGGAATGTTTAAGGCTAGCATCCTCGATATACCTGAAGGTACGTGAGGCTCAAATATGTGTTGGTGTGGGTACGAGGCCTGGTATTGGGGCCTACCCCCTCACTTCATGGTCCCACAGTGATAAGGGAGTTGGGTGCTTAGCCAATATACCAAAAACCAGTTGTTTATACTCGACTATAACATTGATTCCCTATTAGGTGATGAAATCCCAATAGTTATCACCTGGTTAGGAGTGTTTGATGTAAATTTAATATTTTATGTGATTTGGATGTGTGGGGGAAGAATTAATTGAATGTAACCAATTAACCTTCCTAATTAAATCTATATGATCAAGCAATATGAAATATTTATTTAAAATCCAAAATAAATTATTTATTTTGATGAGGAAAGACAACAAATATGTAGTATGGAAAGAAAAAATAAGGAAAAAAGACTCACCTTAATAACGCTTCCTTTTTAATTTTATGCAAATTTTTATTTTATGTAGCAATATAGCAATCTAGTAAGAAAGAATTCTCTAAAAATGGGAAACCTTAAAAAAAGGTTAGCAAAAAATGGAAAAAAGCTAAAAAACAAAGGCTAGAAGGCCAACTACAAAGTAATAAAAAATAATTTAGAGAAATCATTGGTGATTGAATGAATCATTGGCGATTCACCCAATTATTGGTGATTGACCAAATTACTAGTGATTACAGAACAAAAAATGAAATATGAAAATTTTGAAATTTGAATGAATGAAAGAAGGGACTTCGATTCTCATTAGGCGTGTCAGAATGTTCAATGAATTTATAACCTTTATACTTGAATTAACAAAGTGAAATAATAAAAATAAAACTCACCTCAAATGATGCGAGGTTTAAAAATACCCATAGATGATGGATGTTGATGCTCGATGATGATAGAAGTTGCATTCCATCCAAAAGTGTGTACAAGCTCCTTTCCTGTGAAGAAACCTGTGCTCAAAGACACTAAACAAAATGGATTAGATAGATAGATAAATGAGTTGATCAGCAAAGGCTGATTCTAAGAATCCAAAGGGCTTCCTCAAAGGATGTCATCCCATTTTGTAAACAATCAAGTGAATTTTAATGGATAAACGATAGATAATAAATCGGTACAAGACAAATAGATACAATAATATGAGGTAAATATGACTAGAACTCAAGATTGAATGTTAGGTCATGTCTAGCTTCGAATGTGGCCCAAGAAAGTGTAAATACAATATATATGGATTATAAATAATCATACCAGAAGTTTTTATCTTTTTATTCAATCTCATGTAAGAATTCAATTTGATCTTCAATGTCTTGTTCGGTTTCAAAAAATTGGATTAGACACAGGATAAATTCATGGATGATGTCAAAATGTTCCCAATATAAGGGTTGTTTGATTATTGACAGTGAGTGAATGCTTGTGATTTCATGTGATTGACCACTAATTTCCATTAAACAATGAGCCATGCTTAAAAATATGTTAGAAGCACCAAGTTTGATAAAACATATAAGAGATACTTGATGAAAACTGATAAAAGTTGATAAAAGGTAAAACTGATAGGAATCACTAGCAATTTAGGTGGATTTTGACAGTTTAATAAAATTAAATGTTTAAAGTTTCTGATTGATATTTCAGAGTAATGGATGAATGAAAATTATGTTAAAGGGATAATAAAACATAAAAAGAATACCTAGAGGTTGAAATGGATCTAAAAGAATCCTCAAAACTTATTGGAAAATGATCTAGATGGTTGATGCAGTTTGCAAGTTGAATAAGTGAAAGATGATCCACATAATCCTTAAATGAATTCAAAAACTCTTGTTGAATATTAACAATGATGAAAAATAGTAGCTTGGATATTATGGTGCTAAATGAGGATGTGCAGGGTGCTGTAAGACAGTTTTGAAAGTAAGATCCTAGGATTTGAAATTGAGGATCGTGGAAAGAGGCTGAAAAAATTCTATTTATAATTGTTGGTGATTACCTGAATCGTTGGTGATATGGGTTTCTTGACATTTAAGGTAGAAAAGTGGTTCAAACCACATCCAAATGAATTTATTTTGGTTTGTGTTTGGGTAAATAGTTTTCTAAGTTGTTAGGGACAAGGTGTGATGGTTAAGGGGGTTGTGAAATGGTTTATATTTATTTTAATTTTGAATTTAGGAAGTTTTGAGGTGGTTGAATGGGATTTTGACATCTTTAGGAAGGAAATTTACATGTGGTAAATATGATACAGGGGTTATGACTTAGGATAAGATGATTTATGAGTGTAAATGATTATTTTTATCAATAAGTGATGAAGAGGATGAAGGGTGCAAATTGTTGGTGTCTACACCTATAATTGAAAAACCCATGAAGAATATATTTCAACATTTGAACACAATCTTGATATATTCATAATTTTATTTACTATCCTAGTAATTGTTCCAATCTAATGACTATCAGTACACTTTTTTCCTTTTGCATGATTACTAAGTCTTCTTGGGGAAAGTCATACAATTATTTTTCCTTCACGATATAACTTCACCAGGGGAAATTTCTCTCAGATAAATTCAAAAAATGGATCCAACAACATTATATTTTGGAGTATCTAAACATCACTTTGCTCTTCAGTCTAATCATATTCCCATGTATTTCATAATTTAGTACTTGGGGGAATTTACATCTTCCTAATCATCATTGTGGCATGTATTAAGGGATTAGTTAATTTTCTTTGTTTAAAAGTTATGTTTCATTATTGATGTTTTATTTTTGGACTAATTACACATACTACGTTATCATCTTGGATTCTTGAGAGCCATGGTGCATACTTTTGCATCATATATTGGGTTTATTTTCCTTTATAATATTTTCTTTTGTGTGTGTATGTTTTTTTACGTGCATCCAGGTTACAAATAATGATTCTTTCATAATCATGGTGATAAATCTATTGTCCACTAACAAAATAAGGTTTCTCTAAATTTTACTGTCCAAATGATGCTCATGCTACGAGCATAGTCCTTCATGTACTTGTTCAAATCCATTGCTTTCTTCCTATCAAGTGACTAATCACCTCATTTCTGTGTCACCTACCCACTTAAAGGGGCATTCCCTTATTGACTTACTCACTGGGGAATCTAAATGCTTCAATAGGTAAAATCTAAATATTGATTAACTAAAATAAGAATAAATTCTAGTGTAATATAATGTTATGAGATTAGTAAAATAACTAAATAAATGAAGTAATAAAATACTAAAATACACCTAAGTAAACTAAGCTAGAAAATACAAAACCCTAATGTGCAAGAAGAGTTAAGAAAAGCCTTAGCTGATTTTGCGATGGTGTTTTATTGTGTTGCAAAGCATATTGGCTAAACATGAGGAGGAAATAGTTTTTAGAATCCTAAGAAGATACATATCTGATTTGTTTGAGTAGATTGGGGTTCCTAGAAGAGTATAGGGGTTCCTGACACACCCTGGTCCATAGAAATTACTATGGAACCTCCTCTAGAGTGTCTCTGGATGTTTGTTGTGAATATGAGATAGACGAATCACTTGAAAAACACCAAGAAAAGCATAAAAACCCTAAAAAAAGAAAGATTCATATGAAGGGGTCAGAATGTCCTCAATGGCCATAATTATGGACTTACTAACTGATCATTGCACTACATCTCATACCCAATGTAGTTCTACATGTGTTTGTGTGTGAATATTTTTCCCTAGGTGTTCTTGTTCCAATTGCAATTTGTCAAGTAGTGAGAAAATAACAAGATGTAAATCGTAGTAAATGTGTGCATGGAAAAAATAAACTCCCCTCCTATGAAGTGTGATGCAGATGGAAAAACCGTGTCTTCCTTGTGATGGAACTCGATGAATGCAAGTGTAGCTTTATATTTATTTAATAAATGAAAATAAATATGGTGATAGTATATGTTTAGTGTTTGGTCCCTCATTATGGTCACATAATTTTATATTTATATGGTTCTCTTGTTCTAATTTTGTAATTAACCTTGAAAAGGCCGAAAACAAAAAATATAGAAAGCTCAATTGGGTAGAAAGTTCCCAAAAGGTGAGAGTAAAGTCCAAATAGGATCATGGTTCCTAGGGAGCCTCAATCTTGGTTGAGCGCCCTAGTTAGAAATAGAAAAAAACATAGAAATGACAATACAAACTAGGAAAGTGTAGGTGTAAGATCAAAAATACGACAAGTAATGTAAAAATGTCCAAATACATGGGTTAATTATTAATCTTTTCATTTAAAAACCATATGAATAGTTGTATGAGACCAGGACTAAATGACGATTCAAATTGCATGATTTTGTGTCTAAATTTGCCCCCACTTTATGTTGGTGAGCAGAAAAATTGGTAACATAAAGTAGGTAGAGATGTGTATTTGATAATCCATGTATAGTGATTTAGAATGCATGCCAAAGAACTAGACAAAGCATGGAGTGATTAAAAATATGGAGCATGGAGACTAAAGATGTAAAAAGTTCAAAAAGTGATGAAAGTGAACCTAGGCTGAAAGCACGTGTGTAGATACCAATGTGTGTAGTGTACCAGCATGATTAGTATGTGTGTTTAATGTACCCACCATGTGCATGTGTTGTTGTTGTTGTTGTTGTTGATTGCTTGTTTCCCATGTGAGAGGACTTCCAACAGAGAAAATGATCAAGTAGTCAAATATGCATGTATATGTGTAAAAAAAACATTTATATAGTAAAAAGACTATAAATGAAAGTATGAAAATGAAAAAGGAACATGTGCACCTAATCCATGATGAGAAAAAGGGTGTAGAAAGGATATCATGTTACTGTCAGTAAAGTGCAAGTTTTTTGGGTGATCTCACACCAATGTGGCCAAATAATTCTAGGGAGAAAAGTGTGTCATTCTCCAACTGCTTCCCTGAGAATGTATGAATATATCTCTGTACTATCTTATTTATTGGGTGATCTAACGCCACTGGCCGAAGAATTATATGGAGGAAATTTCAATGTTCTTCCAACATATAACTTCTCCCCAAAATGCTAAGGACAATGTACCCTGTAAAATCCTCTATGTACGGAGTTTGTAGACTGGTCCGAACTCACTCGTTGTATAACCCACTATATCATGGACAAAAACTGAAAACTAGACTATATAGGTATTGTGATGTATAGTTTGTATATACAAATGATTTCCCTCTCTTTGGGGGTACATGCGACATCACAGATAGGAGGATTTTGACCGAAAAGAGGACCACCCATGTAAACTATGCCCTATAGGGGGAATGAAATGTGATTTGTAGAAACAAATGAACACACAAACAAGTGGCTAGGAATGAAGTGTTAGTATGAACAAAGATTCATGTATAAAATAAGTGTAAGCTATACAGATAATGTGTAAGCTATAATTCAACTAAACATGTAAGAAACCAATCATAGACCATGAAAAGCATGTGGAAAACATGGGACATCACTCATGATGTCACAAGACACTAAATTCCATAGTGGTCACATACAAAAAACAAGTGTGCACACCTAACAAAGGGAAAGGCCTCTAAACAAGATAAAATAATAACAGACAATGTAATAAACAAATATGGAATTAAATATACCTATATAAAAAAATTTACACATGAAACACCCGTTAACATGTTAGAAAAATAAGAATTATGTCAAATCATTTTTAACTAAAGTAGTCTGCTATGAAAAAATTGAAACAATAGCACCTGTAGCATACAAATGTGGATGCCCCTAATAGGCAGTATATAAAGCATCATTGTTGCATGTAGGATATTTGTATCTATAATCACAACTAGAAAATGATGTGAAATCACATGTGTTTATGGTCAAGATAATGACATACAAGAGATCTATCTAACATGTGTAATAAAGTGAACATGTAAGAGCAAGAGTAAATGTAACCATAAAATATAATATGCTATGGATGGAGTGAATGGAATGCAGTTTGGATGATAGGATCCGTGTGCCCCCAAAGTTAATGGAATTGTATGCAATGAGGTTAATTTAGTATTCCCCCTCAGCAATCAATAATGAACCATAAACAAGAGTGTGTCATTCGAAAATGATCAAATTATGTGTTATGTGGTACGTGATATGATAAGTGTTTATTGATGATATGCGACCTAAAGAGGAAATATGCATGAATTTTTAGACTAAACGTATATCATGAAAATATGCATAAAAATGATTGGTGATTTATCCTAAAGTGTATATCACTAAATGGTGCAAGAGAAAGTGATAATTTATCTTATCCCAAGATAATGGTAGAAGAATTGACCCTGTAGCTTAAAGTGTATATCACTTAATCTAGTTATGCTACATGATAAAATATTGAATGATGAATTTTTAAGGGTGATGAGGTTAAATTTATTTATTTACCCTCATCATTCCAGTAAGGACCATGAGAATAGAGTGCATCATATGATAGTGAGTGCATGGTGTAGAAGAGAATACACAAAATGCGTAATGTACATAATACGGTGTATGGTGTGTAATGAAAAATTCTTACATGACCTAAGATGTGCAAATGCATAGTAGATGTAATATGAAATATGTAATATGTAGTATGTAATATGATGTGTATAATGTGTGAAAACGTGCAACACATGATGGATATGGTGTAGTGTGTGAATCATGTGTAAAACATGTATGGTGTATGTAGGGCAAGTTGTAGGATGCAAAGTGTAGAATGTATGAAGATGTACAATATATATATATATGTATATATATATATATATATATATATATATATATATATATATATATATATATATATAGATATATCATGTAGTGTGTCATGTGTAGATGATGCCAAATGGTGTGCTAATGTGTAGTGACTACTTTGTAGTGTGTGGTGCTCATGTGTGTAGAATTCCCTCAATAATCAAGTGTGAAGCGAAGCGTAACAGTGTGTCATTGGGAATTGATGATGTTAATGTGTAGATGATGATGCCTATGCTTGGAGGTTGATAATGAGAGTAAGAAACATGTGTCAATGTTATGAGGGTGGGGGTATCTATGAATGCAATTCCACCCAAGTGTGTGTGAGTGATTGAACTAACCAATGAAATTGAAGGACAAAGGTCCCTCATCAGATGTTGGTGGTGATGAAAGTGCATGGCCAAGTGTTAAGAGTAGTGGTATAGTAGATAGGACCTATGTAGGTGAGTGAAGTATATGTTCATGAAATGGGTGAATATATTATAAGCATATAGGTGCAACAAATGTGTAGGTGATAGAGATCAATGAGAAGCTGGATGCGGAGGTGATGGACACCTGTGGGGAAGAAAACATGGTGGTGACCTAAGTCAAGATACAATAATTGTGTGAGGAATAGGCCTATGCCTTTGTGTAGGACTAGTAGAGTGGCGAGGCCACATAGATGGTCTATTAATAGGTGAGCTAGGAGTAGACTGCACGTTAAGTAACATAGATTATGATTTACTAAATGATGTGGGAGATCCATTGACTAGTGCTCGAGGAGATGATGACTATAGAGTAGATGGATGTATACCAGCGATAGAAATAACTTGATTGTTATGAAAAAATTTGAGTCACAAATGATTCATAAAGATGATGTATTGATACCTACCAATCCAATTAGGACCTAAGAGCATGTCAAAACCATCGACTGCTTATGTGATAAGGAATGGTACAAGAATAGTAAGGGGTCCTACTGTAACGTAAATTTTCACAACACCATATGAATTTTTCATTAGGTATGAGATGTGTGAATGCAAATAACTAATAACATCAAGAAGTGGCATATAACGTGCAATGATAGGCCATGATGGATCAACCTTAGTATTATTGATGGGAATCTCTTTGATAGATGCATTAATTTGTAAGTGATTAGAAGAGAATGTGGCATGGTAATCATTATCATAGAAAGAGATGATTAGTGGAGCAGTGTCGGTATGTGTAACTAGAAAGTCAAGAGCACCTAATGTAGGAGGAGTTATGACTTGGTATACATAATTAGCTAAATATTTGGCCATTTTTGTGTCATGTTTGGGTAAAGGGTTATTAAATATTTTGAGCTTATAATTTTCAAGAAGTAAGCTCAATTTTACCACTATCGATCGAGACCTAAACGATAAATCGAATTCATAAGCAACAATAAGTGGAGTTTCCTATAGACTGAGATAGCCACAAGGGGAATTTTCATCGAAATTACGCCTTTTTGGTTGAGATGGATCTATTTGTAGCAGAGAAGGAAGTGTAAAGAGGTTATTATTGACAAGTTACGGTAGCAAAATATGTGGAGGCACACTAAAGTTTTTGAAGATACATCAATGAGTTTGTGATTGAAGCTCTTTAGTAAGTAGATAATGTGTTGATGGTAACTTTTTTGTTGTTGGTTTAGTTGTAGATGGTTTAAATGTTGATTTATTTTGAAATGTGTAAAGGACAATGTTTTCTCTTAGTATTTAAGCTTTCCTATAGCTAAGAGTTTGGTTTCATGAAGCTTAAGAGTATGAAAAATTTGATCAAAGGAAGGATATGTATCAAAGAGAACACTCTCTTAGAGAGGTGGTAAGAGACTCTGAGTGAACAAGTCCTGAAGCTCAGTGCCCGTATGAAAAATTGACATCTTAGCTAGTTTTTTATCGTAACAAAAGACATAATCTGTTAAATGTTCATTCTATTCATTTTTAGGTTGCACAAGTTAGGCATAAGATATCTTAGAGATTATATTGATAGATAAATAAGTGAGAAAAGCATTGGCTAGATGCGTGAAATATATTACAGAATGAATAAGTAGGTCATAAAACCAATGCATTGCATAATATTGTAAACGACGAGTCAAAATCTTAGCTAATATGGTATGATCATGTACATAGTCAAGGCATGCTACATGAAAATATTGGAGATGCTCTTATGGGTTGTCATGGCCTTTAAAATGGGAAATTTAAGAGAGATGAAGTTAGGTGGAAATGGATAGGAAGAGATAGTGGGTGTAAAAGGAGTGTGCAACGTGAAGTAAAGTCTAAAGATGGTGATGCATGAGTAGCAGCAAGTTGGAGCTAGAGAATTTAGGTTTGTAAATCCTAATATAAAGAATTTACATTAGGATTATTTGAAGAAGATCTAGGTTGTGTATTAGGATTGGTAAGGTGAATGTCAGGATCGATAGCAGTAGGAACAGGTGTTGAAAAATAAATGGTTGGGGTAGAGGTCATGGGAGCCAAAGAATGAATAACTATAGAGGTTGAAGCATCACAAGTATTCTTAGAAGCAATAAAATCATGTAGGACATACAAAAGATGAGTTGGGTTATCATGTAAAGCTTTTTGAAATTCTGTAAGTGTATGTAATTGGTCTTGGTCAACATTGGTATCTTCATCGTAGTACTTTCTACAACCAAAGGATTCTATTTTATGGACAAGAACTCAGGGAGATGAATTGAAGGGATTATCAATTGTAGCTACATAAGTAGGGATATCAGCTATTGGTTTGGAAACCCTACAGGTGAATGAAGGAATATCAAAATATTGAAAAGACATAAAATGAACACTATGAGTGAAAGACATACAAATAAAAATATGAAAGAGAAAGTGTATGCGATGATTGGGTTAACCAAAATGATTAACTAAAATAAGAATATATTCTATTATAATCTAATTCTATAGGAGCAATAAAATAATTGAATAAATGAATTAATTAAATATTGAAATACACCAAAGAAAAATAATCTAGAAAATGTGAAATCCTAATGTTTAAGAAGGATTAATAAAATCCTTATCTGATTTGGCGATGGTGTGGGACTGTGTCGTAGATAAGACTGACTAAATAAGAGAAGGAAACAGTCACACATAAGCCTAATAAGATATATATCTGAGTTGTATGAGTATACTAGGGCAACTAGAAGAGGATAAGGGCACCTGAGGCACCCTGGTATGATATTTAGGCACCCTGATCCATAGAAATGACTAGGGAACCTCCTATGGAGTGTTGTTGGATGTTTGTTGTGAATAGGAGATGGAAGAATCATCTATAAAACCCCAAGAAAATAATAAAAACCCTAAAAAATAAAGATTCATATGAAGAAGTTGTAATATCCTCAACGGCCAAAATGGTGGACTTAATAATTGAGCGCTACACTACATCTCAAACCCAATGTAGTTCTAGGAGTGTGTGTGAATATTTTTCCCTAGATGCTCTTTTTCTAGTTGCACTTTGTGAAGTAAAAAGAAAATAAATAGATGTAAAATGTAGTAAATGTGTGCGAGGAAACAATAGAATCCCTTCCTATGAAGTGTGATGCAGATGAACCAACCTTGTGTGCCTTGTGATGGAGCTAGATGGATGTAAATGTAGCTTTAGATTCCTTTATTGGATGTAACTCTAGATGGAGATAGTAGATTCTTAGTGCTTGGGCCCTCAATATGGTCACATAACTTTATATTTATATAGTTCTCTTATTCTAATTTTTTAATTAACCCTGAAAAGGCCAACCATAAAAAATATTAAAATATCAAATGGATAGAAAGTTCCCAAAAGGTAAGAGTAAAGTGTACCAAGGCACCTGGGGCGCCCCAGTCCTAGTTGGGCACCCTAGTTAGAAATAGGAAAAACGTAGAAATGAAAATATAGACTGAGAAAGTGAAGGTGTAAGATCAAAGTAATGGCATCAAGCAATGTAAAAATGGCCTAATACATGGGTTAATTATTACTCTTTTCACTTAAGAGTCATATGAATAGTAGTATGAGACCGGGACTAAATATTTACTAAAACTGCATGATTTTGTGTCTACAAACATCTACCTTTCTTTCCTTGTCTTCCACTCACTGATCTAGGGATTTCTACTATCTTTAAAATGATATTACTTCATTAAATAGGAGGAAATGTAGACACCCTAAAATTACATACATATTCACATACTTGTTTCCATATTATCATAGTTCATATCCCCTTATGATTGATTAATCAAATTAATTAATCATCCACCCCTTGGGATTGATTAAATTAGTTCCTAATCACCAATGTAGCATGGAGGGCTACCATTTATTTAACAAAAGGGTCGAAAAAGATGTTGAAGAGAGGAGATTTGTGGAGGGATCTGAGAAGCTGATCTATGTTACCATGGGCTTGCTTGTTAGCTCGATCCCTCCGCCTTATGATGAGGTTACTCACGTGATGATACGATTCATTTCTTTGTAAGAGAGGTTTGTCATTGTACCTGCTAAGAACCTTATATTTCTCAACCACTTCCATAGGAATCGCTTGGTTTTTTTCCCCCATTATTTGCTGAACTCTCTTGAGTGCTCCATTTTGGAGTTTCAAAAGCATACCCAGGTGGTTCCTTTACACCAGGGGATTATTTTTCTACTGCATAAATTTTGTCTTCTTAGGTATCCTGATCTCCCTTCCTCTCCTAGCTCTGTTCCCCCTCTGCCGGGTTCTGCTGCTGCTAGCCCCATTTCTCCACTATCTACCCCTGCCACCGCTGTTGTCACCCCCTTGCTAGCCATCCAGGCTTCATCTTCCATTCCCCCTACTGCTGCTCCCACCCCCCACTTCACTTCCACCTTGGCCAGACCGGTCACCAGGGCATCTAGAAGGCTTAACCTCGATACTCTTGCTGTGGGGAAGGGCCCTCATGAAACTGAAATTACACATGACCTCCTAAATATTAGCATTGCTAGTCCCTGAGATGTGCATATGGAGAGCTCTACAAAAAGGCTGGAAGCCTTAGAAGCTGAAATGAAGCTGTTGAAGGATGAGGTTAAGAACTTGGCAAAAGAGAAAGGAAAGAGGAAGAAGGAAGAGGAGGTGGATATTGATAACAGCCAGATTGAAGATATTTACAAGAAGCTGAACTCCTTAGACTCCCATTTAGGGAAGGCCAAAACTCATCATGATTACAATATGGCCATTTTTAGTGCAATTGAGGAGGTCATTGAGCAACATGTCAGAAGTGTCTCCAATCTCAACGGAGTTCTGGCAACACTTTGGGGCAATGATAAGGAAAGCAAAGGACCATTGATCAGTTGGATAAGATTGATGCTGCCCACATGAAAACTTTGGGAATGTTCAGATCCTGGAAGAACATCAAAACCAGCATTGACAAAGCTGCCAAGAAGTAGTTGTAGGTGCTTTAGCTTCTCTTTTTTTTTTGTTGTTGTTTTTTTACGGTTTCTTTGCTGCTTTTGTGTAGAGTTTTTGTTGTTTTGTCTTGTTTAGGTAGCTGTTTTTTGGCTACTTTGGGATTCATTGTCATACTTGGATTCTGATCCTTTTTTCTCTGATTTTCATTCCTATTCTGGCTCCTAGGCCCTCTATTGTACTCAAGGGTATAGTCTCTTTCAAAAAACTATTTGCCAATAATAAAAAAAATGTAGCTAAGTTAATTATCATTTATTAATTAAATGGTTAATTATATATATTTTACATTATAGCTAATTAAATTATTTACTTAATTAGGAAAATACACCTATTTTCCAAGTCAACTACCAATTAGATTCCATTTAGACTTCACTTGTACTCCAATTCACCATCCCAATCAACTCCACTTAGAATGTACTTCTAGTATCCTAGAAACGTGGGGAAAATTAAATTTCACGTACAACCACCTTCCTGGATATAACCTCTTCCAACCAAATAATCATTTCCCCTTCAAAGATGAATTTACACAGACTAACTGTACTTGTTATTTCAAGAAATGCATTCATGATCCAAGAACTCAATCAAACTCTAATCCACATTCCATGGCCTCGCCCTAAGCTATAAAATAATGTCATATCATTATGAACCTCCTTGGAGAATCCCTAGAAGTATATGTAAATTATAGCTAACTTTTGCCAAATTTCCCACTTGCATCCTTGTGTATCAAAGCTCGTAACATTTATATTCATCCTTTGAAGAATAATCAAGAGAATCCATGATTCAAACATATTGAAGATCAAACAAGTATAATAAATTCATGATCTTCTTTAAGGTTTGCATTGAGAAATTACAAAGAGGTATATTGTGTTGTTTATCATTTATATTTTATTGTCTTGTATTTTTCGTTACTTACATTCTGGCATGCCTGGTGGGACTTACCCATTTTTCATTCATTTATGCTTTACATTTCACTAATATTTTAATGTTGATGTTTAATCTTTACTCACTCATTTGTATGTGTTTTTTTATTCACATAAGATTAACATTTATTTTTAGTGTGTTTTTGTTGTTTGTTGTGTTGATCTGTTTGTAGGATGAATTTTGGGATAATTTGATAACACAAATTTGTTAATAAAATCCCTAAAATAAAATAATATTTTATTTTTATTGTTCTTTTTACATTTTAATGGTGCTTGCATGAATTTTTCGGAAGCAAAAAACTCAGTTTTCAAATCAAAAAAATTGCTTCATTACTAATTTAGGTGTTTTCTTACAGGTGTTTGACTAGAAAGAAAGGGTAGGATTTTTTTTTGGAAAAATTTGTTAAAAAAAGAGACCAAGCTAAATCACTACATATCTATCTTAATTTTCCTATCCCTACCCTTCTAAACCCCAACTCCCCCCAACCTAACCTAATCCCCTTGTCCTGACTCGAATGGCGTGAGCTCAACCCAAACCCCCTTGCATGGACCATGAATTTTTCCCAACCCACATCCATAGCCACCACCAAGTCTCATTCACCCCACCACCAAACTACCACTGCATTACTACAAGCCACCAATGTCCCCTATGTTGAGCTTGACCTCAATAGCACCCTACACCCAATCCGTGTTGCACTTTCCCCTACCATCATTGAGTTACCACCAAGACACCAATCTACAAAAACAAATCACAAATTAAAAAAAAAGAAACCTAATCCCACATAACATACCAAATAAACTTATTTTTTAGGGTTTCGATTAGTTTAAAAGGCCCTCAAAACTTAGGTAAGAATTTAGACTTTAGTTTTAAACTTGGTTTTATTTATTTTAATTTTTAAACTTTAGTTTAGTTTAGTTCAATTAATTAAGTAAATTGTTACTTTAGTTAAAACAAAAAGTTAGGGTTTAAATCATTAAAATCTAATTCAGATTATTAAAATTAATTTATTAATTCATTAGGTATTTTAAACTTAATTATGTCATTTTAATTAATTTTTCATTAATTTCCGTAGAGTAGACTAGTTTTGAATTTGCCAATGCAGGGTTATAGGAGGTTCTCGTTCCATTAAATTCACTTTTTAGGGAATGTTTTAATGTTTCACCCTTTTTACAACATAATTGACACATTTTAGAGGGATTGTCTTACATTTTGGTAATATTTTTTCATATTTGTGAGGCTAATCACAATAAAACATACATATGCTCTTTTCTCATGTTTATGTATGTTTATTTGATTGTTATTCATGTTTTTATTTGTTTTTTCACTACAAGAAAACTTTATAACTGTTTGTTTATAGGACCATCTCTAAAGAAGGTTGTTAAAATAATTAAAATACTAACTTCATGTTTCCTTGTTTGAGGATCAAGAAAACCCCTTTATCACCTTTCTTAAATATTTATAGAATTAACTTTAATAAAAAATTTGGAGTTGGGATTATTCCCTTCTTTTGACTATAATTGTGGGGAGTACATGGCTAGGGGAAAAAACTCATTTTGATGGGTACTACATAGACCCCAAATTAGTAGGCACCTTAAGTGCATTGGATGACGAAACAAGAGCCTTCACCCACTTGACTAGTACACCTATTGTGAGATAAGAGTCACATACATCCATAGTGGAAAGCCTAGTACAATCCTTTAAGTGAAATCCTTTCTCAGTGTATCAAAGGGGCTAAAGTAAAGATGACAACTAGAAATAGTGTTGTTCTCGCGAGGATATAATGATGTCACCTAGAGAGAGAAATTATTATAGGAATCCACACCTTGACTAAGCCAATCTAAAGTAGAGGTGAACTTAAATAAAACATATTTGTAATATGTTATACATGTTACAATAGTTCACATTATTCATTTATTCTACCTCACGAATTTAATTTTCCATCTTTCATACTCTTTCTATCCATCTTGCAAAGTTTTTGTTTCACATATTTTTCATTATAACTTCCTATCTCCTCAAATTTTCTCTCTTTGATCAAAATTATATGTCTTAAATTGTAGACATCCATACATGAGATTAAGCACAATCATCCCTCTATATAAGTCTTAAAATCATGATACTCACTTTATCACGGTCAAGAACCATCACAATCATCTTGATATATCATTTTCTTAAGTCTTAAGTTTAACATTTATGTTATTGAACTTTAAGCATTCCACCATCTTATGTTGATAAATTAACATTCACTTTGTTGAATTATTGACATCTTCAATATTTCTTCACTCCTCTCTTTTAAAGAATTCATTTTTCTATAATTCTATATCCTTCATTTATCACTTTACCTTCATCCCTTATCTTCAATTTTGTAAGATTCATATATTTTCATCATTATTTCTTCACTTCTTGTTTCGAAATTCACATTGTTGTTATTTGAGAGGTCCCCTTCCTTTGTTTGGTCTCGTCTTTTAACACTCATTTTGTTTAGAATAAAAAAAAATCATATTTTTTTCTAGTCTTCTCTCATAACACTCATTTTGTTAAGAGTTGAGCAACTTCATTTCCTTTCTTAAGTATCTTATGTTTTAACACTCACTTTTTTATAAGTTAAGAAAGACAAACTCTTTCATCCCTTCCCTCATTACATTCACTTTGTAAAGGGTCAAAAAACATTTCTAACCTTTTCATCTCTCTTAGCACTCATTTTTTAAAGATTATTCTAATCTAACCTTTCAATTCCTTCGTCTAGCTTAACACTCCTCTTTTTTTAAAGGTCGAGAAGTCATACCCTTTCATTTTTTTCAACACACATCTTATTAAGAGTTGAAGTTTCGAAACTTTAAGTCTCTCTTAACACCAATTTTGTTAAGAGTTGAGAAAACTATCCTTATAAAAGTCCCATCTCCTTTTTACATTCACTTTGTCAATAAAATTAAAACCTCACTTAGCTCATAAAATAATTATCCCATATTAGCATTTATTTTGCTAAGATTTCCATAATCTAACTTTCCCTTTCAAAACCTTTTCTCTTCATCCATCTTGACATTCATGTTGTTAAGGGTTGAGCCTAATAATATTTTTATAGACACACCAAATTTGCATCGTTAATTTCCCTCATCATATACAATATAATAATCAATTAAAAAAAATACATTACTTAATCTATTAATCCTAAGTCCAAAATCCCCATAATATTTACTCCAATATATTAATTAATCTATTACGTTTTTAATTCATTAATCTAAAACGTAAAAAATATCATTTTACCTCTCAAAATCACCCAAAACCACTTAAAGACTAAAATCAAATAAAAGAAAAACAAATTAGCTATTTATCAATAATCCTATAACCATATTAACCTCTTCAATTTGTTCTCGAACATCCCTTCAGTCATTTACCCACATCTGGAACAAAAAATTGATGATCAGAAGTGGTTTCAACCACGCTTACAGTTGTTTCCCTGTAAAAAAAATGGATAGTTGGCAATTCATTTTAATCGCCAGTGGTTATAAATAACACTTTTGTGCTCTCCCTTATGGATATTCAATATCAAATATTTGACATCCTTTTGGCTCTTACACTTCATTCTTGACACTACAACATCTTGTACATCATCAAGCACTATCAGACATCAACATCATATGTTTTAAAGCATTTTTGTGACCATTTTCATCATTCAAAATTCAAGCAGCATCTCGACACAACTTATCTAATTAGATCTTTCTCAAGGAGAATTTGAGGCATCTTCTAGCTCCAAAATCTCTCAAAGGTATTCCTCAATCTCTGTTTATCCTTTCTTCAGTAATATCAAGCTTCTAAATCAATCACAAACATTACTTTTGAACTGTAAATCTTGTTTTTGTCAAAATAATTGAAATTCACAGGAATCACTAGCGATTCATCCTAATCGCCAATGATTGGCCTAATTCATTGGAGATCATTTTCAAACTTATCTTTATATCATTTTATTGGTTTTTATCATATTTTATCAAATCCTCTACATTTAACTCATTGTTTCCAAGTATGGCTCTCTGTTAGATGGAAATTCCTGGTTGTTTACATCCAATTACAAGAATTTACAACCCTCCAATAGTTTGACATCCATTCTTCTATGAACAATACAACATTTTAAACGAAATTAAACTTTGCGCAATCCGTTTTTCCAAAAATGTTCAAGACATTGAAGATCAATTTGAATTCCTTCACGAGATTAAGAAAGAGACTAAATATTTCTAGTATGAATACTTTAAATGTGTCTAGATTGCATCTACCCTCGCTTGGGCCAATTTTGAAGTTGTTTGGGACTTACCTATCCATCTTGAGTTCTATAGTCATTATCTTGTATTTAGTTGTCATTATTTATTACATATCATTATCATTATTTTATCAACCTACTTAATTATCTAAAAATGAGATGAAATCCTCAAAGGAAGTCCCTTTGGATTCTTAGAATTGGACTTTGCTGAGCATCTCATCTACCCATTTATCTAATTATTTCTATTTAGTGTGTATGAGTTTAGGTTGTTTTATAGGAAAGGCGGACTCACGCACACATTCGAACTCAGAAACTCTAACCAAACATCAGCTTTAACATCCATCTCCATGGGTATCAGTGAACCCCTTGTTATCTAAGGTCAATCTTGTTTTTATTGTTTCACTTCATTAATTTAAAGTAGAAAGGTAAAAACATATTTGAACATTTTGGCATGCCCGGTGGGACCCAAAGTCACTTTTTATTTCATTTAGTCTAATTTTTCATACATTTTTAGGCCTTCTACTATGTAATAGCCAGTGATCCAGTAAAATCACCAGCAATTTAGGTGAATTTCCTGTGATTACTGTCAATCACTGACTATCTCTATGACTACTTCTGATTACTTAGTCATTCAGCCTCTAACATCATTTTCTTTTGTTTTTTTGTTGTCTTTTACTAACACCTTTTGCAGGTTTCTGCTTTGGGGCTTTTTCTTGTTGGTTGTTGCATTGCTAAATATAAGGGAAAAAGATCAAAATTTTGAAATTAAAAAAGAAGTGTTTTATAGGTGTGTTTCCTTCTTTCCTTTTTCAAGCATTGCATTTTGTTATCTGTACTCATAGAAATCAATTTTTCTTTTGGACTTAAAATGAACCTTGCATCCTTCATAATAACATAGGTTAAATAAAACATTAATTTATTGCATTCATGTAATCCTTTCCCACACACAACCAAATCACATTAAAACACAATTTGCATCAAACATTCCCACCCAGGTGATAACTTTTAGTAATTCATCACCCAATAGGGAAACCGACTCAGTGTTTTTACTGAGTATAAATAATTGGTTGTTGGCATATTGGTTAAGCACCTGAATCCCTTATCATTGTGGGACCATAAAGTGAGGGGGTAGGCTCTGTACCGATATCAACATAGATTTTGGCATCACGTACCTTTGGGTATATCAAGGAATCCATCCTTAAAAATGCCTAAAACCATCCATAGATGAGCATTTCCTAGGACCTTATCAACCATTTTACACATTTCATTTTTTTCTAAATTAATCAAGATAATCAAAATCTTTCTGTGATTTACTTTCTACTTGTAATCATCCAATCTAGATTTCATTTTACTTCATTAGGTGATTTTTTTTTTTTGCTTCAACGGTTCTCACAAGACAAAAATCTTATATCCAAACTTCTAAAAACATGTCTAGTCCATTCCAAAAATATGAACAACATGGCCATAAAACCTTACAATATGCTCAAGCCCATATAGAGGATGCTCGATGAATCATTGATCAACGCCAAACATTCCTATCAACACATCAACCAAAAGAACAAGAACAACCCCATTCTCCTAGTAGCTAATTAGCCTCATCTGAGATGCTCGATCCTTTCAGTCCATGTTTCTTTAATAGTGGGGATCCCATATTTTCAAAGATCTTGGATTCAAATACCATTTCTTTTAATGCTTATCTTGCAGCATGAGGTGTTTATCTGCAATCGTCAATACCTCAACCATATTCATATGTACCTGATCCTTCATGTGGTTTTCTAATCTCATTTATCTAAATCACGAACCATTTATCCAACAGATATATACTTACCCTTGTAATAGTAGAGCATAAACGTCCAATGGTGTGTCTTCAGTCCCCATTTTTGACCTTAACGTGATTTATTCACAAGACACAACCACTCAATAGTACATCCCTTCAAATAGTTCTACACCACCTATAAACAACATAAATGTTTCTTTATCTACAAAAAACCCTCTAGCTTTATCTTCCATCCAAACACCTCTTATGGGTTTGGTCATTGTTTCTATTAGTGTATATCAACCACCACCTTCCACCTCTATAAAACATTACCATGTACATCCCTACATCCTTACCCTTAATCAATAATAGCATTGTTTCCAGTACCCATCCAGTTTCATAATAGTCCTTGACCTTGCATATTTCACAACACATACCTCAACCATCTCTATCACTTTCTTCCTCTCAATCTATACCAAAACCATCACAACCCCTTATCCATGCCTCTTTACATCTTCAAAACATCCCACAACCATCAAAACCCCTTATTTTCACCTCCATACCCTTTCAACAAGAACCTCAATACTTGCAACCCATTATTCACACATATATCCCTTTTCAACACATTCCACAACAATCATAACCTTTTTTGAATGCATACATCCCTCCTTAAAATAGATATATCCAACCATCACAACCGTTAGCCTCACAACAAAATTATAACATCCCTACAAATATTCCTCAGAAAAATATCCCTTTTCAACAAAATATCCCACAGCCATATCAGTCATATTAACAACCCAGTGTGTTTCGTGATGCAAAAGCTAAGTTTATCCTTTCTTACTTCTTTAATTTGGGTCTAAAAACTAATCATGTTGCAGAGGTAGGAGTGATATCTTAGGGAGTTAAGATTGCAAAAGAGATAGGTTTCAAGTCCCTAATCGTGGAAGGAGACTCTTTGAATATAATCTCATGTATGAAGGGAAAAAATATTGCTTCTTTATCTATTGAATACTTTCTTTAAAATTCCAAAAGGAAAATGTCTTCTTTTATTGAAATATCATTCCAACATATCTACTGGGAAGGAAATAGAATTGGCAAATATATTTACAAATAAGGGGGTGGAAGCTTTAGATTTTATTGTGGTTGAGGAATTCACCAACCTGGAAGCTAAAATATTTCATACTCTTGAAGGGGAATATATCCCAAATTCCATATCTTCTTAAAGATGAGGATGCCTCTAGGATGATGTATTTGGTTATGATGATTCCTAGACTCGTGAAAAACATAACTTCCAATCATCCCAAATGTTAGATTGAAAATAAAAATCCCCACATTTATTTCAGCCATCGGCACATTTTTTAAATTTGGCTACCAAAATAGATACTGTTTCCAGGACCACTACACGAAAACGAGCTACAAGGGTAAAATTGTAGGAGACTTGGTGCAAAATGAACCTGGCACGATCCCTACTATGTCGAAAGAAGTGACTGAGTTGTTAGATAAGGCAGGTCTGATGTAATTTTTTAAAATATTTGATGGTTTCAATGAAGATATTAGTGAAGTTGTGGATAAAACTTGGAATGAAGGCCATGTTTGTGTTTGTAATTTCTCTTTCACTATCTCATCAAAGTTTATTACTAAATTGACATGTTTGTCCCTGGAAGGAAGATGTATTTTCAAACTTAAGTTGTAATACAATTTGGAGATTGATAGCTTCATGTAAGGTAAGGGCACCCCTAAATTCCTTCATAATGGTTATGATAGGGAGGATTTTCCACCACCCTACAAAGAAATATCTCTATTAATGATATCTTACATAACCCTAGAAGGGAGATACAAAGTTTTCTATAGGTATTATTCCTAATGTTCAATCATGTTAGGAATAACAGACTCTACAACTTTCCAAATTATCTATATATTTCTCTTTCCAAATCTATAGCATAGGTTGGGAAAGGAAATTTTATCATTCTATTGTATCAAGGACTTATTAAAGCTATGTGGAAGCTAGGAACACCTCTCATTGGAAAAAATGAAAACTTTGAGGCTAATTTAGTGAACCTTGATCAAGAATATTTGGGGAAAAATGAGATCTTTGAAACCAAAGTTGTTTTCACTTGTATGGAGGGAGTGGGGAAATTGGTGGAAAAAATGATAAGGTCAAGCTTGGCCAAAGAAAATGTCAAGAAGAAGAGTAGGGAGAGTGAGGCTTCCAGAGCACGAGAGAATATTGAAGTTAGCTTTGATTTTGGGGAACAAAAGGAGGATAAAGAAAACCTGTTTAGTGGAGAGGGGAAAGAGGATGGGAAATAAGGATAGGATATCTCTAAGGGAAATACTTCCCATAATATGAAAGAATAAATTGAGAACCTACATGCTCTCAAAGTTACAAAGAAGAATCTGTTCAAAGCTTAGGATACGGAGGTCAAATCTAATGTATTTTTAAAATAATTTGAAAATTACAGGTTGGATACTGATATCAATAGCCATAAAATTAGCATGGTGTCCATTGATTTGAGGGAGATTTAGGAAAAGGTAGATAAACTCATGACTATGGTCCTTAGTGATAAACTAAAGAATGCTAATGAGAGATGTTTGTTTATGGAGAAAGAAATGTTGAAAATGAAGGAGATCATTCTACAGATTAGGGATGTCCATATCCTTAATGTCAAGAGATCCATTAACCACCTTAAACTCTTGACAGAGATGATTCACTCCATGGAAATTGCCAAGAAAAAAGAAAAAGAAGGATTTGGGTGTAAAGTGGATACTGTTGAACCTAATTATTAGTACTGGAAGTTCACTATTTCCATCTTGGTCAATGAATGGAATGGTTCCATGCATATAGTGGGAGACCTTATTAAATAATGACTAGTGTTATTCTTTTCTGGAGGAAAGATCCCCTTTTGGTTTTGTTTTTATTTTCCAAGCTCTTACTGTTAGTTTGGTACATTTGGTATTTATGTTTGGTTTTTTATCTATAACATGTAGTTTTGTTTTTTGGACTTTTGGGGCTTCAATGGGTACTCATTTTTCCCTCTTTTATACTAGATCTTTCATACTTTGTTCTGGGTTGGGTCCCCTCAACCCTTTTTTTACCTCTTATAAAAAATATATATACCAACAACCCATTCATTTTTCAGTCAATCAACTCGGTCCATCTTCATCCAATATATAGAAACAACCACAAACCAACCCTCTTCAAGATTTAATGAATAGGATATTAATGCTTGAAGCTACATCTATGGGCCCTAAAAACACACTTTCGTATGAATAAATATGTATTGAGCCTATTCACCCATCTATACCCTATAAAGCTTATCCTCCTCACTAGGAGCTCCTGAATTTTATCAAATTCTACAGGAAAGAGGATCCCCAACAACACATCCAATCTTTCGTCTTGTTTTTTACCTTATATCTCATGACCAAGACCTTATGTTAAGAAAAATCCCTATGTCATTGATATGCCTTGCTTTAGACTAGTATACTAACATTCCACAATACTCCCTCTTCTAATTTATGTAACTTGTACAACTCTTTCTTGAACACTTTTCAATCAACATTGCCCACAAAATCACCATTACTGACCTTTATACAATCAAACAGTCTTAAAATGAATCCATTGCAAATTTTATCACCCGCTAGAGGGGTATAATCAATCAACTATCATTCTCACTCCCACAAATAGAGTAGATCAAGTTATTTTCTTGTTCATGTGCCAAAAAAATATCTTCTACACTCCAAATTCAATCTTTTCAAACATTTGATAAATCCTTTACCATGGATCATAAGATTTAAATTTGTGCTCTTGAAGAAGGAAAAGTAAAAATTAGACCAAAAAAACCAAAATCTGAATTCCCATCCAAATCATCCTTTAGTCAAGAAAAAATGAAATCCTACGCTAATTTTGTAGTCAAGTTTTCTCCCAAGGAACATTCAACCACTGAATGCTCTCATCCCCAATGAAACTATACCCTCATTGGAGAGACTTATAGTGCAGTTTTTGATAAAATTCTCACCACTAATATGATCTCCCTTCCACCTATTCATCCTATCGACACCTCTATTTCGAAGAACTCTTGGTACAAGGATAAGGATTATTGTAAATACCATAGATTCAAAAGTCATGACATTGAGAGGTGTCATTCATTCTGTAATGTCCTTCATGATCTGATTGAAAAAGGTGAACTACATTTAGAAAATCCTAATCCACTCCAAAATCAGAATCTCGATGTTTTCAAATAGCCATTTTTTGAATTATTCCCATTGAGTAGTCAACCACAACAAAACAATGTTCAATCCCATCATACCATAAATACCATCAATAAAAAATCTCTTATTACCGAATAAACATCCAAAAATTCCTCTAGAAACACCCTGAACCAACACATGACAAAAAATCAAAAATAACCACGAAAGACAAAATATCTTCACTCAAATCTACCACTTCTGCATCTAACTCATCTATAATCTCTTCTCGAACTTCTCAAAAACATCCCATTATTCAAATCATGAAGAGTTCATACGATGAATTTTTTGCCCAGTATGGCCCCTGTAACCTTAAAAAAATTATGCCACCCCATCTAAAAAGGTCACAATTATTGATGTAGTCACATAGCAACAATAACCATCCAATCATCTATCACCAAGCTTATACCAGCTAAATTCATCTTACTCTATATAGGAATGACCATTCAAGGTTTATAATGTACTTTAATTGTCTTCTAAATGGAATATTTAGGCTAATTACCTCTTGGAAGGATCTAAATGCTTTTTCATACCCTGATTTCTCTAAAAATGGCACCTTTCCATCAACTAAGATAACTTAGGTAATGCATTTCATATTTTATGCACCTCCACAACATCTTATTCCTCATTCCTCCTCATTGGTTCATCATTGAAGTAATATTCTTATCTTTTTCTAGGATTCTCATTTACTTATAGGAATCTACACCCTATACATACACCTCAAAACAAGGCTAGTGAATCACTATAAAGAGATTTAAAACTCATCAAGCTTACAACATTTTTCTCCTTGATTTAAACTATCATTTCGTTCTACTCAAGACAAAACATGCTTAGTCTCCATTGGTGCCTATGTAACTTCTAGAAGTGTTACTAAGACCTTGTAATAACTACCATTAAAATATTCATAACACCTCATAAAGTGTGCCCAAAATTTTGGGATTCTCCTAACTCTTTGTATAACTCTCTCATATTCCCCTTTTTGTGTCTCTACTTTATAAACCCTTACTAGGTTTCCTTCACTACACTTGTTATGCACAGATTCATTCTTTTAGGAATTTTCAAGGCAACTAAATCAGGGTTCTTAGTCACCCTTTAATGAGTTTCTATATGTCCTCAAATTTTCAATGTCTAACTCCTCTCTTAGCATGTAGTTCGTTTGTTAACTGACCCCTCCTTCTAGGCCTAAGATTGAATTCTACATTTTCTCTCTCAAATTGTCATGCACAACTATGAAAGTTCACTCTTAAAAATATAATATTCTTTCAAAATGTATTTATTTGGGCCCTTTCCCTCATATGTTGAAATATTAGAATGAAAAGGATGATTTTTAGGGGTCTAAAGTCCAAACCCTAGCTGTGATTGTTATATCCCTTGTATGAATCCCGAGAAGGTGAAAAACTTGCATATGAATCCTCCAAAACGAAGGCTCGAAACCTGAAACTAGTTTTGTATCTTGTACCAATGTCTGAATAGTTATTCATCTAGAAATTATTATTACCATTATATTTCCCTTAGGAATATTGTGTCAAAACTTTTTAATGATAAATTTCTCAGTCTCCCCTGTTGTAGGTGCTACATAGTCATAGTTTTACTAGGTCTTGTCTCCTTATTATTCAAGACAAAATGTAAACCATGCACCCAAGTTGACATTATTCCCAATAGTAAATTCAACATCATTACACTCCTTATAATGCAACTAATAAGTCACAAATATGAGTTTATGGCATTTTCAAGGGAATCCATGGTCCTTATGATCATGCACAGTCATCAATAAATCAGTAAACCAATACTAGTCACATTTTTACTCTTTTCACAAAGATATTTAAACATTCAAGTTACCTATTATGCCTCTTATTCACCTGGTATGAATAATTAATCTCAATTCTCTCTCCTTGTGCCACATCAATAAATTCACCATACACACTTTACAAGGTTGATCACAATCCAATTTACATCACAGTTTTACATAGTCATGAACGCATCACAAAGTTTCTTCCTTTAAGGTTTGAGTATACACGTTCCATAACTTGAATATATAATTCTTGAATCACCCAAAATATGTCAACATTCCTAGTCTCTCATGAAAAATCACTGACTGAAACTCATAGTTACCATCAATTCATCACAATTAGTGTCAATTTTCAGCCGTTCATATAAGATATGATTGATACACATGCACATACCATTTCAAAGACTTATAAAATATTGTTTCACACATATTACTTATGACATTACCTTCCATATTGCATTATTTCTCCATCCACAATTATTAAGAACACCATATTCTTGAGAATTCTAATCTCAGTCAAAAAGCACAAAATTTTCTCTCTCATACACCACTGTACACTCAAACTTTTTTCAAACAAGAATTAATAAAATTACCTTGCACCATATAGTTATATATTCTTTCCTAATCTTTCATGAGATCTCAATGAAAATTCAATAATAACAAAGACATTTAAACACTTACTAATTTGCCCAAATGCAATCACAAAACATTGGTTTTCTTCTTTTGAAGCTCCTCCTGATTTCCATTAGAATGGGAATGAGATAAATTGGTTACATTGACACATTTATATGACTCCCATCAATAAATAACCGAATACACACCCTTAAATGCATTGGTCACATGAGTGACCTTACCCTTATCATTAGGTTTCTTAGATCAAGACCAAGTTATAGACCTTCTAGACTCACTTTTTGTCTTCTATACCTTAGTATTGACTTAAGACACTTAATTACACTCACCGCATCCTTTATTTACATAATTATAATATTCAAGGTTCCAATAAATCAACTATAGCAAGTCAAAATCCCTTCAAGACTACAAACTACACTTTTGGAGGGAAAACCAATTATTTAAGTTTCTTAAGGACTTAACCTATCTTTATCATTCTAGAGGGACTACAAGGACCCTATAAACACCCCTTAAAATCTTATCTAGGCTAGTTCAACCCAAAAATTTCATAATTTATACAAAATATCAAAATTTTCATCTTTTTGAGAAGATGCTCCTGCATCATACTCCCAACCTGAAGAAAATGCTTTATAACTTTTTTTTCCTCTTCTAGTTTCTCTTTACTTTCTTATTTATCTTCCTCTTTTTGTTATTTTGTTGGGTATTTTCTTTAGCCTTCAATTTATTCATTCTCTTCTCTTGTTCTTGTTCATTATTATTCTAGGAAATGACTCATCCTTCTCATTCTTTGTCACACCCACACATTCACAACTAGGAACACAATTATTTTTAAAAACATGAAGCTTCATTTCCTCTTCCACCATTTCTAGTAACTTTTTCTTCTCTTCTTTGTTTGGGGATTCTTAAAATTCCCTCTTAATTTCACTTATACATTCTAAATTTCCAAGATACAACCTCATCTTCCTTTGATCTATTTTAAGTCCACATGACTCAAAACCTTTCTCTACTACTCTTTGCTTCTCTGGTTCATTTACATCATGCTCCTTCTCACTCTTATTTTCCATATCTTGACCTATCCTTCCAATGTTTTCTTTAGTCTCTAAGTTTTCTCTAGAATTCACCTTGTATTTCATCTAATCTTCTCCACTAAGCCAAATCCACATGACTGTGAGAGTTTTCCATGACCTGTATATTATGTCAATTATTGCATTGCTACCTTTATTTTATTCATAGTGAGCTTGATATGTCCCACATTCTTATTATTTTATATTTTCTTCACTCATTATTTTTAGTTCTAAATTTAAGGCATCTTTTCTTGCCTCCTCTTCTTCTCTTAATATACCTATAGTCACAAACTCAAAAAAAATTCATATTTTAAAATGAGAGGCTCTCTAGCCCCTTGAGTAGATCTTTCAGTAAGCTCCTCTTCTTCATTTCTCAAACTCTTCTCTTCTTCACTTTCTTTGAGAGATGCCAAAAATATCTCTATAATATTTTCTTCTTCATTTTCCTTATCCTCTTCTAGGATAAATTTCTTTACTTCTTATTTTCTCTTTCTTATTATCCTTCTCTCTTCCTCTTTTATCCATCTTCTCAGCCAAATCCTCTTTCTTCTCTCTACAAGTAGCCTAATGGACCACTTTACTCTCTTTGTCATCACAATCCATCTTTCCTGGCCTTGGGATTCCATCCACTCTTTCATCAGCATAGATACTTTCTCCACATCTTTCTTAAGTGCCCTTATTTCTTCTTCCATCCAATTCTCTCTTTCTCTCTCCATCTCTCTTACTTTTTTACTTCTCTCTTTCCTCTCTTTCTTTCTTTCTTTGACATATCATAGCCCAAAAATCCTTCAATAGTTATTCACTATCTTCCTCCATATATTCTTTCAATATGTCTTCTTTAGTTATCTTAACCTTATTTTTCAGTTTCCCTTCATTCATCTTGCTAATCTACTTGGGCACCACATAGCCATACTCTTTAGCCATCTCATAGAGATCTTCTTAGCTTTTCATACTCTTATGCTGCATATCCTTCATCAACAATTGTGAAAAAAGATAGATACAAGAAAATATTTCATACAAAATTAATAAATGATCTTTCATGCTCTGATACTAATAATGATTTAGTCACATAGCAACAAAAACCATTCAATCATTTGTTACCAAGATTACAGTATCAACATTCACCATTATTTGGATGAGAAAGATTATATAAGGTTCAAAATGTGCTTTTCTTACTTGTATATACAAGAATTGGTATAATTTACCTCTTTAAAGGTTCTATTTCATTTGAATACCATGCCTTTACTCCGATAGGGATGATAAATCACCTACTATATTGTTCACAAGTAATATATGTGTCATTCTAATCTTTCTCTACTTTTAACCATCAACTTCCTTCAAGTATCCATTCATTCCAACAATCAACCTTGGATCCTTTTATCGTTATCCCACCTATTTTCAACTTGTACCCTTTTCATGCACTCAAAACAAGTTTAATTAACCACCAAAAGAGTTTAAAACTCAACAAATTACATTGTAATTATCATAGTACAAATTGTCCTTCATTATTCTTTAAACATAACATTATTGGTTCATAGGTGAGTATGGCCTTCTTAAAGTGTTTATAAGAATTTAATAATACCAATATCATCTCCATACAAACTCAAATATTTTCAAAAAAAAATCTCCTACCTCTTTGTATAACTCTTTATATTCCCCTTTTTATGTTTTGCTTAATAACCTTTACTAGGTTTCCTTCACTATACTGTTATGCACAGATCCTTATTTTGGGATTTTTAAGTCACTAAATAAGGGTTTTTAGTCACCCTTAAATTATTTCCATATGTCATCAAATTTTCAAGGTCTAACTCCTTTCTTAGCATGTACTTCTTTTGTTAACC
Source organism: Taxus chinensis (assembly GCA_019776745.2). NCBI lineage: Eukaryota > Viridiplantae > Streptophyta > Pinopsida > Cupressales > Taxaceae > Taxus > Taxus chinensis. Next base: position 446,334,677 of record CM034154.1, read on the forward strand.
GACCTCTTCTTTTAGGCCTAAAATTGTATTCTACATTTTCTCTCTCCAACTATCATGCACAACTATAAAATTCACCCTTGAAAATATAATATTATTTCAAAATATCTTTTTTTAGAACCTTTCCCTCATATTTTTAAATTTTTGAATCAAAAGGACAAGTTTTAGGGGTCTACACTTCAAACCCTAGCTATAATTGTTACAACTCTTATAATGAACCCGAGAAGCAAGAATTTATTATAAATTTCACTAGAGAGTGATTTATTGTTTCAAATATTCTACCAAGGTCTGAATAGAGATTATAAACCAATTATTTTTACTAATGTCCCTCAGGAATATGTGTCCAAAATTCTCCATACAAATTTTCACCTCCTATGTTGTAGATGTACAGAGTCGCAGTCCCCTAATTTTCTTATTATTCAACAGAGAATTCAAACATATCAAAGGGATTTCTTATAGTCAATTAAATATAATTCCACTCCTTATATTGTAACCAAGATATTCATAGACATGACTTTATGGCCTTTTTAAGGGAATCCATGGTATTTTTGCTCAGGCACAATTATCACTAAATTAGGAAAGCAATACTCTTACATATTGTTTGTCACAAAGATATTTAAACATGTAGGTTACCTATTATGCCTCTTATTCACCTGGTATTAATAATGAATCTCAATAATATATCCTTGTGCCACATCAATAAATTCACCATATACATGTTGCAAGGTTGATCGTAGTCTAATTTACATCAAAAAATTTCATAGTCATGACCACATCATAGATGATTTTCCTTTAAGGTTTGAGTATACACATTCCATAACTTGAATAGAAAATTATTGACTCACCCACAATATGTCAACATTTCTATCTCAGTTTGAAATCACCACTAAAACTCACAGTTGCACCAAGTCATCATAGCTAGGTCAATTTCCATAGTTCATATAAGAATCATTGATACACATACCATACCATTTAAAAGACTTACAAAATATTGTTTCACAAAAATTACTTATGACCTTACCTTCAAAATTTCATTAGTTATCCATACAAAATCAACAAGAACACCATATTCATGAGACTTCCAATCTAAGTTAACAAGCACACAATTTTCTCTCTCATACAACAATGTACCCACATAAAGCTTGTTCAAACAAGAATTAATACAATTAATCTGCACCATAAAGTTATAGTTTCTTTACTATTCATTCATGAGATCTCAATGAAAATTCAATAATCACAAATACATTCAAACAATTACTAAGTTACCCAAATGCAATCACAAAACATTGTTTTTATCCTTTTCAAGCTCCTCCTGATTTCCATTCGAATGGGAATAAGGTAAAGTGGTTACATTTGCACATTTATATCACTCACATAAATAAATAACTCAATACACACCCTTAAATGCATTGGTCATATGAGTGACCTTACTCTTATCATTAGATTTTTTAGATCAAGACCAAGTTCTAGACCTTCTAGACTCACGTTTTGTCTTCTATACCCTAGTATGGACCTAAGAAACTTAATTACACTCACCCCATACTTTTTTTAAATTCTTATAAACTTCAAGGTTCTACTAAATCAACTATAGCAAGTCAAAATCCCTTTAAGACTCCAAACTACACTTTTGGAGGGAAAACCAATTATTTAAATTTCCTAAGGAGTTAACCTATCTTGATCATTCTAGAGGGACTAAAAGGACCCTATTAACACCCCTTAAACCTTATCTAGGATAGTTCAACCCAAAAATTGCATAATTTATACAAAATATCAAAATTTTCATGCTCCGACATCAATTATAAATCGTTTAACAATGCCTATACAAATATCCAAACATCAGCCATCTATCCTATGGCATCATCTCTCTTCTAAACTACCTATCACCACCTCAAAATAAAAAACTACTCATCAACAAACAACTAAAAAACTTGAACAGAAAATAATGCCTCACATAATCACCAAAACAAATGAGACATCATCACCTTCGACATCCACATGAAAAGGACACTATGTAACAATATTAGAGAAACTCCTTCAACAATCACTCATAGTGCTACCTCCTCTTAAGCCATCCAACTCTCGAGGTTGGAATACTTCTTGATATAATTTTGAAGATTTCTGTGATTATCATCAAACACTAGGACATTTTGTAGAAGATTGTAAAGATTTCCACATAGTCATTAACAAACTTAAAATTAAAGGTCTTTTTCCTTGAGAGTTACGCAAATAAAAAACATCCCATCCAACATCTACATCCACCACTATTGAGGAATATTTGAGTAAACTCCCCCCCCCCATCAAGTTGATTCTGTCCACATTACTACCTAAGCACGTACCCATGAATCCAATCCTTCATAATAGAGTAAACTAAATACCTTTTTCACTAGTTTTCCACCTATAGAAATTGCCTCATCCTCATCCAAAGATAGACCTAAGGTTTTTGTTTCTCTCTCCCCTAAGACAAAATCACAATCCAAGACTAAAATATTCATCCTTTTTGCACCATCATCTTCCATTGTAGTACAAAAGGTTGTCATCAAACAACTATACCAAGATCCTATTAAAATGTCACTTTACAATCTAGGACAAACATCACCATCACATAAACAATCCATGATCGAAGCCCTTCAATCTATCAAGATGCCTACAGAAGACCCTATTTCCTTTACAAACCTTGTAGGTTCTCTCAAATCATCTATTCCCATCTCCTTCTGATTCCTCAGAAATACCATCGCTTCATCCAGAAGATCATGAGCTTACCCCTCTTTATTACCATCTAAATCAATGTTTTTTTCATTAAGAGGGTCATGATTTATGAATGCATCACTATTAATATCATATCATCTATCGCCTTCAATCAACCTAGTTTACCAAATACTGTTATCACCCATAAACTACTCCTACTTTGAGATTTTAACAATACAATCACACCCACACTAGTTTACTTATCATTCTACCTCTTAAAGTTGGCATCAAAACCCTTCCGGAACTCTTCTACATTATAGAAATAGAGTTCTAGTATAATATGTTGTTAGGACGTCCTTGGATTCACACCATGTGTTTCATCCCCTCAACACTTCATTGGTGCCTTAAGTACAAACACGAGGGTAAAACATTCACAGTCCCTGCGGATCCAAACCCTTTCACTGACTGCAACATGACATACCATCCAAATTATGTTCTTATACATAAATCCGAATCCAAATCCTCCAAAAAAACATCTAGCTAACACATCCATTCCATCATCCAAGCTACCCAATGAATCCTCCCTCAGCGATGTTATGGAATGTCTCTCATGGGGGAGTATTACCATCCTCATGCTAAATTATCTTCCTACACCTAAAATGTATGGAAGACCTGGACAAACAACCCTTGTACAAGCTTAATGTTGGAGATGTCATCTCCTATGGCCCTCACATATCTGAAAATAAACCTTTTTTATGGGGGAATTGATCATCCTTCCTTGCAATACAATCATCAACACCATGTCATGCCTTTGAAATCCTATTTTGACTCTTTATATAATCCCACTTTCGTTCAAATGTACCTCCATTGTTGTGCATGGAAGGGCTTTTGATTTGGACACTATGAACAAGGAGTACATGATTTCATCGTCCAACATTCCCTCAAACCACATAAAAATTATGGGATAGGATATGGGATACCTTTTTTTGAATCATCTTCCCATACCAAATCCCTATATATCACAGAATTAGAACCATCATCCATTGTAGAATCAGAAAATCATATGGACACTGATGACACCATCTCTATCCCACCTAATTATTATTTTTTAGTTCAATACTATTTCCTTAGGACCTTGACTTATCAATCTAATCATGTTACTAAAACACTTCCTCTCTCTAGCCAAAAATTATTGAAGAATATTCATCCATTGTTGATATCCTCTAATGTCATGATGATCAAGAAATTATCTCCCATATGGGAGGAAAAGACAATCCTCTTCAGAAAACCTTACCACCTGAAACATCAACCCTCAATGAATCCAATATCGACATTAACATAGGAACCCCTCAAGAACCTCACATAGTTAAGAATGGTCAATCACTAAATACATAATAGTTAAATGATTTCACCAACTTCTTATCCAAATATAGTCAATCCTTCACTTAGTCATATAGTGATATGCTAGGTATCAATCCTAACATTTTCGTACACAATATTATCACTAATCCCAATGCTAAACCCAGTTCAAATAGAAGATCTGTAGAATGCACCCCACATAGCTCTTCTCATCAAAAAAGAGTTATAATGTTTACTCTCTACTAATTTCATCATACCCATTGACTTCCCACAATGGGTTTCTAACATCGTACCCATAACCAAAGCTTCAAGCAAGTTATGCATTTACACTGACTTTTGAGATCTCAATCTTTTTTTCCTTAAAGATGACTTCCCTCTTCCAAACATCGATCATATTTTGATCTAACACCCAGCCATGAAATGTCTCTCCCTTATGGATGGATTTTTGGGTTACAATCAAATCCTCATTTCCACTGATGATCAACATAAAACATCCTTTATTACCAATTGGGGAACCTTTCTTTACTTTGTTATGCCCTTCGTACTTAAAAACCCTCGAGCAACTTATCAATGCACCATGACATATATCTTCCATGATATTATCCACAAAACATAGAAGACTACATAGATGATATCCTATTGAAATCTAAACAAAGAAAATATCATCTCATTGTCCTCGAATCAATCTTCATCTGAATCATTCAATATTTCCTTTGTCTTAACCCTGCTAAGTGTTTTTTTTGGTGTTCTCACTAGAAAATTTCTGGGGTTCATTGTATATATCTGAGGAATTGAGGTAAACCTAGACAAAATAAAAGAAATTATCAAAATGCCTCCTCCATCAAATCTCAAGAAATTGTCATAGCCTTCAACGTAAATTACAATCTATTCAATGTTTCATATCTCAACTTTTTGATCCTTGTCAATTATTCCATCATCTCCTTCATAAAGAAGTTGAATTCAGATGGGATCTTAATTATTAAAATCCTTCTATGAACTCAAACATTATCTCTTATCACCACCTGTACTCACACCTCCTCGTAAGGGAGATCCATTTTATCTTTACTTATCCACCACAGATCATTCCTTGGGAGCCATACTCATTCATCAAGATGAGTAGGGTTGTGAACAAGCCATTTACTACATAATTTGTACACTCCAAGAATATGAAACCCATTATACTGAAGAAAAAAATTATGTTACACCTTATAATTTACAACCTCTAATCTACACCACTATCTCCTCAACCAAAAAATTACTTTGTCACCAATTTCAATCCACTCAAAACCATGCACTCTAAACCATATCATAGTGACTACATCACTTGGTGGATTATGCTTATGACCGATTTGTATCTTGAATTACTATCATAGAACTCCATTAAGGGCTAGGCCATTGTAGACCACCTTACTAAAGTACCCCTTCTTGAAACTCAACTTCCTCACAAACAATTTCCTGACGAATCTATCCAACACTATTGATGAACACAAATTCACTCCTATCAAAATGACCCTCTTCTTGAAGGATCTAAATGCAACAAGGGGGAGGGGTCAGTATCATTTTCATACCTCCCTATGGGGGGCTCATATTCCTTTATCATTCAAACTTAACTTTGAAAGCACTAATAACATGGCTGAATACGAAGCTTTAATAATGGTTCTTTAAACCACTATCCTACTAGGGGTTCAAATCTATTAAAAATATACAAAGACTCACAACTCGTCATTAATCAAATTAAAGGAGAATAGCAATTTAAAATTAAATCTTACAAAAATACAAATCCAATGTTGAATTTATCCTTGAAGAATTCGATCATTATATTATCCAAGAAGTTCCACGATCCTCTAATAAGTTCATTGATACAATGGCTTCTTTAGGATCCGTCATTCCTCTATCAACTGAAGAGTCAACTAAAAATTCTAAAAATTTTCATTTTCATTCACATAATAGATGAACCATCTCATAAAAAGTAACTCCCTTTCATCAAAACCATCGAAAATCATCCAAATGACCTATGGTATTCTCAAATATTTGACTATCTTTCAAAATCTAAAATACCATCTGATTTATCCAAAAATTCTAAAAGATCATTTCTTCAATGCGTCATTCACTATGTCATTATAAATGGTATCTTGTATAAATGTGGATTCGATGGCCTTTTATTAAGATGTCTTAAATCTCACAAATCAATCAAATAAATTCAAGAAGTTCATGACGCTATATGTGGTAGAAATTTTAATGGTAATGTTGTCACCAAACGTGTCTTATGGCTAGGTTATTACTGGCCTACTATTAATTAGGATTGTTGCACATATGTTAAGAAATACGTTAAATGTCAAAAAAATTCAGACCTCATCCATGTCCCTAGTCAAGCTTTGCAACCCTCTCATGACTTATGGCCTTTCTCACAATTGGGGCTAGACCTCATTGGCATGATCAATCCTCACTCATCTACATAATATCATTTCGTCATCACAACCACTAAATAATTCAAAAAATGGGTCGCATCCATTCTTTTAAACTCAACTAAAGAAAATAAAATCATAAATTTCATCTATCAATACATCATATGTCACTTTGGTGTTCCTCATAAGCTTGTCACAGATAATGGAAAATCCTTCAAAAATAAGGATGTTAAGAAACTTTGTGACACCTTTCAATATCAAACTTAGTTTCTCATCACCATAATATCCCCAAGAAAATAGACAGGATGAAGCCTCTAACAAAAAAATCAATAAAATTCTCATGAAAATAGTAGACGAAGCAGGAAGGAATTGGCATCTCTATATCCAATTTTCTCTCTAGGCTTATTGAACTAGCATTTGTACTCCTATAGGTGATATGTTTTCACTCATCTCTAGGATCTGAGGAAGTCTTACCTGTTGAGGTCAAAATCCCATCACTCTTTGTATCACTCAAATATTTTATCCCTAACGAAGAATACTGACAAGGTCGTCTAACATACTTAGAATTTTTAGATGAAAAACATTTAAACGCATTTAAAAATCATCAAGTTTACCAAGAATGCATCAAATGAGCATACAATAAACATGTAAAATAATGTGACTTGAAAATAGGTGATCTCATTCTCAAATAAAATCAAAATTTCACTACTTTATAATGGAGTAAACATTGGAAATTTTTCCCCTAATTGGATTGGTCCATATGTTATTACTCACAAGTAGGGGTCAAGAGTGTATCACTTCAGCCTCCCTTGATGGTATACCTAGAAAATGAATCTTTGAATTCTGTGCACTTAAGGAATTTCTATTATTAACCTTTCGATCATCAGAAAAATAGTTCACATTAAAGATCTTTATCCACCATCAACCAACCATCTTCTCATCATAATGATTTAAAAGCATGTGGTTTTCCGTCACTTTCCTTAAAAACCTGTAAAGATGAGCACCACATACTCTTTTCATCACATTTTTGACTTGGATAAGTTCTTCCTTATCAGGCACCCCATAATCATTAGATCCATCTACCTTATCTACCAAATAAAATCATGTCATGGGGAACACATGTGTAGGTCATGTAAACATCTATTTCCCCTCCTCGAAACGGTCTATTAGGGTTTTTCCCTCAGCTAAAAATAAAGTCAAAATATCTATGGATGTTTCTTGTAAATAAAAAGTTAAAAATAATAATATACTAATCCCTCGAAGGAAATCTATTCAAAATTGTGTTTTCAAAAGAAAAGAAAAGTAGACTAGCCCCTTGAAGGACAACTACCTATCAAATATAGATCGATCCCTCGAAGGATGACTATCTCTGTAAAAAGAAAATTCAAAAATAGAAATTGTAGACCACTCCCTTGAAGGATGGCTACTTATGTAAAAAGGATTCCCACATCGAAGAACATTTAAAAAGAAAAATCCTCAAAAGCATCTTAGGAAAGCTTACCACATTGATCAAATTTCCCATGTCAAAGTAAACTTGTTGTATCGATCAGTTTGTGTCAAAAATATGTATAGTTGGGGCATACCTTGATGAAACTATTGACAAAGGAGAATCCTGTTATCCCACATCAACTTACACATGCTAAAATCCTTCCATGTCCTAAGTAGGTATATCTTTATCACTTCAACTTAAAGATCACACATGTAACTAACTACTGATAGTCTTATGTTAAAATTCATTAAAAAAATTCCTAATGTGCGAGTTCTTTCACTTTTTATTCCCATCACGCATGTATCAAATCCAATATTAAAGTAATAATTACCTTTTACTCCTATTATGCAAAGATAACATACATTTTTAAATCGTCAACCATATTAATCACTATCCACATCACATAAATATCCAACATACATATAAACATCATGAATATTTTTCATATTCCAGTCCCATGAAAAGAATCAATTAAAAACATTAAAACATATAAAAACATACGTTAAGACATATACCATACATCAACACATAAAACATATGTTAAAATAAAACAACTGTATATATATAATCATAATAAAATTCCTTGATACATCATCAAAGGAGTCCCCCACTCCATATGTCAAAAACTATACATCAAAGGACTTCATATAAAATAGATGCTATATAATAGTAACACATATCATATAACTATAAAGTAAAATGGATATCACTAATGAAATCCACTAGCATGAAATATAACTCCCATCATCCTCCTACATACCATCATCACCACCATCTCATCCAACAAATCCTTGAGGTGACTAACCCACACTCATCACACTCGTCACTAGGACCTTCCCCCTATCGTGTTAGGAGATCAACATAGAGAAACATATTAGGAAAGTCTTGTATCACCATATCCTGATAATAAGATAACACTTCCTACATAAGGATTGATAGTGATCATAAATAACCATGCCCTGTATGTCCTCACCTGACCACTAGCCTGTGCACGAGCCACCAACTTTGCACCTCATATTGAAGATCATGTAATACCAAGAGCCCTTTTCAGGGTCTCTCACTATATTCCTATATCAATCTTGATCAGTCATGGTCTATGTGTTGATTATGCTCCAAGCCCTTCACTACTCAATAATGACATCATCCATCTCACTAATCAAACTATCCCTCACCCCAATTAAATAATCTTTCTCCCTCCACAAAACTATCTCTCTTTACCTCCACAATGACCTTCTCTGGTTGTCAACTATTCAATGATGGTGGCCTCAATATCCTCCTCATCTCCATCACCCTCTTCATCATCACTGACATAAACAATCTCATATGACTCCCTCCACTTGAGCACTGCACCCTCCTCCCTTTCAAAATCAATCGAGTCCTCTCAAAATTGGCATAAGCACAAATCCAACTACTTCATGTAACATGTGGTCACTCCAACATCATCAAGTGGTACTAAATCACCATGCTCATCTAGACCCATGGCTACCCTCTCATCAACTATAATAGGAGTCCATCTCACAACTTCCTTAGGTAGTATCCATGGATCTCCCTCATTGTGTTTATACAGAAGTAGAGCCTCAGGCACATCTTGGACCATAATACAAACTATCATCTAACACAACTAAATATGACAAGCTCCCACTCTCTCCTCTCATCTCCCCTTTACACCTTGTACTCTTTACTATAGCCCATCAAGCTCATGCTCACACCCCGAGCCACTCTTGGAAACTCAAGATATGGTCTCCACAACACATCTCCTACCTATGCAACCACGTATCAAAATATATTTATAATGAGCCACCTTCCACTTCCCCTTTGATTGACCCACATCTCCTCATCGCCTCATAAATCCTTCTCAATCCACAAATAATATCTACACCTCCCCATGGAAAACCATGTGGACAAATGAGCTATGTCTAATATGCTTGAAATCCCATCATTGTAGCAAAAATGCAAAATATATCCCATACCTCTTATGGAGTTTCCACACCCACAACTCCCTCTAAGTGTATAGTTAATAATGCATAGGGGCCCAATTAATAAATGGTTTCAATGGTAAATCATTTCCGATAACCATTCCATTCATCATCCATTGAAACCTACTCCCTATTGGAATTAGGAAAAGAAAAACATGAAATACCCATCATTAACATAGTTATCCACAAACAACCATCTCTCCCCTATATAATATAAACAACTAATAATAAAATACCCATTAAGTATACCTCAAATCATCCACACCATCCAGTATAGTCTCCTCATCACATCCTATTTCTTTGTATCATTAATACAATAGATACCCTCTCCATGGATGGGAAGTCTCAAAATCATATGCACATCCTCCATAGTGATTGTAACCTCACCTATCAGTAAAAAAATATAGGTGGTTGTATCCCATCTCTTCATTAATGCCAACAATAATCATCTACAAATATGGATACATCTATAATCACGCATTCCTACAAATCCTACTGCCTCTACATGAAACCAATTATCATCTGACATATCCTCCTGTACCTCCTCCAAAACCACTAGAATCCTATCCCAGATAGTCAATTTTGCATCCACCTAGAATAAAAAATATACGAAACTCAAATTATAATCAATAAATCATCCAAACATCATCAAAACTTCACCATACACATCGGTCACTAAAAATAATTTCAGTCGTAGAAAAAATAGACAATCTTTGGTGATTCCTATAATCATTAGCAATCAATCTGAATCATTAGGGATTATGAAGATTTTAAAAATAAACCCTTCGTATGCATGAAAATGACAAAAACACTCAAAAATAGCCAAAAACCAACACAAAACAAAAAATATAGGTACTCACCTCTATCTCTGTGGGTTTCCTATGCCTTCTTGACAACATCATTACTCCAAAACACCCTTTTCACTCCCTCAAAGCTCTCTAATTTGCAAAACAAGTCAAAAAGTGAACTGTTCACCACCGACCTAGGGATTTTATAGCCTTCCCCCTAACTTTCATAGACAATTACCGATGATTCCTTGAATCGCCAACGATTCACATTAATAGTCAGCGATCATCATGAATCACTAACGATTTTCCTTTTTTTACCCTAACATGATTATTTTCCCAAATAAACACCACATCATTACATATTTTAACAAATTTTCACATTTAAAATACCCTTAATCTTCAAAAATTTAAAAATCTGTACTGATCAAACCTCGGAATATGCCATATGTTTATGGGATACATGCCCTTTGTCCCCCCATCCTTTGAATTTCCTATCCTATCATCCTAACCTTTCGAATCATTTCTTCATAGGTAAATTAACCCTTTGCTTTCCCCTATTACTTTATTTCATGATAGCACCCATCATTTCGATACCCCATCTTGGGGAAATTTTTTTATGAAACACATATCAAACCTACCCAAATCCAACCTATCAATATTGGTGCTCCTTAGGCTGTGCTATAGTCACCCCATTCTGAGGGTTGATCACTCATATATATCCAACCATCAAAAGTATTTTTTGTCTAGCACTTTGCCTACACCAAACTACTTGACAAAAGGGGCAAATGTAGACACATAAAATTTGCATTCTTAATTTTCCTCATCATATACACTATCATAATCAATCAAAACAAAGACATTATTTAATCTCTTAATCCTAAGTCCAAAATCCCCACAATATTTTTCTCCATTTAAATATTCCTCTCACACCATCTCACAAACGTAAAAATATCATTTTACCTCTCAAAACCACCCAAAACCACTTAAAGACTAAAATAAAATAAAACAAAAACAAATTAACTATTTATCAACAATCCTATAACCTTCCTAACCTCTTCAATTATTTCTCCAACATCCCTTTAGTCATTTACCCACACCTTGAACCAAAAATCCATGATTAGAAGTGGTTTCAACCACTCTTGCAGTTGTTTCCCCGTAAAAAGTGGATTGTCGACGATTCAGTTGAATCACCGGTGATTATAAATAACACTTCTATGCTCTCCCTTAGGGATCTTCAATCTCAAATTTTGGACACCCTTTTCACTCTTGCACTTATTTCCCAACACTAAAAAATCATGGACATCATCAAACACTATCAGACATCAACATCAAACATTTTAAAGCATTTTTAGTACTTTTTTTACATCAATCAAATCTTCAGCAATGTCTAGAAGACAACTTATCCAATCAGATCTTTCTCACTAAAGATCTGAGGCATATTTTAGCTCCAAATTTTCTCAAAGGTATTCCTCAATATCTATTTATCCTTTTTCAGTCATATCAAACTTCTAAATCAATCAAAAACATAATTTCATAGCTTTAAATCATTTTTGTCAAAATCATTCAAATTCAAAGTAATCACTAGTGATTCATCCTAATCACCAGTGATTGGCCTAAATCACCGGGGATCACTATAAAATTTATCTTTATATAAATTTATTAGCTTTTATCATCATTTTATCAAAACAACTACATTTAACATGTTGTTTCCAAGTATGGCTCTTTGTTAGATGGCAGTTCCTAGTCATTCACATCCCATTACAAGCATTTACAACCTTCCATATAGTTCCAACACCCTTTCTTCTGGGAACAATACAACATCCTACATGAGTTGACACTTTGTATTATCCAATTTTTCCGACATTGATGAACAAGACATTGAGGATCAGATATGAATTCCTCCATTATATTGAACAAGATACTGATGATTTGTGGTATGATTACTTTAAACATGTTCAGATCAGCATCTACACTTTCCTGGGCCACATTCAAAGCTGCTCAGACTTACCTATCCATATTGAGTTATAGAGCCATTATTTTGTATTTACTTATCATTATTTATTGCATATCCTCATCATTGTTTTATCAACCTACTTAATTATCTAAAAAAGATCTCACATCCTCCAAGGATTTCCCTTTGGATTTCTGGAATCATCCTTTTCTGAGCAACTCATCTATCCATTTATCTAATCCTTTATTTTTAGTGTCTAAGACTGGAGGTTTCTTTGCAATACAAACAGAATAACACAACCATTCAAACTCAGAAGGTCTAATCAAGCATCAACTTCAACATCCATCTCCATGGGTATTGGTAAACAATTTCGTCTTCTAAGGATAATCTTTTTTTTATTGTTTCACTTCATTAATTTAAAGTAGAAAGGTAAAAACATCTCTAAACACTTTTCTAATACCGCATCCATCTTAACATTACCTTTATTAAGGGTTGATTCTATCAAATATTTTCCACTCCACTTTTCTTAAATTCATTTTGTAAGGAATCAAGTAACCTTTTATCACTGCTAAGTCTCTTCCTACTTAACATTATCTTTGTTAAGGGTCGAGAAACTTCTAACATTTTCCCCTCTTCCATCTTAGAATTCACTTTGCTAAGGTTTGAGCTTTCTATATAACCTCTTTTCTTCATTCCTCTCCTCTTTCAAAAATGGTGGGAATAAGAAACCTCATTTATGGTCCCTTCAAAAGACAGGAAAGAAATTCCTCCCATATTATCTCTGACGAAGAGGACTGAAAGCAATTGGAACACATTTCCTTCAAAGAACAAGAAAAATTTGAAGACATTTTTTGAAGAAGTAAATACCAAATATTGTTTCATTTTTTCAAAATTGGGATCAAAAATACCTTCCAATTTTGACGATGATATATTGAAAAACTTGTGATCTCCAGCCAAAAATTCAATCATACAACCTAGCGAAGACACTACTCCATGTAAATTCAAACGTCATTTTACATCCCTCATAAAAATTATCTCTAGTGTATTTCATTAATTAGGAAAAGCTAAAATGATAAGATACCCACTTAGAAAACCCTTTTTTGAATAGGATACTAAGACATATTGGTATAAACCTAATACATATTGTGACTTTCATTGTATTGATGGTCATCACTTATATAGATGCGTACGATTTAAGAATTATGTCCAAGAATTAATTGACTACAGAATCATCTCCATATAAAGATCAATGAAAAATCTATTGTAATCTAAGACACATAAACTACCACAACTTATCAAGAAGATTTTACTATTGTCCAAAATCTTGTACATAATAACACTCAATGAGATCATGACAAAAAAATTCAAGTCTCTCTAACACAACACCAATCCATCTCTTCTTTGGATTTTCTTCCATTAGGTCAAATAGACATTGAACATATTTTGAGTAAAAAGCTTCCAACATCAAATGAGATCTTGAACTTTTTTCAGTACTCCTTTCCAATCCTTGATATCATCTACCTGCCCTTCATACATTAGGATCAAAAATGTCCCATCTCTATGGACCTCTTTCAGAATGATGAGACTATCTAAGAATTTCTTGGGACTCAGGACCTTGTTCTCTTGTTAGACCATAATAAGGGATTTGACATAAATCTTGACACCTCTGATTACTTTTGTGAGGAATTTGAGTGCTCCAGTCCACTAGAAATCAAAAAATACAAAAAATCATTTACAACTTCAAGACTCCTTTATAACTAATGATATAAATAAAGAATCTTGAGAAGAGGGTAAATCATCAAACACCATTGATCCTAGGTTTATTATTTCCATGTTTAATCCTATGCCTAACATCCCTATTATCATTTTATAAATACTAGAACAAGTTTGGACACTTGGGAAAATACAGCCTCCCATGTCCATAATAACTCAAATGATCAATATTTTCAACATCTCAACAACATTGATACCTACTTGTTAAGACATATAAATGTGTGAACTCTATGAGGTATGTATCCTACGGAATATATTCATACAAAATTTTAAGGATTTAATTACAAATATTTAATCAAATCAATTAATCCATGGCCTTGAAGGAAAAAAAATTAACATTTTTTCTCAAGAACCTATAAGGAATGTTAGATGTACATCTAGAGATCAATATTTCTTTCCTCGCATCTTGTTTAACTGTTTTATTTACATTTTTGAAGTGACAAAATAGATAAGGGTAAAGGCCAAGGAGGAATACCTATTAAATGTTATTCGATTGATGGTTGTTGCATGTGTTCTGACTTATTGATCCACAGCTGAATGTGAGAGCTTCCTTTTGGCTAGGAGGAACTACCTGTAATAGAAAATAAGACCACAAAAAGATAGTTAAATAATATATGACAGTGGAATGCCTAGTGTATGCTAGTTCCAGGAAGTGTGATACTTCCTAGATGGCTATCAATCCATTGTTTAAAACAAGTTAATGCGAGAAATAAACAAAGTCCTAATGTAGTTGATATGATTTAGGTATTTCATTCAAGTACAATAAGAAAATCCAATCACAACAGGCTAGGGTATAGTTAGATCTGAGAGGTGAGGTGTCTGCCAAGGTACTAAGACTGATCAGGGTCTGATTCTGGGTTATTTAGGCCAACTGGTAGGGTGATTGTTGGGTCTGTTCTTGGTCAAGGTGTTAAACAACAGAGACTGACGTCGGCTGAATGCGACCGATGCCATGATTTAGGTAGAACCAACGATGGTTGTGGGAAATTGGCATCGGTATGGTCAAGATAAAAGAAACTCAAATAGATTAAATGACAAGGGTGATCTAAGGTCAAATAAAGTTTGGAAGGGTAAATGGGAAGGTCTGTAGAGATCTTAGGTATGCTCATAAGTATACACCAGGTGAGGATAGATTGATTTGGTGATATGGGTGAAGGGATATTTGAGTTCATAGGCAAGTGGGTGATGAAGCAATAAGCATGCAAATAATAGATTAATAATAAGAGTAATAAAGATTACTAACTGAAATAAACCCTGCTGGCTAGGGCCATACTTATTGTGTTAAGGATCTGATGGCTGAGTGGTGGAGTTGGTTGATTGGAGAATACGTGTATGGTAATGAGGCGGTGATTTCCCGGAGTGCTCCCGTGATTGCTAATGGCTCTATGATTGATCCTGGAAATGGATCTGGATGTCTGGATGCTGTAAAAGGATGCTTGTTTCACTTGCATGTAGCTCTGATCTCCTTTCTTGCTCTCAGAATGTGCCAAACCAAAAACAAGGTTGTTTAGGTCAATAAATGGTAATCGAAGGTGGTTCTAAGCTGAATCGGCGTCGGTTTAGGGTGACCAGCATTGGTTAAGGTGGGATTCCCTAGGTTTACTAAAATTGGTAGATCTCACCTCTTTTAGCTCAAGCTCATTCCTTGATCCGATGGATTTAGAATGGACGTTACTTTTTTATAAGCGGGAAAGTGGTTAAGGAGATTTTAGGGATTGATTTTAGGGTTGGACCAAATCTTAGCTCATTAAGGCAAGTAATATTAGGTCTTAGTTAGTTATGGAAACATGCTAAGAATAGGTCTAGGGTGAGGTGGCTAGATGAGGTGTCTAGGTGAGGTGGTAATTAGGTCAATTTATGTAATTAAATGATGAATATTGTAAGGATGGGTATTAATTTAATTAATTAAATTAAATTAATATTAATGTGGGGTGAAAGGGGCCATGGTTAGGTGAATATATTTGCGTTGTTTATTTGACAAAGGACCAAAGGGAGTGTGACCCAATTTTGGTGTCTACAGGAGGATGTTGATCAGGCTGAAACTAGAGAAGATTCATACTAGTGAGAACCCTGTGGGATATGCTAACGAAGTCATTAGAAAAAAATAAGTTGGAGCTACACTCCACTTCTTTGGGTCTTCGAGTTTAAGACTTGAAGAGGAAGAAACTCCAGTTTAGAGGAAAGGATCCAGGAACTGATGTTGTATCATGTATAGTGTGGTAATTTATCTCCAAGTGGGAGATTGTTGAGATGCGGAGCTCAATTACTTCTAGCTCTAACATGATATATCAACTTGATGGAAAACATAGTAATTGACATCGGTTATGAAGGGACTGACATCTAGTCACCTAATGACCGTGCATCGGTCAAGAAAGTAAGAACCGAGCATTTAGGGCTAACCGGCGTTGGTTACCTATGTGAAACAGTTCATATTTAACTGCACGACACTTAAATCTTTTTAGTATTAAAACATATATATTGATTGTAATTGTATGGCTAAGTGCCCTAAGTTTGTATCAAGGTATTTATACAGCTAAAAAGATAGGGTTAGAAAGAGAGTTCACATGATTATTGTGAAAATAATTTTGAGATCAGAGAACTCTTGGATTACAGGAGGAGCTTGAGAAAAATAAAGTAGGTATACAGTCTGTGGAAGAGCTGTGGTAGATTGTAAATATTCATTGTATATCTTCTGAAATCTTTGGATAATAGATTGAGCTTGTAATTCTTGGTGGATGTTTAGCCCACACTGGGTGAAACCACGTTAAATCTTGTGTTGATTTATAGTCTCATGTTTTGTACTATTTCTTCTAGGTAGAGATATATGCTTTTATTACATGGTATGCTTAGATCTGATACCATCAATCTATACAACCTTGTGCTAACCCCAACATATGTTTGGGTACTCAGCTAGGCTCGTAGCTTGACATTTTTATCCATCCTGGGAGACTAATGGGAGCCATTGAGGTCATTAAACAATGGTGCTTCGAAAGGATCATATTTGTTGCTTTACCTCAAATAAGCAAACAAGATGGCGTCCAATGGCTGCCACTTATAGAATGGTCTGTATAACACTTCCTTCCATATTTTATCTAAAATGTCTCCTTTTGAATTATATGGGTACCATCCAACATCCATCACCTCATCCATTGAGAGGTCAGCCAAAGGTTAAAGTAGTTAAAGAGCACATTCACTGGATCAACAAGAGGTACTTTCTAGTCTCAAGGAGAATTTTAGGCCACGACACAGAACCCACATGAAGCGGTATGTTGATCAGACATCATAGTGAAATAAAATTTAAAGTTAGTGATTGGGTTTTTGTGCATTAACAACCATATAAGAAAATGTATTTGAAACAACAGAAGAAGGATCCCTAAGATCTTCAAATTTTACAGGTCCCACATGGCATGTCATAATATGGCTGTAGACACTCAAATGCTTACAATTTACCCTTTGACATTGTTCCCTTTTGACAATGCACTCTTCCTAAGATAATTCACAATCTGGGCCTATTATCACTTAGTATATCCCGATGGTTTCTTTTCGTAGCTTGTTTAGTCATACGGGCCTGATATGTTAACGATTTTCCATCGCTGATTCGAAGCATAAAATTCATAGACAAACTCAAATTGAAAAGATGGAAAAACATTAGTTTTCATATGTGGGCCTCATCCCTTGGAAAAAATCCATGCTAGTTTGGTCAGGTATTGCTTATCTGGTCCTACCGTTGACATGTATGGTTTTAAAAAAACATATTGGCTCGTGTCTTTGGGAGGGGTCAATTGCACTATTGATGTTTCCTAGGTATTTTACTCCCTCTAGGTTTAATTTATTTGATGATTTCCCCACCTTCCAAAACTCTGGGACAGCATGGTAGTAGACTCTACTGGATTTACGGGGTCTGGGAAAACATTTTTCGTATGGCACTAGCTTTTGGGATACACTCACCAATCCTACACTCACAAAAGTGCACTCAAGGCACCCTCAATCGTCACCAAATCTTGTGAACCTTTAGTGGACACTAAAAAATGCACCTTGGTCGGCATAAGGTCTCACTATTCAAAAAATACTTAAAAACATCATAAATCAAAATACTTCACCAAAAAAAAAAAAATCCCACAAAAGTCAACTCCGCCATTATAAAACCTCCGGTAAAATGGTGGCATAAACATGATTGGGCACGGGCTCATCCCTCTAAAATTTACTAACCCTTGTGCACTCAACACTTAGTCAATTATGTCCATTTTCCCTCCTGGACACGTGGCAAAATTTGCATTTTCCGGTGGGCACTATAGACCCATATATGTCACAATCTTGAAATGTAATCCAAACAATTGGTAAAACACCACTCCCCCCATCATATCCTCTCCTAGACACCTCATGACTCTTCTATGCACATGTGGAGCCATACTTTATTAGCTGTTTGCTTCTTTCAGATCTATATTTCCCAGTATTTTAGGTCCTTGAAGCCAGGTTACACAGTGGATCACTAAGGAGTTAGGTGCAAAAATGCACCATTATTTTGGCAAAGATTTCAGACATAGGTGTCAATCACAACTGGTGCCATTGTCTTGTAATCTCTGTGTGATTTTCAGTAAATCACAACTAAGATTGTCTTGAAATTGAGGCACAAGTATACTATTTCACTTTCATGCATTGTTTTGTCATATTACTTTAATGAGCAATGTCTTCTATATCCTTGGATAACAGTTTAGGGATCTAACTGAGGTAGTGTCCCCTAATTTTTGTGTCCAAAAATAGCTATCATTTTTGTTAAGTATACTTGTATGCAGGTCATAAATTTACGATGACAAAACTAATATTTGGTTGCCTTTATGTCAATAAAGTGACCCATGATATTCCATCAAACTTTTTCAATTGACAACGTAAGCCCATTATTTTTAGTAGCATTTATTTGGTAATTTTTATACCAACTGGATGTGAGGATAGAGGCAGGTGGATACTGGAGGTAATCTAGGCATACAATTCTGCTTGTCCTAGTCTCACATCTTTGTTAACCTTTGTGAGCTCTAAGGTCCCTTGTAGTAACATTCAGTCATACACACTTGTGTAAACTACGACATGTTATCCAGGTTACAGAGCATCCAGTCCCTTATGCACTTTTCATCCCCTTGTATAGCTCCAGTCATCCCCTTACACACTCTGAGGTCATCCCCTATGTGCGCTCCAAGGTCATCCCCTATGCGCGCTCTTATACCTTGTGTGCATCGGTCAGGTCCCTTGCAACGATTTAGGTCCCTTGCACATTCTGGTTAGCACCCTTGTGCACTTTGGTCCCTTATGTGCTCTTGTTAGCCCCTTGTGCACTTCAGTCCCTTAGACTCGTCAGTCATCCCCTTACACACTTTAGTCCCTTGTGCATTTCGATCCATTTTTTCTCCATCTCCTCACTTAGTTTTTGCCACAAGTGTGACCACCCTACAACCGCCCTTCAACCATCCTGTAACCTCCCCACAATGTCTGTTCACCAACTTGTTGTGACCCTTATTCACTTCATCATTTATCATCTCACACATACACATACTTCCATTAGGTTGCACCTATGACTGAGTTATCCATCGCTTGGCATGTATTGTGCCCTAACGAATGAAGGACATGTATAGGTAATGTAGGCTTGGAGGTAGGTTGCGATAAAAATGGTTAAGGTAAAATGGTGGAAGGGTTGGGTAATTTGTGGGCAAAAATAGGTAAAAAAAGAGTTATAAGTGAAATTATAGGTAACCAACGTCGATTTAGGTTTAACTGTCATCACTTTACTTGGGCACGATATGACCGATGTCTGTCGGGTCGGGTTGGGTATTTAAAAAAGAGAAATCCACAAAAAGGGTATTCATTTGTGTGTTTTGACTTTTGGGAAAATGATAGAGCACAGAACATTGCGTGCCTTTGCGAGAGAAAAGTATGAGGTACAGTACCCAACTAAGGTGGAGAGATCGGGTTGGTTAGACGGACCAGATAGTCAGGTCCACGAGATCAATGTGGAGGATTTGATTGGAGGTTAGGAATATTTGTGTTGGTGATTTGGACATGGCCGAGGCAAGAGAAGGTTCAGGTGGGCCACCGGTTCAGCAGCTAACCATACCACCATGCCGGCAACACCGAGACGAGGTAGGAGTCTATCCTGATCCTTCCTTTTTAAAGTAAAAAAATGTGATGTGGCTATGGGTTTCACGGGTAGGAAAAGATAATTAAGTTGGTGGTGAAAATTGATGCAACGAGGGAGGGGGGAGGTTCTAGGTAGGGTAGATAGGGATGGGCAGGGGTTAGGTTAGCTTTGGGTAGGGTTGAGTAGGTGTATAGGTTGGATTTGAAGAATTTTTGAAAAGAGGGGAGGGGTTTTACATGTTTCAGCTTTGCGACAATGATCGACGTCGGTCAAGTGTTGGCCGACGTTGGTGGTATTTTGGTCGACATCGATTCAGAAGTAGGTGACCGATGCCGGCTACACGTGACTGATGATGGTCGAGGTTGACCGGTGATGGTCGGATTTTGGGGAACATAGAGCAATAGAGAGAAAAGGTAAGAAGTGAGGATATGTCAGGCAATGTAAAGATAGGTTTCATGAGAGGAAAGTAAGGTAATATGTATAAATGACATGAATATATTGGTTTAGCAATGGGTAATCTGTAGGATGGGTGGAATAATTAATGAGGATTGGAAATGAGGTTTATTAGGTAGGAATTATGTTTGGTATGTGGGGGTTCTAACAACGGTATGTTTTTATTGGATGTAGACGAGGGATCAGTTATGGATGCGGGATAGGGTACCACCTTTATTGCTAGATTTTCAAGGGGATGTGATTAATGAGGAGTGGATGCACGTGACTAAGGTGGGTCTAATTGGGATTCGATGTTATAGGCACATAGTTTGTGATCTGAGTCTGATGGTCGCTCTCATCGATAGATGGGATTCCGTGACCAACACATTCCATTTACTGACAGGGGAGATGACCATCACCTTGGAGGATGTTTACAGGATTTTGTGACTACCAATAGTAGGGGCGCAGGTGTCTTTGATTTCAACGGAGGTAGCAGAGGAGTTGATGTTGACAGTATTTAGGGAGGGGATGGTAGAGATGAGGTTTCATAGCACCAACTTGAGCTATGGAGAGATGTGCGTGGCCCATCTTGAGGGGATAAGGATAGTAGTTTTGATTATGGAGGTAGTGTGTTGTTTCGCACTGTCAGATGTAGAGGGTGGGATATTCCCACGAGCACTTATGGGAGTCTTACATGATATGATGGAGGAGAGAACTTACTTTGGCTGGGCACCTTCGTATTTGGTACAACTATACTGGGAGCTATGGGCCTATGGGAGATTACAGAGGTTCAGCTTATGTTGTACATTTTTGCTTCATTGTTGGGCATATAAGCACATTGTGTGTGTTCCTTTGATCGGGTTGCCCCGGCTAGATGTCTTTGAGCCAGGTATGGTCCGGGTTAGGTACAAGCAATGGGTTCCAGTTGGTGGGGTGCGGTGGGGGACTAGGGCTACACATGATGTAGCTCACTACAGGCAGCTACTCGAGGGGTTGTCTAGGGTTGACATCATTTGGAGGCCATATGTGGACTTCCCATCATACAGGCAAATGGCCATGGAGTTAGACGAGCTACAGTTACTTTGATGGATAAAGGGCGCCGTGCAGGAGAGCACGAGATGATAACCATAAATAGGGTTAGATGACAGTTTGGGTTGCCATAGGATGTACCTCCACCATTCCCACTATATAGGAGAGACGACATGGAGAGGCCTATGCCTCTACCACAGCCGACGGTGCTTACAGGGTAGGAGGAGTAGGTGGTCAACCGATGGATTGATGATGTCGGAGTTACAAATGGGTATAGAAAGTGGTGGGCAACACAATTGTGAGCCGTACCACCGAGGCCAAGGCATCTGAGACTTGGCCACCATTACAGTGTAGAGAGACGCCCTCCAAGGGTAGGTGGTGACCCTAGTTTCATAGTTGGGGGAAGTGCAGGGACAGTTGATAGGGTCTGAGGCATAGGTGGCCACTTTTTAGGCACTATGTAGCTACTTTACAGGCATAGAGAGTAGGTTTGCAAGGGCCAGTTGGCCACTGCACATAGTGTAAGTTCTGGCCCTTCAAGCCTAGATATAAGCAGGGGTGGGACAGGGTCCCTCAAAATAGGCACAGGGATAGGGACAAGGACAAAGTACCTCATTATAGGTACCAGCGGGCTGGGGTCCTAGCGGGCCAGGGTCCTAAGAGGCAGGTACAGGGGGTGAGACTGATGGATCCACCACAGATGGTACCTATGGCCCAGTTCAGAGATGCCTTAGGAGAGGAATGATGTTATCAGGATCATTTGATGGCCCCAGGGATAGACTTCCCATCCTATGCAGAGTACAGAGCACAACAGGCTTCAAGTGAGAGGTACCAGATCTCGTACGCACAGTGTAGAGAGTACAAGGGTTGTCAAGCCCTAAGACACGGTTAGGGTGAGGCTACTAGTGTACATAGGCTAGCCCCAGGTGAGGTACCAATAGAGCTCCGACCAGGGCCATTGATGGGTAGTGAGATGCTAGCTAGGCATCGTACAGGCGCAGTGGAGGAGGAGGAGATAGGTGAGACAGATATGGATGATATCCAATAGGGTGATGCCTGATGGCCATATATACCTCCTGTTTTGGATAGTTTGTATTTTTGATATATTTACGTGCCAAAGAGAGTGAGGATGTACATGAGAGTTTTTTGAGGTTTTTGATGCGTGTGTGAAGATGGTGAGGTTGTATCTGAGCGATTTGAGATGATTATGATTATTATGGGGATATATGTTCATATGTATTTTTATATAGATGTTCTGATTTATAGATGATGGCGTGTATAGTATGAATGGTGTACATGTTTTAACTTCCATTGTTATATATATAGGTGGAAATCAGGTGGATTAGGCATGCTAGAATATATAGGTTGTGTAGGCATGGTGGAGTCAGGTTGATTCAGGCATGATGAGAGTTAGGTTATAGGCATGGATTGAGTTAAGTCATAGGCATGGATCAAGTCAGGTCGTGTAGGCATGGTGGAGTCAGGTTGGTTCATAGCATGGATGGATTTAGGCTATAGGCATGGATAGATTCAGGTTGTTTTAGGCATGGATGGAGTCAGGTCGGCTTAGGCATGATTGAGTTTAGGTTGTAGGTATGGTTGAGTTAGGTTGTAGGTATTGTTGAGTTAGGTTGGTTTAGGCATGGTTGAGTTTCCAATTCATTAATTTGTGTAATTAATGATGATGTGGATCATGTTAAGATGTTGTGTAGGAAAATGTATGATAATGGTAAAGAAATGGTAGACAAGATGAAATGAATGTATGAGTGATGATGGTAAAGATATTAAGCAATTGTTGTTTGTGTGGTTTAATTTCCAATGATTGATATAAAAGGAAACTAACTAGAGTAGAATGTGAATAGGAAAGGGGCAGAGGGAATTGGTTAGGGTAGAGAGTGGTCGAGCTAACCTCCAAGGGCCCCATGCCCTCGGAGTGCTACCTACATAGTCCCAGTGAAAAGGGACCTTAGGCTGATGTAGTTCTCCCATAAGCTAGGGAAGATTAGGGTGAAATAACGGAATGGGTTGATAGGTGCTAGGCATGGGTGATGTGGGTCATAGGCATGATTGAGTGATTTTTAAACACAGGTGTCGAGGGTCTGGTCCTGTATAGGATAATCAATAAGTAATGAGGAAGGTGAATGGTAAGAGATGGTAAAAGAGCTGCTTAATTGATAAGAACCCTAATGAGTCGATCATACCTAAGAGGGGCTCTTGAATGTAAGACCCTACAGGCCTTGCATAATGGGCTATTCTAAGGGTGAAGAAAAAGTCACATGATCATGAAATGTCGTGATTGCGGTGAGTCCCTTGAGTGACTAGGAATTTTGGCAAAAAAGACAAGGAGGTGAGAATGGGAGGTTTTAGCGTAACTTAGTGTACGACGACATGAATTCCGGAACGAGAAACCCATAATCCAAAATAAGCAAGTCCATGATGAAAATTTCATCTTTTACTTTATTTTTAATAGATTGATTGATGTGGGAAGTCTATATGGAATGGGTACATTATATCCTTGAGGTCTTCGTGAAGATGATTGATGCGGGAAGCTTCTAAATATTTATTACATTTGTGTAATGACCTGATATAGTTGTCCTTCAAGGGAGCAGTCTATTGATAGTGGTAAAATATAAAGAAGAGATGTCCCTTTTGAGGGAGTCATCTTTTGCTGGAAGTTTGACTCAAGGAGTTGTATCCCTTTTTATTTTTAGATGTTTAAGTCATGGACAAGACTATAGAGGAAGATTAGGTTCTTGTTTTAGAAGACAAGATCATAGTACACAAAGAGTAACTATGAAAGAGGTGGTTTTGAGTGATGAATGACCATGGGATTCCATCTTGAAGAAGATGAAAAGTATCCATGAGAATCATGCTATGAGTAGAGCCATGGTACTCATATTGAAGACAAGGCTAAAAGGTGATGGGTAATCACATGATTCTTGTTTAGTCGTGGATCCTCAAGATGGGTAATATGGAAGGAGAAAAATGCTCAAGGGATGAGAAACCAAATGACAGAAAGTGATATAGGACTTGATATCAACAATAAAATGGTCGAAGATGCAAGACATTAAGGGGCTCAGGTTCGGGTTTACCTTCGAGTGAAGACAAATGATAAGCACCTGATCCATAGGCATGGGTAACGATATAGGGTCCAAGCCAATTAGGAGCAAATTTTCCCCGTTTACTTTTCTCCTCTTTGGTTACATGTTGATTTTCCTTCAAGACGAGGTCACCGACCTGAAAGGTTTATTCGTGCACACATTTTTCATAGGCACATTTGATATGTTTTTGGTAGATTTGGAGATGGTCAAGAGCATTGAGATGATGCTCATCTAATAATTCTAGTTGCACCAAATGATCTTGGAGAAAGTCATCGTCATTGAGCATGTCTTGCAGTGAGATGTGAAGAGATGGAATCTAGACTTTGAGAGGTAAGAAAACCTCGGTACCGTAGACTAGAGAAAAGGGGGTGGCAATAGTCAAAGTGTGAATACTAGTGTGGTAAGCCCATAAGGTGAAAGGAATGTGCATATGCCAATCCTTCCCAGTATCATTGACTACCTTCATAAGAATTTTGTTCAAGGTTTTATTGGTTGATTCGGCTTGACCATTGGTTTGTGGGTAATAAGGTGATGAGAAATTGAGTTGGATGCCAAAATCATCACATAGTTTGTGTAGGGTTTTTTTTTTTGAATTATTTCTCGTTATCAGTGATAATGCAATGATTGACACCGAAACGACAAATGATGTGATGGTTGATGAATTCAAATATTTTCTCAGCTTTGGTGGAGATGAGGGGAATGGCTTCTACCCATTTAGTGTAATATTCAGTAGCGGTTATGATCCATTGGGGGCGTTGTGAAGAATGGGGGTTGATCTCACCGACAAGATTCAAACCCCATTGAGAGAAAGGCCAAAGGTCTCATGTAACCTATAGGGCATGACTAGGTGTGTGATGAAGATTAACATGTTGTTAGAATTTTACGCAATGTTTGACATAATGACAACAGTCATGATTTAGGGTTGGCCAATAATAGCCTAGGCAAAGAATGTGCTTTGCGACGACTAAACCACTAAGTGGCCTCCAAAAATTCCATCGTGGACTTCCTTAATGGTGTAGGGGATTTTAGAGCTCGTAAGGCATCGTAAGGGAATGCCGTCAAATCCATAAAGAAGGCCACCCATAATGACATAATGGGAGACACTTTTAAGAAAGGCACGTTGTCCATTACGAATGAGATCAATGGGTAAAATGGAAATGGAAAGATAGTCTGTATATTGCTTATACCAAAGGTCACTTGGGTCAAGAGAAACGGTTCTGATAGAGTATACTTCATGAGGCAAATAAGAGGTTGATTGTAGTCTTTGTATGGTGACAAAGATTTTAGAGTCAGCGGGTGAAGCAGGTATCTAAGAAGCCAACCAGGCCATGGTGTCTACAAATTTATTGGTAGAACATGGGGTGGTTTGAAGTGCGTAACAGTGAAAGGTGGTTAAAAGTATGTCCACATGATGCTTATAATTTTGAAGTATCTCATTATGACACTGGTATATACCATTGACTTGGTTTATGACCAACTGAGAATCACCAAAGATGTTGATTGACTTAACATCTAAGGCATAAGTAACCTGAAGACCCAATACGAGTGCTTCGTATTCAGCAATATTGTTGGTACAATCAAAATTGAGTTTGAAAGACAAAGGCTAAAGCTCACCATCAAGTATAATGAGGATAACGCTAGCCCCACCCCTACATTGACACTTAGATCCATCAAATAAGAGTTTCATTTGGTAAGCGGGTTCGTCCAAGGAAAGGGTAGCTATAGAATCATCTGGGAAGTCAAAGTTAGAGGGTTGATTCCTGGAAATAGGTGCGTCGGCCAATTGGTCAGTGATATCCTGAGCCCTTGATGGACTTTTGATGGATGAATTTGAGGTTGAGGTCGGCCAGAAGCATAAGCTAACGTGCGGCACATTGATTTTGATAAGGTTTTCCATACATATAGTGTAATGGGTTGGTATTAGTAATGACGAAGTTTTTGTGGTTGAGTAGGTAATGGCAGAGTTTGGTGGAAATGAAAACTAAGGCTAGGAAAAGTTTTCTGGCATGGGTATATCTAGTTTCATAGTCAAGAAGGGTACGAATTATGTAATAAACCACTTGCTCTCAGTGTTGGTCGTCACGATGAGCGAGCATGACACCTAGAGAATGGTCAGTGGTAGAAATATATAGGTAGAAGGGCTGGTCATCCTTAGGAGGAATGAGCACTAGTGGTTGAAGTAGGTATTGTTTCAAGGCTTCGAAGGCTTTATGACATTCCTCATCCCATTTGAATGAAACGTCTTTCTTGAGAAGATGATGGAATGGTTGACAGCGGTCGAAAAGTTGCAAGATAAAAAAATGAATTGATTGTAACTTTCCTTATAGGATGCGAAGTTGAAAAAGATTAGTGGGTGGTGACATTTTAAGAATAGCCTTGGCTTTAGTAAGATTGACTTCTATGCCACACAAAGAAATGATGAAACCTAGGAGTTTTCTTGAAAGTACTGTAAAGACGTAGTTTTTTGGTTAAAGGAGAACACAATATTTGATGAGGTGGTCAAAGATGAATTTAATAACGGGAAGGTGTTGAGTTCAATGCTTGGATTTGGAAAGTAGATCATCTACATAATCCTCCAATATGTGATGCATGATGGTCATGGAAGATGTAAGTCATGGCTCACTGATATGTAGCACTAGCATTTTTGAGGCCAAAAGGCATGACTCGATAGCAGAAAGTCCCTCAAGGGGTGATGAAGGAAATCTTGTGTTGATCCTCTGGGGCTAGTAATATTTGATTGTAGTCCAAGAAACCATCCATGAGAAATAACAGTTCATGTCCCGCAGTGAGATCAACTAGTTGGTCAATGCCTGGTAGTGGGAAATCATCTTTGGGATAGGAAAGGTTGAGGTCATGG
Organism: Taxus chinensis; assembly: GCA_019776745.2. Taxonomy (NCBI): domain Eukaryota; kingdom Viridiplantae; phylum Streptophyta; class Pinopsida; order Cupressales; family Taxaceae; genus Taxus; species Taxus chinensis. The sequence continues at coordinate 446,362,646 of CM034154.1, forward strand.
AAATCCATGCAAATGTGGAGTCCCCCTATTGCCTTCATGATAAGAAGGATGTTAGAAATCCATTGGGGATAATCAATGGGTAGGATGAAGGAAACTGAGACAAGGCACTGAAGCTCTTCTTTGACCAGAAGAGCAATGCAAGGATGCATTTTCTGCAACTTTTGTTTGATGGGTTTTGGTATCAAGGAATGGTTACAATATTGTGAACCACAATTTTTGGGTCAATACTGGGGCATATCATCATAGGACTAGGAAAATGCGTTCCATGGTCCCAAAGGAAAGAGGTGAAGGCTTCATGTTCAGTAGCATCTAAAGATTGGCTGATCTTTAGAATGTGTGGGTTGTCCTAAGTATTAATTTTGATTTTGATGGTCGATTCATTCAACATGGTTTGCATCTCAGAGGGTAACGACCGATGAATATAAGAGTCTTCTGCACCAAGGTAGGTGATGATGGACTCATCATCCTAACATTGAACGACATTAATTGAAGGCATATCATCATCGATCATGTCAGGATATATGAATAGGAGAGAAGAGGGAGCCTCACCATCGTGTTGATAGTTCAGTAGTCCCAGGGAAATGGTGTTTAGGAAAAACATTTAGGAGGTATAGATTCAGGATCTATGGACTCCATATGTGAAGATGGTAATGTGGGTGAATGAGAGGGGGAAGATTTCTCATCTTGTATAAGGTCGATGCAAACCTTCTTGGCAGGTGGAGCATCAAAACCAATGCTACTACAGTCATTGTGTTTACAAGAGGTACAGGAGATGATAGTGTGGTGGCCTTGTTCATAAAAACCGAAGCCAAATCCTTTCCACATGCACCGGTGGAGGAAAGTGTGAGCAAAATGATAGTTAGTGAGGGAGTGTAGGTCGGATGAAAATGGTTGGGTTTGGGATGGAGGTTTGGGTTTATAGGTGGCCATATCAAGTCCCCCATATGTTAGGTTTGTGCGAATGTGGGGAGGGCCATAAGGGAAAATGTCACCGATGCGAATGTCATAACTGGGATGTTGATGTAGATTCCCATACTCTTGTGGGGTGAGGAAGGTATCAATATTATATAGGTGGTATTACCCCAGAGTGAGGCATTGAAAAACACCTTATAAGGGATCAGTAGTTGTTATGTGAGTAGTGGGTATGGATGGTTTGCTAGATGAAGGGGTGCCATCAGTAGAGCCTACAGTTTTAGTGGGGATAATAAGGTTAGATGCAACAAAAGTAGTGGAAATTTTGGTGGATGGGCTCATGGGTGAAGGTGAAATGGATGTGGTGGTGGATGCCTTAATCGGTATAAGCACATCATTGGGTCGATATAGCATGTTATAGGTCTTGAAAGGTGAGGGGTCAGTAGGGATTGTAATTATGTCCCTCATGTTCAAATTTGAGGCATCGACATAACGTCACAGGAACACAACCCATAGTACGGATCCCCCCTTCTAGGACATTAAAAATTTTCGGAATGGTGCAGGGACCTACGCGGACATGGAGAACAACGGTACCTAGGGTAGAGGTCATAGTGTCATTGAAGGAACGCAACATAATAAGGTTACCATGCATGTAATTGACAAGTATTTGCATTTGGTCATACGCAGGAGAGGAGATTATATTAATGCTAGCACCACCATCGATCATAATGCATCATATGCATATATTATCGATGAAGACGAAGATGAAAATAGCAGGGTTAGGGTCATCAGACTTGAAGGGAGCGATCACTTCATCGGAAAATATGAGGGCGGTCATGTGGCGAGTGGGTGGAGGTGTAGAGGAAGGCGAAGACCTAGTGAGAGAGGCTACATGGTGAGGGGTAATGATGGAGGCTAGAGGTGTGGGGTCATTTGCTAAGACTTCAAAAGATTGAAAGAACTCCATGAGGGCTTGATGATGTGACTTTGAGGTTTGGACAAGGTCATACAAAGACATTTTAAGGGGGGATTGGTTTAGTTGTTTTGGCATTGTGTGATGTCTTATCCCATCGGAAATGGGGTATGTAGGACCTCGAATAATAACTTTGGGTGTGGGTACGGATGGTATATTGGGTACAAGGTTGGTTTATGGGACACTTTCTTTCTCTTTTCCTTTGTCTTTATGAGCACAAGTGACAATGTTAATCATGTTAATATGAGGAGAGGTGGATGAAGAGGGTGGGTTGTGAGAAGGTATAACGGCATGAGGGCAAAAACCCCTAGTGGGGGAGAAAATCCTTGTGAAGTGAGCTCAGGGTGCAACATTGGAATTTGGGGGGTGGTTTGGCTGACTCTCTTATACAAACCATGTTAATTTTGAATCTTGGGGATGGATCCAAGAGTTGTGGGGGTGGAGATCTTGGTTGCTGAGTAGGTGACGGGAGAGGATCTGTGGAAATTGGTGAAGGTGAAATGGGGTCCTCATCAAGAAGATCATCATCGTCAAATAGGTATTAGGTCTTACAATTCTACGAGAGGTGGTTTCAGGAGGACATAATTAGACGAGAGCGGTTTTTAAATCCTTATAGTTCTCTACATCATGTCCCATCGTCAAAGTTTTCTTCAGGACACAATTCACAGCCTTACAATCGTTTACTGACACATTTAGGCACAAATTTTGGTTTTGTCAAACCCTTTTGGTTTGGGTTTGAGTGGGTCATAAGGTCTAAGGGGCGGTAATGTGATGATGGAAGTTTCGAGGATATTGGTTAAGATTTTGGCATAGAATCCCACTAGTGGATCAGAATGGGAGGTGAATGTGGGTTTGGGTGTAGGTATGGATGATTGTAGAGGAGGAGGTTTTACAATAGGGGGAGTAGGTTGGGGTACTAATTTCGTGTGTGGTGCGGTCTTAGGTGTTGGTCATATCTGCTTGGGTAGGGGCATGGTAGATAAACTGGAAATGGAAGGTTTTGTTGGTTTAACTACCTTATTGGAGGGTAGATAATTTTTTAGCTTTAGGTTGCATCTTTTTGGGAAAAGGAGATATGGGCGTATGATATGTGGAGGGAAAAGAAGATGGTGGAAGAGGGTGGGTTACCCACAGGGGTAACCGAGGTGCTATGGAGGTAAGTGGTGTGGGTTGGGAAGGAGGCGTGAGTAAAAGAGAAGGAAGTGTCATGGGTAGTGAAGAAGTTATTAAAGGTATTGGAGGTATGGGTGGTAAGAAGGTTAAAGGTGAGGGTGAAGGTTGTGTGGGTCAGTTGGGTATATAAGAGACTCATGATAAGGAAACAGGCTACTGGGTTCTTGGTTTGTTGGTGGACTGGGGTTTCTTGGCTAGGGTCAAGGGGCAAGGTACTAGGATGGACGGAATGGGTGAAGGTGATAAGGGCATGGTAGGAAAGGATGGGGTATGAGATTTAAGATATTGGATCCTCCTTTTAGGGGCCAGGGTAATTTTAGTGTCAATTTTTGAAGATGTGGCTAAATCTAATTTGATGGGAGGGTGAGTAGGGCTAGATGTCGGTATGACCCCCAAGGTATGGATAGGTTTAGGTAAGGGTGACGATATAGGTGAGGGTAGGTGTTTGGATGTAGATGTATATTAAGTCATGGGAAGATGTGTGAGTTGGGCTAGGGGTGGTGACATGGAAGGTGTTGTAATATTTGTGATTGTGTTTGGTTTGGTTTCCCAAAACACTTTTGGATAGATAGTGGAGGTGTCAATAGGGGACAACTACATTTGTGTTGAAACAAGAAGTAGAAGGCATCCCCAAAGTAAGGCTCTATCAACATATTCTAGGTTATCATCCAAGCGTGGGAATGATACTGACGTAGGAGGTGTCGATGTGGATTGAGTGGCAATCCTCATAAAATGTGTTTAAGATAAAGGTAAATGGTTAACCTTAGACTTTGTGGGTAAGAGAGCTAAAAGTAGATCAGTAGGATCTTAAAGGTCTAATGGTGAATGATCATCTATAAGCAGAGGTACTTTTATAGTATCTTCCATGAGTATAGGAGAGGATGGGCCAGCTGAAGTGGACTCTCCTTGTGTTGGTGTAGGCGGTGGACCTGCATCTTCTATGAGTAGGAGAGGTTCCACTAAAAACTACTCAGAATTTTGAGGGGTCAAAGGTGGCATGCTAATTATAGGCTCTTCCACGGGTGAAGGGGAACAAGAAGGGGGTTCCTCTATGGGTAGAGGAGTAGATGAAATAGATTTTGGTGTAGTAGGGGAGCGCAGGCTAAGATTTCATCTATAAAAGGAACATGAGGCAACTAGGAAGAAAATGGTGTGTCATTGAAAATAGTGTGGACCTCGCGGACATTTCCATCATTGTTTGAGGTATCACCAACTTGGTTGGAAGATGGGGCATGATTAGGGAGTGGTTTCTTGAAGATATGTAGGTTTTTGTTTAGGGTGCATTTGGGCTATCTAAGACTACATCTCCATTTTCCAACATTTCTTAGACAATATCCTTGAAGGTGATGCAATTATTATTACTATGACCTTTGACACGATGATAGTTTCAAAATTCATGTTTTGTATACCATGTGGGAATGGGTCATTCAGGGTTAAAACCAGTATGTGGTTTTATAGGTTGAAGGCTAATGGCACTAGCTTTCACAAGTTTTTCCAACTCATAAGAATAAAATTCTCCTATGGAAGTGTACTTTTGTTATTCCTATCTGAACTAGAAAGCTTGGATAGGAGAGAGATTAGAAGGGGGCTCGGATGGCTTTGATTGATAAGGGGGACTAGCCTTGAGAAATACGACATTAGCAGAACCTTTGGGATTTTAATAGTTGTTTTGGGGTTTCAAATACGAATAAGTATCATTTGATTTGAATGCAATGTTCTTGTTACGAAGTTGAATCTTATTTTCTTCAATAGCATGAATTCCCAATTTCCATGCCATGGTGAATGCCTCATCCAAAGTGTGAAAGGTTTGCACCTTGCAGGGTTGGTGAGATGTATCTAGTGCAAGCCTGAGTAAAAAACTCTATGAGTTCAATTTGAGGTAGTTGAAATGTGATTTTATTGATTATGTTGCGCCAACGAGTGACAAAGTCAGCGATAGACTCATTGTCATACTGATGAGTGGAATAAAGATCAATCATGGTAACCTTCTTAACAATATTAATCGAGAAGTGGTCTAAGAAGGCCTGGACTACTTGATTGAACAAGTAGATGGAATGTCTTGGTAGCCCACTATACCAGTATCAAAAGTAAAGCATCATCATGGGAAATTAGATAACACCCATGTTTAAAGGATCGTAAATGTTGTTGTGGATCCTCTTTGTTATTTAAGCGGTTAAACTTTGGCATTTCCCAATGTATAGGATATGGTCGAATAGGAATGGATGGGTGAATAGGCTCATTAGAAATTTTGTTATAGGTGAGGGAATTACGTGAGCAAGAAACTGAAGCTTCCAGTTTCTACATCTTTTCCATCATCAACTTGACGAGGTCAGTGGTAGGTTGTGATGGGGAGACACCTCTTATGGCATAAAGGGGTGGATATTGAACCTGATAGGGAGGTTGAGAATAGGGAACCGACATATGAGGCACATATCCAGAATGGGTGATAAACAAGATAGGGGGTTGTTGATAGTAGGTGTATGTAGGTGGATGGTCATCGTGACTCTGGTAGCGATTGGTGGTAGTGTTTTTGGGAAGGAGAGGATAAGATTTTGGAATAAAGTAGGGGTTACCAACACCATGGGTGGTTGTGTTGGAATGTGTGTTTATGAGATAATGGGTGTGGACTATGTTATGGTCTGGGTGGTCAATGAGGGGACAACAGATATGATAGGTACAAGTGAAACTGTAGACACAACACTCATGGTGGGTATGGGGCCTAGCTATGAAACTACCAGGGGTGAAGGAGGTGAGGGTAATGCCACATTATTAGGGGATGATGCAGTAGCAAAAATAAGGGTAGGAGAGATGGACACTGACATTTCGTATATTAACTGACCTGAGAAGTCCTCAGGTGGAAGAATGTGAAAGGTAGAACTATAAGGCCATAGGATTTTGATCAAGGAGTCATGCAAACTCTTTGTCACCTATAGAAATGTTGGTGGGTAAGCTTAGATCCATGGGTGACGGGACGGAAGGCAGTGAGGAACTAGGTGGGAGTGGTTGACGACTAGCGTGGAATACGAGGGCATTAGTCTAACTGCGAGTCAGCACCATGGTGAACAAGTTCTGACTTCGTAAGACTATATTTTGTAGATGACATAGAAAACAATAGAAACAGAGAATAATGGGGGATTTGGGATGTGAATCTGATCAAGGTCTTGGATTTTGAAAATCAAACACACAGGCAACCGAAGATGCTCAAGGTTGATCAATGACGGTTGAGGTAAAGCACCAACGATGGTTCAGGTTGATTAGTGACAGTTGAGAGAAAGTTGATGATGGTCAGGTTGGCCAGTGGACAGTTACTGAAATATATATCGGTCACTATGGAAGAAAACATGTCTTAAAGAATGAAATAGGAATGTTGGATATGTATTGAGAAAATTGGGTATGACAATAGGTATCAATAGGGGAGAAATATGATGGTGCCCTGAGGGCCAGAAATAGAATAGAAAGAGTGATGAAGGCTATTCTACGTAAAGTAAATCAAGAGCCAGAATTTGACACCGGTTAGGGTGTAACTGAAGACATTCAAATGTGAATCGGTGATGGTCACTAGACCGACATCGGTGACTGTGAAATTAGAAAGAAATGAAGAAAATGGGTTTTGTGAATTAAATTAAGTGAAGAATTAGAATCAGAAACCTGAGAATGAGGAGAAGGGGCCCTGACACACTTGGAAAAAAGTTAGAATACTCCAACTACGATGGTGGAGCATGTGCAAGAAAGAAGGAAAATGGAGAGGCATGGTCTAACACCTCAAGACACAAGTCAATAAGAATGCTAATAAAAAGCACGATCCCAACAGTGATTTTCTTGACGTTTGTTTAGATTATGCTATTTAGGACTAACTGTTTATATTTAGAATAGAATTTCTGGTGAGGAAGGCTTCCTACGAAGGAGGATATCTAAAAGGTGGGGTTTCAGGTATGTTATGGAGGGGGCGGGTTGTCCTCTGAGATGATGACTCGACAGAGGAAACGATATGTGGAGCACCTGCCAATTAGATCGTGTGATCACTGAAAAATATTATTGGGTAAGATGTTGTTTAAGAAAGATGTGTATATTTTTATTTTTTGCAAGTTTGGTAAGACACAGAGAGAGAAAAATGAGCTTTTTACGATTCTTTATGTCAACTATCAGCTGGGCATGACTTCCAACATATAGGTTTCCCTCAATTTTAATTTGAGATAACAATGCAAAAAATCATAATACAATGGAATTGTTTTAAACCCAAATCAAAGTGTGATATTCGATGTAACAAGTGATGAATAGGAAGAGGGATGCTCTTTCACTAATGCAATGCAAAAGAAAGGAAGATATTTTCTTTTTAAAGCACCAAAAATATGATTTTTTTTAGATAATAGAAGGAAGGAGAATGATTCCAAAGAATAAAATTAATGTGGAAGCTCTTCGAAGGAAAAAAACACACAAATTTCACCTAGGAATGAATAAATGCAAAATAACCCTTGATGGGTCCCACCTGGTGTGCCAAAATGTTTCAACGTTTTCATTACGTTTTCAAAGTGAAGAAATAGATAAGGGTAAAGACCAAGGAGGAATATCTGTTAAATGTTGGTTGGTTGATGGTTGTTGCACGTGTTATGACTTCTTGATCCACAACTAAATGTGAGATATTCCTTTTGGCTAGGAGGAACTACCTGTAATAGAAAAAAAAAACACAAAAGATAGTTAAATGATATATGATAGTGGACTTCCTAGCATATGCTACTTCCAGGAAGTGTGATAATTCCTAGATGGCTGTTAATCCACTGTTTAAAAAAAGTTAATGTGAGAAATAAATAAATACCTATTGTAGTTGATATGATTTAGGTATTTCATTCAAGTACAATAAGAAAATCCATTCACAAGAAGCTAGGTTATAGTTAGATTTGAGAGGTGAGGTGTTTTTCAAGGTACTGGGACTGATCAAGGTCTAACTCTGGGTTATTTAGGTCAACTAGTAGGGTGATTATTGGGTTTGTTTTTTTCAAGGTGTAAAACACAGAGATCAACATCAGCTAAATGTGATCGATGTAGGTTTAGGTATAACTGACGGTGGTTGTGGGTAACCAGCGTCGGTATGGTCGAGATAAAAGAAACTCAAATAGATTAAATGGTAGGGGTGATCTGAGGTCAAATAAATTTTGGAAGGGTGAATGGGAATGTCTGTAGAGGTCTTAGGTATGCTCAGAACTATACAGCAGGTGAGGATAGGTGATTTGGTGATATGGGTGAAGGGATATTTGAGTTCATAGGAAAGTGGGTAACAAAGCAATAAGCATGCAAAGAATAGATTAATAACAGGAGTAATATAGATTACTAACTTAAATAATCCATATTGGCTAGGGCCATACTGTGTTAAGGATTTGATGGCTGAGTGGTGGAGGTGGTTCATAAGAGAATACGTCTATGGTACTGAGGCAGTGATTTCCCGGAGTGCTCCCATGAATGTAATGGCTCTATGATTGATCCTGCTAATGGTTCTAGATGTCTAGATGCGTAAAAGGATGCTTTTTTCTCTTTCTTATATCTCTGATCTCATTTCTTTCTCTCAGAATGTGCCAACCCAAAAACAAGGTTGTTTGGGTCAATAAATGGTAACTGGTGGTGGTTCTATGTTGACTGACATTAATTTAGGGTGACCAACATTGGTTTAGGCAGGATTCCCTAGATTTACTAAAATTGGTAGATATCACCTCTTTTATCTCAAATTCATTCCTTGATCCACAGATTTGGAATGGATGTTACGTTTTCATAAGCGGGAATGTGGTTAGGGAGATTTTAGGGATTGATTTTAGGGTTGGACCAAATCTTAGCTCATTAAGGTAAGTAAGATTAGGTCTTAGTTAGTTATGGAAACATGTCAAGAATAGGTATAGGGTGAGGTGGCTAGATGAGGCATCTAGGTGAGGTGGTAATTAGGTCAATTTATGTAACTAAATGATGAATATTGTGAGGATGGTTATTGATTTAATTTAATTAATTAAATTAATATTAATGTGGGGTGAAAGGGGCCATGGTTAGGTGAATATGTTTGCGTTTGTTATTTGACAAAGGACCAAGGGGAGTGTGACCCAATTTTGGTGTCTACACATCCTTCCACTCAAGGGTTAGTATACATTTTAACATATTATTCACATTGAAAAAAACCCTTTAAAATCACATATTTTTTTCGATCTCATCAAAAAATTGTCCAATCATACATCCATTGACTTGGTTCTTGTCTACCCAAGTCTCATACTTCACAACTTATCAAATATTTTGATTATCTCCCTTGAATTAGACCTTGTCCATCAAGTATCATAAATAAATACTTATTGAATCTTTAAATTCCCTTCATTGACTTGGACCTCATCTTCCCAAGTCTCATAAATCAAGACTCCTTGAATCTTTTGATTCACTCCATTAACTTTGATCCAGTCCACCCAATTCTAATAAGTTAGTACCACTAAATTTTTAGAAATATTTCTTGACGAGTCTATTACAAAATATCATCCACAAAATGTTAGACACATTAAAAATTATGAAAATAGAATAAAAATTCATATCCAACCCATCATTAAATAACTATTTGAACATCAAAAATGTAGAAGAAAAAATATATTCTTCCATAGGTTATCTTTGCACTAGGAAAGTTTGTTTACATGGCTAACTCATTTAACATAAAATTTTAATTATTTCATGCATTGGCATATATATTAATCCTATCATTATCACATCTTTACATTCTTCACCTCTCAGTAATAGGTTAAACTGGTTCCTATTCGAGCATTTTATGTTGCATCCTTGTTATGGTTTCTACCATTCTAGATCTTTTTACTTATGGTTTTGTCTCAAATATTACTGATGGAAACTCCTCCTTTCAAATAATTTCTTTATTTAATAAACATATCTCACTTCTTTACTCGTACCAATTGACCGTCCATCTTAGTATACCATGTTGAGCCCTTGTGTCCCACTAGCAGCATGAGGCTCATATTTAGAGGTAGAATGTTCCTTCCCAATGAGAACAATATTGAATTATAAAGAAAATAATAATATTAAATACAAATAGAATAAAAAATCAACCATTACAACCTTCTTCCTTCACATTCTTCAGTGATAAGCCCATACTTGTTATTATAATATTATATTGGGAATGAATATGGACATCCTTACTCACCTACATTTTTTCTTCAGTGTTGATCCCTTGTCTTTTATTGATGACATGGGGAAATATGTAGGGGGTATTTCAAAAAAAAAATTAACAAATAAAGTCTTCATAAAAAATTAATCAAAATTTTTTAATCCAAAACATCCTAAGAAGATGCTTATGTTAAGAGAGATAACAATTCCTTTAACTGGATCTTGTCAATCCGTAGGCCATCAACAGATCTATTCTAGTAAAAAAATATAAAGTGAAATCATCTTAGAATCAGTTAGATAACCTTGAATGGGGATGAGTTACATTTTTCTCACATAGATCATTGTTACACCTTGTGTTTTAGCATCAATCATGTTCATTTTCATATCATTATTTGACTAGTTCTTATGTCCTTTTTGGATCTCGGTGGTGAGCTCTCACATCTTCCTATTTATGTGGAATCATGAGTGGAGTGATACATCCTATAATTACATCATCTCAATTATTCCAATAGAATGAAATGCATACAATTTTTTGAACATGAGTTCAAACATTGCACCCTTTTACTAAGTCATAAATTCAAAAAACATTCAAATATGTTTCAAAATACTAGAAACATTCAAATATGTTTTTGAAATCCCAAAAATATTAAAATATGTTTCAAAATACCAAAAACAATCAAATATGTGTTCAAAATCTTGAAAACATTCAAATATATTTCAAAAATACAAAAATAATATAAAAATGTTCCAAAATAAAAAAATAGTATAAAACTAGGAAAAAACATTTGGAAAATGGTTGACCATATTTCAACAACTGAATAATATAGTTCAACAATTTTTCCATTTGAAATGGCTCCTCATGATCATTGCATATCATCTTTCCCTAGTCACTTTTATTTCCCAGGGTGTATATCTATGCTCGAGGAAATCAATCAATTACCCTTTCACAATATAAATTTTCTCTGGGCATACTTGGATATCACATTTTAATCAAATACAAATTAAACTTAAATGGGATCCAGCAAGAGTAATTTTTGGAGTATCTAATTATCACTCAACTCTTTAGCCTGATCCAATCCTCTCTTATTCTAAGCTATCACTTGGGGGAAGTCATATATTTCCAGTTCTTGTGTTTGGGATACATTATGAGTGTCATTAGACGTCATTGTTGAAAATTGTGTTGTATTGTTACGGTTTGTCAACATTGTGACAATGTTTTTGTTTTTTTTAGTTTGTTACTGTTAGTGCAAAATCACAGCACCCCCCAAATGAGTTGTGGATATAATTTTCTAAGGAAAACTCATTTGGTGTGATTGCACAACATTGAGCTTTCTTAAAGTGTGGGACCTTTACAAAATGGGAAATGCTCTCTAGAGAAGGTTGGTTCCTCTTCCTAAACTACCTGCCACAAGTTATTCTAGTGTAGCCAAGATAATCTAACCTAATATAACTTCCCAGGAGATAAGGGGGGGAAGAAAACAAGGAAAAACAGAGCCTAAATGTAAACGGTGATACAATAGAGAAGGAAACTGTTGATTATCTATCAGAACTGCCATGGACACAAAGAGAGGTGAGTAATGGAAGGATGGACAACTGTATCACAAACTAAAGATGGATTTCACACAAAAAATTTCCAAGACTCCATGAACACAGCTACAAAACCTGCAATGAACATCCAAACATGCAAAAATACCTGGAATGAAGAGAGGAAATAAGAAAACAACCAAAAAAAGAGCAAGGATGGACAAATGCATCATAAAACACATTTTTTATTGCTTCAGAAGTTTTCACAAAATCATCATTTCACGGGTAAGAGGTAAAAATTCCATTACAGAGTAGGGGAGGAGATTCAAACTCCAATTTCAACCCTGGGGAAGAAATTAAGGGAGAGGCAGAAAAGAAGGATGAACAACCCTTTACAAATGAGCCAAAACTGGCTTTTATCGCTTGAACAGAATGAAGAAAATGAGAAAACTTGGGAAAATTGATTTGAAACCTCAACCACCAACAATATCCATTTAATTGGCCTACAAAATGATGGGTTTCCATGAAAAATCCCATACTTCGAAGTACATTGCTTCGCAAAGCAAGAAAGAGGCCCATATTTCATTAATTTTGGTGGTTGGGGTCATTTTCTGTAACTTTTCTATGCCAAATACGTTTTCTTATTTTTCTCCCATGAATCTCAATCAAAATTTGAAATTGAAGGGTCCATCATGTGGATAATTTCAATAGCTTTATAATGACACCAAAATCGTGAAAATCCAAGCTCTGGTGCGAAAGATATGCCCCTCTGAATATTTAGGGGAAAAATGGTGAAATTAGGGTAAAATTTGGGTTCATGGGCCGAAATTTGAACCTTTTCCCTCTTTTTTCAAATTGGGAAATTTTTCCAAAAAATCCTCGCGCCCCACCAGCCCAATGACACGTGGCACCTTCTGGTTGATCTGCGGCTTCAAAACAACATTTTTCCCCTTTCCCAAAATTCTCCATGGCCCCATCGCTCCGAGACACATAGAATCTTTTTCTTAGTTCGGTGGGGATATGCTCCTATTTTTTCCTTTGACACATTTTGACAAAATGCCAAAAAAATTGAAGTCGTTCCACCTCCGGTACTGCTCCCTGACATGTGGCACATCCTAACTAGGTGCGGGCCTCAAACAATATATTTTCCTCTGTGGGCTTTCGGGCCAAGATTTTACCTTTGAGTTCTTTAGCCAAAAGGCTAAGTGCCAAAAATTTTCCCATATGTCCGCCTTGGTAAATTTTCCCTCCAAACTTCGTCGAGCCATAACTCAAAAAATACAAGGAGTTAGGAGGACTTCTTTACCTTTATGGAAAGGGGAAGACAAATCCTACCTAATGAAGCCATTTCCATAATCTTTTGAGTGATTACAATGTGTAAAAATTGAAGTTGAAGCACAAGGATGGAAAGAATGAAGGAAAGTTAGCCAAAATAAGCAAGGGGCTCATTTTGGATAATAATTTGGTGACTCAGAGGGGTCCTCTACCTTATAGATGAATGATCAGTAGCCTTTGAAGTATCCATTGGGCATGGAGTCAATCCTGATAACCAATTCTAATATGAACTATGAAAATATGACCTTTGAGCCACTTGGAAACCCATTGAAACTTGGATTTGATCTTCACCAAAATCCACTGAAATGGACTGTGCAAGAGAAACCAAAACAACACCAAAAACTATGTAAAAACTAAAAATCATACATGTTCCAAATGGAACATAAAGAGTGTGCAAAAGCACTTATTCTACTAAATGAAAACCTACCTACTCTACTCTAACTGGAAGCAAAGGTGGGCTAAACAAACCCTACAAATGGTTGTGTAAAATAGCTTCCTTTCTTCAAAATTGGAAGCCATGCAATTGATTTGGAGATGATCATGGCTGGTTGGATGAGTTGAAAATCAACAAGAAGTTGTTCTTCTACCCAAATTAGCAAGGTGTTAGCTGAAAGAAAATTAGATACCTCTTTTAGTTGCTCTGCATTTGGATTGTAGAGGTGTGGAAACTAATCCTTGGTACTTTCATGCTCATACTCATGCCCTGAAGCAAACATGATTGTTGGAAACTCCTCCTTTAGATTTAATGAAGCCAAGTACCTGATTAGGTAAGGTATGGTCCTTTGAATGTGCCCATTTCTTTGAATTTTAACTCCAAAAATTGAGTCTTCTTGTAGACCTTCCTTGATGGATGATGTAGAAGAGGTGATGGAATCCTCATGCTCTTTTCCTTCTTGTATGGTAGTATGGAACTCTTCTATAATATGCAGCTCATCATTATTGATTACAACATCTAATGAGGTTGCTTTTGCATTATTGTAACCTGTTGCAATAAATTGTTGCCTCTGGAGTTCCTCCATTGTAGCTTTTGGAAGATCAAATTCTACCAACTTTGATTCAAGAGGTATGTTGCAAACTACAGGCTGATGTCCTTGAATCCTCTCCTCCATGGCAGCAGATTCTTGTTGTTGAAGAGTGAATGATGAAGAAGAAAAAGTTGTAATTTCTATAGGCTCCTTCTCATCAAAACATTCTTCTAAGTCTGATGGAAAATAAAACTCTTCAATGTCCTACTGTAGCAAGGCCTCTCCCTTTTGTATGGTGACCTTCAAATCTGAAATTTTTTCACCATGTAGAGCTTCATCTTCGAACATGAAGCTTGTCAGCTTGAACTCATCCAAAAAATCAGATTTTTGGAGAGATGAAGTGGGGCAGAAATCTGCAACTTCTTGTGCAACATGCTCATGATTCAGTGCCTTTGAATTTTTTTTGGTCACCTCCATAATGGATTCATCAGTCAAATCAGGCCCTTTAAATGAAAGCAAAAAATATTCAATAATGATTCCTTCATCTAGTTCCAATTCTGATTTGATTTCTTCCAGTTGCTCTTCTTCAAAGGGACTTAGAGCTGATTGTTCTTCCTCCTTGTGTACTGGTTGTGTAGATTGGATTAGATCAGCATTTTCTTCAAATAAAGTGCCAACATGGACACTACACTTAGAACAAACAAAATGCTGGTCTTCTTGCTTCACTGCTGCTATAAAATCAGCCTTAGCCACCACTTCTTCAACTTTTACCTCCTCTGTAGGCTTAACCAGTAAGGGGATCTTTGTAATCCTAAATTTGGCAGCCCAACTCTTCAGATTGTCTATCATTTCATTCCTATTTGGCTCCTCTTCTTGTTGTTCTCCTTGATTGGATTTCTAATTTTCATCTTCCCAACATGGATTTTGGAATGCAAGAGGAGGGGTGGGTTGTGACTTAACTAGTTTTATAATTATTTGTGGTGGTGGAGGAGGTAGAACTTCTTTTTTCTTTTGAGGGGATGACTCTTTAGAAGGGAAAAGGAAAGAAGAATTGTGATGAGGTGGAAGACTAGGCGATGGAGAAATGAAATTAACACCTAGGGCAACATGGGCTGGATTTGGAATTTGGCATTCAAGATGAGATGGTGCTGCTTGAGGAATGGAAAGAGAAAAACTAGATGATGGTGTAGAACCTACCCATTGACAATGTTTCTCAACACCAAATTTATAGGCCTCTTCCTCTACTTTCCATTGTGCAAGTTGGGGCAGCATCTCCACCATGAAGTCCAACTTCTCATGAGGGCTGAAGTGTCTTGGAAAAGGGCCAACCCATGGACAAGGTGCCCTATAACCAATTCTAAAATCCTCCATTTGAGTTGTTGCTCTTGATTGCACCATGTCAATCTCCATTTTTTGAATTTTCTCCAATACACCAGCATCTTGCATTTGACTGCTATCATTGCATGCATACCCTTTCTCTTGATATGTTTCATAGCCAAACTGATTTTGGTATTGCTACTCATAGGGGTAGCCATGCTAATTTTGGATTTGATCAAAATGCTGATCTAAAAGATTTGAAAAACATTTTGGAGGTGGGAAACATTGCTGATGTTGTAGATGTGAATTCCATGATGGAAATGAAGTCATGATTACACAACTTCATGGAATGAAAGAAGAATGAAGAGATGGAATGAAATAAAATGAATGGAAAGAAGGTATACAACTTCAGAGATGGGTTGCTGACTATATGGGGTCACTAGATGTGCTTGAGAATGCCTCCAAAAGATGAAATATTCATAGGAACACACTAACCTTGCAAAAGATGAAGCAGAAGACCTCTAAGGTCCCACCGGGAATCCAAAAACTATTAGTGCAAAATTACAGCACCCCCAAATGAGTTATGTATCTACTTTTCTAAGGAAAACCCATTTGGTGTGATTGCACAACATTGAGATTTCCCAAAGTGTGGGACCTTTACAAAATGGGAAAATATCTCTAGAGAAGGTTGGTTCCTCTTCCTAAACTACCTGCCACAAGTTATTCCAGTGCAGGAAAGATAATCTAACCTGATATAACTTCCAAGGAGACAAGTAGGGGAAGAAAAAAAGGAAAAACAAAGCCTACACTAAAATGGTGATACACTAGAGAAGGAAAATGTTGATTATCTATCAAAACTACCATGGAAACAAAAAGAGGTGAGCAATGGAAGGATGGAAAAGTGCATCACAGACCAAAGATGGATTTCACACAAAAAATGTTCCAAGACTCCATGAACACAGCTCCAAAACCTGTAATGAACATCCAATCATGCACAAATACCTGCAATGAAGAGAGGCAAGAAGAAAACCAAAAAAATGAACAAGGATGGACAAATGCATCACAAAACAAGTTTTTTATTTCTCCAAAAGTTTGCACAGAATCATCATTTAACGGGTAAGAGGAAAAAATTCCATTACAGAGTAGGGGAGGAGGTTAAAAATCCATTTTCGACCCTAGGGAATAAAATAAGGGAGAGGCAGAGAAGAAGGATGAACAACCCTTTACAAATGAGCCAAAACTAGCTTTTATCACTCGAACAAAATGAAGAAAATGAGAAAACATGGGAAAATTGATTTGAAAACTCAACCACCAACAATATCCATTTAATTAGCCTACAAAATGATGGGTTTCCATGAAAAATCCCATACTTCGAAGTACATTTATTCACAAAGCAAGAAAGAGGCCCATACTTCATTAATTTCGGTGGTTGGGGTCGTTTTCTGTAACTTTTCCATGCCATAGAAGTTTAACCATTTTTCTCCCAAAAATATCCATAAATATTTTAAATTGAAGGTTCCATCATGTGGATAATTTCAACATCTTTCCAATGACACCAAAATCATGAAAATTTGAGCTTTGGTGTGAAAGATATACCCCTCTGAATATTTAGGGAAAAAATGGTGAAATTAGGGCAAAAATCAGGTTTGCAGGCCAAAATTTGAACTTTTTCCCTCTTTTTTCGAATTGGGAATTTTTTCCAAAAAATCTCCACTCCCTGCTAGCCCGATGACACGTGGTGCCTTCTGGTTGATCCGCGGCTTCAAAACAACATTTCCCCCCTTTTGTGAAAATGGGAAATTTTCCTTAAATTCTCTACGGCCCTGCGGCTTTGAGACACGTGGCATCTTTTTCTTAGCTTGGCAGGGATGCACTCCTATTTTTTCCTTTGACACATTTTGACAAAACACCAAAAAATTGAAGTCCTTCCACCCCCGCCACTCCGCCCTGACATGTGGCGCATCCTGAGTAGGCGCGGGCCTCAAACAATATATTTTCCTCTACGGGATTTCAGGCCGAGATTTTACCTTTGAGTTTTTTAGCCAAAAGGATAAGTGCCAAAAATTTTCCCGTAGGTCCACCTTGGAAAATTTTCCCTCCAAACTCTGTCGAGCCATAACTCAAAAAATACAAGGAGTTAGAAGGACTTCTTTACCTTTCTAGAAAGGGGAAGAAAAATCCAACTTGATGAATCCATTTCCATAATCTTTTGAGTGATTGCAATGTGTAAAAATTGAATTTGAAGCAAAAGGAAGGAAATAATGAAGCCAAGTTAGCCAAAATAAGTAGGGGGCTCATTTTGGATAACATTTTATTTGTATTTTGTTATTGTAGACATGTTAAAGGAAAATTATTTATATCCTATGTAACATATAACTTTGGTGTATCTCCTTCCAATTCATATTGGGTTTATTTGACATGCTTGTTTTATGCTTTCAACAACATCATTTATCCATGATAAATCAAGTGTAACAAAAATTCCCCTCCTCTTTCTCTGAATAAATTTTTTCTAAGAATTTGTAAGACCATCAAAAAATCATATATTCAATTTTTTTGTAAAAAATCATAAGAATTATTAGAAATTTCAACCAACATTAACTTATCACAAAAATCTAACAATTGGAAAACCCATGAAGATGATATTTCAACACAATCTTGATAAACTCATACCTTTATCTACTACCCTAGTGAGTGTTACAATCTTATGACTATCACTACACTTTCTTCCCTTTGCATGATTACTAACTCTTCTTGGGGTAAGTCACACAATTGTTTTTCCTTTGACATATAACTTCACTTAGGGAAATTTCTCTTAGATCAATTCACAAAACAGACCCAACAAGAGTATATTTTGGAGTATCTAAGCATTACTCCACTCTTGAGTCTAATCATATTTCCAAGTATTTCATAATTTTAGTGCTTGGGGGAATTCACATCTAATTAATCATCATCGTGGCATGTATTATGAGCATAGTTAATTTTATTCTTTTCAAAGTTGTGTTGCATTGATGATATTTTCTTTCTTGACCAATTACATGTATTATGTCACCATCTTGGCTTCTTCATAGCCATGGTGCATACTTTTGTGGCATATATTGGGTCTATTTTTCCTTTTTATATTTTCTTTATTTTTTGTGTATTTTTTTACATGTATTTGGGTTACACATCACAATTATTTCATAATCCTGGTGATACTCTAGTGTGTAACAACTAAATAAGGTTTGTCTAAATTTTAATCTCCAAATGACGCTCATACTACGAACATAGTCCTTACCATTGTTGGCCATTGTTTCTTATTGTTGTCATTGATTTCAAATAGATTTAAATAAAATGGTTTCATGGTTTCTTATGAGTCTCCATGAGGTGTAATTCAAGGTCAAACATGAAGGTTGATTGTTTGTGTCTTGGTTTGGTGAAGTTGTTATGGTGTCTAGGCATAGTTTTAGGAATGATGGAAGAATGGATGGTAATTGTATGAGTTAAAAATGTTAGTATGAGTTCCATCATGGTACAAGATGTGTGTAAGAGGTTTTCAAGTGTCTTCATTCAGTCATCATGGTCAATTCATTGATTGACATGGATGAGTTAGGTTATTATAGGCCTATTCGTAGACCTAGAGCATGGTGCATGGTATGGAGGTATAAGTTTTAGAGCATATCATTATTTTTGAAGCATGGTGATAACATGGTGATGTTTCATATGAGGTTTATCATGTGTTTTATATCAATTCTTGGAGGTTTGATGATGTTTCATGGTCCTTAAGAAGAAAGAAGGTGAAGACAAAATAATTTATCATGGGTAATTAATTTTGGTTAGAGCATTTCAGAAGTGTTTGAGTAAATTGGTGATTTTTTTCTGTTATAAGATGTTTTCATGATGCCTCATGACAAGTTTCAGGTCAAAATTGTGAATAAAAGGCAAATTATGAATTTTTTGGTAAAATCGAGTTGAGAAGAAGCAAAATCTAGTTCGAATTGGCAACTTTAGATGTCCGTCTACTCTCATACACTTTTCATGGGACTTAGAGTTTTTATGGGATGATTTTCCATTAAGATAAAAAAAAAATTCAAAAATAATGAATTGGTTTTATTGTCATACTTTTATGAACAATCATTAAGAAGATAAGTTTCTTTAAAACCCTAGCAAAACCCTCCATCTATAGCGACTTGAGAGATTTGAATTTTTTGGTCTTAAAATTATGTTGAAAATAAAATGTGATGGTTTTGGATTTTAAATTATTCCTCCAAGATCATTTTTGTGGTGGTTTGGTTTTCTAGCTATTTTGGAAGAGAGAGAAAAACCCTATTTATTAGGGTTTTTTACAGTTTCAGAGCTGAGATGGAAGCTTCAAGATGAAATTGATTTATTCTAGAATCCTTGGGAGATGTTCTACATATCCATGAAACTATTCAGGTAGTTATAGTAGATAAAATGGAAGATATAGGTCCTCAAAGTAAGCCTACATATTTTTTCCTTAAGGGTTAAAATTCTAAGTCTTGTGGTTTGAAGCGAGTTTGATGAAATTACATAATAGAACAATTGTTTTTTAGCATGGAAAGTTTATAGATTACTAGCATGATGTTTTGAAGTGATTTATTTATCTAGAAAGGTGATTTTTTTTTCAATCCCTAATGTCCTAATTTTCCATAGTTGTATTCTTAAGAAGGTTTGAAGGAACATGTGTATTGTATCATATTTATCTATGTGACATATGTTTCTTAGTGCTTTTACATGTTGGCACTAGTTCTCTTCATGTTTTCCAGGTTTTGGTTGATTTTGGAAGTGAATTTGAATATTTTGGAGATATTTTATCTCAATGGTTCTTTGACGTAGAGTAAACACAATTATTCAAGTACACAACTAATCAAAAGTTACAACAATCAACCTTCCACCCTACTCTACAATGGAGGATCAAATAAAAGCCTAAAAAGGCTTAAAATTACACAAACGAATAAATACCATCTAAAATTTCTTAATAAAATTTAAATCTTGATTCAACAACTCATTTCACAACTAATCATCTCTTCTAAGTGATTCATAATGAAAGAAAAACAATCCTCTTATCTCAACTCGGCACATGGCCAAATTCTAGCTCTCTAGCTCTTGTCCAAGAATACAAATTTTGATCCTTTTATTAATATATGCTTCATAGGCCTTATCCCCTATTTTAAAACTTAAAAAAAACTTAATTCAATAATCAAAATCATTCAAAATTTCCTAAATCATCAATCTTCCCTTCTTGACCCAAAATTGCTTACTAGGTGCTCTAAAGCAAGGCATTCATGCATGGAGACTTATAGAGCTACCTATAAAGTTTTATAAAATTAATTTTTTATATTTTATCACCCCTAAGGTTTATGTAAAATTTCAGGACCCAAATATTTTTTTTACTCTTTTTATCTCACCTTTTAAATTTTTGTTCTCAAAGGCTTAACTAGCTTAGGACAGTCCTAAAACCTTCATATACTCTCTTCCACATGGAATAAAGACATAAATAAATATATTTATGACACATTAATTATTTATTTAAGCCTAATAAGTTTTAATTTTATACTCTTTAGCTTTCACACCCTTCCTTTGTAAACTTACCCTCTTTACTAGCCTTTAGACTGTGTTTGATGGCCTCCTTCTAGACTGGTAATAATATCTTAAATTTTAACCACTGAAATCCAAACTTTATTTTTTTTATATCCTAAAGGACTTGCTAATGATTATTTCTACCAAATTTTAGAGAAAAAATCAATGATCTTGGCCTTCAACCATCAAGCCCTAGCACTATTCTGAGTGAGGGTTCCTAGAAACCCAAGAGGAGTATTTTTGGTATCACTTTATTGAAACTTCGAGTTAGGGCTTGAAATTTTTCACCAAGGTCTGTATTAACATCCTATAAAATTATTTATTACCACAAAAGTGATAAGAGTACATGAATTCCATTTTCAAATAGTTTTTCTCACTGTTAAAATAGGTTAAACATAACTATAAAGACTATACTTTTGGTGTATTTCACCTTATTTGAACAATACAAGGTCCCTAATTACTCAATACACTATTTCAGGTTAAAATGTATATTTTCCAATGTTAAACCTTCACAGCACAAGTTATATATCCCTATGACATTTTTTGAAGGAATTTCAATCCACTTTCTTGAATTTAATTCCCTTGTTCATACTGTCAAACTTAGATTTACAGTCAAGAATGTATAATCACTCATATACAAGAGTATTTAAATTATTACAAATCATAACATTCCTTAAAATTGAATCTATTTGAATATAAAATCCTCAAACACTTTCACTCCACAACTCTTTTGATCACTTTTACCTTTCTTCATTTTATTTCACTCAGTCATATACTTCTTCACATCTTTATAAACCCATGCAAGCCGCAAGATACCTTTATAAACATTTATGCACTCTTTTTCAAGTATTCATTATGAAATTAAATCTTGAAAAATCATTTCATATGGTACTTAAAAACCCTCATACAATTTTTTTAGTAAAACAAATCTCTTAATTGAAATACCACACTCTTCCACATAGCTTCTTGAGTCATTTTGGCTATGATAAAAAGACTCCAACACCAAAAATAGCTAATCTCCTTTCCCTTATTCGAGTTCTCATCTTTTTCAATCAAATGAAAAGGTAGTTTCACTACTCACCACCTATATTTGTATCTATGGTCAAGATATCTTAACCCAAATGTGAATACACCTCATTTACCCCTCATAACATCTTAAATGAGCTATTAGAAACATTAATATCCCTTTCACCTCACATTTTACCTTTTATTTTAAACTTAATAATTAAAATTTTCAAATACAACATTTCGAGGGAAACTCATAATTTTGAATTTACATTGCAACATGGGTCCAAGAGGACTCAAAACATCCTAAGTAAACTTAAATGACTCTCTAATACCTACATCAAACCAAAAACCTTGTTTTATTCCTTGAGACAATTGATGCTCCTGCATCATACTTCTAAGGTGGAAGAGATTTTTTTCTAGCACAAAGAAATTTCCTTCTTTTTATTCTTCCAATTGTATTTTCTTCTTGATTTCTTCTTTCTTTTAGCCAAGTCTTCTTCATCTTCTTGTTTTCTTTGTCTTTCACCTTTCTCTTATTTCTTCTTCTTTCTTTGGATCTCTTGATTGACACTAGTCTTATCCATATTAATCTTGTGAGCTCTCTTAAGAGCTTATTCTTCAATTTCTTTCAATTATCTGTCAATTATACCTACACATTCACATTCAAAGCAAATATTAGATATAAAGTTTGAAGACTTTTAAGTCTCCACCACTTCCTTTTGTTCATCATCTAGTTTCTCCATCTTGGAATCAACCTCAAACATTGATTTTCCTTCACTTTCCTCTTTACTTTCACCTTCAAATGTTGATCCTCATCTTCAAATTTTGTACAACCATCATAATACTCTTCTTCATCTTCACTTTCTTTCTCATTTTTCAAAAATATTCATTTTCTTCATCCTTTAGGCAAGCTAAGAATCTCACTATGACTTCCTCTTCATTGATATTATGAACCTCTTCATAAACCACTCCTTTGAGGTCCCCGTTCTCATGTTTTCTCACTTTCCTCAACTTCTTTTCCTCTTCTCTAATCATATTTTTTAGTTGTACTCTTTGTATTTTCCTCACAAGCAGTTCTATAGGCCACTTTATCTTCTTTCTCATCACAAATTCAACCTCACCAGATTCCTCCATCATATTCTCATCTCTCAAAAAGTCTTTTAACTTCTCCACATCCTTTCTTAGCTCTTTCTACTCTTGTTCCATCCATTCTTTATGCTTTATTTCTTTATCTTTCCTCTTTTACTCTCTTTTCTTTCTGTCTCTCTCATCTTTCTTCTTTCTTTGGCTTGTCAACAACACAAAATCCTTTATCAAACCTTCCTTTTCCATTTCCTCTCTTTATTTATTCTCTTTTCTTAATCACGTAGATATTTCTCTTTGCTTAACTCTTCATCCAAAAACTATCATAATTCATTCATATACACTTACAAAAGTTATTCAAAAAAATTTAAATTTCAAGCTTCATCAAATACCATTTCTCTGATACCAAATGATGTAGATTAAATACAATTCTTCAAGTATATAACTGATCAAAAGTTACAAAAATCAACCTTTCACCCTACTCTGTAATGGAGGATCAGATACAAGCCTAAAAAGGATTAAAATTACAAAAACTAATAAATACCAACAAAAATATCTTAATAAACTTTAAATCTTGATTCAAAAACTCATTTCACAGATAACAATCTCTTTGAAGTGATTCATAATGAAACAAAAATAGTCCTCTTATCTCAACTCACCACATGGCCAACTTCTAGCTCTCTAGCTCTTGTCTAAGAATGAAAACTTTGATTCTTTGCTTAATCTATGCTTCATATTCCTCCCCCTATGTTTGAAAACCTAAAAAAGAATTAATTTAATCATCAAATCATTCAGAATGTCTTAAATAAGCAATCTTCCCTTCTTGACCCAAAATTGCTTACTAGGTGCTCTAAAACAAGAAATTCATGCATGGATACTTATAGAGATAACCATAAAGTATTATAAACTTAATTTGTTCTCTTTTATCACCCCTAAAGTGTATGTAAAATTTTAGGAAACAACTCTTTTATTTAATCCTTTTATCTCACCTTTTCAATTTTTTCTCTCAAAGGCTTAACTAACTTAGGACAGTCCTACAAAATTCATAACTTCACTTCCACATGGAATAAAGACATTAAATAAATATTTTTTAGTAAAAATTAATGAGGTACTTAATCCTTATAAGTTTCAAGTTTATACTCTTAAGATGTCACACATTCCTTTGGAAAATTACCCTCTTTACTAGCCTTTAGACTGCGTTTGATGACCTCCTTCCGGACTATTAAGAATATCTTAAATTTTAACCACTAAAATCAATTTTTTTTTTTTTATATCCTAAAGGACTCACTCAGGGTTATTTATACCAAATTTTAGAGAAAAAATCGATGATCTTGGCCTTCAACCATTAAGCCCTAGCACTGTCCTGAGTGAGGGTTCCTAGAAACCCGAGAGGAGTATTTTTGGTATAAATTTCTTAAAACTTCCAGTTAGGTCCTTAAATATTTCACCAAGGTCTGTAATAATATCCTATACAAGTATTTATTACCAGAAAAGTGATATGAGCACGTGAATTCTCTTTTCAAATAATTTTTCTCATTGTTAAAACATGGTATACATAACTATGAAGACTGTACTTTTTTTTAATTTAACTTTATTTGAACAATAAAAGGCATCTAATGAATAAATACGCTCTTGTATGTTAAAATTTATATTTTATAATGTTCAAATTCACAAAAAAATCTATTTATCCCTATCTCATTTGTTTAAGGATTGTCAATGTCGTTTCTCAATTTAAATTCCTTATTCATATTGTCAAACTCAGATTTACAGTCAAGAATATATAATCACTCATATACAAGAGTATTGAAATTAGTAAAAACCCTAAAATTCCATAAAATTAAATCTATTTTAATATCAGATCCTCAAACAATATTACTCCATAACTCTTTTTATCATTCAATGATATAAGTAATTCTTACCTTCAAACAATTTTATGTCTCTAATTAGCAATTGTACCTTTCTTCATTATATTTGACTCAGTCATATACTTCTTCACATCTTCATAAACCTGTGAAAGCCTCAAAAAACCTTCTAAAACATTAATGCACTTTTTTTCAAGTATTCGTTATGCAATAAACTCTTGAACAATCATTTCCTATGGTACATAAAACCCTCATACACAACTTGTAGTAAAAATAAGCTCTATATTGAAATACCACACTCTCCACAAAAATTCTTGATACATTTTTTCTCTGAGAAAAAGACTCCAACACAAAAAATAACTAATCCCCTTTCCCTCATTCGAATTCTCATCTTTTTCAATCAAATGAAAAGGTAGTTCCACAAGTAACCACCTATAGTTGTGTCTATGGTAAAGATAACTTAACCCAAAGATGAAGACACATAATTTACCCCTCATGAGGTCTTAAATGACCTATTAGAAACATTAATATCCCTTTCACCTCACATTTGACCTTTTATTTTAAACTTAATAATTCAAATTTTCAAATACAAAATTTGGAGGAGAACTCATAATTTTTAATTTAAATTACAACAAAGGTCCTTGAGGACTCAACAAATCCTAAGTAAACTTAAATAACTATCTTAAACCTACATAAAACCAAAAACCTTGTTTTATTCCTCTTGCAAATTGATGCTCAGGCATCATTCTTGAGTCTTAGAATCTTGAATTTGTAGTTTTAGAGATTGGCTTGGTTGAAGGTGTTCCACTATGAGTTGGAAGATAAAATGAGTTGTTATTGAAACTAGATTCAGATAAATTTCTAATGGTATTTTTTTGTGTCTTGATGAGGTATTTTGATATGTGAACCAACACTACTTTGAAAACCTAGTTTTTAGATATTGAAGATAGTTTGGAGAAGTTACAAAGATTGAGTTGTTTGGAGGTCTTCGACTATTAGTTGGAGGAAAATGTGAGTTTCTTCATAAACTAAAATTAAATACATTTCCAATGGTACATTACTTGATCCTTGATGATGATATTTTCTATGTGAATAAATGGTCATTCTTTAGGACTATTTTCTAGGTGCTTAAAGACGTAGTGGGGTTTGCTTGCTTCTTAGCATAATTCATGATGTTTTGAGCTGATGAAGAGGTTATTGGGATTGTGTAATATTTTTAGATAATTTCATTAAGTTTCATGCTGATTTTTAAGCCTTGAAAAAGTTGTTAGAAGACCTTGGAGCTGTTGGAGCATTTACTAGATCTTGGAGTGTTTGTTTTGACCTTGTTTGGGAAGCCTTGCGTCTGTTGGGGATGTCTTGACCCCTTCCAACCTACTTGGGTCATTTGAGTTGATTTATATGATGTTATTATTATTTTTTTGAGTTTTTATGACCAACTTACTTAGTCATGGCTGACCTATGATTTTTTTTTATCTTGTGTTGTGTATATAAGCAAGTGGAATGAGTCATTTGTGACTAGTTATGCCAATGGGGATGTGAGTGGCCTAGAAGAGAAGGAATAAGATATTAGATGGGTTAAGAATAGAGATAATAAGAGTGAGGAATACTTAAAGAATATTAAGGATCAGATGTACAATGTGACTTGATATTTTCATCCCATGAAGAAGAGAGATTGAGAGAGTTAGGAGAGAGATTGTCTTGATGAGGGTTTGGTGTGTTTGGAGATGAACTTGGATCACAATCAGTTGTGAGATTATCATATCATCTGTGGTAATCCATTTTCAAAATCCCTTATAATGTGTAATATTCATAGGAGTCATTTTTTTTAGTCATATCAGAACAGGTTTAGGGGCGGGTTCTCCTTCTGAAGTGGGTGCTTCACTAAAAATAACTTACAAGATGCATAATATTATCACAAGTACTTACTTTGTGTTATATAAAATAAGATTTCAGTGGGTTTTCTTCCCCTTGATGGTTTCCCACAGATATCTTCTATTATGTTATCTCTCTTTTGACTCTTGCACTTGGAAGTGTATAATACACACATAATAAGCTCACATGGTTCATGGATGATTGAATGAATAGTTTGAATGCTAGATGTATGTTTTGGCAAGTGAAATGAAATTATTATGGGACTAATTCACCACTTCTCAGTCCATTGTGCTTCTAATACCCATACTTTTCAAAATACCTTACTTTTTTCCTATCAAGAGGCTTCCCACCACCTTAATGCATCACACACCCACTTGAGGGGGAATTCCCTTGCTATCCTACTCACTAGGAAATCTAAATGCTTCACTAGGGAAAATATAAACCTCTACCTTGCTTTCTTTTTCTTCCATTCATCGATCTACATATTTCTACTATCTTTAAAATGCTATTACTTTATAAGAACACTTTAAAGAGGAGAAAATGAAGACACCCTAAAATTAAATACATATTCACATACATGTTTCCATCTTATCCTAATTCATATCCCCTTACGATTGATTAATCAAATTAATTAATCATCCACCCCTTGGGATTAATTAAATTATTTTCTAATCATCACCTTAGCTAATTTAATTATCATTTATTAAATAAATGGTAAATTAATCATCTTAAATATTGTAGTTAATTAAATTAGTTCTTTAATTAGGAAAATACACCTATTTTCCTAGTCAACTACCACTTATGTTCCATTTAGACTTCACTTGGACTTGATTTCACCATCCCATTCAACTCCACTTGGAATACACTTTTAGAAACCTAGAAAGGCGGGAGAAATTAAATTACATTTATAACCACCTTCCCAAATACAACATTTTTCAACTAGATAGTCATTGCCCCTTTAAATTTGTATTTTCATAGACTAAGTCTACTTGTTATTTCAAGAAAGGCATTCATGATCCTAGAACTCAAGAAAACTCTAATCTTCATTGCATGGTCTCACCCTCAACTATAACATTAGGCCATATCCTTTACAAACCTCCTTAGAGAATCCTTGGAATCATATGCAAACGATATGTAGACACCTATAATTACGCCCAAGCAATTTAAATACTTAAATTGTGCTAATTATCCCCTTTCTCACAAATCAACGACATATCGTCAAAAGCACTCATTTTCCCTCGTATCATCATTAATTAATTACACTAAGCTAATTAATTAAGTTGCCTATCCAACAAATACCCTAATTAACGACCTTTCGTTAATAAATCACCCCTTCTACCTAGACTAATTAATTATTATTAATTAATTAGCTTTCCCAACCAATAAATCAATATTTAATTGATTTAATCCCCTTATAATAGCCTAAATCGTACTAATATTCCTCTAATTAGCTTCTATAAGTTTACATCTACCTATTAATTAATCACCTTTGATTAATTAAAATACCCCCCAACTCCCATGACTTGTTAAACATGTATTAAAACCTTCTAAAGTAAGGTTACCTTTAATAAAGCAACCTTATCCATTCCTAATCATGTTTTACCTTTATCCCACATTCATGAGAATGTGTTGAATCCTTTATCCTTTGGGCTATATAAAGAGCCCTCCACCTACCTTTTTACTTACACCTAAACTTTCTAAGAGAGAAAATGCAAAGCATATAGCAAAGAGACTAAGAGCTTGCACCTTGCCCTTTTGAGAGTTCATCATCTTGAAGAGTTAAGCCTCTTTCTTAAAGTGCTTGGGTCATATGGGAGGTGTCAAAAGGGTCTTGTAGCCCAACTTTGATTAGCCCCCATTCCTAGGTTCTTGGAGCATTAAAGACAACTATTTTGATAGCCATGGAGCTTACTTAGGTCCATTCATTTATTTGTTAGAGAATAGAGGAGTTTAGATATTTAGCATTGTTAGTTTCAAAGTTTGTATTGATAAATGCTAGCATCTAACCCTTGTTTAATTCTTATCATGATGGTGTTTATGCTTTGTTTTAGCTAAATTGTAGAACTATTTTAGGTGGTAGTTCTTGCTTCATTTGATTTAGCATTAAGCAAAGTATACATGCACACATTTGGCATGCCCGGTGGGAGTTACTCCATTGTCCTTTGCACTTAATTTCAAGTTTTTGTAGTTAAGTTTTATTTTTGGTTACTAACCCTCTTTTACACATGTTGATCTAACTTGTTTTTTTTAAACATGTTTTGTTGAGTTTGCATGTGTTGGGTCTTCCTTGTAGGTATGAAGGAGGTGAAGTGCTGTCAAAATTGGAATTGAGGGGAAAATTTCAAGATTTCTCCATGTTTTCATTTTTAGAGCTTATTTTTTCAACATTCTACATGCTAGTTTTGCCAATTTCTTGAAGATTTTAAATTCTTGAGCATGTAGGTTAGTGTTTGATAGTGCTAAGTCTTCTATTTACATATTAATGTGGTGGGTTGCTGTCAAAATTTAATCTTGGTGAGAAAATTTCAAGATTTCATCATGTTTTCATTTTTTGAGCTTACTTTTTCAACATTTTACATGCTAGTTTTGTCAATTTCTTGAAAATTTTCAATTCTTGAGCATGTAGGTTAGTGTTTGATAGTGATGAGTCTTATATTTACATATTAATGTGGTGGATTGCTGTCAAAATTTAATGTTGGTGAGAAAATTTCAAGATTTCATCATGTTTTCATTTTTAGAGCTTACTTTTTCATCATTCTACATGCTAGTTTTGTCAATTTCTTGAAAATCTTAAATTCTTGAGCATGTATGTTAATGTTTGATAGCGTTGAGTCTTCTATTCATATATTAATGTGATGGGTTGTTGTAAAAATTGAATCTTGGTTGGAAAAATTTGCCCATTTTGCATATTAAGGGACGTTTTTTTTTGACACTTTTAAAGTGCATGTCAAGTGCATACCCATGAGCATAAGAGCATATGCGTAACCCATCTTCCGAAGGCCATAAATTTTGCTCCCGACCTCGAAATGACTCCATTTTTTTTGCGTTGAAAATTTATTGAAGTTAACTATGCAATGAAAACATAAATTTAGGATTTACACTTACAAAAGTTGTAGGTTTTTCTATTATTTTAAAACTGGTCATTTTCTAACATGTCTAATATTTTGATGAATGTCGTATTTCCATGCTTACTCGATTTAGATCAAAACGTGTGTATGCTCTTCTCTTGAACCTTTTAGTGATCTTGAGAATCAAAAAAAACTTTGATCTATATCTTTTTAACATTGGGATTAAACTTGGAAATTTAATTATTCATTTTGCTTAAGGGAATGAACATTTTACAAAGCATTTTTCAATGGTCCTTTGATTTGAAGTTTTCCATTTCTATATAGTTGGGATAAAGTTTGTGTATACTCTTCTCTTGCACCTTAGGGTGATCTTGAGAATCAAAAGTAACTTTAGTCTTCATTTTATAACATTTGGTAAATTGGAAACTTCATCTTTCACTTTTGGTTTAAAGGGAATGAACATTTATCAAGAATTTTATATGGTTCATTGATCGAAAAGATTTTATTTACTTTTTAGTTGGATTATTTGTTGTGTATGCTATTCTCTTGCATCCTTGGATGATCTTGAGAATCAAAAGCAACTTTTAATCCTCTTTTAAATAATGTGATTTTCTTGGAGAACTACTAACGCTTGAGTGCAGGACCTAAAAACACTTGTCAAAGAAAGGAGGAATCAAAACGAAATCAAAAACTACTAATACAGTTGTTATACAGGTTGCCAAAAGGTGTTCAAGTAAACCACACATAATTAAACAAGATAAAAAGAACAACATATTCAAAACACTGTATTGCAGGTTTCGGAAAAGGGTACGTCCCTCTCCGCTCAACTAGAACATAACCCCTTTGGCATAACGCCTTAAGCTACAACAATGGGGGTGGTTCCAGGAACCCCAAAGTAGTCCATGCAAGAGGGAACCTTGTGGACGAAACGGGAAGTGCTCCGCACTACCTACTTGACTAGTGATTCCTTTGTGAGATAGAGTTACAGGTTGTCCGTTGTGGCGACCCCAGTGATAGTACACGTAGACACACTAGTTGCCTACTATTCTTGAAGGGGGTAAAGTAAAGCCGAGATACTCCCAAACTAGTCAGTGTGACTTTTTGGGTAAATCGCGCTCGCTCATGGCAAATTTGTAACACCTAGGGTGAGAGAACCACCTAGGAGAATATACTTTGGCCAGGAGCCCACTTTGACCATTTTAAAACAGTGTTGAGTTGTGAACCTTCTTTTTGAGAAACATGTGACGTATTACTTTCGCCTAGTTTTTACTTTCCTTAGGGCGAGGTGAAATTCTGTCAAAGTGAGACTAGCATCTTTCGTCTTTTTTTTCTTGATTTATTTCCTTCATATTCTTTTGACACTTTGTTGATCAAAAGATGTGTGATTACCTTTTTGTTTCCATTCTACTATTTCTCTCACTTTTATGTCCGTTTACGCCCATCCATGTTTGCGGCTGGGTTAGTTAAATGTCTAAAGTGAGTGGAGGTGTTTTCACGTCATTTGGTAGCCATTGTGATCTTGATACCCACGTCAAGATCGTCATTGTAGTTAGGCGTGGTTCATCACTGCGGACTTCCATAGAGGAGTTAGTTTGTTTGTCTCGTATCATTACAATTTCAATATTTACATCTTGTTTCTTATAAACTCGACATAAATTACTTATATTGTACGGTTACGCTGCACACATTCTTAACTATTCCTAGCTATACTTTGAGTTTATTTTGTTCAGTTTTATTATTACCTCGATTTCAAAAGGTGTTAGGAACTACCATTTGTGTGTGTTATATCAATAACACCTCGATATCAATACTCCACTTTCTTGCAAAGTGGGTTAACATATCTTGGTGATATTGTCATGTCATTCGCAAATCGTAATTGGCACTTTTTGAGATATAGGTCTTAATCAGACTTGAGCTTGCTCATCGTATATCTTGATTGGGAGATCGCATTTAATTTCATGTATTTACTTACGTCTTGTTCATTCCTTTGAACTTGGCATAAGTGGAGACATCTTATTAATCATCTGGCATCATAAATTACTTTGGAACGTAGTCTAGGAAGTATTTCATTTGATTAGGTTTTGGTACCAAACGATTGTTTCATTGGTGAATTTATCACTTTATCACATTGGTATTCTCACACTGTTAATTTACTCTTAACACGTACATCTTGTGTTTCATTTAGGGGTAGACATTGAATTTTGAACAAATCTATAACTTACCTTAGTGAAATTTATCACAAAAACATGGCTCCCAAGACGCGTCTAGGTTTAAAGAAACAAACATATGAGGAACAACAAGCGCAAGCTTGGGAAACCTCTAACAGACAAGGGTCAAACCCATTTATCGGACATGATCTAGGACCACTATTTTCTATAGAAAAGGAAATAGAAGAAATGGTTGATCATAGTGGAAATGAATTAGAATCACCACACGCAGACTTTGATTTTGACCCCACTCTACTAGATGAGTTTCTCCTTAGAAACAAAGATAGAGTTTTGGCACGGGTCATGGAATTAGGGGCCAAATTGCCCATTGAGAAGGAACCAATACTACAAACAAATGAAACTACTAAGGAGGAACACCCCCTTATCAATATGGAAGATATTTTAACAGGTGGACATGCTTCCACTTCTTACACAGAAAATGATAAAGTGGTAGGGCATAGAATACCCCTCATCAAAGTGCCACGAAGAAACAAGATAGAACATGAGACAGGGGAAGAACCTCCACAATACGAAGAGGAGGAACCTTTAGAAGAAGAAGACACAAACCAAGTCACAATCCAACAACAACTTAGTAACTTAAGCCAACAACTAGCTTTGCTTACTTTCCAAGTATAGAAAGAAACAAACAGGAACATTCAAAAGTCAAAGCCTAAGTTTAGGATCCATGAACTCCATCGAGAAAACCAAGGAGAAGAAGACACAGGGTATCATCATGTACACATCCCCGCTTCTCCCACTAAAGAACAATTTATCGCACAAGAAGTACAATCTATGAAAGCAACGCTTGCGAGCATACAAGAAAGCAATATAGGGAGTATTAGGAAATACCAATACGAAGAACGATGCCCCTATCCTTTTGACAAGACAATGACCCTTCAACCCTTTCCAAAGAAATTTAATATGCCAAAGTTTGACAAATACAAAGGAAAGGGAGACCCAAGGGATCATGTTAAAGATTTCTACATGGCATGTCAAGAGGTGTCTTATAGTGATAATTACCTCATCAGACTTTTTCCTAAGAGTCTCAGAGGTCAAGCATTAGAATGGTTTACGCGCTTGCCACGAGGATCAATTTTCACCTGGCCAGAATATGCGAAAAGATTTGTGTGTCATTTCTCATATAACATAGAGAGTGACGTCACCATGGCAGACTTGTGTGGCACAAAACAACGCCCAAATGAGACCTTCGCCAGCTTCCTCCAACGATGGAGAGGGATAGCTAGTCGCTTCCCTTGCGCTTTCCTTGAGAAGCAGCTAGTCAGTATTTTTGTCCCTAATCTCAACCTAGATATAGCTTTCCACCTCCAAATGCATTGTGTCCACACCTTTGAGGAGGTTATCGAGAAAGGGATTCAAATAGAAAAGGCTCTCATTGCCAAAGGTACCCTCAAAACCCAATCTAAAGACAACCAAAGTGTCAAACCCGTTGAAAAGCCAAAAATATTTAACAAAAACAAAAACATGGTGGGAGATGGAATCACTAATTCCAAACGTGTTCAAACGGTCCAAACCAGTCAACCTTTTAAACTGACCAAGGGCCCAATTCAACCACCATCAAAGTGACGAGCATTCACCTCCCTCAATGAACCATTGTCTATCATACTAAAATAGGTTGATGCGGCCCACATGATGACCTATCCTACAACGGAACCATTTGATGACAACACTCCTAAACTTTCATGGTATAAGGAGCATGAATACTGTGAAATGCATCACGTTAAAGGTCATAAAATAGACAAATGTTTGCGACTTCACCACTATATTCAAGACCTCATTGACAACGAGGAGATAGAGTTGGATAACCCTAGCCACATTCAAACACCTAACGAGAAAATGGGGATTTATAAGGAACCATTCCCCAAGCATGATAAGTCAGAAAAGGCAAAACCGGATCGGGGAGAGTCATCCCAAACCTATAAAGCCATGAATTACTTGTATACCAAGAGAGATAACAATCATTACGATTCACTTATCGGATGTATTCGCTCCCCTACCGACCGTGTCAATACCATCCGGATCAAAGGAAAGGACTGCGCTGCGGTAACAAGGCATGCCCGCCTTGTGATTCCAGAACGCTCTCTATTGACCCTGTAAACTGGTAAATGTAACCTTTTAGAACAACTTGAGAAGACACCTGCTAAGATCTCGATCTTAGATCTTCTCAAGATATCCAATGTGCATAAGGAAATTTTGTATCAAACTCTTCAGGGGTCGGGAGTGCCTTTAGAAGACGATCCTGCATACCTTCAAGCCGCGGTGGCAAATATTGCACCCAGTGAGCATCTCACTTTCAACCATAGGGAGGTCCCTACCGAGAATCCTACACATAATCTTCCCTTATACATTGAGGTAGTTGTTACCTGCAGGAAAATCAAATGGGTGCTTGTGATAATGGATCTGGATTGAACATCTGCACGCTTAAATTAGTCAAACAATTGGGACATACGGAAGAAGATCTTGAGTCCCATATCATCACTATCACCACATACGACAATGTGGAAAGAGAATCAACAGGCACCATTACGCTGCCAATGGAGGTGGGCCCCACTTGCCATCAGACAAAGTTTCACGTCTTAGACTTGAAACTTCCATATAATATGCTTTTAGGCTGACCATGGATCCATGCCATGTAAGCAGTGCCATCAACATTTCATCAATGCATCAAGCTGAAGCATGAGGGACATACAATAACAATACCAGGAGACTCAGATCCCTTTGCTCATTGTAGAGCTCTTAATAGCTTTGCACGAAAGGGTACATATGCATGTCCCTCCACAGATATAGCTGTCCCTCTTCATTCTGAGGCCATGGAATCTTGAGTAGATTCAAATTCTCTTCGTTCTTGCACTCATGGGGCATCTACTTCAACATCTCCATTTAATTCATGGGAGATGAAAATTCTAGAATATGGCTGTGGGGAGTATAATGTACAACAAGCGCTCTTGGTTTCTGACCTCTCCTTGTCGCCCAAGACTAGAGGTCGATCCAACTACCGCTTTAGGAGACCTAGAGAGGAACATACTATTGGGTCGTTCCTACCTGGAGGCTTGTTAGCTGAGGAAAAATTACTTGATCCACCTACTACTTGGGTCCCTGAGGACACTCAGCCATCTTGTTATCAAACCCCAAAATATGAAAAATCTAGCAGAATGATGTACTCCATGGGCTACAAAGGCCTAGGATGTGGGAGGAATGAACAAGGACAAAGAGAACCAGTCCCTCTTCCACATTTCAAAATAGAAAGATATGGCATTGGGATTCGCCCTTATGGAGCACACCCCAACGATCAAGATGTGACTTGTTCTGAGCATGAGGATAGCTCTGATTATCTAGACAGCGATACGGATTCCTGTTGTAGCCAATATGAGGATCTGGCCTCCACGAACCTTTTCATGAATAATGTTGTCCTAACCATCACCCCCAATGAACCAACCCTTGACCTTGTATACCCCTCCCTTGTTGAATGGGACCAACAACGTCACGTGACACTAGATTTATTTGAGAATGACGAGGCTATTGCAAAGTTCATGGGCATAAGGGATACAATTCCCATTGGAGATCACAAGAAGGGTTTCTTTATCAACTTAGACACCTGTGCCTACTTCGGCGAGGAGGCTGAACTTCATGGTCAACAAAATTTAAAGAAAAGCGAGGGCAAGAGTTCTAAAGAAAAGCCTCGGCAAAATTCAAAGTCCAAGTCACACAGTGAAAACCTCTTTGAGGCATTGGCTGACAAACAAATAAGAAAATCAAAGGACAAACAAAGTGACCACGCTAGGGATGAAAATCTCGTAGAGACATCCTTGGATGAAGATCTCAACCTACCTCCCGATCCCATGCGTATGGAGGATTTATCAAAATTGTTAGTTGAAGAAACCATTGATGTCAATATTGGTACTAAAGAAGATCCCAAGATAGTAAAATTGGGAGCATCACTCTCAGCCAGAGAACAAAAGACGTTCACTATGCTACTGCGAGAGTTTATTGATGTGTTTGCATGGTCTTACAAAGACATGCCTGGCTTAGATCCAACTTTGGTCATGCATAACTTGGTTGTGCACGCAGACGCTAAGCCTATCAAACAGAAGCTTCGAAAGATGCACCCAAGAGTGGCCTTGTTAGTTAAAGAAGAGTTGGAAAGGTTGCTTGCAGCAGGATTCATCAGGCCAATTGATTATTTTGAATGGATATCGAACATTGTTCCTGTCTAGAAGAAATCTATTGGTATCCAAATTTGCACAGATTTTAGGGACATCAATAAATCTTACCCTAAAGATGACTTTCCATTGCCCAACATTGACATGATTGTTGACTCAACCGCAGGGTATGAAATGCTATCACTTATGGATGGATTTTCGGGTTATAATCAAATTAAGATCGCTGAGGAAGACCAACACAAAACAACTTTCACAACTCCTTGGGGCACCTTCTGTTATCAGGTGATGCCATTCGGCCTTAAGAATGTAGGAGCAACTTATCAGTGGGCCATGACAGTAATATTTCACGATATGATTCATGACATCATGGAAGACTATGTAGACGACATCCTGGGAAAGTCTAAAACAAGAGAGGAACATCCTATCATTTTGTGGTGTATCTTTGAACGCCTACGTGAATACAAATTCAGGTTAAATCCAAAGAAGTGTGTCTTTGGTGTGCTATCTGGGAAACTATTAGGCTTCATCGTGTCAAGACGAGGTATTGAGGTAGACCCTGCTAAAGTATCTTCCATCACAGAAATGCCTCCACCTGAGAATATCAAGCAACTGTGTAGTTTGCAAGGGAAAATTCAAGCCATTCACCACTTTATCTCCCAGCTTGCAGATAAATGTCACTCATTCACTCATTTTCTTAAGAAGGACATCACTTTCATCTGGGGACCTGAGCAACAACAAGCCTTTGCTTTGCTTAAACAGTACCTGGCTAATCCACCTATCCTCATGCCTCCCACTTCGGGAGAACCACTTTTTCTCTATATTTCCGCTACGCAATATGCTATTGGTGCACTGGTCACCCAATATGACCTTAGCCATAAAGAGAAAGCAGTGTACTATCTGAGTCGCACCCTCATCGCCTATGAACGTAATTATCCTCATATTGAGAAGGCTTGATTGGATGTTGTTTTTACCTTTCAGAAACTTTGCCATTACCTACTAAATACTAAGACCAAGCTCATATCCAAGGTCGACCCACTCAAGTATTTTTTATCCAAACCCGCCCTCACAAGTAGAATGGCTAATTGGATCATTCTACTTAGTGAGTTTGATATAGAATTTGTCCATCAAAAATCAATTAAAGGACAAGTACTTGCTGACTAGCTAGCGGAAGCACCTTTGCAAAGCACAGAACCTTTGAGTATGGATCTGCCAGATGCATCTTTGCTCTACATTGAAGAATCTGTCGTATGGCAGATACATTTTGATGGATCTTTTACATTTCATGGTTCAGGTACAGGAGTGGTCCTTATTACTCCTTCAAGTGATCCTATACCACAGGATTTCCACCTAGCCTTCCCTTGTATGAACAACATTGTGGAATATGAAGCACTCATTGCAAGGATGAAGCTAGCCATTAAGTGGAATATTCAACATGTGAAGGTTGTACGTGATTCACAGCTAATCATCAAATAGGTTAATGATGAGTATAAAGTTAAGGATGAAAAGCTCATACCTTATAAGAAGTTGGTGGAAACTCTAAAGGAGTATTTTGTGCGCATTACCTTTGAGCAAATCCCAAGAGTGCAGAATAGATCGGCAGATGCTATGGCAACGGTGGGATCTATGCTTCGTATTCCGCCAAGGAACAATGATATGCCATTCTTCGTAGAAAATATACGCCAACCCATGTATGACATGCCAGAATCTTGCTTGGCTTGTGAGGTTGTTGGTCCCTATTCACCATGGTATGAACCCATTTTCACCTATCTTAAGGACAGTACATTCCCTCCCAAAATCTCCCGCTCTGAAAAGCAGAGCCTAATTCACCAGATAGCCCGTTACACCCTGTTAGAAGGTACACTTTATCATCGTGGCTACGATGGGAATCTGTTACGTTGTCTGGATGTGCCAGAGTCAATCTAGGAAATTAAAGAAGTACACGAAGGAGTATGCGGAGCACATACAAACGGAATGGTCTTGGCTAAGAAACTGTTAAGAGTAGGTTACTATTGGCCCACCATGGAAACTGATTGTTGTAATTATGTTAGAAAATGTGTGCTATGCCAAAAGTATGGAAATTTCATCCATGCTCCATCATAACCATTGCAACCAATCACTATCCCATGGCCATTCTCCAAGTGGGGACTTGATCTAATAGGGAAGCTTACTCCTACCTCATCTGATGGTCATACACATATCATCACAGCTACAGAATACTTTACAAAATGGGTGGAGGCTGTCCCTTTAACCTATGTCACAGGAGCACAGATTTCTAAATTCATCATGAATCACATTATTTGCCAATATGGTATCCCTGCAGCCATTTTCACAGATAATGGGAAGTCGTTTAAGAATAAAACTGTGAAAGGTCTTTGCCAACGGTTCCAAATCAGATTGAAATGGTCCATGCCATATTACCCTCAGGGTAATGGACAAGCTGAGGCAACAAACAAGACTTTGGTAAGGATAATGGAGAAGATGGTTAGCAAAACTGGTCAAAATTGGCACCTACAAATCCACCCAGCCCTCTGGGCCTACCGAACATCAATTCGCACTCCTACGGGTACGACGCCATATTCCCTCGTGTTTGGGACAGAATCTATCATCCCTTTAGAGATTGAACTCCCATCCCTACGAATTTCTCTTCAGGAATATTTGGATAAGGATGAAGATTACCGAGTGGCAAGATTGGCTGAGTTAGAGCTCCTGGATGAGAGGTGCATTCGTGCTCTTAATCACCTGAAAGTATATCAACATAGAATCTCCCGCAACTACAACAAGAGAATCATCCCTCGCCATTTTGAGGTGGGTGATTTAGTTATGAAGGAGAACCAGTTCAACACCAGAGCAGAGTGAGAAAAGAAAGGGAAGTTCGAACCACACTGGTTAGGACCCTATGTCATAGTTGCCAAGTATGGCACAGGAGCATACAAGTTAGCTCACCCCAATGGTGATGAGCTCCGGGAGCCCATGAATGCCATGCATCTTAAGAGGTTTTATGCCTAAACATGGCACAAGAAATTCATAAAAATCACAAAAAAATATAAAAACATCACAAAAAAAAAAACAGAAAAAGAGAAAACAGGTCATCCACTAGTGAAAACCACGCAATTGTGGAACTTTGGACAAGTCCTTGGGTGAAAATTGGTTTTCGGTGCCTCGGGAGGATTCATTGTTCACAAGCATTCTGTATTAGAAGGGTAGTTGTCTTTATCCTGGACCTAGTTCTACCTTCGAGTTTTCTTGTGCACACCATCTAGTCCAGCCTTGATCCGACTTTGCCTTCTTCTATTCATCTATAAGGGACGTGGTCTTTCGTTATTTCCCATTTTACGCTGGGGGCAACTCAACGACTTCACCTTCTTGTTCATAAGCGCGTGGCTTTTTCCCTTGTATATTCCCCACCTAACGCTGGGGGCATCCATGCTTTCTTGGTTACATGCACATAGTTTTGGAAAACTGTTAAAAAACACAAAAACAATAGAAAATTGTTTCAAAAAACACAAAAACAATATAAAATTGTTTCACAAAACACAAAAACAATAGAACATTGTTTCGAGAAAACAAAAAAAACAATATATATATATATATCAAAAAAATCTAAAAACAAGGCAAAAAATTTCAAAAAATTCCTAAAAAGTAAAACACCCTACAAAATGGTAACTTGCTTCTTACGGCTGAAACTTGTGTCTTGCGCATGGTATTTTCTCCATATCCTATTGGTTTGTCTCACATCTTCCCTGATTAATATGACTCGTGGATCACTGGATTCACAACCATTCACAAAGCTAGCTGCTTGCTTCGTCTGTACTCTAGGGAACTTTTGGTTGCCTGGTGCTGTTTCGTTGTGCACAAATGCTTTTCATGGACCCCGTGTCCATTTTCATTTCTCCTTGCATGTATCCTTGCTTGGGGCATCATTTTTAACCCTTGTCATCAATCACGAACTTGTGGATCTCTTTAGCACTGATAACAAAACATTTGTACAACTGTCTTGACCATTGTTGGGCTAGATATGTGTGTTCGTACTTGTTTTCCCTGTTATATGAGCTTGTTTCCTTCTCGTATTACATTACATTATTGTATGTTGCGTGGAGTTGGTACTTTTAGCAATGGACAATTTTTCGTAGTATGGCTTTTCATGTCATTCTACCTTTGTCGTATGCTTATATTTTTCATAAGGACCGATGATGTAGTTCCTATGGCAATATGATGACATCAAATTTGTTCCAAACAAATAAGCGGCTAGAGCTTAAGCTCTTCTCTCCCCTTATCCATATTTCTTCTACACCACTACCCTTTCACCCCTAATTCTCCCTCTCCTTGGGGCATCCTACCTCGTCCCCATTCTTCTGCCTACTTCTCATATTTTTCGATCATCGATCGGCTTCCTTCATCACCCCATCGACACTCGAGGGGGCATCTCTCCCTCCTACTAATTTTTCTTCTATCTCTTCAAAATCTTTTCTATCTACTATCTTTGAAGTGGCATCACTTATGCCACCCCAAAGAGGGGCAAATGTAGACACCTATAATTATGCCCAAGCAATTTAAATACTAAAATTGTGCTAATTATCCCCTTTCTTGCAAATCAACGACATATCGTCAAAAGCACTCATTTTCCCTCGTATCATTATTAATTAATTACAATAAGCTAATTAATTAAGTTGCCTATCCAACAAATACCCTAATTAACGACCTTCCATTAATAAATCACCCCTTCTACCTAGACTAATTAATTATTATTAATTAATTAGCTTTCCCTTCCATTTAACCAATAAATCAATATTTAATTGATTTAATCCCCTTATAATAGCCTAAATTGTACTAATATTCCTCTAATTAGCTTCTATAAGCTTACATCTACCTATTAATTAATCACCTTTGATTAATTAAAATACCCCCCAACTCCCATGACTTGTTAAACATGTATTAAACCCTTCTAAAGTAAGGTTACCTTTAATAAAGCAACCTTATCCATTCCTAATCATGTTTTACCTTTATCCCACATTCATGAGAATGTGTTGAATCCTTTATCCTTTGGGCTATATAAAGAGCCCTCCACCTACCTTTTTACTTACACCTAAACTTTCTAAGAGAGCAAATGCAAAGCATATAGCAAAGAGACTAAGAGCTTGCACCTTGCCCTTTTGAGAGTTCATCATCTTGAAGAGTTAAGCCTCTTTCTTAAAGTGCTTGGGTCATATTGGAGGTGTCAAAAGGGTCTTGTAGCCCAACTTTGATTAGCCCCCATTCCTCGGTTCTTGGAGCATTAAGGAAAACTATTTTGATAGCCATGGAGCTTACTTATGTCCATTCATTTATTTGTTAGAGAATAGAGGAGTTTAGATATTTAACATTGTTAGTTTCAAAGTTTGTATTGATGAATGGTAGCATCTAACCCTTGTTTAATTCTTATCATGATGGTGTTTATGCTTTGTTTTAGCTAAATTGTAGAACTATTTTAGGTGGTAGTTCTTGCTTCATTTGATTTAGCATTAAGCAATGTATACATGCACACACGATAGACAAATTCTTCCGAATTCATCACCCTCCTTATTGGAGACACGTAAATCTAGCTATGTAGTTTTAATACTAAAATTGCATTGATTGTCCTCTTTCCCATAATTTCCATTATAATTATTGATTTCCTGCTAATTAGCTAATATATCCCTTCATTGTTGTCAATTAACAACACTTCTTTAATTAACTAGCCTCTCCCCCATTATGGATGCCAATTAATGACACTTAGTTGTAATCCTGTTTCAATTAATTAATTAATTAATTATTAGTTAATTAAGTCTTTTTAATCTTTTATTTAATCAATAAACCTGATCATTGGTTAAATCCCTCTTTGAAATACTCTAAATTCTACCTATTTCCTTCTAAATCACCTCCAAATGGATTTATAATCTTATCTTGGACTATTAATTAATCCTAGTTGATTAATTAAATCATCTCTAAGTCCCATGAGTTGTTAATCACTAATCAAATCCCTCTAATCATGTTTATCCCTTTCTAATTATACTTTATCTTTGTCCCACATTCACTAGGTTTCTAGCTTCTCCTAAATTGGAAATCTATATAAAGAACCTAGTACCTCCCTTCACACCTTACACCACACTTTTTCTAGTGATATTACATGCACATGATAAGAGCATTTCTACTTAGAATATCTCATTCATTATTGCATTCATTATTATCATAAGAGAGTGGTAATGGAAGATCCAAACATGGCCATTAAGCCATTTGGGTGATATTTTTTCCTCTTTTTGGAGATAACATACATTTTAATTCTCATGATCAAGATAGGTTCATATTAGAGAGAAATCACACATACAAAGCACATCCAAATTTCAAATGGATTACTTGGCATTTAATGTTTTCATGTTGGATGTATTTAGATTATATTTTTCTTTCAAAATTTATCATGATGTTGTTGTTAAATTAGCTTAGTTAAAGGGATTACTTGTTAATTCCTAGTTCTTAACTTAGCATACTTTTACATGAATGTAAATGGAAAGCCCAGTGGGAGCACTCTTTTGTCTCATGCACATTT
Organism: Taxus chinensis; assembly: GCA_019776745.2. Taxonomy (NCBI): domain Eukaryota; kingdom Viridiplantae; phylum Streptophyta; class Pinopsida; order Cupressales; family Taxaceae; genus Taxus; species Taxus chinensis. The sequence goes on from CM034154.1 coordinate 446,405,393, forward strand.
TCTCAAGTTTTTGTAGTTTAATTTCTTTTTTTTCTTACTAACCCTATTTTTAGCACTTATTGATAAATATTGTATTTCTTAACTTGTTTTGTTTATTATGCATGTGTTGAGTGTTCCTTGTAGGTGTAAGGGAGGTAAGGTTATACCAAATTTGAATCTATTCAACAAAGATTTGAGTTTTCTGACAATTTGTGGTCAAATTCCCGTGTTCTTGAAGCTACATAGACCCCGTGTGCTAGCATTAATATCTATGCATTTGTGTTGGTCCTCATGCACTAGAATTAAACATATTTTGTTTATGTTTTTGGCTATGTGTTAGTCTTAATCCTCATGCACTAGAGTTATTCTGTACTTTTCTTCTCTTCCCATATAGATAACCCCACACATTAGCGTTGACCGTTTTATGTTGTCATTGCTCCTCATGCACTAGCATTGTATCTATTTATCTTCTCTTTCTATAGAGAGAATCTCTGTACATCTACATTGAAACTCATGCACTGGTGTTGATCCCTTTTTATTATGTTAAAACCTATACTCTAGCGTTGATCCCTTTGCGCTACCATTAATACCTTTGCACTATCATTGACTTCTCTATGCTAGTGTTGCTTCCTATGCAATAGCATTCTGTGTAATTTCTGGCTTGGGTTTCAAGATTTCCATAATCTATTTTTTTGTGTTTCTTGTTATTTTGTAGGTTTTCTAAATCTGTGTTTTAGGATTAATTTTAAAAATTAGTTTTCTTAGATTTTTTCATGCTTTAACGAATGTTATATTTCCATTATTTTATTGAGTTAAGCCAAATTTTGTGTATGTTCTTCTCTTGCACCTTTTGGTGATTTTGAGAATAAAAAGAAACTTTGGTATTCTTTTTCTTACATTTGGATTAACTTGGAAATTTCATCATTTATATTGTTTAAAGGAATTACTATTTTATAAATCAATTTTCAAAGTCATTTGGTTTAAGTTTTTCATTTCTATCTAGTTGGATCAATTGTTTTGTATGCTCTTCTCTTGCATCTTTTGATGATATTGAGAATCAAAAGCAACTTTGATCCTCTTTATATGGGAAACTTCTAAATATTTTGTGTGTAAGACCTAACGCTTGTTAAAGAATCAAATTAAAACAAATAAAAGCAACAGTGCATCGTAGGTTGCCAATGGTGTGCCAAACCACATTTTTAATCAAAGATAAAAAACACACTACACTATTCAAAACACTATATTTTTAGGTTCCGATAAAGGTTAAAATCCATCTTCTTTAAAATGTGGGAAGTACTTGACATAATCCATAAAAATTGTTATGAGGATTACCACAAGAACCCCAAAGTAGTACACACATTGAGGGAACTGGTGGATGAAACGGGAAGTTCTCCACTACCCACTTGACTAGAAATCCTCATGAGGAATGCTTTAAGTTTTTTATATGAGGCTATAGTGCCCGTTTAAACAACCACTTGAGAACTGAGAAACAACCTAGGGTTGGCTAGAAAATTATGGAATAATTTTTTTTATTTGAAGTATCTACATTAAGGTTGCTAAACGTTAGTTTTCACTAACAGGTTCTGGAACAAAACCTATTTACCAAAACACAAGTTTCCTTTATTAACTTCTATCAAGTTCACAAGGTTCAAAATTTAGGGTTATATGCTTAAGTTAGGTTCAGGGACTAATTTACCCCCATGCCTGCTCTCTAGCATGCTCAGAGTTTCAACTAGATATTTTTCTTACTTAACACTCCAAAAATTTCCCTAAACCATTTCCAATCGATAGGAAATTTTCTCACCTTTCCGGTGATATAAGTAAGTTCTCCTAACTCCTTACAGAACTCAAGATATGAGTGGGCGAAGCTTGTAGGGAAAAATTTCACTTAGGGGACACGTGTCAAGAGGAGGGGGAAGCACTATGGATGGATTCACGGGTCGTCGGGTAGCATAGGAAAATTTTCCCACCACAAATCTCAAAGGCACAAAGTATTTTGTGCCCTCGCAGGTCCCCAGGTGGACACGTGTCAAGCCTTGGCACACAGTGGAGAAGGGGTGGGGAGTTTGGTAGAGTGGTGGGGTAATTTGGTGTGCTACGCCAATGGGAGACCAAGAGGAAGAAGGGGACACACAAGCCCATGTGCCCATGGGAGAAGGAAAGGCTGAGGGAGGAGGTAGATTTGCAGGCTGTGGGAGGAATGTTAGAAATTTTCTAAAGGGCCGAAACTCAAAACAACAAAGGGTTTTTCTACACCCATTGCCACCCCCAAAGTGCCATGTGGCACTTTCTCATTGGATGTGGGCTGCGGGGCCAAAATGAGAAATTTTCCCAAAGTTTTTCAAAAGGATAAAAATTTAAAACAAACTGCGCCTCCGCCTCAGCCCGTAGAGGACATGTGGCACCCACGGATTGGCTACGCGCCAGTAGAGGGAAAATGAAAATTTTTCCCAAGTAAAAGTTTTCAAAAACGTAAGTTTCAATTTTAGAAAAGAGTCTTCCCTTCCACCGTGCCACATGGCAGCATGTGATTGGCTGCGGGCCCAGGGTGGTGGGGTAAAATGGGAAAATTTTCCCAAGCAAAATTTTTCAAAGGGATAAGTTATAAAATTTGGTCCGCCCCTCCCAAGGTGCCACGTGGAAGGCCTCAATGGGTTGTGGGATGGTGGGGGGCATGGACCTTTTTGGGAAATTTTTCCAAAGTCAAAATTTAAAGTTTTCTATACTTAGATTAAATCTCATTATTTTTTTGAATGCCAAATTGAAGTAAAACTTCAAATGGCCATAACTTGAGCTAGAAAGCTTGGTTTTCGGAAAATCAGGACTTTTCGAAAATATATCGATGCCCTCTTTACACAGGGATCATAAATTTTTTAAATTGATGAATTTTGAGAGGTAAATTTAAAGGAAAAAAGCTGCAGGGTTATAATTAGTGAACTCGTAGTTTTCAAATTCTCAATTTGATTAAATTTGAACTCCTCCTTTGCTCAAAATGTCAAACAGACATGGAAGATTAGTCAAGGGAGAATTTAGATTGTTTTAGAGAAGTTTTTTTTTTCAATCGATTTAAAATTTTATTTCTCCAAACATAGGCAAAAAAATAACTGTGAAAGTTCCAAATTGGATTTTTATAAGGTTGGAAAGTTATTTCTTAAATGTTAAGGTAAATTTGAGCTCCTTAGGACTTACCGAATCTTAATTTTAATGTTTCTTATCTTATTGTTGAGTATAATTTTTAATTCCTCATATTTATTAAAATGTGAATTATCAGAATGAAGTTATGACAGTGAACTATTTGTCTTAGATTGGTATTACAATTTTGGTCATTTGAATATGCATATAATTCCTAAACTAGTCCAATCCATTTACTTGATTAAAAAACCATTAATTTCTAAGTTAGATTACAGTTCAGATTCCAATTCAAATATGCATTTTAAAAAGGAATATAACATTGACTTATCTTCACACGCATTCTTCTTTTTCAATCAACAATTTTCAATGTTTGACAAGAAATCCAAATCCAATGCACAATACAGTTTTGAGAAAAGGATGTGATTCTTCATTGATTATCAAATACAATTTTACAACTTTCTCCTTTCCATTTGATTTCTAAAATACATTCCACCATGCATGTAACAGACTTTTCATTTCTTTTCCAAAACAAGGAACAAATATAAATCTCTTATACATTTCACAATTCAAATTCAAACTCCCATTATCCGTATGAATGGTTTCACATTACAAAAATTATACAAATCATCCACTCAATGTGGGAAATGTTACAATGAATTTTCTCAAAAGAATGGGACTATCAAAAATGTATATCTTCTTTCTCTAAACAGGAGCATGCTAGTTTCTCCATCTTTTCATCTTTGATCATAACAAGGAAGGGGAAGGCAACGCTCTACACCCAACCAAGACATCCAATGAGAAAGGAGAATCCATCCTTCCTCATTGGTCCTTGAGCCCCAACCATATTAAAATAGAGAATGAGAATCAACTCATGGAAAAAATGGCTTCCATAAACATACAAGAAACATTTTCATATGCACAGATCAATAAGATACTCATTCCAAACAAGAGCAGCAGTTCACAACTACATTAGAAATTATCCACACAACACATAGGCTTGATCAAGCAAGCCAACAAGAGAAAGGAACTATGGGGAACTACTTATGCCTCCCTATTTTGAATTGGGCATCCACCTAAATCATACCACCAATAAACATATCAAATCCCATAAACCTTATATCTCCCAATGCCTCCTTATGCCCCCCCCCCCAAGTTTATCCCTTATGCCCCTGAAGAGTAAGCAATGCAAGAAGTTTCTTTTCCAAGGTGGATCCTTATCCAAAACTCCCTCCATAATAAAATTATTGCTATTGGAAATACTTTATGCCCCCCCATTGGAAATACCCATAGCCTTCTTATGCACCATATCCTAAGCAGTCTATCCAAACTGCCAAGAAACACAAAACACATTCACCATTTAAACATGCATGCAAGAGAAAGAATACATTTAAAAAAAATCTCAAGATCCTACCTCTCCATAATGGAGTTTGTTCCAAGATCCTCAAGATTTTCAAAAGGTCAAAGTGTAGTCTAAAACCAACAATGTTCAAGCATGAAATGGCTCCAAACTTCCCCCACAACAAGCTCCAAAACCAACAAGAAAAATGTTCCCCAAAGAGGAATGGACAAATTTTCAACAACCATAAACAAGCAAGGAGTTTCACTTTTTATAGGAGAGGGAAGAGAAGAGGATGATGCAGATCCATGTGGGATTCCACATCATTCTTCCTCAACCCCAAGAGGAAATCAACATCACCCACCAAATCACAATAAATAAAATGACAATATGACTTACACACTCCAAAAGGACTGAATTAAAAATATGTAAGGGAAGTGCAATTAAAACTCACAAATTGTCACTTCGAAATGCAATAAAAATTCCTAAATTTAACCTCCAAACCATAGGCATGGTTGGTGGATCATTTTAAGAGGTGTGGGACAAGTTTAACTTGTCCCAGAAGCCTCCAAATTTTGCGTCCAAGGAAAAATTCGAATTCTTAAGGAGATGAAGTGCTTAACCTTCTCAAATATTTCTTACATGACTCTTACATATCCCTTACACCTTCTTACACACTCTTCCAACATTAATATTTAAAATCAACAACTTCTTTAATTACATTCCATATCCCAATTTAATTTAATTAAAGTTTAACTATATGATCTCTCACATTAATCTATCACCTTAAAATTGATTACAAGAAGGAACATAGTACTAAAAAAATACATACAACAATAATTAACAAAAAGGAACACATAATAAAATACATATCCCATGGTAAAATATAATGGAAATCCCCCCATGGGCATCCCTGATAAACACACACACGAAATAGTTTCCATGGTGACCTTGTTGATTTCACCCAGAATTCTAATATGGTTAGTTTCCAGTCCCCTGACATTGTTGTGATTTTTTAACCTACAAAAATGAAAATACCTCCTTCAACTTTGTGGCCGTATCAGAACATCCAAAATGATATAAACAACATTTCAAGATCATCTAAACACAATTAATCACAACAACATCAAGAATTCAAATTTAATATTTTCAATTAATTAATCAACTATATCATCATCAATACTATTCCATACTAGGTCTACTCAAAATATCAAATGTCAGAAGTTCAAATCAACATCTATAATATGTCGATGTCAAATAATATATCATCATCCACATAAAGGAAATGTATCTAGTAATCGTCATACATACTAACTGAATCTTGATCAATAATAGTCCATGATCTAACATCTAACCATCATACTAAAACCAAACATAATAGTGTCCATAATATGATCAATAGTATCAAAATCAGTATCCAAAAGTGTCAAAGGGAAGTGGGCACTATATCCCCCTCCCCTTAGACTCAACTTCCTCCTGGAAGTCAATGGAACAAATGTGGAAACTACATTCGTAATATGGTGGCATCCTCCCAAGTGGCTATAGTCTCGTTGTATTTGTCCCACTGTACCTGTACCTGATCAATCTCTCTTCCTCGAAGGCCTAGGGTCCTGCGATCTATGATATAGACGGGATCCACCTTCACCTACCCCTGATCCTACACCTACAATGATGTCTAGTCCAACACATGAGACGGATATGAAATGTACCTCTTAAGTACAAAAACATGAAACACATCATGTATGCGAGACAAGCTAGGTGGCAATGTTAGATGGTAGGACAAAGGGCCGATACACTCCAAGATCTCAAAAATACCAATGAATCTAGGAGCTATCTTAGAACCTTTTCCATAATGGATAGGGCTCTCATGTGGTCAAACATGAAGGAACACCTTCATGCCCACATCAAATCTATGGTCAATCCTATGCTGATCTGCATACTTCTTCTGCCTGTCCTTTGCTTGCTACAATCTCTACCTGATCAATGCTACCTACTGCTCCATGTCCTACAAAATAGCTGGTCCAAGAGATGCTCCATCCTCCAACCTGTCCTAGCTAAGGGGTGTCCTACACTCTCTACCATATAATGCTTAAAAAGGAGCCATGCCTATAGAACTCTGAAAACTATTATTGTAGGCAAAATACACTAAGTACGGATACTCCTCCCACTTAGACTGCTGATCCATCACATACATCTTGAGCATATCCTCCAAAATCTGATTCACTCACTCCGTCTGTCCATTTATCTCAAGGTGATATGTTGTGCTGAAGTTAATCCTTGTCCCGAGGACATAATGCATGGTAGTCAAAAAGTGTGAAGTGTACAAAGGATCGTGGTCACAAATGATCTTCCACGGAATCCCGTACAATCTGACAATATCATCTAAATATACTCATGCCACTGCTCTAGTTATATAAGTGGTCTTCACCAGAGAAAAGTGAGCCACTTTTGTCAATTTATCAACCATGAACATAATGGCGTCATGGTGATATCTTGACATAGGTAGCCTAATAATGAAATCCATGGAAATTGTGTCCCACTTCCATTCTAGTATGGCATGAGGATAAAGAATACCTGCTAGATGTTGATGCTTAGCCTTAACCCTCTAGCACTCTAAACACCATGACACAATCTAAGCCACGTCTCAACGAAGTCCTCTCCAGTGGTACAACTGTCTCAAGGTAGCGTGCATCTTCTTCACCCCGGGATGAGATAAATAGGGTGCATGATGTGCCTCTACCAAGATGTCCTGCCTTAAGCCTGCATCTCTAAGAACATATATCCTACCTCTGTGCCTGAGAAGGCCATCTGAATCTAAATAAAAACCATCAAAATTTGCCTCAATGGGTCTTTGTGACTCGATCTCTGCTCGTACTTCCATGTATAAGCTATCAAGAGGAAGTTGTCGAAGAATCTTGCTCCATAAATATGTGCTCACTAAGGTGGCCATAGGCACATATATCCACTACTGAGAACATCTGCTACCAAATTCTCTTTCCCCTTCACATGATCTATCTCTATGTCATACTCACAAAACAACTCCATCCAACACCACTAACAAGCATTAAGATTGGGTTGTGTGAAGAGGTGGCGAAGACTCAAATGATCAGTCCTGAGTGTGAATCCCCACCAAAGAAGGAAATGTCTCCATATAACTAAAGCATGCATAACTGCCGCAAGCTCAAGATCATGGATAGGATAATTAAGCTCGTGATCCTTGAGTTTGCAAGACTCAAAAGCTACAACCCTTCCATCCTGCATCAACACACCTCCAAGAATTTCTAAAGAAGCATCTGTGAAAACAAAGAACTCACCTTGTGGATACGGTACTACAAGAATGGGTGCTGTAGTGAGGCACTCCTTCAGTTTCCTGAAGGCCTACTCACATTTTTTTTTCCAAAAAAAATTCTTCCCTTTCCTCTGAAGGGAAGTGATAGGGTACACAATCCGAGAGAAGTCCTAAATAAATCTCCAATAATATCCTACTAATCCCATGAAGCTGCACACCTCGGTCACGATAGTGGGTATTGGCCAATCCATGATGGCTCTAATCTTGGAAGGATCGATGGCGATACATTCCCTAGAAATAACATGACACAAATACTACACCTCTATCTGAAAGAAATCACACTACTCCAAGCTCCCGTAAAGCTGCTGCTCACGAAGACACTGAAGAACCTATCAAAGGTGCCCCTCATGCTCCTCACATTTATGTGAGTATATCAAAATTTCATCTAGGAAGATAAGCATGAAGTGATCTAAAAAGGTCCTAAATACCCCATTCATCAAACTCATAAACACTGTAGGGGCATTCGTCAAGCCAAAAGGCACCACTGTGAACTCATAGTGACCATATCTCATGCAGTCTTATGAATGTCCACCTCAAGAATCCTCAACTGATGGTAGTATGAATTAAGATCAATCTTAGAGAACACCTTGGCTCCCTTCATTTGATCAAACAATTCATTGATACGAGGAAGAGGATAACGATGCTTGATCATTACCTTGTTTAACTAGCGGTAGTCAATACACAACCGCAATGATCCATCCTTCTTCTTCACAAAGATCACTAGTGCACCCTAAGGGGATACACTAGGATGGATAAGGACTTTCTCCAAAAGTCCCTCAATCTGTAACTTGAGCTCGCAGAGCTCCGGGGTGCTCATTCGATAAGGTTCCCGTGAGATAGGCTCTACTCCAAGAGCTTGATCTATATGGAAATCAATCTCACATGGGGGTGGCATTCCTGGTAGCTCCCCTAGAAATACATCGGAAAACTCTTTCAAGATGGGGTGATCATCTAGCAATGGTCCACTAGACCCATCCTCTAATCTTTCACTGACTGTAACAACATACATCAGACAACCCCATCGCACACACCACTTAAGCTGCATAGCAGCAAATAGAAACGGGTCTCCTGACCCTCAAGATCACTGACTCAAATCCTAAATAATACGCACAAGCTATAGTATTATGATAACAATCCATCCTATCCCTATGTGTAAATAACCAATCCATACCTAAGATGACTCCATATGAGCCCAAAAGAAGGATACAAAGATCTGAGGTGGTGGTGAAAGGTCCCAAATCCACAACACACTCCTTAACTAAGGAATCCACAGAGATCTTGGCTCTAGAAGCCATCTCAAAATCCCAACTAAGACCCTACCTAACTGCCACTAGCCAACATCACTCTACTAAAGATGGTGCAATGAAAGAATTAGAAGAACCAGAATCAAACAATATAGAGGTAGGAATACCACCAATGCTACATGTGGTCTCAATGAATGTGCTCTCGTGCTCTGCCTAGCGGTTCTCAACCACTACATAAATATTTTGGCTGCATGCCATGTCACCAACTATCGGCTTGGAAATTGGTGCCTTACCCTTGTTAGGGTTCTTAGGACAATCTCTCCAAAAATGTCTAGCTACTCCACATCCAAAATAACCACTTGATTCTCTCCAAGGAGTAGCACCTCCAGTAGGTACCCTAGAATTCTATGGCATGGATCCTGATGATTTTGTTGTGGTCTATTGTGGCCTCTACAGGTGAGCTCCTACTAACTGAGCTCTAGGTCCACCATGTGTCCTGATAGGACCCCTAGGAGGAGGCCCCATACTTCGACCTCTCTATGCATCAGCTCTCTATGGAGGCCTATAAGGTGGGTGGGAATGTTGTTGTGGCCTAAAGGATGATTGTGTTATACCCTGGCCACCACATGGAAGACGTATCGAACCTCTCGATCTACCATCCTACGACTACTGAATGCAACTCCTAACTTGGTCTCTAGCCTGTTGGGTTTTACCCCAAGTCTCCTCCACAATATGGGCCTTCTTGACGGCCTCAACTAAAGTCTATGGATAGTGAATACACACTACACCTCCAATATCCAAATTCAAGCTCTGAATGAACCTGTGAATCCGCACCTACTCATCCTACATATACTCTACATACTGAAGTAGATCTAGAAATCTACTCTCGTGCTCAGCTACAGAAAGAGAAGCCTATTGGAGGTCATGGAACTCATCAATCCTCTGTTAGATGAACCTTTGTGATAGATATCTACTCCTGAATCTCTCCTCAAATAGCTCATAGGTCATTGTCTCTGAATCCACATGGAGCTTTTGATCCTCTATCCTCCACCATACTCCTGCTCCATCCCTCAGTAGATGGATCAAAACATGAGATTTTGTGTTGCTAGAACAAGGACAAAGCTTGAAGCAGTCGTTGAAGCTCACTAGTTATGCCTCTACCAAAAATTCACCTGTATCACCTAAGTAATGTGAGGGCCAAAGCTTCAAGATCTCCCTGATGTGATCCACTGTTGTGGTCTGTCGGACTCTAGGTCTCTCAACACACTCATCCCTAAGCCTAGGGCTTCATGACCTCTCTCTATGCTCTGGAACTCTATCACTGTCTCCTAGGTTGTGACTCTACCCTGACTAACTCTGCATGGAATTTATCTCCTCTATGCTCCTTGATGAGTTGAGGAGATACTTGACCCTCAATAGAAGGATCTCTATCACGACTAGTTACCTACCCTCCACCTAATCCTCCACGTAGAGTGGCATTAAAATCCTAGAGGGTTTGTAGAATCTGAGGTAGAATGGCTGCCACACCCTGATCCAGTTGTGGTGGTGGTGAGTCTGATTCTCTATGAAGGTTCCTCCCACTCCATCTGAGCCTCCTGCACAGACTAAAGAGATAGTTGGTTCATTTCCTAAGCTATACACAACCTCCATGTTTACTAAAAATATTCAAATTCTTGCTAAGTTGTTTTCTAGATTTAAGGTTTGCTAGGTTTTAGTTTTCATGTGTCAAGTTTTATAGTGTGCCCAATGGTCCAAGCCTTTAAACCATTGCTCTGCTACAAAACTATAGTGCCCGTTTAAACAACCACTTGAGTCCTAAGAAACAACCTAGGGTTGGCTAGAAAATTATGGAATAATTTTTTTTATTGCAAGTATCTACATTCAGGTTGCCAAACATCAGTTTTCACTAACAGGTTTTAGAAAAAATCCTATTTACCAAAACAAAAGTTTCCTTTATTAAATTATATCAATTTCACAAGGTTCAACATTTAGGGTTATATGCTTAAGTTAGGTTCAGGGAGTAATTTACCCCCATGCTTGCTCTATAACATGCTCACAGTTTCAACTAGATCTTTCCCTTACTTAACACTCCAAAAATTTCCCTAAACCATTCCCAATGGATATGAAATTTTCTCACCTTTTCGGTGATATAAGGAAGTCCTCCTAACTCCTTACAGAACTTAAGATATGAGTGGGCGGAGCTTCTAGGGAAAAATTTCACTCATGGGACACGTGTCAAGAGGAGGGGGAAGCACTTTTGTGGGTCATGGGGTAGCATAGGGAAATTTTCCCACCACAAATCTCAAAGGCACAAAGTATTTTGTGCCCGTGTGGGTCCCCGGGTGGACATGTGTTGAGCCCTAGCACACGGTGGAGAAGGGGTGGGGAGTTTGTAAGATCAGTGGGGTAATTTGGTGTGCTACGCTAGTGGGAGACTAAGAGGAAGAAAGGGACGCGCAAGCTCGTGTGCCCGTGGGAGAAGGAAAGGATGAGGGAGGAGGCGGAGTTACAGGCCTTGGGAGGAATGTTAGAAATTTTCCCAAGGGCCGAAACTCAAAACAACAAATGGTTCCACCCCACCCGCCACCACCCCCAAAGTGCCATGTGGCACTTTCTCATTGGCTACGGGCCGCAGGGCCAAAATGAGATTTTTTCCCAATTTTTTTCAAAAGGATAAAAATTTAAAATGAACCATGCCTTTGCCTCAGCTCATAGAGGACATGTGGTGCCCTCAGATTGGATGTAGGATGGCAGAGAGAAAATGAAAATTTTTCACAAGTAAAAGTTTTCAAAAGCGTACGTTTAAATTTTAGAAAAGATTCCATCCTTCCACCGTGCCACATGGCAGCATGTGATTGGTTGTGGGCCGGCGGGGTAAAATGGGAAAAATTTCGCAACCAAAAATTTTCAAAGGGATAAGTTTTAAAATTTGGTCTGCCCCTCCCAGGGTGCCACATGACAAGCCCCAATTGGTTGTGGGATGGCGGGGCCATGGAACTTTTAGAGAATTTTTTCCAAAGTCAAAATTTAAAGTTTTCTATAGTTAGATTAAATCTCATTATTTTTTTGAATGCCAAATTGAAGTAAAACATAAAATGGCCATAACTTGAGCTAGAAAGCTCAGTTTTGGGGAAATGAGGACTTTTCAAAAATCTCTCGATGCCATCTTTGCACATGTATTATTATTTTTGGAAATTGATTAAGATTGAGAGGTAAATTTAAAGGAAAAAATATGTAGGGTTATAATTAGTGAACTGACAGTTTTCAAATTCTCAATTTGATTAAATTTGAACTCCTCCTTCACTCAACATGTGAAATAGACATGGAGGATTAGTCAAGGGAGAGTTTAGAGTGTTTTAGGGAAGTCAATTTGTTAAATCGATTTCAAATTTTATTTCTCTGAAAATAGGCAAAAAAACAACTTTGCAAGTTCCAAATTGGATTTTTATAAGGTTGGAAAGTTATTTCTTAAATGTTAATGTAAATTTGAGCTCCTTAGGAATTACCAAATCTTAATTTTAATGTTTCTTATCTTATTATTGAGTATAATTTTGAATTTCTCATATTTATCAAAATGTGAATTGTCAGAATGAAGTTTATGACAGTGAACTATTTGTCTTAGATTGGTATTACAATTTTGGTCATTTGAATATGCATATAATTCCTAAACTAGTCCAATCCATTTACTTGATTAAAAAACCATTAATTTCTAAGTTAGATTGTAGTTCAGATTCCAATTCAAATATTCATTTTAAAAAGGAATATAACATTGACTTATCTTCACACGCATTCTACTTTTTCAATCAACAATTTTCAATATTTGACAAGAAATCCAAATCCAATGCACAATACAGTTTTGAGAAAAGGATGTAATTCTTCATTGATTATCAAATACAATTTCACAACTTTCTCCTTTCCATTTGATTTCTAAAATACATTCCACCATGCATGTAACAACCTTTTCATTTCTTTTCCAAAAAAAGGAACAAATATAAATCTCTTATACATTTCACAATTCAAATTCAAACTCCCATTATCCATATGAATGGTTTCACATTACAAACATTATACAACTCATCCACTCAATGTGGGAAAGGTTACAATGAATTTTCTCAAAAGAATGGGACTATCAAAAATGTATATCTTCTTTCTCTAAACAGGAGCATGATAGTTTCTCCATCTTTTCATCTTTGATCATAATAAGGAAGGGGAAAGGCAACACTCTACACCCAACCAAGACATATAATGAGAAAGGAGAATCCATCCTTCCTCATTGGTCCTCGAGCCCCAACCATATTGAAATAGAGAATGAGAATCAACTCATGGAAAAAATGGCTTCCACAAACATACAAGCAACATTTTCACATGCACAAATCAATAAGATACTCATTCCAAACAAGAGTAGTATTTCACAACTGCATAGAAATTATCAACACAACACGTAGGCTTGATCAAGCAAGCCAACAAGAGCAAGGAACTATGGGGAACTAATTATGCCTTCCTATTTGGAATTTTTCATCCACCTAAATCATACCACCAATAAACATATCAAATCCCATAAACCTTATATCTCACAACCCCTCCTTACCTGCCCCCCCAAGTTTATCCCTTATGCCCCCCCCAAGAGTAAGAAATGTAAGTAGTTTCTTTTCCAAGGTGGATCCTGATCGAAAACTCCCTCCACAATAAAATTGGTATCATTGGCAATCCCTTATGCCCCCCATTGGAAATCAACATATCCTTCTCCTACACCATATTCTAATTAGTCTACCCAACCATCCAAGAAACACAAAACACATTAACCATTTAAACATCCATGCAAGAGAAAGAATACATTTAAAAACAAGATCAATATCCTACCTCTCCATAATGGAGTTTGTTCCAAGATCCTCAATCTTTCTAAAAGGTCAAAGTGTAGTCTAAAACCAACAATGTTCAAGAATGCAATGTCTCCAAACTTCCTCCACAACAAGCTCCAAAACCAACAATAAAAATGTGCCCCCAAGAGGAATGGAAATTTTTTTAACAACCATAAACAATCAAAGAGTTTCACTTTTTATAGGAGAGGGAAGAGAAGAGGATGATGTGGATCCATGTGGGATGCCACATCATTCTTCCTCAACCCAAAGAGGAAATCAACGTCACCCACCAAATAACAATAAATAAAATGACAATATGACTTACAAACTCCAAAATGACCCATGCTCTAAAAGGACTGAATTAAAAATATGTAAGGGAAGTGAAATTAAAAATTACAAATTATCATTTCAAAATGCAATAAAAATTCCTAAATTTAACCTCCAAACCATAGGCATGGTTGGTGGATAATTTTAAGAGGTGTGGGATAAGTTTAACTTTTCCCATAAGCCTTCAAATTTGGCCTCCAAGAACAAATTCGAATTCTTAAGGAGATGAAGTGTTTAACCTTACCAAATCTTTCATACATGACTCTTACATATCCCTTACACCTTACAAATTTCTTACACACTCTTCCAACATTAATATTTAAAATCAACAACTTCATTAATTACATTCCATATCCCTATTTAATTTAATTAAAGTTTAACTATATGATCTCTCACATTAATCTATCACCTTTAAATTAATTACAACAAGGAAGACATTACTAAAAAAATACATACAACAATAATTAACAAAAAGGAACACATAATAAAATACATATCCCATGGTCACATATAATGGAAATCCCCCCCATGGGAATCCCTAACAAAAACACACACACAAAACAATTGCCATGGTGTCCTTATTGATTTCACCCAGAATTTTAATATGGTTAGTTTCCAGTCCCCCGACATTGTTGTGATTTTTTAACTTGCAAAAATGTAAATGCCTCGTTCAGCCTCATGGCCATATTAGAAAATAAAAAATTATATAAACAACAGTTCAATATCATATAAAGACAATTAATCACAACAACATCAAGAATTCAACATTAATATTTTTAATTAATTAATCAACTATATCATCATCAATACTATTCCATACTAGGTCTACTTAAAATATCAAATGTCACAAGTTCAAATCAACATCTATAATATGTCCATTTCAAACAATATATCATCATCCACATAAAGGAAATGTATCTAGTAATCATCATACATACTAACTGAATCCAGATCAATAATAGTCCATGATCTAACATCTAACCATCATACTAAAATAAAAAATAATAGTGTGCATAATATGATCAATAGTATCAAAATCAGTATCCAAAAGTTTCAAAGGGTAATGGGCACTACAGAGGCCCCATTTATTAATTTGATTGTGGAGTAATGTTACTTCATCTAGGATTTATCTAACAAAGTGTATCTCTTTTATGCAAGTATTGGAAAGTGTTGAGAAAAAAATACTAGGTAGCCATTTGTAATTGGGTCCAACTTTGCCTTATCCAATTATGTTCTAAAGATCCTTCACAAAGAAAAAAATTCTTTGGCATCAAAACCTTGTTAGTCGAACAAGGGGATAGTTCATTGAATTTTATGCCGTGTGTTATTCATCATGAAAATTACCACGTAAAAATTTTTCCTATTTTCTACGTTGTTATAAAATAAAGTAATAATCTACCAAAGTTGAGCCATGTATTTTTCATCACCACTTATTCTATCTCTCTTGTTTTCTTGTTGAAATGTTTGGTAAAAAGAGAGTAACGTACGAAGTGATGTAAAAAAATAGTGTCCACCACTTTTTTATCTCACTTACATTTTCATTTTGCGGTACGGATATAAGTGTTGCAAGTGTGTTGGTACATCCTCATATTTTGGTAGCCTTGTCTTGATACCCATATCGAGACATCTCATTGTAGTTAGGTTATCTCATCATTGATTTCCTCTTGATTTGTTACACTACTCACATTATATCAATACATTTTTGTTACTTACATATTGTTTTTTTAAAACTTGATATAAATTTCCAAATTTTATTGTTACGGTACACACATAGTACCAACTCCTTATTATACTTAGACCTTGTTTTTTTCAAACATTGCCTTGAGTTTTGGAAGATGTTGTAGTTACACTACTCATATCATGTTAATACCATTTTTGATACTAACATCTCACGTTTCCTAAAATATTGATTAAAGTATCCAAGTTGTATTTTTGTGTTGCTCGCATATGTAGCCTCCATTTTTAAAATTTGTATTAAAATTGTTTAAGTATACCTTGAATCGAAATTACTTCAACTCATTTTAATACTTAAGTCTTGTTTATTCCAAACTTTATTTAAGCGTTGAAATTGTGTTGTCATCTTGAACAAAACATTCTTTGAGACATAGGGAGTAGGTTTTTTTTATTGGTTCCTTATTTGGAACTTGTTTGACTTTTCCTTGGTACCTTTCATCATACATTGTCATCTCCTTGGAAAATTATTTGATTATTTGATTCTTTACACCATTAAATTCTTTCCTTGATTCTTTCAGATTCTTTGGGATTATTTTTTATTCTTTTTGATTCTTTGCTATTATTTGTGACTTTTGCAGTTGTCATGATGCTAGATTCTACCTAGGTTTGTTGTAGTACTTTTACACATTTGTCAACACTTAGAAAAACATATAATATAATGCCTTATATTACCAAAATGGGACATAGAATATTAGGATCAAATCCTTTCATCATCTCAAATTTATACCCATTACATAAAGAGGAAACCATGGTTGATCATAGTGGCACTGAGGGGAACTCTCCTCGGGATAACTTTGAATTTAATCCTGACCACATGGATAAATTTATCTTTCATAATAGATATAAAGTGTTGGTAAGAGTTGTACAATTAGGGGCTAAAATGCCACCTAAATTTTACCATATTTTTTTCAAAAACATGGTTCATGGAGAAGAAGAGGTAGAACTTCCTCTTCAATCTATGGATGACATAATAAATTCAGGACATGATTTTACTTCAGGTCAAAGGATTGAGGAAGATGTACCTTATAAAAACATCAGTGGTTATCACATACCCACTGTTTGAATTAAATGTGACGATGGAGTAGAGAATGAAGATCATAAACAACCACCCCAATTTGAAACTCATGAATAAACCCACAATGATAAGGTCACATATAAGAAATAATTACAAGCCCTTAGTCCTCAATTGGCAAGCTTGAATTCCCATGCTCACAAATACACTTCTAAAAATCCATGTAATGATAAACCTAGGTTTACGTATCATGAGATTTACACTAAAAACTGTAGGGATGAGACATAAAAATCTAGCCATGTGTATATGCTAGCGTCACCTACACGTTGAAAAATATTTGACCAACAATGGAAGTATATGAATAATTCCCTCACCAATTTGTAAGAAAATAATGTTGGACATAGTAAAAATACTAATTTGAAGAATTGTTCCCATATCCTTTTGATCAGGAAATGTTATGGACACCATTTCCTCCTCACTTTGACTGCCTAAATTTTACAAATATAGGGGTAAAGGTGGTCCATGAGATCATATCAAAGACTTCTACATGGTTTTCCAAGAAGTTACCTATAACGAAAAAATTACCTTATTCACTTATTCCCAAGGAGTCTTGGGGGAAAAGCAGTTGAATTGTTCCGCCATATACCTATTGAGTCTATCTTCACATTTGTTGAATTGGTTGAAAATTTTGTGCACCACTTTTCTTTCCATATGGAAAGTGACATCACCATATTAGATTTATATAATTCCAAACAATGTAACAATGAAAAATTAACTAGTTTTTTATAAATATGGTGAGGGGTAGTTAGTAGCTTCCCTTGCTCCATTCCATAGAAACAAATTGCTAGTATTTTTGTGCCAAACTTACATCTCAATTTTTTTCACTTAAAAATGTATTATGCAAGAAATTAAGAAGAATTCATATAGAAAGGGATCTAATTCAAGAAATATTTGTTAGCTAAAGGGAATTTAAAGCCCTTTTAAAGAGATAATCATGAGTTTGAACCTACAGAAAAACTTGAATCATTTAACAAGAAAAAAAACATCATAGGTGATGGAGTCACATATTTAAAACATGTGTAATCCATCTAGAATAGTGCTCCTTTGAAACTTTCCAAAGTACCGGATACACCTGAAATAAAACCTCTAGTATTCACTCCCATCATGGAATATTTATCATCTATCCTAAAATAATTAGATGCATTGAACATGGTTATGTTCCCAACCACTACACCTTTTTTGACGATGCACCAAAACTGTCATGGTATAAAGACCATGAGTATTGCCACTATCATCATGTTAAGGGCCATACCAAAAATAAATGTTTAAAGTTGAAGCACTTCATTCAAGACCTCATAGATAGCAAAGAGGTTGAAATGGATTCACCTAGACCCAATAAAAAATTATAATAAATAGTTGGGAATAAACAAAGAGCCATTTCCCAAGAATAAAAAGGTGAAGAAAAATTCAGGTCAAGGTCAGTAATCCTAGAATAAAATTACCAATCATGTTGTCGTCAATCCATTTTATTCCCTTATTGGATATATCCATCCACCTATTGAGCATGTGAATATTATTAATATCAAGGCACGAGACTACATAGTGGAAACATTACAAACTCATTTTTTTATTCCACAACCTCCTTTGCCTACCTCTAAGGATAGTCATTATGATATTATAAAACAGATTGAGAAGAATACTGCTAATATTTCCATCTTACATCTTCTTAAAATATCCAATGTTCATAAAGACATCCTTCACAAAATACTTCAGGGGTTAGGATTTTCAACTGATATTGATCCTTCACGCTTCCAAGCTTTGGTTGTATAAAATTGCTCCTTTTGAACACATTACCTTTAGTCAGTATGAGATTCCAAGAGATGATCATACGTACAAGCTACCCTTGTACATTGAAGTAATTTTTACTCATAAAAATATAAAAATGGTGCTTTTCAATAATGGATTTGGATTGAACATTTGTACTTTGAATCTCATAAGACATTTGAGATGCATTGACATAGAGTTGGAGCATAATGTCATCACCATTAAGGATTACGATAATGCTGAGCGACATTCATCTGGTACAATAAATTTTCCTATGGAGGTTAGGCTTACTATTCATGATATCTAGTTCTATTTCCTTGACTTGGAACTACCCTATAATATGATTCTAGGTCACCCATGGATTCATGCCATGCAGGCCGTGCCTTCAAATTTCCATCAATGTATCAAATTATACCATAAAGGAAAAACTATTACAATTCTTTGGGACCCCCAACCCTTTGCATATTGAAGAGCATTATCAGGTTATTTCCTCATTACATATTAATTTCCTTCAACCGAAATAGATGTAAAGATTTAATTTGAATCTCTATCCTCCAGTATTAATCCTAATACAATGTAATCTCATGAAAATGATTCTTCTACTTTTTTATCTCCCTTTGTTTCATGAGAGATTAAGGTCCTTTCTACCAACTACAGAGAGTAAAAACTCCAAAAATCCCTCTTGGTTTCTAATCTCCCCTATCACCCAAGACGTGTGGTAGGCCTAGTAATAAATATCACTATTCCTAGGAACACTATAACATCGACACTTTCCTTCCTAGTGGATTTTTCGATGATGAGAAGCTACTTGATGCTCCTATATCCTAGTCTCCTAATGATGAAATGGCTTCATGTTATCAAGCTCCTAAATATGCCATCCCTAATAAGATGATGTATTCCATGGGTTACCAAGGATATATATGCAGTATAGATGATCAGGGTGTGTGGGAACATATTTCAACACCACATCAACATGTGGAAAAATATGGTATTGGTATTTTTTGTATGGATCTCAGCCTCTGGAGGTTGAAGAAACCTGTTCTAAATACTTGATGATAGTTATTTTGGTTATGACAGTGAAACATGTTCCCTTTATAGCCTATCTGAGGACCTTACCTCCATGAACATGTTTCCTAGATCAGATGTTTTTATGATATCAATTTCCACTCTCGAATTAAATCTTGTTCACCCATCCCTTGTTAATTAATACCAACATCAACACATACCAATTTATTTATTTGAGAATGATGAAGAAATTATTGAATTTATGGGCCTCCGTGAACACATTCCTATCTATGACCACAAAAAGGGATTCTCCATTAACCTTGATGCATACCTATACTTCAAGGAGGAGGTTGAGCTATGTGGTCTAAAAAATATGAAATAAAATGAGGGCAAGATATCTTCTAAAAAGCATCAATAAAAGAAAAATTCTAAGTCCCATAGTGAAAATCTCTTCAAGGAAATAACGGACAAAGAAATTAGAAAATCAACAGACATAAAAATTGACCAGTCTAATGGTAAAAATATTGTTGAGATGTCATTAGAGGAAGATATAAATCTCCCCCCTAATCCTACATGTATGGAAAATGAATCCAAATTGCTGGTGGAGGAGACTATTGATGCTAACATTGGAACATAAGATGAACCTAAAATTGTTAAGCTGAGATATTCCCTATCAATACAAGAGCATAAATTTTTTTTCATGCTTCTTCAAGAATTCTCAGATATATTTTCTTGGTCATAAATGGATATTATATCCTTAGATCCTTCTTTAGTAGTGCATAACTTACGAATCAACAAATCTGACTAAGAAAAAACTCCATAAGATGCATCCTCGTATAGCTCTATTGGTCAAAGAAGATCTTGAAGAATTATTGAAATTAAGATTCATTAGGCCTATTAACTACTCAAAATGGATTTCTAATGTAGTTCCTGTACTTAAAATCCTATTAGTATCGAAATTTTCACATATTTTAGGGACATCAATAAGAAATGTCAAAAAGATGACTTTCCTCTTCCAAATATAGACATGATTGTCAATTTAACTATAGGATATGAAATTATATACCTTGTGGGTGAATTTTTAGGATATAACCAGATAAAAATTATAGTAGAGGATCAACATAAAATTACCTTCACTACCCCTTTAGGTGTTTTTGTTTCTTGCCCAAAATGTGTGTATTTTGGCTATAAAAAATTGAATTATTTTGAAAAAGTTAGTATTTTTGTAACAATTAATATTTTTCTTCAAAAATTTGGTTGTTCTCTTTATAATGTGGGTCTTTCGGGTATTTACATCCCTCATGTCCCAAGTTTTCCAGGACCTTAGTTCTCTGATTTCCCACCTTATCCATAATACTCTAGCCTACTTTTTTTCTGCAGAGATTTTATCTCTTTGTGTCCCTCATGACCCTTGTGCATCCTGACCACTGGTTCCCTACATTCTTGTAGTACCTACAAGTCTCCATTTCTCCATAGCCTTGATTCAAAGTTTACCTAATTCCTTTGTTCTGTGAACATTTTGGCTTGGTGGTGAACTTGTATCCCAATGTCTCACGGATCATTTGTGAAAGTTTTATCTGACATGACCACTGTCAGTGCCTTGCAGAGTTTTTGGATTTCTCTGTCTCGTGTGTCCCAAGTGTGTCCTAGTCTCTATTTCCCAAAAAAACCAATTTTCCACACCTCACCCACTGTAGGTATTTCGGTCCTTCATGTTCTAAGTGTCCCACATAGGCTTGGGACTTCTGTGCCACTTTTTTCCACCCTACTCGCACTATATGAAAATTGGTCAAAATATCCCAAGCCATTAAATGCCCTCATTAATTATGTCCTGCCAAC
The DNA here is from genome assembly GCA_019776745.2 of Taxus chinensis. NCBI lineage: Eukaryota > Viridiplantae > Streptophyta > Pinopsida > Cupressales > Taxaceae > Taxus > Taxus chinensis. The sequence continues at coordinate 446,427,033 of CM034154.1, forward strand.
CTTCTTTGAACAAGGTTATATAAATAGATGGGTTATTCACCATCACATCCACAACGAAAGCTTTATGCATCCTGTTCTAAGCTATTTTAGCCGTATTGTAGGTCAGCTGATCCATTTTCAAAATTTTGAAGTGATTTCTGATCCTGAGAAGGCTTTCATTCATTCAATAGTCAAAGGTTGGATTTACATAGCCCTCTGTGTGCTTTCAAAGGTCAATCCTATCTTGTTCCCTAGTATTTTTTTCCTCCTAAAGAGATTATCTTATCATTTACTGTTCCTCAAATCTCTATTTCCATCATGAAGGTTCACTATAAGGGTCATGAGCATCTTTCGTCCCGTGAGACCTCCGTACCTAATATAGGAGTTACAGATGTACACCACTTGGATTTCAATTATTTCTGGCCATGAATCAATGATTTGAATCATTAACTAGTGGCTCAACAAATAAAAAATTTCATGCATGAGGTTTCCATATCTCAGTTCAATGTACGAACACAATTTTGGCTTGTGCTTCCCATTTTGACCCTGATACAAGAGAAATCACATATTCTTAGGGCCAAGTAATTGTCAAATTGGACATGGGATGTATCAATGTTTCCCTTGGAATCCTAGTATTCAAATATGCCAATGTACTTTCCATGGCACAATCTCAACACTTGTTTGATCATGAACCTGATAAATATAAGTTCATGGTGGCCAAATCCTTGTTCAAGAACCCAAAGAAATGAGCTTCTAGATTTCTTAAGACCATGTATCAAAGTGATTTTAAATAAGATCTCTCTAACATCATCATTCTCCTATCTAGGATAATGGAGCTACCTTTAATAAATGAATTTCATTTTTAGATGTGTCCTTTCATGAATATCACATGTGAAGGGAAACAAAAATTGGATTGGGGAGAGATCATTGTACCAACCTAACTGAAAATTTGGTTAATGTGCATAGAACTCATACATTCTATGTGACCTCCTATCTAATGTACATTGTTAGATGATATAAGGAATGGTTGCGTATTTCTCCTTATGACACTAAGAAAAATGCTCTAGTATATGAGTATTATTCAAAACTAATCCTGAAGAATATTAATCACCATTTTAGGAGGGTCAATGATGCCTTCACAATGTACATAATAAGGATTTTGGAAGGAATCAAAACCAAAAGATTTCTTGAGGAACCTAAACAACTGATATCCACTTATGGAAGTTATTAAATTTAATTTAGAAATTTCTCCTACATCATGTTGGCTTGCTTTGAAAATTATCCCTACAAGCTCCCCATGTTCTGCAGTGGCAATATTTCCCTGAGAGTTGTAGGAAACTTAATAAGCTGCACAGAACTTGCAAAGATAAGAAGATATGATGTATATAATTTCCTATCACTCGAGGAAATTATACTTGTAGGAATTCCTTAGATTCTCAAAATGTTGAGATAACAATGATTGCTTTCAGTTTCCATTTCTTTCAGAAAAGGTCCCATTTTGATATCAAGGGTTTCATTGACAACAATGTAAGGATTTATTTCCATCATCTTCCTAATGTGGAAGACTACTGGGAATATTTCTCAGATAATTATGAAGTAGATATAATATAATATGGTTATCTTTCCTTACAACAAGTCAAAGATTTTTGCATCTAGAAGGTACCTAGAGAAATGTAGGATGATGATAAAGAAATAGAATCTCTTGAGTTTGAGAAAACCATCAGGCATACTCCCCTTGAAACCATTCATTGGTTAAATAAGGAAAAGGAAAACTTGCAATATATTATAAAAATAGTATTGGTTAGGACTAAGGTCAGGTTTGATAGGAAAATGAGATCCTTCAGAAATAATAGAGTGACATCCCCTTCTTAGGAAGCATATTCATCTAAAAGATACGCCTCTACTCCTACACCTGAAATATAAACTCAGACCGCTCTTTCCCCTTCTTTAACTTTAACCTCGGTATATACCAAAAATGGAAAGGTTGAAAGGATGGAAAAAGTAAAAAAAAAAGTAGTTGAAGAAGAAGATAAGAAATTACCATCTCCAAAGCAATCTGAAGAAGTTCTAAATAGTGAGAAAATTGTTGATCTTTATGGAGATGAAAATAAGAAACAAGAGAACATGAAGAAAATAACCTTTAAGGAGGAAACACATAAAAATAAGAAGAAGACAATGATAAGAAAAAGTATCACACTTTGAAAGCAGAGAAAATGGTTGTTTTGGAATCATCATTCACAGAAAATATGGTCCAGGAAGCACAAGTTTCTAATATTATAACATCTATTTTAAAAGTATCAGTTGCACATACCTTAGGGTCAATGAGCACCCTAGAAGTGGGACCTATTATTCCTCCTTCTTTAGTACTTATTTTTCTTGGGTTCAACCATTTGTGAATTGTAAGAATAGAAAACTTCATCTAAGATTGTTTCTCCCAAATTTTATGCAGTGGATGCTCTCCAAGGAACAACTCTAGCTCCACCTTCCAAGAAAGTAAGAACTGCTTCTAGATTGGTGTCTGATTCAAAAGTTCAAATTTTGTTGGAGATTACCAAGCCCAAAATAGATAAAGATGAGAAATATCTAGTGTTGGGTGATTTGGAATAAATAAGGATCCATTTGGGGGAGTCTACCCCTAAGAGTGAAGTACATAACTTAAAATAAACAGTGTCTAGAGTTATTGAGAGAGTAGAAAAGGGGAAATAGTCTCAATAAAATCTTGAATAACATATACAAAATCTCTTTGATTTTATCATATCTTTGCTAGCAAGTGAAAAGGTGATTGATCAAACTCCTTTGAATGCAATTCCTCCTCTTACTATCCTCACCAATGAAGAAGTTCAAGTTATTAAGGATATCCATAAGCATGCTTCCTATGGAAAATCTATGGAAGCTATCATGGAGGAAATGTTAGTCACTAGGCTCAATATCTTCGAGGAAGCCTACAAGGAATATGATCAAATCATTGGTATATTGTTGAAGTTTACTACAACACTTAGTAGTCTAACAAGGGAGTAAAAAATGCTGACTGAATGTATTCAAGACATCAGACTCATGAGTGAAATAGATATGCAAGTTCTCTTGGCTAACAAAGTATTTGATGATTCAAAGAATAATTTGACCAAGAAATGTGTATTCAGAATTGATTAGAATATGAAATTTTTGAATGAAGAAGTTGGTGAAATAAGAAACATGTTGTAGAAGGAAGAAACAATTTAGACTTGTATTACATCTGAATACCAAGATCTTCATTTTTAGCTTCAAAAAGAAAATTATGAGGAGAAATACATTGTTTAAGAGACCAAGATAAAATTTAAAACATTTTTCAAGGAAGATGTTTTCAGATCAAACACTATTTATAAAGAAAAGATGGAAGATATTTGTGTTCTGCAAACTTCAATTAAAGAAGATAATAAAGGATTCTTGGACAATACAGGGTTTGGAAAGGACATAAAAGACTGTTTAGGAAGTTGGACTCACACTAGTGCCAACACCATTATTCCTCAAGGTATGGAGATAGGATTTATGGTGAAGTTCATAAATCAAATAATGAAGGTGAATAATTTGGAAGAAACCTATTCAATTGCACTAACAGCTAGCTCTTAGGCTTTTCTTTTAATTAATGCATTTCTATTAAGTTATCCAACTTTTGTTATAGTCATGTAATATTTAGGTCACAGTAATATAAACATGATTAAATATTTGATTTAAAGAAAGGAAACTGAAAAGACTCATTTATAACCACCCTTAGGGATATTTAAGGAGCTCTCCATGTCATTTGAGGGGGTTGGATTTTGATTTCCTAATATATAGACAATGAATTTTGGAAATCAATACAAAAGAAGTTTTATCCTCATCTTTTCTTGTGTGTTATCTATCCCTACTCTCTATCTGATTCATGTGGATTATATATGTTTGAATAATAGTATTTTTGTTCTCCCAGTCTATGTTATCTTTAGAACTTTGTGTTTATTACATAGATATCTTATATTCAAATATATATGATTTAGGATTTATTGTTCATGCATGCATAAGTAAGATATCATTATGAGAACTATATATCTGAAAGTATTTCCTTCCTCAATTTCTAAATAATTAATTATTTTACATCCTTTTTCTTCTATATTGAGAATATTATGAGATGGAAAAATTTAAGGTATCAAAATCCTCATTAATAGATTGATATTTTGTACATTTTTAAGTAAGTATATTTACATGTTTGTTTGTGTGTTCAGTAAGGGAACCTCTCCCATAAAGAGGAGAGGCTATTTTCCTTTGACTGTTATTTGTTTTCAAGTCAAATTTTACAACCAATAGTTTTTTGCACCCACCGTGGGGCATGTCCAGTACTTCTCACTAAATTTTTTTTAAGTCAACAGTAATAACATGTTGGAGGATAGAATATATACATGAGTTCGGAGAGGAAAAGGTATTGAAGATCCAAATTTTCAGTTACTAAAACAACAAGGCTTCATTCTGACTCCAGAAAGGAGAAATAGAGGAAAAAGATCAACAAACACTCCTCCTACTAAGGATAGAGCTGCAACAAATGTTGATATTCAAACACAATCAAGCCCTAACATTCAATATTTGGTGTTGGCTAGAGTTTTTGTCTCATTAAAAACTATTTTTCCTTTAATGGTAGCACCTTTACCTTGGGGAAAATGGGTTAGACCTTTGGCTCTTTCTCAACCATTGCATGATCTCCTAAAAGGGAATTAAAAAAATCTTCCCAAATTATGAGGAGATGGGAAAGTGCACCCAAATGAACACATCACTACATTCATTATGGCATGTGGAGTTCTCAAAGTAAAGCAAAAATATTTCTCTGTCAGGATATTCATAGAGACACTCCAGGATAATGCTACAAAAATTTTCTGTCATCTCCCTACCGGTGATATCACTGACTAGGATACCATGTGGAATCATTTGTAAAATAAATTAAAACCTGTTAAGGATGTGCATCCTCTTTTTTCCCAGATCTCTCAGATAAAGAAAGAACCATATGAGCCCATGCGAGAGTTTTTGGAAACTTTAACAAATTGGTGAATAAAATTCTAGCAACCACTCATCCTGTGGACCAGATTCAGAAATGTTTCTTCTTGAATGTACAATTTCTAGAGGTGAATTATGTGTTGAGAAGGGCTAATCTTGTTACTTTATATGTTGATCAACATTTGGCCGTAAGTGTCGAAGATTATTTGATAATGTCTAGGAAGTTTAAAAAATAAACCCCTAAAGCTAAAGCTTATCCTTTAGGAACCAATTCTAATAAGCTAGTACAAAAATTGGCAAATGATCTTATAAAAATAAAAAAAATATTGCCTCAAAGCACTCCTTATAAAGATATCCTAGAGAGGAATTTTCAACCTCAAAATCATTTGCCTTCTACCTATCCTAAATTGGAAATTGAAGCACCTACCCTTAAGGTTCCAGTCAATGCAATATGTGAGGTTCAAGAACTTGAAGATGAAGTAGAGGCTCAAGTATTAAAGGAGCTTGAGGAATAAGTAGATGAGGTGTTGGAAAAAGTGTTGAAAGAAGTAGATGAGGTGATGGTAGTTTCTCTTCGGATGGTTCTGGAGTAGGTGTGGTTATTTTTTCTCCTAAAAAATAAGTCTCATCCTTTCTCTTATAAGCTTTAGTTTGAAAATACAAATAATACAACAGAATACAAAGCTCTTCGCTTAGGTCTAGAAATGACAAGAGAAATGGGAATTAAAAATATTTGTGCATTTTTATTCAATTTTGTACACTTTGGAAAAATTGGATAATAGGATCCCATTAGACCCTAGGACATAAAAATTCCTTTATGAGCGTCCCAGGTTATAGGAAAAAAAATTCGTTTGAGAAGTACTAATGATGTTTCATAAGGGTTCATGGTTTTTTGATATTTTTCTTCCCTTTCGGTCTCTTTGGGACTCATATTTTTCTCTAAGTGACTAAATCGGCCTCAAGAGCCCCACTTTTAGTCAATGCATGAGAAGTGATGAAAATCGATCCTTTAAGTCTAGGAGGGTTTTTTTACTATATTCCCATGACTCTCTAGTTCTGAGAGGAGGCTAAGAGAATCAAATAATTATTTAAAATAGTTGGGGGCTAGATGGCATTGAGAAAAAGAGGGCTCTTTGATCAGCTCAATGAGCTACTCATCAACCCAACATTAGTTTAAATGGAACTAAACTCATTTGTAGCTCATGAAAGATGATTTAAATGAATTTCAAATAGAATTGACCGAGCTCCTTCATGGGTCATTGAGCCATGCACATGGCTAAGAATTGAAGGGTTTTAGGTGAGACACATGGGATGAGAGCCAGTCAAGCTCAAGAATTTGGGATGCATTTTGAGCTCATAGTGAGCTCAACGGTCTTGATTGGTGAGCGAGTCACCCTTGAAAGGATGACTAGGTGTTTGAACTAATAGCTTGGTCATTTGAGAAGGTATTAAAAACTTTAAAGGCATTACTCGAATAGCGAGTGAATCAAGAAACTGGAGGGATCTCAGTACATGGAGAATGTGTTCCATAAGTTGATCACTTCATGTGATTCGCAACAAATAATAGAGTCCAACCTGACATTTAGAGGATAGCTCGGTTCATCAATCAAAGAGATATGAAGTTCAAGAGATTTTTTTAGGTCATCAAATACTTTGTCTTCTGAAACTACACATGCTTGGACAACAAAGTATTCACAGTGGGCAACGAGTTGTGAGTTGGCTCAATGTAAACACAGAGGAAATGGCCAAGTCAGAATGTATGCATGGAATTGGAGAGGATTTTGAAGAGCTCCCAGATGGGGTGAGCCAAGCTCAGCATGATGCAGAAGGAAGGATTAAAAGCTTGATGGCTTGAATGGTCAAGCCATGAAATGGAAAATTGGATCGTGGTCAAGAAATATTTACAGTAATTTGATTGGTCCTTACCGAGTCAATTAGGATGAATGCGCTTTAGAATTGGAGAGTCTTTTGAGCTCGGACATAATCTCATTACACAACAGGAGGTGATATGGGATAAAAATGGTGAGTGCATCAAGATCTCGGAATGCCAAGCTAAGGGCCACACTAACTTTGCAAGAAAAATCTGGGTTGGAGCCAAGTTAGGGTTTCTAAAGAGGCATGCCATGGAGTGAATTCCCATGCTAAAGGATACGTGTATGGATCGATGCAATTCATCATGGAGAAGTGGATATTAGGGGCCAAGTCATAAAGTTGGTGTATTGGTAAGATGGCATCTACTGTCCACAAAGGTAGAAGTGGGGAAGAATCAAGCCGATGGGCCATGGAAACTCACAACTCCTTTCCCGCAGGAATCATAAGATATTCCAAGGGGTTAAGCCAATGAGATTCGTGACCAAAGAAAGGAGGGCATGATGCCGAGAAAAGAGGGAGACTAAGTTGGATGTCAACACATTCAGTAAGCACGCTGGTAAACTAATCTTCAAGGAGAATGGGGCAAGTTGAGACTTGTATTGGAGAGTTTAGTTAGTACACATCGAGGTCACCAAGTTCAATGAAGCATTCAACATAAAACATGTTGTGAATTCCATGTAGTAAATGGGAGGTCTAATAATTGAATGTGATGGGATAATTAAAGTGAAAGGAAGTTCATAGTAAGGGTAGCTCAACAACTTGAATGGAAAGAGTTTCTCAACATGAAGATGGGAGACCGAACCACTGAAGTGGCTCTCCATGTGTATAAACCAAAGGATTGAGTTAAATCTAGTTGGTCAATCATAAGCCAAAACCCTCCGAGACCAAATCAAAAGGAATATTTTATTTTTATAAAAATATTTTAATAAAATAGTATTTTTTTAGAAAAATATTTCATTAAAAATATTATTTTATTTAAATGAGGATAAGTTCAATTTTGAATTTATTAGACATGATGGAATGTTTTTAAGTGGTTCAAATATTTATGTAATTAATGGAGGCCATCATGTGTCATTATTCATGCCCAAGAATTTAGGAATCTATCCTCTCTTCTCTCATAGGTATTCTTCTATAAAGGTAGAGGAGAAATTCATTCCAAGGGGTTGGAAATTTTTCATTTTCCTCTCTCTTTCTGCAAGCTAGTCTATTGTGGATTTTGGGAACTTTCAAGCCTCTCTTCCAACATTGTAATGAAAATTTTTTCCTCTTCCTAATGTAATGAAGCATTGTGCATGTTATTGAAGCAATAAATATTTTGTTTTTTGTGACTAATCATCAGTCCTTTTATCATTTTTGTCACTCTGTTGTTCTTTTCTCATGCTTGTAGGTGTACTGTGTAATTTCCAATTTCTATTGCATATTTTGGGAGTTATATGCTTATGTGGGAGTGAATATTTGTATACGGTTGAGTTTTAGTGCTTGTTCATCCTTCTCATTTCCATCTTTTTCACTAGAAAACCAAAAACTCATCTAGCAACACCCTTTTTTGGTTTATCACTACTTTTAGTATAGGTTTTACTTCTTGCAAATATCTCTCCCTTAATCCCATGAAAATGTTAGCATAGGTGTAGTTAGTTGTATTAGAAGTAGTGTTGTGTCTAGTTTATGAAGAATAAGTTTTCCTTCTCTAGAGGTTTACCTTGAGCCCAAGTCCCATAGCTTGAGAGGAGATCCCATGTTACTCAATTACACCGAATACCCTATTCATCACCTAGGCATTTGGAGGGTGTAGTGATTTGGTGATAAGATTTTTTGGCATGCCTGGTGGGATAAGAGTTTGGTACTTCTCTTCATTCTTGCACAAATCAAAGTACGCGATGACTCCATATCTCTAGATTTCAAATCTCAGTGTGTTAACTTATGTGAAGATAAGAGCTTATGTGATATGAGAAGGAAATTATCAACATATTGAGTTATCCTTGTCTCCTCCAAGGAGAAGGAGAAGATGTATTTCAACATCACCAATTGTAGCATCACCTCACAGGGGTCATGTAACTTCCCCTTATGGAAAGTTTCCTCCACCAAGTAATAATCAACCTTTCGTCACTATGGCAGCCCCTGTAAGAAACTAAGTTTTTCCTCCTTTTAATGCAAGTAGTCCTCTCCAATTGGCTCAACATGATCCAATATGTAGTGTGAAACTCAAAATTTTTCCCTTTTATATAAGTAACATTCATATTACTCATGTGGAACATATCCTTGATGTAGCCAACGTTTGTGTAGTACATAATATTACAGAAGAAAATGTTTCAGTTAGACTTCTTTCCACTTCCTTCAAGGGAATAAAACTTTAGTGGTTTTGTGGGTTAGGAGCTAGCACTATAAGAACTTGAGATGAGTTGGGAGAGAATATCTGTAAATAGTTTGAAGACAAGAGTGACCACCTATCACTCATGGAACAATTCACTACCATAAATAGAGATCCTCATGAATACATGAGTGATTTCAACTTCCAATTCCAAAAGACTTGGAATAGAATTATGGCACTCATAAATCCTTCTCCTAATAATGCATTTTATTATTATTTATGAGACTTAAAAAATTATGTGGTAGTTATGATCCAGTCCATGGGAGGGACTACACTTTTAGATTCCTACGAAGTTACAATAAGAGATGAGAATTATTTGATCCAAGAAGGGAAGATTGTACCCTAACCTCCCATGCCTTTGTTTTCTAAAATTTCAAGTAATCAACCAACCATTACCCCTATTCCATCAAATCCTAGCCAAATAGTTGTGGTTGCATCAGTTGTGTCTTCACCCACCCCTTCAAACAATTTAGTTGAGGTCAAGTCACTACTACAATATTTTGGGAACAAACTCATAGCACTCAATAGGAAACAGTATCAATATGCTACTCCTTACCAATCCTAGAATCGACAGTACCAAACTAAATGCCCACCTTTTCAAGGAAATAATAAATCATAAAGTTAATCTACAAATTAACTTGTGAATGTCAAGCCTCTAAAATTTAGGAACCCTCTTACTGCTAGCTCTTCTAGATCCATTGTAGCTATCCAAAATAATCTAGTTCAAGACAATGAATAGTGCTACCCTTTTTCACAACCTCACAATCAAAATATTTTCCCACATGGAGTTATTATCCATAACCTTATCGTTCAAAGTGTATCTTCTCCACCAAAGTCAATAGAAATTTCATCTTTATAGGAAACAACAAATCAATTGCATGCACCTGAAGAAACCACTTTGTTAAATTGGAAAGAAGAATTATTTTATGTGTTGACTACAGATTCTTCATCAGTGCAAAAAACATTCATTCTAAAAAGAGGGAAATGGAAAGTCAACCTTCCAAAGATGATCAATCATCCACTTCACAACCTTGACCACAAGTGACGGTTGATAAATATGTGGGAAAAAAACCACTAGAAATGCATGTTAGCCAAGCTACAAGGAAAGAAGGTTCTTTAGACATCACAGTACCTAGCAAGCACTTTCTAAAAGAGGATTCTAACACCCAAAGAAATGGCATCAAAGTAGGAGAAATCCCTTTCAGTATTGTAGAATAGATGACAAAGACCAACCTAAGTGTTACCATGTGGGATGTACTCTTAATTCCTTCTCAAAGAAACTGTTACAAGAGGCTCTGAAAATTTTTGGTACAACCAATGGATCGTTAGGTTGTGGGGAAGAAATTGCTATAATTTTGTGTCAACTGGAAAGAAAATTATTCCTAAGGTGAAAAAACTTCCATGATTCTATATTTCCCTTATCTTTGGTGATCATTTGGTACATAATTACATGATCGATTCTGGTGCTAGTAGCTTAGTCATGCCTAAGAAAATTGTAGACGTGATAGGAATCCAATATACACCAATTTTCAGAGGAGTTATTCAGGTGGATGGTATAATAGTTCAAATCATTGGAATCATCAAAGGAATCCAACTTACTATCTATGCATGTCCAAGTTTTTCATCCACACAAGACATATCGATCATCAATCTTCCTCATCTCTTCACCATTTTCCTCTCATGAGATTTCACTGCAAAGATGGGTGGTTACCTGTTAGCATATTCATCTCATATGATCGTTGGGACTAGATATGGAACTAAAAGTGACTATAATGACGGAACCAATTTATCATAATCATGTGGAGCCTTATACCACTAGTCCTATAACTTAGAATTATACCATTCATGATCGAGAGGAAGAAGTTGTTGATCATGAACAAACCACTCTTATGGGAAAATTCCATGATACTGTGCTGGATGAGGTAAGTGTTGATCATTAGTATGATCCCTATGTTGAGGAATTATAAGAAGAAGAAGTTGGTTTTTTTGTTTTAGAAGAGATAGGGTTGGGTACGTATTATATCCATGAAGAAGATGTAATCATACCACAACTTGTTAAGACCCAAAATAACTCTAAAGGACTTAGGAAATTTTTTTGATGGTTGGAGAAGTAAAAAAGGAGTAGGTGCTAGTGTCGTACTAAGTTCTTCAGAAGGAGATAAGTAATTTTCATCTTTTCAACTGCAATTCAGCTGCACCAATAATGTTACCGAATATGAAGCTCTTGTACAAGGAATTTAGTTTTCTCAAAAGAAGGAAATCAAATCTTTGACTATTTTCAATGAAATTGAATTAGTTGTACACCAAGTAAGAGTGTGTATCACATCCAAAAAATGTTCGATAAGATCTTACAAGAACCGATTCTGGGATTTGATTGAATATTTCTAGGTTTTCAGGATCTACACAGTCCCTAGAAATCAAAACCAAGATGTTGATGGGCTTGCTATGGTTTGTTCACAATAAGATGTACATATTGATATCATGAAAGAAGAGTTACAACCTGTTAAAATGGTCATTTGTCTTGTAGTTCCTAATAATTTAGGTAGTTGGAAAGTTTTCGATAGCAACAAACAAATTATTCTTTTCTGCAAGAAGAAGTGGAGTTTGCTGTGAAAAACCAAGATAAGCTACAAGAATCATATGGTGACTAGATATACAATTGAAAATAAACAAGCTACCAAAAGGATTGGTTACTCTTTATTCCATTTTTAATTCATACGATCATGATAAGAGACAAATTTATAACATAGTAATCAAAGAGGATGATTTGAAAGAAGTCAATGTAGAAGATGAAAAGTTCCTAAATATTGGCAAAGTGTGTAACCCATAAGAGAAAGATGATTTCGTTAAAAAATTTCAATAATTTAGTGATGTTTTTTGTGGAGTTATAAAGATCTGCGTGGCTCCAATATAGGTCTAACACAACATACCATCAAAATTGATCCTAATGCTAAGATAGTCCATAAAAAATAGAAGCTGGTTAATCCCAAAATTGAACCACCGATGAGAAAGGAGTTGACCAAGATTATTAAGGCTTGCATAATTTTTCCAATCAAGCATTCATCTTGGGAAGCTAATCTAGTTCCCATGAGAAAGAAGAATAGAGAGATTTAGTTATGTGTGGAATTCAGCGACTTGAACCATTCTTCATTAAAATACCATTATCCACTTCCGTCAACAGAGAAAATCCTTCAAATCGTGGTAGGAGCACAAAGGTTTTCTTCGATCAATGGATATTTGGGTTACAATTAGATTCTAGTCAAAGAATTTGTTCAGTTAAAAATATTTTTTACTACTAAGTGGGGTACATATGCCTATAAAAAAATTTCATTCCGGTTATCCAATTATAGAGAAAATTTTCAACAAGCTATGGACATGAAATTTAAGGGATTAATCAACGAAATTATCTTGGTGTATCTTGATGATATAACCATTTACTCCAAGAATGACAAAGATCACATTACACATTCAAGAACAAAATTTAAGAGGTGTAGGGAATTTGGGGTTTCACTTAATCGTAAGAGATGCATTTTTGCGGTGGGAAATTTATTGGGACATATTATTTCAGTGGAAGGACATTCAATCGATCATGCCAAGATTCCTTCAATTATGTCCCTATCTCTCCCAAGTCATAAGAAGGTTCTTTAGAGTTTCTTGGGAATGATAAATTTTGTGTGGAGATTCATTCCTTAGTTCATGACTTTGGTTAAACCATTAAAAACCATGTTGAAGAAAAATATTCCATTCTCATGGAAGAAGGAAGGAAAGGATAGATTTGAAGTCGTTAAGACAACTATTTCTTAAGTATACATGTTGGTGAACCCAAGGTTTGATAATGATTTTATTCTTTATGCTTTTATAAAGGAGAGCATTTTAGGTATCCTCACTCAACAAAATGATGATCTAATGGAAAAACAAATTACTTTATTTATCCAATCCCTAAAAGAATATGAGCTAAAATATTCATTTTTTGAAAAACAAGTCTTTGTTGTCATTCAATATTTGAATAAATTCAAGCACAGTCCAATGAAAAAATTGATCTGATGGTTTCTCACCCAGGCGTCAAGGAATTTTTGCTAAAAAATAGATGAATGTGAAGCGTTCTGGGTGGATGACTAAGGTGATTGAGTAAGATGTGGACATCAAGGTTACTAAGCTTGTTAGAGGTAAAGGTTTGTGTCAAAAAATTTCCATAGATATGGAATCAAAAGGTGACGAGGACGTGATGCTTCTAAACGATGATGAAAGTGATGATTAGGTTGACTGATTATCCAAAATGAAGATTTTCCTTTTCTCAGGAACATACCCTGTTGACATGGATAGGACTAAAAGGTGGACCTTTCGTCTTCAGTATACTCCATATATTCTAGTAGATGATGTTCTCTTCCAAATGGATTTGAATGGTGTTCTCCTCTGGTGCATAGGGATGGAACAAGTAAGTAATATTATGGAAGAATTCCACAATGTTCTATCAAGAGGGCATTACTCTGCATGAATAACTACTGTAAAAATCATGAGGGTTAGATAATATTGGTTAGATTTATTCAAAGATGCCCATATTTGGGTAAAGAAGTGCAAGGAATGTACCTTTTTCACCAGAAAGTAAAAGTTGGTAACTCTTTGCCTCTATCCAATTCAGGATGATCAACCCATTTTTCAATGGGGGTTGGATTTCATTGGAATGATTAATCCTTCATCTAGTGATATACGTAAATGGGTCCTTACTGCAACGAAATATTTTACTCGATGGATAGAGGAAGTATCATTAAAGGAGGGTAATGAAAATTTTGTTCTTGATTTCCTATAAGGTATAGTGAGCAAGTCTGGAGTCCCATTCATAGTCATTTCAGACAATACAATGGATTTTATTGGTTTGAAGATGAGTGCATGGGCTGTTAAGAATGGATTTTACCTTAAGACTTTATACAATTACTATCCACAAGGAAACGAGTTGGCTAAGTCTAGCAACAAGAACCTCATAAGGATTATCAACTGTACAATAGATACTAATAAGAGAAATTGGTACACACATCTTAAGAATACCTTATGGGAAGATCAAATCACACCTAAAAGGGCCATCAAAAATTCACCTTTCATACTAGTAAATGGAAGAGAAGAAAAAATTCCACTATCCTTTGAGTTATCTTATTTAGATTTAGCTCATCAGCTTGATGTTATGAAGAGTGATCTTATAATGGTAAAGTTTGCTGAGCTCATGGAGTTAGAAGAAGTGTGGAACAAGGAAATGACGACTCTGGAGTAACATCATGCTTAGGTTAATAAAATGTTTGACAAGAAGGTGTATTATAGAAATTTTAAAGAGGGAGACTTAGTTCTCAAATGGGATATTGACAGGGCTAAACCAGGTATGCATGCCAAGTTTTACACTCTCTGGAGTGGGACATAAAGTATCACAAGTTGCAAGGAGGTGAATTCATTTCATCTATCAAGGCTTAATAGGGAAGAAAACCACATTCATGTGAATGGGATATATCTCAAAGCTTTCTTTTGTGAAGTTTTCCCCCATGTAAAACTTATTTTGGTGTTTTCCTCCAAGTTCTTTTCACATTGGTGTTTGTCATTGTTGTTTCATTTTTCTTTTTATTTTGTGTGTTGCATTTTTTCGTTGTTTTTGCACATTGCGTCAATGGTGGAAGTTTATCAGGAGAAGAAAGGTTCAAAGTTTCAAAGAGAGTTTTAGGATATTCCCAATTCTTCAAATGTTTCATTCAAAACTCTGTATTATACTGTACATGTCAAGAATTCTTTAGATTCTATATATTTGCTACCTAATATACCAGAGAGTTCAAGATCAATAATTCCTAAGGAAGATTTGGGATGTATCGAGAAGATCAAATCATTTTCAGGATTCCAACATTGAATCCATGCTTAATGGATGTTTTAAGTATATTAGAATCATGATTAGTAGGCAATCATCCCCGAGAGGTCACAAAAAAATGTTATCCAATTTTGTACACTTTAGCAAAACTATATAATATGAGCCTATTGAACCCTAGGACCAAAAAATTCCTTTGTCAGCATTCTAGGTCATTATAGGAAAAATTTTCATTTGAGAAATACTAATGATGTCTTGTAAGGGTTCATGGTTTTCTAATATTATTCTTCCCTTTTGGTCTCTTCAGGATTCAGGTTTTTCCTTAGGTGATTAAATTGGCCTCAGGGGCCCCACTTTTAGTTAATGCGTGAGAAGTGATTGAAATCAATCAATTAATTCCATGAGGTTTTTGTTTTTTTACTATGTTCCCATGACTCTCTAGTTCTGAGAGGAGGCTAAGAGAATCAAATTTTGATTAACAACAGTTGGGGGTGTAGATGGAATTTATAAAAAGAGGGCATGTTGAGTAGCTTAGCAAGCTACTCATCAAGCCAACATCAGTTTAAATAGAACCAAGCTCAGTTGTAGCTCATGTAAGATGATTTTAAAAAATGTTAAATAAAATTAACCAAGCTCCTTCATGGCTTATTGAGCCATGCACATGGTTGAGCGTCAAAGGGTTTTAGGAGAGGCCAATCAGATGAGAGCCAGTTGAGCTTGAGAAGTTAGGATACGTCATGAACTTGGTGGTCTTGCTTGATGAGTGAGTCACCTTTGTAAGGCTAACTTGGTGTTTGAATCAATAGCTCGGTAATTTGAGCAAGGAGTCAATAACTTATAGGCATGGCTCGAATAGTGAGTTATTTAGGAAAGTAGAGGGATCTCAGTACATGGAGAATGGGTTCAGAAAGTTGATCACTTCAAGTGAGTCACAACAAAGAATAGAGGTCAAATTGGCATTTAGAGGATAGCTTAGTTGATTGAGAAAATAAATATTAATTTCAAGAGAGTTTTTTAGTTCATCGAAGACTTAGCCATCCAAAACTACGCATACTTGGAAACCAAAGTATTCGCAACGGGTGGCGAGTCGTGAGTCAGCTTGATATAAACACACAAGTGATGGTCGAGTCATAATGTATACATGGAATTGGAGAGAAGTTTGATGATCTCACAGATGGGGTGATCCGAGCTCAACATGATGTAGATGGAAGTATTTGAAGCTCAATGGATTGAATGTTCAAACCATGAAATGGAAATTTGGATCATGTTCAAGCAAGATTTGGAGTGAGTCGTTTGGTCCTTGCTGAGTTAGTAAGGATGAATGCACTTCAAAATTGGAGAGTCATTCAAGCTCAAACATGATCTCATTACACAACATTAGGCTAGATACAGAATCAACATGGTGAGTGCATCGAGTTAGAGGAAGAGATCTTGGAATGCCGAGATAAGGGCCACACTAATTTTGTGGGAAAAATCTAAGTTGGAGCCAAGTTTGGATATCTGAGGATGGCATGCCATGGAGTGGATTCTCATGCCCAAGGATAAGTGTATGGATCGATGCAATTCATCATGGAGAATTGGATATCGGGGGCCAATTCACCAAGTTGGTGCATTGGTAAGATGGCATCTAAAGCCACAAAGGTAGAATTTGGGAAGAATCGAGCTAATGAGCCATGAAAACTCGTAACTCCTTTCCTGTCGGGAGTGTAGAATCTTCAAAGGGGTTTTGCAAATAAGATTTGTGACCAAATCAAGGATGGCATGCATGCTAAGAAAAGGGGGAGACCAAGTTGGATGTCAAGACATTCGACTAGTGCATTGGTAGACTAATCTTCAAGGAGAATGGGGCAAGTTGAGACTTGTATTGGAGAGGTAGGTTAGTACATGTCATGAATTCCATGTAGGAAATGGGAGATCCGATTATTGAATGTGATGGGATAATTATGGTGAAAGGAATTTCATAGTAAGGGGATCATGACGTTTTGAATTGAGTGAGTTGCTCAACATGAATATGGGATACCAAGCCATTGAAGTGGCTCACCATGCATATAAACCAAAGCATTTAGTTTGAGCTGGTTGGCCAATCACAATCCAAAACCCTCTAAGACCAAATCAAAAGGAATATTTTATTTTTATAAAAATATTTTAATAAAATATAATTTTTATTATAAACATATTTCATTAAAAATATTATTTTATTTAAATGAGGATAAGTTCAATTTTGAATTTATTAGACATGAAAGAGTTTTTTTAAGTGGTGCAATTATCGATGTAATTAAAGGAGGCCATCATGTGTCAATATTCATGCCCAAGAATTTAGGAATCTCTCCTCTCTTCTCTCACATGGATGTTTCTATAAATGTAGAAGAGAAAATCATTCAAGGGGCTGGACATTTTTCATTTTTCTCTCTTTTTGCAACCTATTTTAGTGTGGATTGTGGGAAATTTTAATTCTTTCTTCCAACATTGTAATGGAAAAATTTTCCTCTTCCTAATGTAATGAAGCATTTTGCATGTTATTGAAGCATTAAAGATTTTGTGTTTTGTGACTAATCATCATTCCTTTCATCGTTTTTGTCTTCTTCATTGTGCCTTTCTCATGCTTGTAGGTGTACTACGCAATTTGTAGTGTCTGTTAAAGATTTTGGGAGTTTTGTGATTATATAGGAGTGAAGTTTTGTATGTGATTGAGTTGTGGTGCTTGTTCATCCTTCTCATTTGCATCTTTCTTCACTAGAAAACTTAAAACTCATCTAGCAACACCCTTTATTTGTGCATCATCACTTTTAGTATAGGTTTTACTTCTTGAAAATCTCTCCCCTTTAATACCATGAAAATGTTAGCATAGGTCTAGTTATTTGCATTAGAAGTAGTGTTGTGTTTAGTTTAGGAAGCTGAAGCTAACCTTCTCTGGAGGTTCACCTCAAGCCCATGTCCTAGAGCTTGAGAGGTGATCCCTTCTTACTTAATCATACCGAGTTCCATATTCATCACTTGGCCATTCAGAGGGTATAGTGATTTGGTGATAACATACATAAGGAGATGTGGAACTCATTTTCAAACAAGTTAAAGGGTTTTTCAAGTAAAAAATAAAAGACTAAAGCATTACAGAAATCTGGTATGAGATTCAATAGAATTATTGGATGCATTCTCTATTGAAGTTATACTAGATAAAATAACACTAGAGATGATTTCGTAGATGTATCAGGGTCCTTATTGATCCCTCATCCTGAATTTTCCCAGGAAAAGTTTACAATTGAGATGATATACAGGACAAGTTTTCAAGATAATGTGAATAATTGGTAGGTATTCAATGATGATCAGCACTTACTCTCTTTTCTTGAGCTTCAGGACAACTACAGTCAACTATATTTTGAAGGAAGTGAGGATGCTCCCTATGATTATGAACCATATTTTGTACTTGAAGGAGTCGAAGAAGAATCTAATAATGATGGTTGTATCAGACTAAAAGGTAACAATATACCTAGAGGACTTATCAGCCTAAGGGATTTGTTCAATAATCATGATAGGTATATGAAGTCAAAAGTATCACATGGGGCTCATCAATCAGAAGAGCATGAGAAGATTAACATTGGGAGTAAAGAAGATCCCAAGCTTGTTAATATTGGAAAATGCTACACCCGGGAAAAAATGAATATAATGGTTGAATTGCTAAAAAGCTACATTGATGTACTGGCTTATTCATATGATGTTTTGAAATCTTTCAAGCTAAGGGAAATGTAGTACTACATTTCTCTAAATCTAGGGATCAATCCATTCCAAAAAATTAAAGACAATACAATCCCAATATTGTAGATACAATTCACTAAGAGATTCAAAAGTTGTTAAAAGAAAGGATAATTTTCTTTATTCATCATTTGCCCTAGATAGCCAACATTGTGCCTATAAGGAAGAAGATTGGAGAGATATTTATTTTTGTGGATTTTAGAAACTTAAACCAGGTTTGCCTCAAGGATAACTATCCATTCTATCTATGTTATATGGTTTTTCAATATACAATTAGATTGAAGTGGACGTTCTAGATCAACACAAGATAGATTTCAAAACTCCCTAGGGTACTTTTGCATATAGAAGGATGTCATTTTGTCTCATCAATGTTGGTACCACTTTTCAAAGGGAAATGGATTTAAATTTTGGTTATTTAAAGGGAAAGTGCATTGTAATATATCTTGATGACTTCACTATTTTCTCCAAGAGGAGGGAGGATCATTTCTAACATCTTTAGGTTGTTCTCCAGAAGTGTAGGAAGCATGGGATATCCTTAAATACAAAGAAATCCATTTTTGGTGTTACAGAGGGAGACTTTCTTGGACATGTTGTCTCCAAAAAAGGGGCAAAGATAGATCTAGAGAGAGTCTGAGCTATCAAGAAAATTTCTCTGCCCAACAGAAAAAAAGGTGAGCACTCTTTCTTTGGTAAAATAATTTTTCTAAGAATATTTATCCCTAATTTTGTAGAGTTGGCTATGAACATAGCTCAAATGATGAGAGAGAAACAATCCTTTTGCTGGAAATATGAAGGAAATGATGCTTTCAAAAATATTAAGAAATCTATTGCTAGAACACCCGTTCTTTCCTGTCCTGACTTTGAGAAGGATTTCATAATTTATTGTTATTCCACTAAGAATACTTTGGCAGCCATTTTGGTACAAAATAATCCTCAAGGGTGTGAAATTCCCATTGATTTTGTGAGTTATGTCTTGAAGGCTCATGAATTGAAATCTACACAAATGGAGAAGAATGTTTTTGATGTAGTTAAGGAAGTAAAGAAATTTTGTTTCTACATCCTGAATTATCACTCATTTGTCTTTGTGCCTGACTCAACTATTAAATCAATTCTTACACAACAAGAATTTGGGACCAAAAGATGAAATTGGGTGGAAAAAGTGTAAGAGTATGATTGGGATATCAGGCCAACCAAGATGGTTTGAGGTAAGGGCCTCTATGAATTGATTGCTAATAATGCCAAAGGTAACCTATCTAATGAAGAAGATGTTGATATCCCCACTATCCTCTTTCTCACCTCAACTGATGAATGGTATGAAAATATTTCTCACTTTCTAACATATGGGGAGTGTCTAGCCCATTTGATTGCAAAAGAGAAAAGAGATATTAAATTGAGATCTAGATAATATATACTTTGGGATAATTTGTTGTTGAAAGGGATAAAGAACAACAGAAAAGATTGATCAGAGCATTTCATGATCAAGCCTATGGGGGTCATTTTTCATCTGTTGTGATAGCTCATAAAATCCTTCATGAAGGATATTATTGCCCGACCTTATTAAAGGATGTAATAAAGTGGGTAAGCAAGTGTTAAGCTTTCCAAACTTTTGTGGGCAGACCCAACCTAGCTACCTTACCCCTCAAACCAGTAATAATTGATGAGACCTTTGAACAGTGGGGGCAAGATTGTTTAGGTACTCTCAATCCCAACTCAAGTGATAGACATACATATGTTCTGACTGCTACTGACTACTTCATAAAGTGGGTAGAATCTATCCCTATTAAAAGTACAACTTTTGAAGTAATATGTAATTTTATTAAGGAGAGCATCCTGATCCAGTTTGGAGTACCAAATAAAATTATCACAGAAAATTCCCCCAATTTATATTCATATGAATTGATGGATTTTTTATATGGGTACAAAAACTATCTTGCAAATTCTTCTTAAATTTATCCTCAAGGGAATGGATAGGAAGAATCAACAAATAAAAATTTGCTGACTATCATTCGAAAGCTTGTAAACGAATCTCAGAGTAATTGACACAAAAAACTCTATGATTCTCTTTGGGAAGATAAAATCACACCTAAAAGAGCAATTGGGATGTCTCTATTTCAAGTGGTCTATAGAACATAAGCTTAACTAATAGTAATAGTGGAATTGTCAGCCTTGTAATTAGTGAAAGCTATTGAGAATTCAAATTTCACCAGTGCCTTGGAGAAAAGAATCATGTACCTATAGAAGCTGGATGAGAATAGGTTGTAGGTGGTGGAAAGAAATGTTGAACATCAGTAAAAGGTAAAACATCTATTTTATAAGAAAGCTAGATCAAAGGACTTCCATGTTGGAGATATTTTCTAGTCTGGGACAAAAGGCAAAAACCTCAATGAAGTCATGGTAAGTTTGATTCTCTTTGGCTGGGCCCTTTCAAAATTAGATACTTTTCTAGTGAAAATTCATTTTATTTGAGCCATATAGATGAAACCTCTCTTCCATTTCCATATAGTGGGTAGTATTTGAAGTTGTTTAAGTCTTAGGTGACTAGGCAGTCCTTTGTACATTCTTGTCTAGTCACTGCTTTTGGTCTTTGCTTTGTGGTTTCCTATTGGATGTGTTTTTTTCTTCTGTATTGCCTCTTTTTTTACTCTCTTACCCAATGGATTTGAACTTCTCTTAATTAGATATTTCAAGGTTACTTTTTCCTATCTTATACCAAGCCAATTCAATCCCCAGAAAGAGCCATCTATTGTTGCTTACCCAAAATGTGTGTATTTTGGCTATAAAAATTTGAATTTTTTTGAGAAAGTTATTATTTTTGTAACAATTAGTCTTTTTCTTCAAGCATTTGGTTGTTCTCTTTTTAATGCGGGTCTTTCAGGTTTTTACATCCCTCATGTCCCAAGTGTTTTTGGGCCCTTAGTTCTCCATTTCCCATTCTCATCCACAATAGTCTAGCATACTTTAGTTTACAAAGATTTTGTCTCTTTATGTCCCTCGTGTCCCTTATGCATCCTAGCCGTCATTTCCCCGCATTCCCGTAGTACCTGCGAGTCTTTGTTTCTATGCAAAATTGATTCTAAGTTTTCGTAATTCCTTTGCTATGTGAATGTTTTGTCTTGGTGGAAAACCTGTGTCCCAATGTCTTGCAGACTATATTTTACAAATTTTATCTGACTTTTCTGATGTCAATGGCTTGTGGATTTTTCATATTTCTCTGTCCTCCATGTCCTAATTGCATCCCAGCCTCCATTTCACCATAGACCCACTCTTTTTTAACATCACCCACTGTAGGTATTTTAGTCCTTCATGTCCCGAGTGTCCCATGTAGGCTTGGGCCTTCTATGATAGTTTTTGCCATATCCACACTATATGAAAATTGGTCTAAATATCCTGAGCCATCAAATTCCCTCATTAAGTAAGTCCTTCCAACCTTCTTTGAATGAGTTTATATAATGGATGGGTTATTCACCATCATAGCCAAAACCAAATCTTTATGTATCCCGTTCTAAGTTTTTTTATCCATAGCACAAGTAACCCCAATGATTTTAAAAATTTCGAAGTGTTTTCTAATCTTGAGAATTTCATCATTCATTCAATAGTTGAAGGTTGGATTTCCATATCCCTTTATGTGTTTTCAAAGGTCAATCCTATCATGTTCCCTACCATGTTTTTATTCCTAAATTGATTATCTTATCATGTACTATTTCTAATCTCTGTGATTCCATAATGAAGGTTCATTTTAAGGGTCAGGAGCATATTTCCTCCCTTGACACCTCTGTACCTAATATAGGAGATAAAAATGTACAACACTTGGATTTTAACGATTTATGGGAATAAATCAATGATAAGAATCCTAAGTGTGTGGCTCAACACATCAAAGATTGTGGGATAGCACATGTAGTAGGTTTCCCTTTCTCAGTTCAATGTGCTGACATAATTTTTTCACGCGTTTCCCATTTTTACCCTGATACAAGAGAAATTACAGATTCTCAGGGCCAGGTAATTTCCAAATTGGATATGGGGTGTATAAATGTTACCCTTGGAATCCTAGTATTTGAAAATGCTAATGTGCTTTACATGGCACAAGCTCAACACTTGTTTTTTCAAGAACCTGATAAATATAAGTACATGGTGGCCAAATCCTAGTTCAAGAACCCAAAGAAAGGAGCTTCTTGATTTCCTAAGACTATGTATCAAAGTTATTTTAAAGAATATCTCTATGACATCATAATTCTCCTATCAAGGATAATGGGGATCCCTATAAGCAATTAATTTCATTTGTGGATGTGTCCTTTCATCAATATCATATGTGAAGGGAAACATAATTTATACTAGGGAGAGATCATTTATACCAAACTAATTGAACAGTTGGCTAATATGCATAGAAATCATACCTTCTACATGACCTCCTATCTAATGTACATTGATAGAGCATATAATTAATAGTTGGGTCTTTCTCCAAATGACACCAAGAAAAATGCTCCAGTATATGAGTACTATTCAAAAATTACCCTGAAGAATAGTAATCATCATTTTAGGAGGATCAATGGTGCCTTCACAATTTACATAGTCATAATTTTAGAAGGAGACACAACCAAAAGGTTTTCTGAGGAAGCTAAGCAATAGTTATCCACTTATGGCAGTTATTACATATAATTAAGAAAGTTCTCCTACATCAGGTTGGCATGATTTGAATATACTCCCTACAAGCTTCCCATGTTTTGTAGTGACAAGATTTCCCTGGTAGATATCTTTAGTAATCCTGATAAGCTACATAGAACTTGCAAAGATAATAAGATAGGAGCTATACGATTCCCTATCACTCTAGGTAATTATACGTGTAGGACTGCCTTAGATTCTCAAAATGTTGAGAGAACAGTGGCTGCTTTCATTTTCCATTTCTTTCAGCAAGGGTCATGTTTCGATATCAAGGGTTTCATTGACAACAATGTAAGGATATATTTCCATCATCTTCCTGATGTGGAAGACTACTAGGAAGATTGATCAAACACTTATAAAGGTAGGAGAAGATACTATGGTTGTCTTTCTGTATAACAAGTCAAATATTTTGGCGTCTATAAGGTACCTAATAAAATGTAGGATAATGATGAAGAGATAAAATCTCTTGATTTTGAAAAAACCATCATGCATACTCCCCTTGATACCATTGATTGGTTCAACATGGAAAAGGATGACTTGTAAGAGATTATAAACCTAGTCTTGGTTAGGACTAAAGTATGGTTTGATTGGAAAATGATATCCTATAGAAATAATAAAGTGACATCCCCTTCTTAGGAAACATCTTCTTCTCAAAGAGAAGCGTCTACTCCCACACCTAAAATATAAAATCAGACTGCTCCATCCCCTTCTTGAACTTCAACCTTGGTATATACCAAAAAGGGGAAGGTTGAAAGGATGGAAAAAGTAAAAGAAGTTGTTGAAGAAGAAGGTATGAAATTACCTTCTCTAAAGCAATCTGAAACAATGTCAGATATTGTGCAAATTGTTGATCTCTGTGGAGATGAAGAAAAAGAAACACGATAACATGAAGAAAGAAAATGTGAAGGTGGAAACACAGAAAAATAATAAGAAGATGACGATAAGCAAAAGGATCACACTTTAGAAGAAATGACAGTGGTTGTCTTGGAATCATCAGTCACATAAACTACAGTCCAGGAAGCAACTATTTCTAAATATTGGAACATTTTTTTTAGAAGTATTAACTAAATAGACCTTAGGGTCAATGAGCACCCTAATATTGGGACCTATTGTTCCTCCTTCTTCTAGTACTTATTTTTCTTGGGTTCAACCATTTAGAGATAGTAAGAAAAGGAATACTTCATATAATATTGTTTCTCACAAATTTGAAGCAGTGGTTGCTCTCCTAGGAACAACTCCATCTCCACCTACCAAGAAATCAAGAACTACTTCTAGATTGGTGTTTGATTCCCAAGGTAAGCAATTTTTTGATATTTTAATGCCCAAAATGGATAAAGATAAGAAATATTTAGTGTTGGATGATTTGGAATTTACAAGGATCCCTTTGGGAGAGTCTACCCCTAAGAGTGAAGTGCATAACTTAAAATAAACAGTGTCTAGAATGATTGAGAAAGTGGAAAAGGGGAAACAATCTCAAGAACAATTAGAAGAACATATACAAACTCTCTTTTATTTTTTATCATATCTCTTCTAGTAAGTGACAAGGTAATTGATCCAACTCCTTTGAATACAATGCATCCTCCTACTATCCTTGCCAATGAAGAAGTTTAAGTTATTAAGGATATCCATAAGCATGTTGCTTATGCAAAATATATGGAAGCTATGGTGGAGGAAATGTTAGTCATTTGGCTCATTTTCATTGAGGAGGCCTACAAGGCATATGATAAAATCACTAGTATATGGTTGAAGTTTACTACAAAACTCACTACTCTGAAAAGTGAGTTTAAAATGTGGAGTGAATGTATTCAATATAATATACTCATGAGTGATACAAATATGCAAGTTATTTTTGGTAACAAAGTGTTTGATGATCTGAAGAATAATTGGACCAAGAAATGGGTATTCAACATTGATTAGAAGATGAAAGTTCTTTATGAAGTAATTAATGAACTAAAAAACATGTTGCAAAAGGGAGAAACATTTCATACTAGTATTACATCTGAATTCCAATATCTTCATTTCCAACTTCACAAATAAAATTATGAGGAGAAATACACTGTTCAAGAGATTAAGTAAAAATTCAAAACATTTTTCAAAGAAGATCTGTTTAGATCAGACACTATTTCTAAAGAAAATATGGAAGAGATTTGTGCTCTGAAAAACTTTAATTAAAGAGACAAATAAAGGATTCTTGGAAAATTCGGGGTTTGGAAAGGATATGGAAGACTGTTTGGGAAGCTGGACCCATGTCAGTGCCATAAGTTACAAGTTTTGAGGCATGCATCTCTCCTACAATTTTTTACCATTTGTATACATCTTAATTTGTAGAGAATTGTGAGGCATGCATCTCTCCTATAGAGTTTTTTAGTTTAACATGTATTCAACATACATATCTCCTATTGATTTTTTTCCAATTTGTATACATATTCAATAAAGTTCTTTTACTTTTAAAATTACACTTTTATTTCAGCAATATAGTTAATTAATTCTACAATTTCAACTATTTTACTATGAATGTATTGCCATAACACATTAAATTCCATCTTTCATGATTTTTCCACTAAATTTCAAAAATAATTTGGATCACTTCAATTGGGACATATGTATACACCTTATTTTTCAATCTTACTAAATTTTTCTCTTCGTAGACATTATTAGCACATTAACTTCCCCATAACGATGTCTATAGGGATATTATGTAGAGTAAGGATGGTCATAAATGATTGGGTTGGTTAGTGGTGGTATTTATAGGATACTTTTGATTATTTTTTACATCACACAATCATTGATTATTTAGTAAACTTGTGATAATCAAAATGCTCTTAAAGGTTCAAAATTTGGTCTTTGTTTATCTTTTCAATTTTACTCTTGTAGCATTGGATTTTTAGGATTCTCGATAATAGGAATTGTGCTTACTATGGTTTGTAATAACTTTTTAATTCCCAACAAGTGGATTTCATATGTCTTCTTCTATCTAATTTTGGTTCCCCACATAAATTATCTTAGTAGGAAATTCTAACTCATGGGGGAATTTAATGTTCCAATGGTGTTTACATGAACATAAGTATCTCTAACATCTCTTTTCATTTATGTTGTTTCCAATTTGATTGATTTTTTGGTTGGTAATCCACATAAATTAGAATAAATTAGCATATTCTTAATCTAATTCGTCATTATATATTGTTCCTTATCTTATAACCCTCTAGTGTGTGGCCTTGGAATAACACCCTTCTTATATTAATCTAAATTATCAAGAAGATAAAGAGGACATTTTATAAATAACTCTTACCTTGCATAAATTTAGTAACACATTACGAACTTCAATGTTAGAAAACCATGATGTGCAACTCCAAAGGTACTATTCTAAAACTTACATGTGCATAAGCCTTTAACATGCAACCCTATGCATAATATTTCTTACGCATATTTGTTCCAAACAAATTACACATACTATACCAATGATCTTGTATGAAGATCCCTATATAATAATAGTGCACAATACAACATCTACACATATGTATCCTCCACTAACCTATGTAAAGGTGAGACATTGTTATACACACACAAACACACACACACACTAACTATATATATATATATATATATATATATATATATGAAAAGTTGAAACAAATAAATATATAAAATAAGAGTGTAGTCATGAAATCATTCACTTTATATTTACATCATGCCTCTAAGTCTTTCATTATATGCATGATTCCTAAGAAAGAAAACTAGCCATTAACAACACATGTTTTACTTTTATATTGCTTTACTTTTCTACACTCTCGTTATTTACTTTTCTCGAATGGTCACATTAATATTTGATATTGGAAAACATATTACCGATATCTATATTTTCCATTATATTGTATAAGCATCTCAAATAGTACTACCCATTCAAGACAGGAGTGCTCAAGCGCTAATGTCCCCTTTGGGTGCTTTTATCATTTTTCCCTCCTTTTCTCAAATTTGAAATACCACATTACTTGTTATCTTTTCTAAAACCTTTCTCATCACTTTGGGTCAGAATTTTTGGTTATTAATGATGAAATTCAAACAAGGGAATCATATATACATGAATTACTCACTATTATTAGGGGCTGGAAAACTTGGGCTATTACTTATTATCTACTACTTGGGAAAAGAGAAACATTCAGGGAGTATATTTGCAATGCATTACTCGCTTGATAGGAGGGGCTATTTATAAATTCCATCTCACACATTAATCTTGGGGAAAAGTAGTTTGATATATTCGTGTGATTGACATAAGTAAAACCTAGCTTCAAGGGGAAAAATTCAATCAAAAATAAACATACAATAACTATATAGAGTCTGAAATATAGTACAACGCTCAGTGATAATCACATTATGGTGACCACCAAGGTTAGTCTGACTCAAGGATATGCATTATTTATTCCATATAATTTTTTCTTGAGTCTTGTGTAAGTAGAGAGGGTTTATTTTGTAAGTTCATGTGCAACATTAAAAACCTACAAAGAGACAAAAGAAACAAACATCTTCATACCCTAAAAAGATCAGATCCATAGTTGTTAGGAAACTAGCACCTAACTCACACCCTAGCACCTAAGTGGTCATGTCTATATCTGGGTGGTCATGTATAAAGTAGTTTCATATTACAATTATCTAGAAAAATATTACTCAGTCTATATCTAACATGTTCTATTCAATTTCCAGCCCAAATATCTAGATATAAATTAAGTCATTCTTTTCTCACTATTTCTCACAATTGTTTATTTCTTGCATGATAGATATTACTTGTTATTGTTATATTCATTTGACCCCATTCCTCTAATAAAAAATTAAATTTCTCTAAATAATTTTGTGAACTTTTTTATTGATCAAACCCTAGCTTATTATAGGTCCCCTTTCTTGGGGGATCTACTTTCTTCCATCCAAACACCTATCTAAGGTATATACCACTTCACATTCACATACACTCCAATTATTTCATCCACACCTCATCGATGCTACTGCCTATTCTGACTTGTCCTGCTTAGATGGATTTTTCAATGATGATGCTCTCTTAGAGTACATAGATGTGTATGCTCCCTTCCCTTCACATCATCATAAGATTAGATTCTTGCATTCTTTAAATGCTACCACATAATTCAGTGAGATCAACCTTGATAGTGTACATATTGATGCTCATGATACCATACCCACCCAACCATATGTTTAGGACCAATCCACATTAGTTAATGAGAAAACTACACCATATATTATTAGCACTAATGATGATCCAAGTATAGTTATTTTAGTCACCTCTCTTAGTGATAATGAGAGAACTAATGTTCAACAGGTATGCTAGGACTTTCTGGATTTATTTTCATTACACTATCATGACATGTCTGAAATTTATCCCTATGTAGCTATGCATAGTATCTATTTTTGTGTGTTTTTACAATGACAAAATTCAAGTTGAAAACATGAAAACTATACCCTAGTGTCAAATTTTTTACTTGTAAACCCTCTTGAGCACTCATCCAGATCAAATTTCCCCCTGTTTAATTCCTATCCCCATCCTCAAAGTAATAATATGTGTTATGATAAGATTTCCCATGTGTTGGAAAGATGAGAAAAATTTCATGAAGTTCTTGCAATATAGTGTTTCTCAAGACATATTTTTTAGTAGACTTAGAAATGGCCATTTTTAGCCTTTCTAAGATAGGTTTACATCTTCTGAGGAAGAGTTTAAGGTCCAAATTCATCGAGTAGTTTTATTGAGGATCCAAGAACATACTAAAAATGATTTAGGAAATTTTAGGGAAGATTTTAAGGTTTAGGGACAAGTTCACTAAAAGTGGTTTTTTTTTTTAAGGTGAAGGAGCCTGCAATTCTGTAAACAATAAATCACGCACTTTGGGTACATTTCTAGGTCCTAATCACATACTAATATTCATATGATTCCTAAGTGAGAAAAATAGTAGTTAATAGATGTCTTTGTTCATGTTTTATTCTTGGCCTCTTACACCCGACATTCCAGTCGATGCTTCACTTTTTTATCTTTTATCACTCTAGACACCAACACCCAGGTGCCCCCATCATTCTAGGCACCGCCAAACTCTTTATATCTTACTCACCTATTTTGGGAATATTTAATATTTTGGGAATCTTGTTTTCTTATGGTTCATTCTTTTGGTTGTTAATTGTAAAAATCAACCAAGGGAATCATATAAATATAAAGATATGTGACCGTAAAAATGGACCAAGAACTAAGTGTCTATTACTATCACCTAAGGTTTCATCAAAAGGCATTCCAAGACCATAAAATCATCCATATAGCTTCATACAAGGGACAAGGGATTAATAATTCTACATACATGCATAGGAGGGGAAGTTTATTTTGACATCCACATATCTATCTACATTACTACATCTAAGTACTTTCTCATTATTCAAGTGCTTCTGGCATAAGATCCACCTAGGGAAAAAAATTTCACACACACGCATAGAAATACATAGAGTATGATATTTAGTGTAGCACTCGGTTATAATTTCACTCTTTTGAGTGATTGTTGAGGTCAATCTGACTCCCCATTTTCATGTTTTTATTTTTAAGATTTGATGTGTTTTATGGTTTTGTAAGAGGTCTTTTATTTTGCAAGCTACAATAAAACTTGATGGTATTCTAATGACCTATATGAGATCAATAATGAATATTAGTGAACATCTTGCAACACTAAAAATTTCATTTTTTGATGTTCTAAGTAGTCATGGGTACCCAGGAGAGGTCTACAGTGCCCAAGCACCCTTGACCCATTCCGGGAACCCCAATCCCAAATTTTTTGACAGTTATGTGACGTTATTGATTCGGTTAAGACATTATTCCCTCTTGTTTCATCAGTTTTTCATCTCACCATATCTTCAAGATTATTGTGAAATCAACTAAGTATTTGATTTAATAAAATCTAAATATTTTATTAAAAGCTAATTTCACAAATTACTACAATGATAGACAATAAGATACAAAATTCTAAGCCCTTATATATATAACTTTATAATAAAATTAGGGAGATATGGCACTTATCTTATTTTTTCTGATCCCAAAGTACACCCAAACTAGAAGAAATGGTGAAAAGGCTAGGTAAAGTGCTGTAAATTATCGATGTAAATTATAGAACTTGTAGAATGGTCAGGAAATGAGCTCTTGGGTAGGGGTGAAGGCTCATGTGGTGTCAGAGATCTCTCCTAGGTGTTAGAGTGTGTAGAAAATATTGGAACCTAATTTAATCAGTGTCGCAAGGGTTTTACCAACCTTCATTGTTGATCGCGTGTAGGTCACTAGTAACCTGAAAAATAGATAATATCTTGTGACAATGACCTCGGTATAGGAGTAATAAAATAAAGAATGATGACCACAAATTTAAAAATGTGAACAAGAACATAGAGGACATGAGTTCCAACATTGGAAAGGAGATCTTGGGTGCTAGTGTCCTGAGATAATTGACAGAAAATGTGAGAAGACTGAAAGATAGGGATCCCTCTAACCTGACAAGAACTAGGTATAGAAGTGAAAAATGTGAGAGATAAAACAATAGAAACAAACAAAGAAAACAAACAAACTAGACAATGTGTGACCAATGGATACTTTTCTTACTTAAGCCCCATATATAAAACAACATGCTTAGTGGTATAGTAAAGTAGTAGTATGCACATGATTTTGTGTCTACATTTCCCCACCCCCTTTATAATATTTGAATGAAATTAAATTATTGTACAGGAATTAAACAACATATCTGTGAGATGTCTGGATAATCCCTATTATAGAAGTATGCATAGAATAATAAAATATAACATGGAGAACCATGGATTAGTGTGTTTATCTATGTGGCATAAATTTGAGATAGTTAAGCATTATATAAGGAAAACTTGGATAAATTGATGATTTGATTTTGAGGGATTTGGAGATTTCAAATCTTCACTGATGGATTTTTGAAGGGTTGAGGAATGATCGATTCCCGACCTGATTTTTTATATGTGAAAATATGAAGGATTTGGGTGTCATACTGCCACAAAAAGAGTGTTAAGGAGAGAGGTCTAGTTGTAATTTCCAACTATGACTACATCCTCAAAAGGTCCAACCATTACAGATGGATAAAGACAAAAATTTGTTCCATTTTAATCCATGTTGAATAACCCATATAGGATTAGTATAGGAAAGGAAATGACGTCTCATTGCCCCCACTCCATGAGTATCAAAATATGTTTACTATTAGATTGCTTCCATGTTAGGTCATCTGGAAGAAATGTAAAAATGATTCCCATGTTATGTCATCTGGGAGAGTAGTGATGTAACTCCCAAGTTAGGTCATCTCGGAGGAATGACTAAATGATTCTTGTACTGATTGATTGATTTGATTTGAAAATTGAACACTTGTTTTGAGATGGAATGTATACGATAGATTACTCATGGAGATATTTTTCACTTTCTTCCCCCATATTAGGTCATTAGGGGAAACAGATAGAAAGTAATAGAAAATGTTGAATATTGTATGAGAATGTTTTTTATAATGATGTATTAGAAATGTGTAATGATGGTATAGTATCCTAAGAGGGAGCATATGGTAATCCCAATTATATGCCCCCCTTTTCAGTGAAAGTGGAGTGGTCAAAATAATGAACGCAGAGCTGAAGTAGATGTGAAATGATGTAATAGTGAGAAAAATGAAGTAGAGTAGGTGTTGCAAAATTATGTGTGTATCAAGTTTTAAATGTACCATATTGGAATATAGTACTGTAGAACATATACAATATGATGGCAGGATGAATTTTGAACTGTATGGTGTAGACAGGGAAGAAAATTGAGTACTGAAGCTCAATATATGAACAAAACCATGTAGCATGTATTAGTTGGAGAATCAACACAAATGGTAACTATAGTAAATTGGCAGTTGAGAAAAGTGTTATATATAGTAATGGTAAAAAGTGAATAGTGAATTTATTTAAACCTTGATTTTTTTCATAGTTTGAGCTCTAATTTTGTAAGGATGTTGTAGATTAGAGTAATGAGATTGACTAGATACGAGATAGTGTTTGCAGTCATGGTAGCATAGATAATAGATGAGTTGGTAAGTGTGGTTATTTTCAAAAAGTTAACGAAATTTTCTTGTTTCTATCAAGTTCACCAAATGATTTAATAAAATATAATTTTAGAAGTTGCTACAATGATATACAATAAGATACAAATTCTAATCACTTCCATAGATATAACTATGTAAGAAAATGAGGGAGATATGGCACTTATTTGATTTTTTCATATCTCGAAGTAACACCCGAACATGAAGAACTAGTGAAAAGGATGGGAACAATGCTGAAAATGCTTGATGTAAATTTTAGAACTTGTAGACTAATTGAGACAAGGGTGTTTGGGTTGGGACAAGGGCGTTTGGGGCACTAAAGACCTCTCCTAGGCACTGGAGTCTGCAAAAAACCTCAGAACCTAATTTCTTGAGTGTTGCAAGGGTTTCACTACCCTTCACTATTGATCACCTATAGGTTACCAGAAGATCACTGAATTCACTAGTAACCTGAAAAATAGATAATAACCTACAAAACCCCCCAAAATACATAATTTAAAAAATAGGATTTATAAAACCCTATAAATTCCAGAGTCACATGTGATAAATAAAACACTAAAGTATAAATATGACACAAGCAATAAGCTAAATAGAAGACTAAAGAAATATAAAACCCTAGGTGTAAGAGAGAGAGAATAGAAGACTTAGATAATAAGCTTAAGAAACATAAAACCCTAGGTTTAAGAGAGAGAGAATAGAAGACTTCGCTAATTTTTTAATTGATCCTGAATTTTTTTGGAGTGGAAAACTGGTAAACATGAGTAACATACTATTGCAACTCCACCCAAAAACTTCTGCGACTATCAAACCAGCTTGGACCAATGCACCTATACTAGGTCAAGGGTTCATGGGTTTTGGAGACTACTTCTAGGTTCCAGTGACTATGAAATACCTCATAAAATAATTTTTTTGTGTCATGTTGTCATGCAAGTGTGCAACAGGGAAATTGACAATTTCTAAGCATGACAACGATACCCCAGTGTTAATTTTTTCAAGTCCCATCATTCCAAAACACCCCGGGTCAAATCCATCAGTCTGATCACCCCCTATTTTATGTGAAAATTTTCCCATAGGTGATTTAGTAAAGTGCACTCATTCCACCTAAGTGATTTTAGGGAGTTCCAAAAAGACACTATCTTCTGGCAGTATAGGGAAGGGCTATCGCTAGCCTTCCCAGGACTAGATTCAACCCCCTGGAGCAGAATGAAAGGGAAAAATTCAACATGGAGGTGAAATAAATACCTTATAACATAATATAAATTTATTTTTAAGGTTAGGGTAAGTTTTCCAAGACTTGGAGTAGTCTAAGTAAAAAATAGGGTTCACAACCCTAAGTGGTACACATGCCTAAAATAGCTACTAGGCTTCAGAAGAAGATTCTGGGAGCTCCGGATGGAGTTAGGAGAAAAAAAAAAATCTTATAAAAGAGGATTCCAAGGCCTACATTATGGTGAAATAATATTTTTCACAACACTTTGGCGCATTACGTTTGCAGGCAGTTTTTCTCAAGCACACGTGGAGTAAAAAATCAAAACTACGATTTTTTGGGGAAGAAATGGAATAATCAAGACATGATACCCACACCATTGGATTTAAAAGGCCATTTCCAGTTAGTATCATATAAAATTTTTCCAAAAACGTCCATCAGGAGCTCAAGTTATCATTGTTACAAGTTCAGGACTTAGCCAAATTTTTGGGAGGACACGTGTCAACACCATGAGCTTGGTAGGATTTTGTGTCTGTCACGTCCAAAAAGGTAAAGGAAATCAAGGTTGGAAAAGTTTTCCCATCCCCCTTGAAGCCCTCTCAGCCCTCATATGACCTCTGGGACCCTCATATGACCTCCATATTTGACAGTTCATCCCTTAGGTGCTTATTTGGAGCATGCATTACCTACCATCAGATCGGGCGCCACATGTCATCTCCAGGAAAACCATGGAATTTGATGTCCCTTGTGCACCTAATTTTTGGGACATTAGTCCTTAAAAAATTCACCCAACCCCTATGAGGAGTCATTTGTATTCCCATGTGACAGACTTTCAGCCCCCAGGTGCATTTTTGGAGCAACCATTCCCTTTCGTCGAATCGGGCACCATGTGTCACCTCTAGGACCACTGTGGAAACTTATGTCCCTTATTTACCTAAGGTGGGGGAAATAAGACATGGAAAAATTCACCCATCCCCTATGTGGAGTCATTTGGACACCCACGTGACCAACTTTCAGCCCCCATGTGCATTTTTCAAGAAAATCCCCTTCCATCGGATCGAGGACACATGACATCACCTTGACCACCATGGAAATTAATGTCCAGCATTTCCCTGAGGTCATGGACATTAGGGAAATAAAAATTCAACCAGACCCTCCATGTGTATGTTCTTAAATTTTAAATCCAACACTTAGTCATTTTCTTCCTCTCATTTCTCCTCCACAACTTCATACCTTGTCATGGCTCCTTGCATGATTGTCCAGACACTTGGTCCACCATTCTTGCTCCAAACACAGCTCCACCATGGCAACATAAAATTTCCACACCATGAATACATATCAATATGAAGGTATAAGAGATAAATGAAGTGAAATGATGAAGAACAAGTAGAAAATGAAGGTTTTTGCCAGATAACCATGAAGTCACTCGATCAAAAAAAATTCATATCTCACAAGATACTAGTCAGATCATGATGCTGTATTTTTCAGATTTACTCATTTTTCAAGGTGATCAAGATGCAAAAAACAAGAGGTCAAATGGTGCCTAGAATCATTTTCTCTAACAAAACCCCCTCTTTATGCATCAGCTCACATTCGTTGGATTTCCTGTCATTCCAGTGATGGAAACGAACTAAAAAATTGCACATGAGATCCAAATAAAAAACCTATCAAAATGGAGTTTTTTTTCATTGCAAATGGAGACAAAAACTAGACCTAGAAATTTTGACCTCAATTAATGGCCGCCATGGCAGCTCCGTGCCCAAAGCCACTGCCAAGTCAAAATTTCAAAATTTATTTCCAGGAATTCTAGTGGGAAAAACTATGGGAAATTCAAAGGGTGTGATCGTAACGATAAGAAGAGTCCAAAAAGTATGTTCCATCACAAATCGAGTACTAGAAACACCCTTTCTAAAAATAGTAAGTTTTCCTACACATGTTTGTTATTTTTGGTAAGTCTTCATCAAAAGCAGCTAAGACAAAGGTAGGGGGTATTGAAGATCTCCAAAAGGCTAGAATGATTATCCAAAGTAGGAAACAGTGAAAATTGACACTTTCTAAAAATATTAAGTCCCCCATCTAGGCATTTACTAAAAATAGTAAGCCACACTCAAAGAGTAGATTTGGCACAATGTGAAATTCAGAACTTCATCACATTAGAACTTTCCATCAACAAGGATCAACGGACTTCATCAGAAATGACATCTCCTCTTCTTCTTCTTCTTCTCCCTCTCTTTCTCTCTCCTCTTCCCCCCAACTTTCTCTCACTTTCGAATATTCTAATTTCACGTTGGGGTTTCTACTTTGTAATATGACTTAAATGACTTTAGAAATATAATGTAAATTAAGTCACTTTACTATTAGAATAGGGACTTAAATATTTAAAGTGGAATATGAATAGTCTTAAGTCATATTAAGGTATTCGAAAGGTCATGAGGTAGATGAAGAGTCATATTATATTCTATAAATTGTAACGCCATTCCCATTTCAAGGGGTTGGTGATTGATCTTGTAAACTCAAGAGTATATTGTACCTTGAGAGAACAAAGGAGATAGCCAAATTATTCCATTCCCCTCATTCTCAAATTTCCTCTATTTCTCCATTATGTATAAATTTGGTTTGAGCAATCAATACAAGAAGAAGGAGTTTCTAGCCTTCTTTGACTAAGGGGTTTCTTGATACTTTGTGATTGATAAGTTCTATTTAGTTTTCTTGTTATTTACAAAGTTATTTCTTCTCATGAATGCATGTGTTGAAGTTTCTAACTAGTATGTTTGTAGGAATCTGATTATCTACCTACAACATTAGTTCCCCTACCTTTTTTCTCACTCCCTTTCCCACTTTCAGACAAAGTCCTCTCTTGCAGGTATTTTTAAGCTTTGTCGTAGGGTCATTGGAGTGTCCTTGTTGGATCCCTAGTCGAAAGGCCACCATAGAAATCCACCTTTTCACACGCATGCATATACGGAAGTTGTACCGGTTAAATAGAGGGACTTATATTCCCAGAGCATTGGCAAGAAATCCATAAGTTTGTCCACCCGACAAATTTTCTCACCAATATTATTTTGTGCCCACCGTGGCACAAATTTAGCAGCATCTACAGTTGAATATGACCGCAAGGTCTCAAAATATTTTAAAAAATTAGATATTGATAAATAAAAAGAAAAAATAGTTCATGAAATTCCATTTCTAAAAGACATACTGCTGATTTTTGCACATGTCTTTTCATATTCCCACTTAAATAATTTCAAAAATTTGGCTGAAGGAAGACACACTAGGTTGAGAGGTGTTGATGATTTCAATTTTGAGGCTTCAAAAAATCAGCAAGAATGAATTAGAGATAATCCATACTTCTTCTCTCAAGCCTCCTCTCCATCTGGATCTTCATGAAGTTCACCAGGAAATCCTATCAAAACTCCTGTGGATACTCCACCTTCAAATTCTCCCATTTTTCTATAATGAGCCCTCAGAAAATGAGAATGAAATGTCTATTCAAGAATTTCTTAGAGCCGCAGAAGAAACTGAAGATCCCAAGCTCAGCCTCAAGCTCCTGATGCAAGTCACAAATTTGCAAGAAAAGCGTGAAGCTGATGTGAAGGTTGGCCATATTTAGATAAGGCAAGATGAAATATATGATGCCACTCTTGAGATAATGATTGATGGATGCAATAACAAAATGGAGATACTTTCTTTCCCATTTGAAGATGAAGAATCTTTCCATGATGAAGAAATTGAAGAAAGGAGTTTTGAGACCTCTAAAGATGAGGCTCATTTTGATGAAGGATCGATAGAGTGCAGCGATTCTTGAGATGATGAGGTAACCCATCCAGATAGTTTCTTTGAGTTTCAAGATAAAGATTCTTCAAAGGTGTACAAAGAAGAACTACAGGAAATGATGAAATATTACTTCGTGTAAGAAATATTAGATGTAGTAGAAGTTGTAGAAGATCCCGTGTAACACCCTTGACAATTTTTATTTTCCTCCTTTGCATTTCAAGTGTTGACACGTGATTTTCCTTATAAGGATATGTTCTTTTGATTATTGGAAATCATGCTTGATATGGATGAGTCTTTTCTACTCTTAAGATCCTTTGACTGAATTGGAATGGATTTCTTGAATCCATTTTTTTTCACTTCTTGTAGGTGATTTGCAATCTGGTTTAAAAATTTGTAAACTTACCTATTTATCTAACTCATCCTTGGATTAATTTCAGTGATCCAAGGAATGTTTTAAATATTCTTTGTTGAACGAATGGTAAATTGACATTCCATGAATTAAGATACACATTGGACTGAAATTTGTAGTTACAAGTTCTTTGAATTTTTTTTTGTGAATGTGTTTCCATTGAGTGGTTTTTTTTTCTTGAGTCTTTGGAGATCGACCATGGCAGGTCATTACTGATGAAAATGGAAATGCAACCTATTCATGGCATAGGAGAGATCCAGGGTCCTATATAGGACTAGCCTATGGGATCCTAAGCTAGGTAAAAAAAATGTATATTTCTACCTAAGCTATGTCACATGATAGAATTTTGATTCTAACCTTAAGCTTGTTATTCTGTTATGATTGGTTGATTTGCAACCTAAGATAAACTTTGTGTAAATGGAATTGGAAAGGTTACTAGGTATTAAAATTAACCTAGATCCTAATACTACAAGGTAATATTGTAATCTAACCTAATGCCTAAAACTATTGTGTTTTGAATTAATTTGCCTGTGTGGAAATTAGCTAAACCTATTTTCTAAGGCCTATGGTGGGGGTTAGTTATTAGTGTTATATCCTACCTAAGATCTAACCTAAGCAATTTAATCTATCCTAAACTAATGGATATGAATGGGGACTTAAGTGGTCACATGCATTTGGGTGACAGTTCCTAAGGAATGTATGTTATTGATAAGGTTGGTAAATGCATACAGACTACCGGTTTCGGCATTGACTAGATGAATTAGTGGAGGCTTAGGTGGAAGTGTCACTAAAATGGAAATGCATGTTATTTTTGACTTGACATTCTCTAGACTTAGAAGGTGGTGGAAAGGAAGATTAGGCGGGAGAATTGGAATTAATGGAATTTTTTACTTTCGGTTTTTGTGCTCAAACCGTCTTAGTAGGCATGCAAGTGGGATTTTTATTAGGTTGTTTCACTTTGCATGTTTCATAATTTTTGCTCTGCATGCTCTCTAGTTTTTCGAACCAGTAGATTGAACTACACTTCTTGGCTATTTTTGAAGTTTTGAATCTATTTTCATTTCGTGGAATGTATAAGAGGAATTCTAGAAAAGGAATTTGGTGGTTTGATCTTTTGTGGAGAAGAGGAGATGTAGTGAGCTTGGATGGAGGTCTTCTTAGATTTGAAAGAGACACTATCAGGCATAATAGGCTCTAACTATTAAAATCTCTTTCTTTCTTCTAAGTGTTTTCATTAAAACAACTCTCCTCTATTGAGTTTTGTGCATTGCATGCTCTCTCTAGTTAGTTGGAA
Organism: Taxus chinensis; assembly: GCA_019776745.2. Classification (NCBI taxonomy): domain Eukaryota; kingdom Viridiplantae; phylum Streptophyta; class Pinopsida; order Cupressales; family Taxaceae; genus Taxus; species Taxus chinensis. The sequence goes on from CM034154.1 coordinate 446,466,271, forward strand.
ACTTATGTGGTGTTGTTTTAGCACAAGAATTATGCATGCAAGAACAAAGTTGGTAACTCTACTTGGCATTTTCAGTTTTTGATAACTGTTTGTTTTGGTTCCAATGACTTTCATTGCTAATAAATTACTAGTTGATTTTTTATGGAAACTCTGAGTTCTGCATGTGTTTGTTGAGATTAGTGTTTTGTGAACTCGATGTGTTTTGTGATCTCGATTTGGTAAAGAGCTCATGTTTTTATGGAAGCTTGTATGTAATCTTGAGTTTTGTCTAAAACTTGTTGAGTATTTGGGAACTGTTGTTGGGTTTCTTGGTGCTATGATGCTTGTATTTCATTTCATAAATATAAAGAACCATGATAGAGAAGTAGATGGCTTGGTTCTTGTTTTCTAACTTGCAAAAAATTTGATTGTTTCTGAAACCCTCACACTGCTTGATACTTGTGTTGTATTATTATGGATAATATGGATTGTTGATAGTCTGCATAGGGTTTGGTACTTGTGTTTTATTGTGACCATGTGAAATTTTATAGAGAGTTCATTAAGAACATGGCCTTCATATTTATTGGTGTCTAGTCTGAACTCTGTTAAGGATCTTACAATCTGTTTAAGTTGGTAACTAGGGTTTGATAAATGATTAATTGAAAATGGGATCTCTATTCTTATTTTGAAATGTTTAAAATTTTATTCATTACATTCTACCTATCATTACGATGCGAGAGTTTATATTAACTCAAATATGAGGTAATGTGATGCAAACCGATTCAAGGAAATTGTTACTTATTGTTGGAAATAGAAACCTGAGCAAGGTGTCAGTTCAGTTTGGTATTATTTCTGGTTTTCTTTGTTTAAAGGTGTAAACTAAAATGGGAACATAATGTTTCTGAACTTGTTTATAATCAATTGAATGATTTTGATATTTGGTGGGAACTTTTTCTCAACATGGTGCTCATATTTGTATTACGAGTCTTGGGCAGAACGTTTTTTTTAATATGTTGATTAGATCTTGTTATTTAATTTGAGTTTATTACTGGAGTGAATTATTTTAAACCCATAACTCTTGAAAAGAAACAGTTGTATGTGCATGGAGAAAACTGGAAACATGGTCTTGTGAGTTGTTTGTTAAACTTTGCGAGATTTTGACTAGAAACATGGTCTTGTGAGTTGTTTGGTAAGCTTTGTGAGATTTTGAATGGAATCATCTTTGTAGTTTACCATTCTTATTGGGAATTCATTCTTTTTTTACTCTTGTAGTAATACGTTAAAAATTATGGAAAATAATATTATCTTGATTGAGCTCTTGGGTAATTCTGAGCATTAGTACTCACTTGGATTTCTCTTCTTGTTAGGTCCACTGAAGGAATGTAGAACCTATAAAATAATCAATTAGTCTATGGATTTTGTATGACCTTCATTGTTTTAATGTTCCTATTTTAAATGGATCTCTTGCTTACAATGGGGATATTTTTAAAGAGAAGTTGCATTAGACTCCTTCTTACTTTAAAAAGTTTTTGTTCTTCTTTTGGGAACTCTTATATGAACTTCAACTGTATATATATTAAAAAAGGGATGTTGTTAATTAATTTGAAGGAAATGATTACTGGGTAGGATCATCTCTGTTAAGCTTCTTTTCTAATATAGTTGGAATAAGTTCATTTGTTTGGAACCTTCTGTTAATAATTCTTTTAGGAAAAATTTAATCATTATTTGATTAACCTTCTCATACTTATCATTTGACTGAAATGAAATAGAAATAGGATGATGACTGGGTTGTTTAAAAGAGAATGCAAACTTGTTGGTTAGTTGATGATCCATCTTTCCTTCCTGGATTTTTATATTATTTTGTTCTGATAAATATCTTAAATGTTTGATTTTAAGGTAGTTAATCTTAAGTTGAAATAGATTAGGTCATGATGTGAACCTGTTTCTACTTTGTGGATATTATGTGTTTTAGTATAGTGAAATCGATTTTCTTCTTCTTTACTTAAAAGTTACATGAAAACATCTTAATGAGATTTTGCTGTAAAAACTTCTTTTATCTTATAGTAAAGATGAGTGTTGTACTCTATTGTGGTAAAATTGGAAACAATGAGATGTTATGTTTTGTTGTTGGTAAAGATAATTGATAAGATCAAGTATAATTTAATTTATAAGATAGATATTATAGATTATATTCTGTTATTCTTTTAGAAGTGAATGAATATTCATTAATGCTCTACTTTTCTGATTGTTTTTACTTATGCTTAGTGTATGAAATACTAATTGTTCATTAAAGTAGGGCTATTTTAATTGGAACAATTAGTGGAATGCACCTCATTTTAAGGTTTGGTGCTTATCATGCTCAGTTCATTTAACTGACCCATACTAGCAATTTTTTCATATGGACTTCATAAGTGATAAAAGAAGGCAAAAACTTATGTGATGTATTGGCTGATTTAAGTCTGATTCTTGTGAAGAATTCTGATTCGTTCTTGAGTTGTATAAAAGAAAAAAAAAGGTTATATTCTTTTTAATGAAGGTTTTTGTTATGTAGTATGCCTAAATGCATAAGTTTGTAAATGTATAAGTTTTGAAAATGAATTAAAGGATGAGAATTTACTTGCATTGGTTGTGTAAATTATCTTGTTGATATTCTTCATATTATTTATATGTTTAAATGAGTATTCTTGGATAAGTAGGATAAAGGGAATTAGAGTAATTTCCCTAAATGTGATGAAGCTAGATAATTTTTAGAACTAAATGTTCTTATCTAAACAATTCATTATAGTAAGGTGATGTGTAATGAACATACAATGAAAACTACATAATTTTTAAAGGACATAAAGGGTGTGTTAAACCCTAGAACTTGACCATGAAGAGGAAGACTCTTCCTCTCTCATGAAAATGTAAACAAAAAAGGAGATATGATTTATAATCATTAGAATTCATTTAATAAAGACTATTAAGTTACATCCTAGGTGGTTGTTACACTTCCTTGAATGGTTAAGTCACATTAAATGGAACTTATGAGGTTGCTGCCCTATTTTCTTTGCGTAACTACTTGTTAAGAAAAAATTAATGAACATTGAAAGTAATCTTAAGTTAAGGAAGTTCTTCAAGGATTAATGGAACTTGATTTGGAAAAGAACTTAGGGAGAGTTGGATTAGGGTTTGGGAAAGGTTGCTGAAATATGCTTTTAATTATCCAAATTAATTAAATATTAATAATCTCCTAGAGGTATGTACATCTCAATGAGGCTTTTCCATAGGATGTTGGCACATGCCAACTACAGGGTTGTACCTTTGATAAGATTAAGATCTTATTGAGGATACGGTGATGTAGTGGACATGTGGCAACATCCTTTTGCATTGATCATCAAGATCTACACAGTTTTGGAATTGAACTTAGTTTTCCTCTAGGAATGGATAGTAGCATAGTTGGGATATGAAGTAGCCCTCTAGGACTCAGGGTACCTTGGAACATGGGGTTGACCTAGGTTGACCCAGTATGCCAATATACCCTAAGTCTTTGTGAGCCTCTTCCTATCATAACCTATGTTGTTAACCTGAACTAGGGTTAAACCTTGGGCAAGTGGACTAAAAAAAGTTAGTAAATGACATTCTAGATAACAATAGAGTGGGGGTGAAGGATGTATTCCAGGTTGATGAGTATGCCGTCAAGGAATACGTGATACAAACAGTATGTTCGAAATATTTGGCCAAAGTATCACAAGATGCTGATTGCATTTTCCTATGTCACCTAGTCTAAGGATCATGATGCAGATGAATATTGGTAGAAAATATTTAGTTAGGCTCCTTAGAAAGATCACTTAATACCCGGAACAAGGTAAGAGAACCAAAGATATGTAGAATACAAAAAAGTATTCAATACTTAATGTTAAAACATTAATAGATCGGTAGTTTACCGAGTCATGAAATGAATAGATCGGTAGCTCACCCAGTCATTATAGCTACATATGGTTATCTGTTACAAGAATGGTTGTTATGGAATGTGTGTTCTAAATCACATATTTAAAATAGATAACATTACTCATAAAACAAAAATTCCTTTGTTTCTAAAGTCTTAAAATGTGAATGTTACATCCCGATCCAATTCTTGATCTCTTCATTAGTGTCATGGACATACAAGACAAGTATGAGTTTGCATCTAATCTTTCCATCACTACTTAAACAACTCATAGTGGAGTGAAGGAAAAGGATGAATTAAAGGTTTCTCGTAGAGAAGATATCAATGAGCATAGACCCAGGAAAGAAAGTAACTTAAAATATAAAAGTAATTGGAATGAAAATTAGCATTGGGGCAGCGATGAGATGCTCAATGGAGAATCAACTATATGGATAAACATCAAAGGAAACTGACATGATGAAACCAATTTCAAAGGGCATGAAGGTAGTGGAATTTCTAGGAAAGGAATTGAGCATCAAAAAGATCATACAGACTCACTCCTACAAAATAAAAGGAAAATTGTGAAAGAACTTGGCTTTCATAAGTAGTTGAGCAAGGGAGGCTACTTTCTGGAACCCGGCAATGGCTTCGCAAAACATCATCATTTGGTGTTACCTCTTTAAAGGTAAATTTTGAGAAATGATAAGTTTTTCAGTGAAAGTGGGTTATCCCTCACCTTGTACCATAGGTGATTGATAGGTCTATTTCCCTTTCTGTTGTGTGTCATGTGTTTCCTTTCCTTTGTTTTTTGTGTGTGTGTTTCCTTCTAATCTTCCTTTCTAGAAGTTGTACATGACTCTACAGGACCCAATGGATAAGGTACTGGTCAACAAAATACATGGTCTAAAATTGAGATTATGGATTCCCATGTCATGTCTTCACTATGCTCAGTCTATATCATGTCCCCAAGCTAGAGCCAACTGTTGTCATGTAAATGTGCAACAGGGAAATTGACAATTTCCAAGCACGCCAATGATACCCTAGTGTTAATTTTTTCAAGTCCCATCATTCCAAGACACCCCAGGTCAAATCCATCAGTCTAATCACCCCCTATTTTATGTCAAATTTTTCCCCTAGGTGATTTAGTAAAGTTCACTCATTCCACCTAAGTGATTTTAGGGAGTTCTAAAAAGACACTATCTCCTGACAGTATAGGGAAGGGCTATCGCTAGCCTTCCCAGGATTGGATTCAACCCCCTGGAGTGGAATGGAAGGGAAAAATTCAACACGGAGGTGAAATAAATACATTAGAACATAATATAAATTATTTTTGAAGGTTTGGGGAAGTTTTACAAGACTTGGAGCAATCTGAGTAAAAAACAGGGTTCACAAGCCTAGGCAGTACACATGCCTAAAACAACTGCTAGGCTTTAGAAGAAGATTTTTATAGCTCCAGATGGAGTTAGGAGAAAAAAATAAATATCTCTAGAAAGAGGATTCCAAGGCCTACATTATGGTGAAATAATAGTTTTCACAACACTTTGGTGTATCAGGTCTGCAGGCAGTTTTTCTCAAGCACAAGTGGAGTACAAAATGAAAATATAGATTTTTTAGGGATAAAATGGAATAATAAAGACATTATACACACACCATTGGATTCATAAGGCCATTTACAATTAGGATCATATAAATTTTTTCCAAAAAATTCCATCAAGAGCTCAAGTTATCACTGTTACAAGTTCAAGACTTACCCAATTTTTTTGGAGGACACGTGTCAGCACCAAGAGCCTGGTGGGATTTTGTGTACCTCACATCCCCCCGGGTCAGGGAAATCGAGGTTGGAAAATTTTTTCCATCCCCCTTTAATCCCTCTTATCTCTCATATGACCTCTAGGACCCTCATATGACCTCAAGGCTTGACAGTTCAGCCCCTAGGTGCTTATTTGGAGCATGCATTCCCTGCCATCAGATCGGGCACCACGTGTCAACTCCAAGAACACCGTGGAATTTGATGTCCCTTATGCACCTGAGGTGGGGGACATAAGACCTTTAAAAATGTGCCCGACCCCTATGAGGTGTCATTTTTACACCCATGTGACCGACTTTCAGCCCCCAGGTGCATTTTTGGAGCAACCATTCCCTACCATCAGATCGGGTGCCATGTGTCACCTATAGGACCACCATGGAAACTGATGTCCCTTGTGTACCTAAGGTGGGGGACATCATACATGGAGAAATGTACCCAGACCATATTAGGAGTTATTTGGACACCCACGTGACCAAATTTCAACCCCTAGGTGCATTTTTCAAGCAAATCCCCTGCCGTCAGATTGAGGTCACATTGCATCACCTTAACCACCATGGAAATTGATGTCCCTCACATCCCTGAGGTCAAGGATATAAGGGACATAAAAATTCACCCATCCCCTCCATGTGTATGTTTTTAAATTTTAAATCCAGCACTTAGTCATTTTCTTCCTCTCATTTCTCCTCCACAACTTCATACCTTGTCATAGCTCCTTGCATGATTGTCTAGACACCCGGTCCACCATTGTTTCTCCAAACCAGCTCCACCATGGCCACATAAAATCTCCACACCATGAATACACAAAAATATGCAGGTATTATAGAAAAATGGAGTGAAATGATGAAGAACGAGGAGAAAATGAAGGTTTTTTGCCATATAACCATGAAGTCACTCAATCGAAAAATCTTCATATCTCACAAGATACAAGTCAGATCATGATGCCATAATTTTCAGATTTCCTCATTTTTCAATGTGATCAAGATGCAACAAACAAGAGGTTAAATTGTGCCCAGAATCATTTGCTCCAACAAAACCCCCTCTTTGTGCATCTGCTCACATTTGTTGGATTTCCCGTCATTCCGGCGATGGAAAGGAGCTAAAAACTTACACATGAGTTTCAAATAAAAAACCTATCACAATGGTGTTTTTTTCATTGCAAACAAAGACAAAAACCAGACCTGCAAATTTTGAGCTCCATTAATGGCCACCACGGCAGCTCCATGCCCGAAGCCACTGCCAGGTCAAAATTTCAAATTTTATTTTCAGGCATTCTCATGGGAAAAACTATGTGAAATTCGAAGGGTGTGATCGTAACCAAAAGAAGAGTCCAAAAAGTATGTTCCGTCACAAATCGAGTATTAGAAACACCCTTTCTAAAAATAGTAAGTTTTCCTACACATGCTTGCTATTTTTGGTAAGTCCTCATCAAAAGTAGCTAAGACAAAGGCAGTGGGTATTGAAGATCTCCAAAAGGCCAGAATGATTATCCAAAGTAGGAAACAATTAAAATGTCCACTTACTAAAAATAGTAAGTCCCCCATCTAGGCATTTATTAAAAATAGTAAGCCACACTCAAAGAGTAGATTTGGCACAATGGGGCATTAAGAAATTTATTGCATCAGAGCTTTCCATCAGCGAGGATCAACAAAATTCATTGGGAATGACATCTCCTCTTCTTATTCTCCCTCTCTTTCTCTTTCCTCTTCTCCCCAAATTTCTCTCACTTTCCAATATTATAATTTCACGTTGGGGTTTCTACTTTTTAATGACTTAAATGACTTTAGAAATATAATGTAAATTAAGTCACCTTACTATTATAAAAGGGAATTCAATATTTAAAGTGGAATATGAATAGTCTTAAGTCATATTAAGGTATTCAAAAGGTCACGAGGTAGATGAAGAGTCATATTCTATTCTATAAATTGTAACGTCATTCCCATTTCAAGGGGTTGGTGATTGATCTTGTAAACTCAAGAGTATATTGTACCTTGAGAGAACAAAGGAGATAGCCAAATTCTTCCATACCCCTCAATCTAAAATTTCCTCTATTTCTCCATTATTTATGAATTTGGTTTGATAAATCAATACAAGAAGAAGGAGTTTCCAACTTTCTTTGACTAAGGGGTTTCTTGATACTTTATGATTGATAAATTCTATTTGGTCTTGTTGTTATTTATAGAGTTGTTTCTTCTCATGAATGCATGTGTTGAAGTTTCTAACTAGTGTGTGTGTAGGAATCTGATTATCTACCAACAACATTAGTTACCATACCTCTTTTCTCACTCCCTTTCCCACTTTCAGACAAATTCCTCTGTTGCAAGTATCTAAAAGCTTTGTTGCAGGGTCAATGGAGTGTCGTTGTTGGATCCTTAGTCGAAAGGCCACCACAGAAATCCACCTTTTCACGTGCATGCATATACAGAAGTTACACTAGTTAAGTAGAGGGACTTAGATTCCCAGAGCGTTGGCAATAAATCCACAAGTTTGTCCCCCTGAAAATTTTTCTCACCAACATGTTACAAGATGGTTTTGATACCTTTCTTTGTTGATCTCTTGTAGGTCTCTAGAATATCACCAAATTTTCTAGTAACCTAAAAAATAGATAATATCATATAAAACCCCCAAACTACATCAAACCCTAAAAATGAAAGATTCCAATGGGGAGTCATACTATCCTCAGTGGTCACCTAACAGAGTGAACTTACAACTGAGTATTGCACTACATTTCAGACTCCATGTAGTTTTATGTGCTTGTGTTTGTAATTGTTGAACTAGGTTTTTATTTCGCCGATGAATCCAAGGTATCAGGTCGTATCTAGATAGAATGAAAATGTGTGGTATGGAATTTAGAAAATTCCTCTTCCTACGCAGTTTATGTAGAGTAATAATCCCAAAAATGTATTCCATTTGATAGTATGTAGATGGATAGCCCTTGATAAAATTTCCCGCCCCCATAATGGTATGTATGTTATGTTTATATAGGGATCTCTTGTTTGAATTTTGACACTAGTGAAATGACCTGCTAACTAGGACCTCAGGATAGGAGTAATAAAACCAAAAAGGATGACAACAAATGCTAAAAATGTGAACAAGAACAAAGAGGACAAGAGCATCTAGGTGCTAGTGTCCAATCCTGGGTGCTAGTTTCCTAAGACAACTGACGAAAAATGTGAGAAGGCTGACAGAAAAGGATCCCTATGACCTAACCATAACTATGTGTAGAAGTGAGAGATGTGAGAGATAAAACAATAGAAAAAAATAAAGTAAACAGATGGACTAGATAGTGTGTCACAAGTGAATACGTTTCTTATGCAAGACCCGTATATAAAACAACATACTTGGCGGTATAGTGAAGTAGTAGTATGTGTGTGATTTTTTGTCTACAACATATTATTACCTCTCTTACACCTAGGGCTTTAATTTTATAAAGATTATTTCTTAGGTCATATATGTATTTGATTTCTTATCTATTACATTGTAACTCTGCAATTATGGTTTAGCATAAATTCTAATATTTTTTAAATCATCTGGTGAACCCATCACTTAACTCCAACCTTCTTTCTAGGTTTTTCTTCTTATGCTCATCACCCATAGTGTTTGTTTTGGGTATTTTGAGCATATAGAGATCCCTCTATCTACTCGTAGGGTTTTTTAATCAATGTCTAAATATGATAACCCTTTCACTAGCTCTAAAAATTTTCCTCTCAAAAAAATTGAAACACCTCATAGAAAACAATCCTATTATGAAGACACCAATGTTAATCAATAGTAATTAGAAAATCTTACCAATTTTCATCAAGATTTACATGACAATCCCGCCTATCTTTCACATATTCTCCATGCCTTGATTACTGCTAAAAATTCTCGTGATGCTACTTTGGTACCCCTTTTCATTTCTTCCCTAGTTTCCATGGCATCTAATCAACCCCTTCATATTATTTCTTCCATTCCCACTACTACCGCTCACATCATGCAACCTAATGCTTCAAATGCACAACATGGATCTTATTTAAACACTCTTGATTTAACTATTGTCACCAAATCACTGAACCCCCTGATTGGCTAGGCTATAAGAAGGTTATTCGGTGTGATTTGGACACATGGGATCACCTCTCAAGCTATGGGACTTGGGCTCGAGGTGAACCTCTGCAGAAGGCCGGATTCCTTTTCCTAAACTAAGTTTTGTACTACTCCTAGTGCAATAAAATTGCTACCTAATCCTAGGCTATTGTTTTCTTGGGTTTTAGGGAAAGAGATCTAAAAAAAAGAAAATAAACTAGGATTGGTGATGCACCAAATAAAATGATATGTTGAATCTCAGGAAGGGTTAATTTGAGTAGGATGCAAACACCATTAGTAACCTTCACCTATTGCAACATAGAAAGGCCACAAACTAGAAGCATGCGTTCCTTCGTTAAAACTTGAATCATACAAAATAGAGAGACCAAATTAGATCAGATACATAATTAACTAGCCACGAGGATAAAACACATGCACATGTCAAACATTCATTTTGTTGATGATGGATAATGATAGTATAACTTTAGAGAACATAAGGAAAAAAATCTTTCCACAACTTACATAAAATATGCTATATCACTTTTCCATAACATGAAACAAAACAATCTGAAATAAAAGCAAGCTAACCATCTATACTAAGGAATCATACATTCACAAAGCAAATATATATATATATATATATATATATATATATATATATATATATATATATATATATATATATATATATATATATATATATCAAACATTTAGCACAATAAATTAGGTTCTTCAAGGTAAGTTATCTCTCTGAATATAATTAAAAGGTTTTGTTTAATCTCTGAAGCACTCTTCCAATCTTGAAGAGAAAATTCACCAAAATATGATCTTTTTTTAAATGAATCCATAAACTTAACAATTTATAATTTTTTTAGGATGAGCCATTACAAATGGGACCTTAACTACCATTTTAATAATAAGGAAAATGTCATTAATTCAAGGGAATAGGATCCCATAAAAAAATAAAGTTTGTTGTAGGGGTTTGACTCAGTTAACCCTGTAACTTTGACTAATCCAAAGCTTAGATCTATCCTTTCATGGCCATTCAACTTTGGCCTGGTCCTACAATGCCTTCCTCATCTTTAACATTTTTTTGTGTTTCCTCCCATGTAGCCATTCAATGTTTATACTCGATGAGGCATTTAATGATTCCTTGAATTTCCTCATCCTTAAAACAACATGCATAGTGATTTACCACAATTGTTGTCTCAATTTCCCTCGTTATTTTAGCTAGAACTATTCTAAGTTTACTCAAAACTTTCTTCAATCTTCTTGTGAAATTTTGGCATAAAACAAACCTGTCCATAGATTCACTACTGAAAATTTTAGTAACTTCATCATCATGTTTAACCAAATCCTTGAAAATCCACTTGATTTGCTCCTTTAGAAGAGCATCGATAATTTTGTTGAAGAATTTACAATTAACAATATCAAATTATTTTGATATGTCATTCAAAGCATTTGTAATATCCACTGGTTTATCATCTAACTTCTTAATTAGATCTTGTAGTACCTGAAACTAGAATTCCATGCCTTTTGATATTCGAACAAATTTGTAGCATCATCGATTAAATCCTCCTGGAGGAGTAGAGCAAAATATTCCTCTCTAATCTCACTCCATGTTGCCAAATTCAAATTCAGTTTGTTATTATCTTCTGAAAAATATTCATCCATTTTACAAATAGTAGTTTTCCCAACCTGTAAATCATTTTATATCTCAATAACTTCTTTAATTAAATGGTTAATCTCCTACAGTATACATTCCATCCATCCATCTACTGATCTCCCTTTCTAGCCTATCTTGCGATCTCGTGATAAGAAATATCTTCAATAGTAGATGAAACTGTCATGGCCATAGTAGTTGAGACTTCAATAGATGAAGTTGGCTTTATTAATTTCCATAGCAATGTAGTAAGTTGCTCAACCTTGGCCTTAAGCTCATCCTTGGAAGCTTTATCCTTATCATATTTTTCTAGTATATTTGTAAGAGCAGTGTGTATATCTTGCTTTGCTCCTTCATGAGTGGCTTTGCAGAATGGGTCTCGCCCTTTCCTTTGTTTTGCAACATTGTTCCACATACTAATCAATCCATGGAAATGGTTGATTGATAATATTATTACGTTTATACAATTCATCCAAAAATTCATCATTATCCTGCATGTCTTTTGGTACATTGGATATTCCAAATTGTTGAACTTCATCCAAAGTTATCCTTTCATAATCTCTTTTTTGAATGATAAATTCATCTCGAAAATGGATCTAGATATCTTCCAACTGGGGTACATGGGAACTGGACTGACATGTCTAGCTGAATTTTCCCCAATAGTCAAAATTGATCTTGGATGGAAAGTTCTCAAGGTTACCTCTGCCATTTCCGCATCTATATTATTCACCTTGTAAATATTTGGACAAGTGTATTTGCCAATTGAAATAGGGAATTACATTTCCACTTTATGTCTTTTGTTCTAGATCTTGTGGTAATTCAACAATTACTGAACCAATTCTAACAAGACCCACTTGTCAGTGGGACATCTAGGCAGCTTTTTGGGAGAACCCACAAAACTAGGAATTAAAATGTAGGTAAATGTGTGGAACTAAAGATAGATAGCTCCCCACTCATGAATTTCCTTGAAGGATTCGTCAAAAATTCTCTGATTATACAACTCCCTATCAAAATGGTAAAGGATAATAGAAAAGAAGGCATCATTGACCCTACAGAAGTGTTAACTTCCCTCATCCAGTGTGAGTTGAGGATATAAATCATATATTTGGGAGGTACTTCAAATACCCTTTGTATTCAATCTGGTGAAATCTCCCATGGTAGCTATGACATAAACCAATAAGGATGTCATATAGATACACTTTGAAGAATGCACTCTACTCAACTGATAGCAAATGGAGCTACTGATATGCTCCCCCCATCTGATAAATTCACTATTCTTCTTGATAGTATCGATATATAAGAACATCCACTCTTGAAATTCCTTTGTGGAGGGAATACCTGAGAATCTACTAAATAGCACAATAAGGTCACTTATCTCCTGAATGAAATCTAACCGATACATGGTCTTTGGAAATTTGGAAATGCTCTTGGCCAGATAGGTTTTTAACATGACCCTCGTGCACAACTCTGCTTCTTTGTCCCAATGTTCCACCACTGATTCTGGTGAAATTGTAACGTAATCTTAAACATCAGGGAGTTTGAGAAAATATTCAAAGAAATATGGGTCTAGGCAGATCACGACTTTGCCATAGACATCTTTAATTAAAATAGATTCTTCATCATAGTGGGTTGCTACAACCAAAACAAATTTTAGGCAATGCATGGATGAGGGAAAACTGACAGCAAGAGTAAACCCACTTTCATATATATCCTACATCTAGGGTTTCTTATTTGGGGCCTTCACCCTTGCCTAAAAATCTAGAAAATCAATTTGTCTAAGGTTGGTGTCCCCTATGTTTCCCAGGTCAGAAGATAAGCAAGAGTGATGGGAAACCCCAAGGAATGAGTATTTTATTTTTCCTTGCCCTTGGAAGTGGAAGTAAACATCAGATTATACGTTCTGAAATGAAAAAGAAGGTAGTCTAAAATCCCAAAAATCTCTAACCTCTGAAAACATGAAAATTAGAAACCCAGAGAGGAGAAGTCTGAATTTATGAAATGGAAACCTCTGAAATGGAGAAATTTGAAAACCCAAAAATTAGAAACCTTTGAAAACCTGAACTGGAGAAGTTTGAAATTACAAGTTCCGAAAACTAGAAGAGGAGAAGTCCAAAAGCCTGAAATGAAAATCTATGAAATGGAGAAGTCTTAAATTCATAATTGGAAACCTCTAAAATGGAGATGTCTAAAATTTGAAATTTGAAACCTCCAAAGAAAGGACTTCCAAAATATCAAAAAATAGAACCCCAAAGTCTGAATGGCATAATCCCCAAAAAAGAGAAGCGTTGAACAATCCAAATCTCTGAATAATGAAAAGAGAGTTCTCCAAAAAAATGTGGATCTCTGAAATCTAAAAAATATAAGGTGCCGAGGGGAAAATTGGAGAACTCAAGAGGATTCTTGCAACTACGAGTGCCTGTAGAAACTCAAATTGTGGAAACATAGTGGGCAATAAATTTTTCATTTCTTAAGGTATGCAAAGGAGGAACAAAGAAAATAAATGAGGAAATAAAACAAAATATCTTAAACCAAAAGAAAAGACCAAAATAAAAAATACCTTGAGAATGATGTCAAAAAGTATGAAATACAGTAAAAATTGGTTGTCAAGGCAAAGTGTCAGGTGAAAATGACAAGTGAAAATGTGATTTAAATATAAAAACCCGATATTAATGTAAAAATTCCAATCCATATGGAGGTAGGTGGGAATTAAATGCATAGAGAGATCTAAAAGTCTAAAACCTGAAAGCCTGAAATTATGAAATTTTGGAATTTGAGGGTTTTAGACTTCGGAGATCAAGGGATGAAAAATCGTAAAATGACTCAGAAGAGTTCCAAAACCTGAATGTCCAAAAGTCTGAAATTTTAGACTTTCCAACTTTTGGACTTTAGAAGTTCGAAAGAAAATGACTCAAAAAGAATCGGAAGATTTCCAAAACCTAAAATCCTGAAAGTCTAAAATTTCAAACTTTCAGACTTCGAAAGTCTGAAAGAATTTGTTCCAAAAAGTATGACCTAGAGTTCTGAAACCTGAAAGCCCAAAAGTCTGAAATTTTAGACTTTTGAGGTTTTGGACTTCAGAACTTCAAAGGGAAATTTCTAAAAATTGTGACCTAGAGTTCTGAAACCTGACATCTCGAAAATCTAAAATTTCAAACTTTAAGGGTTTTAGACTTCAGAGCTTAAAGAAGGTATTTTCAAACTTAGGTCATTTAAACCCCAAAAGGGAAAATCCCTGAAGTTTGAAATCTGATTTTTTAGACTTCAGGAGTTGGAGAAATTTTAAAATTTAGAGATCTTCTATGTGAAGATTCTTTCAAAAAAAATTGCATTTTCGATTTCAAAGTCTACTTCTCAAGGTGAATTAAATCGGTAAAATTTTTGGCGACCTCTAAATAATTATTACCTGATAAGCTTTAAGATCAGTAGCCTTATACAAACCATAGGGAAAAAAGAGTCTTGGAAGAAAACTACATTTAGAGGACACCCAAAAAACCAAAAAGAAAGGAAAGAAAACAAAACAATGAGCAAAGCACTTGGAGGAAAAGAAAAATGAACATTGTACAAGGGTGAGACAATCTCAAAAGAAAGCTTTGAGATGTATCCCATTCACGTGAATGAGAATTTCTTCACCATTTATTCTAGATAGATGAAATGAATTCACATCTTTTCAACTAGAGATAACATATGGTCCACTCCAAAGAGCGTCAAAATTGGCATGCCTCCCTAGTTTGTCTTTTTCTTCATCCCACTTGAGAACAAAATCTCCTTCTTGAAAATGCCTATCAGAAGCTTTCTTGTCAAAGGATTTCTTAACTTGAGCCTGATGTTGGCTTAAGGTTTTCATGGCCTTGTCTCAAAATTCCTCCAACTCCATGAGTTCAACGAACCTCATTGTTAAGGATCTATTTTCCTTACTTTTAAGCTGATGATCCAATTCCAAATAAGGTAACTCCAAGGAGATCGGAAGCTTTTCCTCCCTCCCGTATACCAACATAAAAGGTGAGTTTTTGATGGCATTTCTAGGTGTGATTCAATCCACCCATAAGGTAGTTTTAAGTTGTGTATGCCATTTTATTAGCTTCCATCATCCGTTTGATGATCCTTATGAGATTCTTGTTACCAGATTCAGCCAACCCATTTCCCTGTGGATAGTAATTATATGAAGTATTGAGATAAACCCCATTTGTAACTGCCCACTCACTTAACTTTAAACCAAGAAAATCCATTGCATTATCATAGATGATGGTAAATGGAAATCCGAACCTCTTCATTATATTTTCTAGGAAATAAAGGAATGCCTTTTCAATATTTTCTTTTAAAGTCCCTACCTTTGTCTATCGAGTGAAATAATTTTTCACAGTAAGAACCCATTTGTGTCCTTCACTAGAAGGAGGGTTGATCATCTTGATTAAATCCAACCCCCATTGAATGAAAGGTTGATATACCTAAATGGGGTGTAGGGGAAGGGCTGTCAGTTAATGTTTACCTTCAAAAAGGGAACATTCCTTACATTTCCTTACCCATAAATGAGAATATTTGAACACATCTAGCCAATAATAACCAGCTCGCATAATTTTGGTGGCAGTTGTCTGAGCAGAGTAATGTCCCCCAGATAAACCATTGTGAAATTATTCTAATTTTTTTTTCACTTCTGGTTTTATTCAGCATAGAAGCACACTGTTTAAGTCTTTGCAGAAAATAACATTATTGATTAGGACATATGGAATAGTCTGGAGATGAAAATTACATCTTTGGAATTCATCCATTTTTTAAGGATATGCCCTTGAGAGGAGGAAATTTTACATCTTTGTTAACCAATCAACTTAACAGATGCTTTCGTCAATGTTTAGGAGTGTAGAATCTTCTACATCCTTGGTCTCTATGTCTGCATCCAACTACTAGCATAACCCTATGCCTCTGACAAGTTTAGTGACTTTAATGAGTACATAATACTCCATTACTTTTGTGATCCACCTTGCACACTTCTCGTTCATTTCTTTTTTCAACAAAAAATCATTGACTCCAGGATGATAAACCATCAAGTGTACTTTGTTTTTGGACAACATGTGCCTAAATTTCTTCAAAGCTTGAATGAATGCAAAGACCTATTTCTCAATGAAGGAATACTTAAGCTTGTATTCTTTGAGAGACTGAGTAAAGAAGGAAGTTTGTTATTCCATTAGATTTTCATTTTGCTGGGTGAGAATCCTCAAAATACTTTCCTGACCCGCAAAATCATAAATAATGAAGTCTTTGTCGAACCTGGGATTTACTAGTGTGGGGCTTGGGAAATGGCCATTTTGATAGCCTCAAAACTATCCCTTCTGTCTTTCATCCATGAGAATGGAATACTATTTTTTATCATGGTTGTGAGTGGTTTAGCCAATGTTTCAAATTGAGGAATGCATATCCACATGAAATTTATGGTTCCCAGGAAGCTCTGGAGACCTTTCTTGTGACTTGGAAGAGATGAGGATATAATTGAATGAATTCTGGATAGATAAATAGACAGTCCTTCCATGGAAACAACATGTCCTAACAATTTTCATTCTTAAACTACAAAAATTCTCTTCTTAGGATTCAGTGAGACTCCAAAATCTCTACATCTTTAAAAAAAAATTCTTAGATGTGTGATATGATCCCTAATGTGCTTGGAATACACAGTTATATCATCAAGATAAACTAAGATGATATCATTAATGATTCCTTTAAATTTAATGTCTATGGCTCTTTGGAAAGTATTCCCTGCATTGGATAATCCAAATGGCATTTTATAATAAGCATGTGTGCCCCACTTGGTAGTGAAATCTATTTTGAACTGATCAGATTCTTAGACCAGGATCTGATTGTATCCTGAATATCCATCAAGAAAAGAAAACCTTTTATCCCCTGTCATGGTTTGGAGTATTTTCTCCATTGATGGAAGAGAGTAGTGGTCTTTTAACGAGGTATGGTTCAAATCCCTAAAGTCCATGCACAACCAAATCTCCCCATTCTTCTTCCTCACAGGAACCAGGCTAGCTACCCATGACGAATGCTTGAAGGGAAAAATTATGTACGACTCAATAAGCTCAGTTAGATCCTTCCTCATTAGTGGCTCAATTTTAGGATTAATTGGCCTCTACTTTTAATGAACTGGCTTAGCATTTAGATTCAGCTCAATGATGTGTTGAGTTAGGCCAAGATCAAAACCATGTAGATATTTATAACTCCATGGGAAAATATCATGATATTCTTGACATATTTCAAGGAAAGATTTATTTTCTTGAGTAGTGCACACTTTACCAAATTTTTTTTAAAAAATCATTCGCAACCTCAATTTCTTAAAAATCCTATTCCTTGACCACCATATTAGTGTTCTACCGTTTGGCCTGATCATTTGAATTGAAGATGGATTCAAGTGTAACCATGTATTTTGGTAGATTGTTTCCTTTCAGCTGTATAATTTGATCACCATTAGAGTTTTGAAGTTTATTATGATGTTTGGTAATGAAATTTGCTTCTTATTGTAGAAAGAGGACATTCTGTTGGTCACTATCAAACACTTGCTAGCTACTTACATTATTTGTTACTATGGGATAGACCAAAATTTTGACCATTTACTACTCTTCTTTCAAGATGTTCGTAGGTACATCATACTAGGAGCCAATAGTAGCAAGCCTGTCGGCATATTGATTTTGATTTTTTGGGAATTGCGTGAATTCCAAAAGATTCAAAATCTTCTATCAGGTCCCAAACCCAATTTTTATATGATTTCAATAGATATTTTTTGATGCACTACGGGATGTTACTTGATGCACAACCAATTCAATATCACCAAAGATGGTCAAGGTTTGGATTCCTCTTTTTTGGGTTAGCTGAATTCCTTGTATGAGATCCTCATATTCGGTAACATTATTAGTACAGCTAAAATGCAACTGAAAGGAAGAGAAATATTTATCTCCTTCCAGAGAAATCAAAATAACCCCTACACCAAATCCATTCTTACTTCTTGAGCCATTGAAGAACATTTTCCACAGACCTTTCAAATATCTTAATGTTTTGACAAGTTATGGTATGATCGTATCTTCTTCATGAATGCAGTATGTATCCAATCCTATTTCTTCTAAAAGCAACAAACTATATTCTTCATCTTCCAATAAATCATCATAGGGATCATATTGGTGATTGATACTTACTTCATCAAGAACTGTGTTAGGAACTTCTTCCATGAGAATATTTGGCTCGTGATTTACATCCTCCTCATCTGGATCACCAATGGAATAATTCTCATTTATGGGTTTAGCAGTGTAAGGTTCCACATGATTATGAAAAATAGGTTCAACTCTTATAGTCACCTTTTTCCCATACCGAGTTCTAAGGATCATATGTGACTAGTATGATGACAAATAACCACCCATATTGGAAGTGAAATCATGTGATAATTAAATGGCAAAGAGGGGAGGGAGATCAATAATAGATATTTCTTGTGTGAATTTCAAGCTAGGAAAAGCATGGATAGTAAGCTGAAGCCCCTTAATGACCCCCATAGTTTGAACTACATTATCGTCTAATTGTAAAACTCCTCTTGAAATTGGAGTATATGTAATTCTTAACACATCTACAATCTACTTGGGCATTATGGAACTAATGGCTCCAGAATCAATCATACAATTTTGCACCAAATGATCACCGATAATCGGTGAGATATAGAATGGTGGAGGCTTGATGGCCTTAGCAAACACTTTTGTTTTGGGTTGGCATAGGCTAGTTTCCTTTGCTACTTCTTGACCTAATGATCTATTGGTAGTACTAAATTTGTTCAAAGTATCTTATAGCAAGTTCCTCTAAGAAGGACTTGAGAGTGCATCCCACATCATGAATCTCAAATTGGTGTTCTTCATTTGCTCCACAATGTTGAACAGAATTTCCCCAACTTTGCTAATAAATTTTGGGGCATTATAGTCTTCCTTTTGAAAATTCCTATTGGGCATTGTGATACTTGAAGTCCCATCCTTATTTTTAGAATGATCTGTGGATACTTCCAATGATTTATTTCTTGTTCCTTTATCATCTGATATTTTTTTAGGACTATGAAATAGATTCTTGATAAGTTTTGGAAGATTGCGGGTCCATTTCCCTCTTTTTGGAATGTGTGTTGGATGCTATAACGAAGGCATCAGTATTCAAACCACAAAAGTCTTTTGTTTTCCAATTTAGTAGCATAGTTTCATCAGAAGGTTGGTTTTGACTCTCGTGGGTGGATGGTCTGACAAATGATTTAGGTGGAGCGGATATGCTTTGCACCATAAGGGCCTGACTCAACACTCCATTTGGGAAAAGATTCAGGTTATGAGGATGAGAAAAAGGATATCACCAATCATAATATTGAATGAGGTTATTCTAGAATAGTACCATGTCTTTAGATGAACTAGTAGCAGAAGGGTTCTGAAAGTTCAAAGGATTCATACTTGCTGTTTGGTTAGTGACCCGGTTCTGGGCCTAATTATTTCCTTGAAAAGGAGGATGATTTACTTGATATTGGGATTGAAACAGTCAACCATACTAAGAATGATGCCTTTTAATTACTACAAGCTCATTTTCGAAGGTTTGTAACAGTGATTTGACTTCAAATAGATCATTTGAAGAGGTCGGGGAAGATTGATCTAGCTGATTAGAGGCTGCCAAGATACACACAATGATAGGTTGATTATTGGTAAGATCCGGAGAACATGGCATGGGCGATCAAGGAGCTATCTTTCCAGCCTAAATTAAGGAATTTTCTACATTTATGGCTATGTCATAAGCATCAAGTAATGTATTTCCCCCCATGGACTAGATCATAACTACTACATTATGATGCAACCTAGAATTTACCAGATAACACCCTATACGTGGTGACATATCACTCATCCTAGACTGAGTGCTCACCCAAAGTGTGCAAAGGTACCAGGTCCCTCTTTAGGGTTGTTGTAGTAGGATGTTAGCATGATGAAGGAAGAAACATATAGATCCATAACTAATCCATCATTCTAAAGTGCATGCCATATTCAGATCTATAAAATAACAAGTTTAAACAATAATCATGATTTAATCACGAACATGCACTACTCATTTACACATAGGAATGACACTTAGCTTCACCCAATATCTTCCATCTATTAATAAACATAGAAGCTCCTTAAAATAATAGAAATCTATACCGATGCATGCATGAATTTGATACAATATTCCAGTCACATGCACATATCACTTGATGCTTACCTCTTACGCTCTGCATATAACTATATATCTCTCATCTCTCTCTCTCTCTCTCAGAGGTAATTCAATACATATATATAGGGTGGGGAATTTCCCTTCACCACTTACCTATTCCAAAAATAAGAATCATGCTATTAATAGCCACGTGTCATTTATAGGCATAGCCACATATGTAAGTGTGCTATCTATAGACCTCTTATAGATAACTGAAGTGAAAATCCTATTCTTAGCTCATCTCCATGCAAAACGCTTCGATACGATCCTATAAATATATAAATTATGTGGTGCACATGTCTTTGCATCATTGGCGTGTTCTACACGCCATCTTCTAAAAATAGGTCTTCATGCTCAAAATTGGCTAATTCCTGAATGTTAAAATTTTGCTCTGTGCATTTGTTCTTCCTATCCATTCACGCCCTTAAACCTGGCTTGTTTCCCCATGCAGACTTCTTGTGTGAGTTTTTTCAAGTGTTCTTTGATCAACATTACCCCACACTAATCTCATTATCACCCCGACAATGGGTATATCCAAAAATTGAAGTAAATAATAGAAGAATGGAAAGAATAAGAATGAAAAAATGTAGATGAGTAAAGAAGTTTTATAAGGCAACCTCCTCTGTGTCAGTTTAAAGTATTAACTCTGGATACTCCTTTATTTTGGCCTCCAAGACCCTCCATTTAGCTTGTGCTTGTTCTTATTTTTCTGGAATGTCCATAGCAATGGACTCCAATTCATCCCTCATAATTTCCCCTTTTTCATTTTGTAGAACCAACACAACATTGGACATTGAGGTCATTCTTCCTTCTAGAAGATCCATCTTTTACACAATGAGCTTCCTAAACTCTTCCAGCCGATTCTTGAGTGGATATTTTTCTACTGCCAAGGCCTAACACTTCTAATTAACCATTAACAATCTTTCTCTACGGCCCAATGTTTTTTCCTTCATTGCTCTCTAGACCTCATTATTTTCTTCTAGGGTCTTTATGTTGATAAGTGCTTCTGGAGTTGTGCAGATGCTCAAAGTATGGTCTTCTTTCTTCAATACTTCTTGTATCCCTTGTAGAATCCCTTCATAGGATGTAATATTTTTCATCACTAATGATTTCTCTCACTCTACCTCTCATTTTGGATTCCTTGGCACTAGCATGTGCAGAGGTTCATCTTCAAGTACTAGGTCCACCAACTTTCCTACATAATGTATCATTGAGGGAAACGTTTGTGGTACCTTGGGCTCTAAGTGTTACCTAGATCTTATGACATTGTCTCCAATATCCTTTGTGATACTGATAAATACTTCATTCTTCTTCTACGATAAGTCCCTCTCTTGCATTATGTGTGATATCTCCACATCCTTTTTCTTTATCTCCTCATGTAATTCTCTTATCATTACATCTTTATCCATGTTTCTTCTAGCAACTTCAGTAGAAACCTTCACTAATGCATTACTAACCTTCTCATCTGACATGACAGTAGGATTTACTATTATATGTCTAGATTGAGGTGCCTTCTTTAGCCGTCTCAAAACACATGAATCTTTGCATAATTGAAATTCAGGCTCATCCATGTGGGTATGCATTTACCATGAGAGTTGCTTTCTAGTGTAAATGGTCTTCATATCCCCATCCATTAATTCCCAGCCAAATAAATCCTTTCATTCTATAGTGATTTGGAAACGTGCATGGAAGATTTTACCAGTGTCCTATGCATAGCCCATGATTGGTGCACTATGTTCCCCACTCATCCTCTTCGATATAGGTTCCTTGGGAATTATAACTTCAAGGTTAGGCTCCTATCTCATTACACCTTGAACAGTTGCATGCGCGGATCGAGATGTTTCCTTCTCTCTTTCTTCTCTATCCTTCCTCTCTTCATCTTTTTGATCTTCCTCATTTTATAGCTCATCTTCTTGCCAGAGTGGGGTAAGATATGCATGCTCACTCTCCCCTAATTCCTCTACTTCTTCATTAAACTTCAAATTTCTTCTCCTCTCTGGCTCAACGATATCCTTATGTGGAGAGAGACGAGATGATTTCCTTACCATTTGTGGGGTTCCACCTTGAGTCCTTGTGCGTCTGAACACTTTCTTAAATTTTTGCTCCCCCTTCTCAGTCTCCATATCTTCCTCTTTGTCCTATCCCAAAGGTGGAGTGGTCGCACACTGTGACTCTTCTCTATCATATGGTTTCTTTCTTATACACTTCAATCCTCCATTATCTTCACGCTCCTCTTCTTCATCCTCTACTTCAACAGTTTCTGTGGGCCTTTACGCTAGTATGTTTTCCATTATGTGCTTACCCTTCACTGGCCTTGGGAGTGTGAATTAATTCTCCACATACTTATTGTTCTCCATCTTGGGATTTAGTTTAAGATACACTAATGCTTCCCCTATATCTGCTACAAATGGAATTATTGGCTTAGTATTCAATACCTCCAAAATGAGCCTCTCGACATAGGCACTCCTTCCTGGATACACATACTTCTTCCTCAACGTGTGGTAGTCATAATTTACCTTATCTGCATTGAATACCAATCATCATGTGTCTGTGAATATATGAATAGATGCTTGGAAATACCTTGCAATGAATGCATAGGGAAATTTACACCATGGGCTCCAGACTCCATCTATCATTGGGAAATGCGTGATGCAGAAATGTTGATATATAAAAAATTGGACTTGTTTTCCCACTACTAATGGTAGGTCCTTTGGGATGTGCCACTCTTCTCCAAATGTTGCATGGAGCCTATTGTACCATTTCTCCACCCTTTTCTTGACGTCATATGTCATGGACCCTTTACATAGATACTTTTTGAACCTTTCATCTAGTGACTTATCCTCCATGAGGTATTCCCATACCTTTTCCTTCGGCACGTCTAGTACTCCAATTTCCATGAATACCAGTGATAGTAGAACAGCCCCAAAGCTGATATTCCCTCTTGTGCACACTTCGTCAACTATTTTCTCTATAATGTAGCCTATAATATTGTAGACTGATCCTTCTGACATCTTGTGCATAACGTGTAACCACATAGTATTTACCTATGACCACTTCTCCTAGCCGTTCAACTTTGTAACAAGGTGTGTTATTGCTTACAAAACTAGACAGTTCTTCAATTTGTCTATATCCACAACTCACGGACCCTTCAGGTATCCCATCTATTATCTAGTCTTTAATATTGTGGATTTATATGTGAGATCATTCTTTATATCCTCTCATGTGGCCTTCAAACTTGTCACCATTGAGATAAGTGTGGATGAGATTATAACTTTGTATCCTACAAAGTAGAAGAAGTCCTCATGCACTCTACTCATGATCCACTAGTATAAGGTCTCATACTTTCATATAATTGGTAGACCCTAATTATCCTCAAAAGCTTCTTTCCTACATCATCATAAATCGGCATGTCATCCACCATACATTTGTTCATCCTCCTAGTGAGTAAGGAATCAAGATCCTTCTTGTTCTCCATGGTCCTGTGATTGTATTTTCTTACTTTTCTCTTTTTGATGGGTGAATCCCATTCCTAGCTAATGATGACTCCTTTTGGATATTGCATTTTAGAAAAATCACTTTCGGGTGCCACATCTTCCTCCTCAATGACCACCTTCTTCTTTCCTTTTGCTCCTGCTACAACTTCCTTCTTGGGTTTCATTTTTACCTTGTAATCACCTCCTCTTTAACTCTGTAATCTATGAATCAAACTCTAGCTCGATTCAATTATTCCCTAGGTGGAAACTCCATGCCCTAACTCTTGTCTACTACCTTGCTTCACTCAAACCCTTCACCATCAAAGACACAAGCTTCTTTTAACACAGTTTTGTTTGTCACGCTTGGTTTCACACCCTTTGCACCTTAAACCGATTACTTGGCTCTTCACACTTAGCTCTTTCCTCAAATAATATTATTCACAATGGTAAAAATGAATTTACATCCCATCCTTATATAGTTTTTTCAAATTTTGATGTATTTATTGCTCCACCTACCAAATATCCTCTCATTCATTGACCAAATTCATTTGTTCTGCACATTACATCTTCGTGCCACAGCTATAACCTTCTAGTGCACCTTCCTACCCTTTGGTCTCAGTCTTCTCTTTAGCGTGCACCCTTGTGTGCGAGAACCTCTTCATTGTACCTTCTCTGGGTAGTTATCATGGCCTTTTCTTACCTCATGTTATATTGTCCTTTCATTCATCTCTAACCTTGGTCACTTTTAAGAAGAAATCTTCTTTTGACTTAAAGCACACCTGTAGAATCTTATTCCTTTCACCTTTCAATTCCCAGAGTCTTGTACCTAGATATCAATAACCACCACCCCACACTAAACATATGTGCAGTCCTCTACACATAAACATTCTTCACATAGTAATTAGCCTCATGCATGCAAGTGTACTTATTTACACAATAACAGAAACTAAATTAACAAATCATAATGACAATGAAGGAAATACATAATTGAAAACCTAATCTAAATGGCAATACTTCCTTATTACAAACACCAAGAAGACTCATTTATAGTAGGGATTTAGCCTACTCCTATTAAAGTAACCAGGTAGCCATGTTATATCAAGTGCTTCTAACTGGAAAGCACCTGAATCAAGTATGTAAGTGATGACATATGACCCCAACCAATGTACTTTGAGCTTTCCTAGATGGCACAAGAACTTTGAGTCATAAAGAAGTACCATTTGTCCAACTGCCAACTTCTTATCCCTTCTATTTTTTTCATATCATGATTTTTGCATGGCCTTTTCTTGCTTTTGAATCCAACATAATATGGCTGGTTTCTCATCTAATTGAATATCTTTTTAATCTGCTCTTCTAAATTTTTCACATTAGCAATACCTCTAGCCCGTAACATGTAAAGAAGGTAACATAAATTCTATAAGGAGAATGGCTTCTACACAAAATACCAACTGAAACAGTGTGGCTTTGTTCAATATCTTATAAGTTGTTCTATATGCCCAAATAATAGATGACACTTTATCATCCCAATCCTTTCTTCCAACATCACAATTTTTTTTCAATGTCTGGCTCAAAATCTTGTTGAAAGCCTCAATAATTCCATTTTCCTGAGGGTGGTAAAGTGTAGTATTATGGTAGGAAACCATAAACTCATCTAATAGGATCCTTATGGTTTCATTTAAAAAGTGTGTACCCCTATCACTTGTCAAACTTAAAGGACATCCTTATCTTGTAATAACATTCTCCCATAGAAACATAACTACTGTAGTTGTTGTATAGTCCTTCATAGGTGTTGCTTCTGCCCACTATGTGAGATAATATGTGCAAGTAATGATATAGTGTGATCCAGTCCTACGCTCGACTGGCGAAATAGGTACTACAAAGTCAATGGCCCATTTATCAAATGGTTCTACACTGATAATAGGTATCAGTGGCATTTCATCTCTTTGTCTTGGTTTTCCTAGGCATTGACAATGGTCACATGCCTTACAATATTCTTTATAGTCTGTATACAATGTCTCCCACCATAATCCAACAAGTAGGATCTTCCAAGAAGCTGCATCACCTACATAATGGCCTCCTAAAATACCACCATGGTATTATTCCATAATATCCTTATGCTCTTACTCTAATACACAATGGCGTAACACTTCATCTCTACCTAACTTGTACAGGTCACCACTGATTAACATAAATGGTTTCGTGCATATATCAAGTTGTTTCTTTTCTAATGCCTTCATTCCTTTTGGTGCTACACCAGTCTAGAGAAAGATAACAATGTCTTCTAATTTTGATGGTGCATATTGTAACCTATATAACTAGACATTTGGCATCATTTCTTCAATTGTCTATGCTTCCTCTCCTAAGTTGATTCTAGACATGTGGTCTGGTCCAAAGTTACTTTTCCCTTGCTTCACCACAACTGTGAAATCAAACTCTTGAAATAAGATTACCCATCTACATATGTGCCCTTGTAAGATGGGTTTGTTCACCAAATATTTAATTCCATGTGATCCATATAGAATACAAATGGTGTGGCTAGAAAATATTATTGAGACTTGTACAATGCATAGATCATTGACAAAGCTTCATGCTTTGTATTTGTATAATTTTGTTCAGCAAAAGTCAACTTCCTAATAGCAAAGAAAATAGGATGATCAAAAATAACTTCTCTAGGTTGAACTAATATTGTGCCAATGGCCATGCAAGAAGCATCCACGTGTACATGAAATGGTTTTTCCCATGAATGAAAACACAAGATAGGCATGATAGTAAGGTTCTCTTTCAATGTTTCAAATGCACGTTGCTGTGATTCTCCCCAATAGAATGTACCTTGTCCTTTCAATAACTCCTCCAAAGGTATGAAAATTTTTGCATATCCTTTTATGAATTTTCTATAATATCCCATGCGACCTAAAAAATCCATGCACCTCACTTGTGAATAGTAGGATCCCTTCCAGGCCTACAATGACTCCAACCTTTGCTGGATGAACCAAGTAAACCCTCCTTGCAGATTATGTGTCCTAAGAGTATCCCAAATGGTGTAGCAAATATGCACTTCTTTATGTTCAAATAGATACTCAACTATCTACACCATTCAAACATCAAGCACAGATTGTCACAATGATCCTTAACTAATATCATACACCATCCAATCATTGAGGTAGACCTGTAAGAAGATGTGAATAAAATCTTTGAATGCCTGAACAACTATGTGTGAGACTACAACATACACATTTTTCAATCCAAAAGGCATCACACTATAGGAAAAACTACCCATTCAGTAGTAAAAATTGTCTTTTCTTGATCCTCCTAAGATATCCAAACCTGATGATACCCAGAAAACCCATTTTTGTATGAGTATATTTCGTGCCTTGCAACTCCTTCTAGTATTTCCTTAGTAAATGGCATAGGGAATGGGTCTGTTACACATGTAACATTTAGCTCCCTGTAGTCCAGACATATTCAAATTCTACCATCCTTCTTGATACTGATCACCATTGGACTAACCCATTATGACTCATCAAGGGGCTTGATAATTCCAGATTTCAACATTTTATTAATTTCTTCTTTTACCTTTTCATGCAAATTGGGATTCATTCCACAAGGTATCTTTCTCACTGGATGTGCAACATCCTTAAGCTTTATCTTCATTTCCCCAAGTGATTAATTCACTCCTTTAAGTTCATGATACCCTCGAGGGAATAATTCCTGATAATCCCTAAGTAATTCAATGATCTTTGCCACTTCTGATTTTGACCAATATTCTCCAATTATGACCTCCTTAGGCTCAACCTCCGATCCTATATTGACCTTATTTGTCTTCATTTGTTCATGGTATGTACGTGTATCCTTTTTTACACTATCCAAGACCTCACACGCCCCCTATGAATGGTCTATATCTAGGTCTTCAACTTCCTCATCATCCACGGTGTACACCATCTTTCCTTTTTCTTTCTCAATACAAGCATGTTTAAGTAATATGGAGTCTTCTCCTACTTCTTCAAAATGCACACCTGATTATGTCTTGCCAATTAATTCTTGTATGAGTTCCTCCTCCTTTGCACTATCTCCCATGGTTAATTGTTTAACAGATTTTAATGCCTCTTCTATTGGAGGTTGGAAAGAAAGTTGTAAAAGGTTTGGATCATTCCTATAGTCAATTTTTTCCATTTTCCAGTCTCTTGATGTAGTTCTGCATATACATACTAAGCATGTGTGCACCCTTATAGATTGGAGTATAATTTATGCACCCAGAGTGAAGGTGGTAATGCTTCTTGTCCTGTTGTCTATAGTCTCTCACACTACTGAATGTGGTGCTAGACATGTTGATCACCATTATAAGTGCAAATCTATGTAGGTGCATTTCTTCTTACAAACTTGGTAGATAAGGTGATTTTTATCTCCTTCCACTCCATAATATTATCTCTATGAACTGCCCACCACCACGCTATTTTCCTGTGCAAGGTATGTACTAACATATCTCTTCTCCTGACCTGGTCTATCCATTATGCCTCTATGGCTTGTAAGAATAAAGGAAGATCTTCTGCTCCTGTATACCAAAGCACTGCGCTACCTATTCGTCAAATAGAATGAAGTCCATTCTTGCATGTAACCACACTTTTTACCTCATTCCCTACTAGTTCATATGTACCATGAGCCCAATTACCACAAGTAATGCTCATAGTATCACTAATAGAATGAGAATCCTCCCACTGTAGGATGCCTTACTTTGATGGCTCATTGACCTCTGGGCTTTGAATAACGCATACATAGATTTTGTTTAATTCCTCTTTACTTAGAGGCTCAACATATGGTGTAGACTTCCCATCTGTCAAAGGTATCACAACCCTTTCCTCTTTGTTCTCAAAGCTGATATACCTCTTATTGAATCTCAAATCAACATTATTCACATAACACCAAGGGTGTCCAAGCAAGGGTAGAAAATTTTCTGCTTCCACAAGTGCTAATACCTCAAAAGCCCTAGTGAATTTGGCCCCTTGTATGGTTATAGATGCATCCTTCATGACTCCTATGGGAGTGGCCTTAGTCCTATTTTCCATAAAAAACACATTAGATGATGGCTGTAATGGAGGCCTCCCCATTTATACCCACGCATCTAATGTAAGCACATTTACTTCCGCACCTATATCAATCAATATTTTTCTCAACATCCATCCATCCATAACAAAATTCAAAGCAATTTCCTTGTCATAGTCAATGTTATCAGGGGGGATATTCGCATGCAGGATGTGTCATCTGGTCTCAATAATTGCACACAGAGTGCTCCCTTTTAACCAACTTCCTAATATTGGAATGATTTTCTCCTAGCGCAACATTTTGCATGCTTCTCTAAAATTATTGATATCAGTTTGGACTATCTATGATGCTTTCTTCTACTCCTTTAAGTACTGTATCTCACACTGAATATTCCTTAACACTTCCATGGTATCCTGGTAAACTTTCTTCTGATAAGAAGGATCTGGGTACCTTGCATGCAAAACCTCCTCCTTGGTGATTGTAGGCTTCTGGTGCAATGCCTCTCTTGTGTGCACCACTTCAGATCATGTAGTAATCTTCACTATCAATGCCTCAGGTCCTGGTGCTATCTTGGGCATCCACTGATCTTTGACCGTGCACTGGATTCTAACCATCTTGGCACCTTTGTTTTCTTGCTTATGTTTCTTACTCAGATACTCATATAAGTCTAAAACTCTTCATAGATATGGTTCTTTTTGCAGAAAGAACATCCAATATTTTGGGGACATTCACGCCTATAGTGGCTAGAAGATCTACACGTATAACATGTTCCATGAGAGAGCTCACCTCTTCCTTCACCACGGCCTCATCCTCCATATCCACCTTGATATCCATTTCCTCTTCCACGACCTCCTTCAAAATGGCCCTCATTCCTTTCATAGTGCAATTGATTATGATCCTGATCTTGGTGCTCATTCTTGTTCATAGAGTTATCGATTATACTTGTCTGTTATACCCCATTGTCTATAGCATCATGGATTTGACCAATCAATCAAAAATCCTTAGTATCATGGGTCATGGACCTAAAAATATTACAAAATTAGGATACATTATTCCTTATTGTGTGCTGTGACAAAGGACAATGGCTATAATCATGATTCAAATGATAGATTTTACATTCTAACAATAATGAATGTATAGATATATGAGGGCAAATATCCTTGGTGTGACATTTCACTTCACAATTTATACACCAAATCCCTGAGCACGTTTCATGGGCTAAATTCATTGATATCTTCTTTAACTATTTTTCCATAGCTACAATTGGTGCCTCTAAGAATGGACTAATATCAGTGTCAATGCTCCCAACTGCCTTAGCATGCAAAGCTGGTTCTAGTGCTTCACATGGATAAGTATATGTATTATGTGCCAGTTCTCTTCTAAATGGTGTAATCAATCCTCAAACAAACCATTTTGCATGTTTCCTTCCATGGATATCATAAGAAATCTTAGATAGGAGTGTTTTAAAACAAACATCATACTCACATACACTCTCAGTAGTGCCTTGCTTAATATCCTTGAGAAAACATATATTCTTCTTCTTAAACTCATGGATATGGAAGTCTTTCGAGAAAGAATCCTTCAGTGATGCATAATCCATGCAAGTTTGATCAGGGTCAAACTTTCGATACCAGCTATGTGCATGCCCCTCTAATGTAGTAGAAAATTAACTTGCCTTGCATTCAAAATCCATGATCCCTTTCGCATGCCACAATATTTCACACATGTGAACATGATCAACAACATCTTCTATGCCTCTGTACTCCAGAAGATGAAGAGATGTCTCCATATAGATATTATGTGGTTGTTGCAGGTCTTGACCACCTTATCTAGAACCTCCTATGTTTCCTCTACCTCTAGAACCACCAAATCCACCAGAAATAGAACCACCTAGACCTCCTAATCCTCCACCTGTAGCTAGAATATGACCTGTAGATGTACTCCCCTATACTTCGATAGTAGTACTATACTAAACCCCTACAGTCTGTGAGGTAGTTCCACTTCCATAGGTGAATCCAACATTCTACGCGCTCATGTTCTATGTAGATGATGTGCCTAAAAAATTTCCTCCAAATAACATTGAAGCCATCGGTCATACCATTGATGTACTTACTCCCTGACTTACTCCTGCAATCCTACTTCCCAAGTTAGCTTGTAGGTTACTTGTCGTACTAGATACGGGAAAACCAAGCGTAAGGGATAGGTCACTAGGTGGATTAAGATGCACACATGTGGCTTAGGTAGTCTTTACTAGAAAACTTCTGTGTGAATCCAAGGGAGTATCTCTATTATTGTTTCCAAGATGGGGGAGTTCATTATGCTCTGACTCCACGTCTTCTACGTGAGCTTCAAATCCTTCATGATACATCTCTCTCCTCAACACCATACTTTCTGCAATGGTGCATTTCTTTTCTATCTCCCTCTCATGCGCGTCATTATACTTAATCCGCCTTTCCTCTCTCTACCTTTCTGCCACTAGGTCTACCATCTTTCACCAAACCTGTTCCTACCCTCATGCGAGGCGAGGTTTAGTTATCCATCGATTTACTCTCTAGGTTTAAATTTACCATCAAGATCTTGATTCCCAGTGGAATACCTTGTAAATATGATCCTCTATGATACCAAAAAAACTAGAATTTAGCTACCTCTGGGCAAGAATACATTGAAATTGAATATTCTAGAATATAAATGTTTAGAACACCATGAAACCACATATCCACAGTGCGAGTCTAGATATGATTAGCATCATAAAGGGCCTGAAATTCTTCCTATGTCTAAACAAGTGCACAATACCTATAATTCCTCTTAGATGCATACACAATCAGTCACTCATATAATTCTACTAGAAATATGGTGAAAAATCTCTCATATAAGATATCATACAGATTTTGTTCTACCAAAGTGCATGCATTAAAATCAGATCCACTGTTGAACCGTCATACATATTCTTCTTCCAGATCATGTATCCACTCCCCAATACTTGCTAGAGTTAACCAATACATCTTCATCACAAACCATCCTAAAAAAGAGGTCCCAACAATGGAACCAATGATGCAGCCTAGAATTTACCAGATAACACCCTCGATGTGCTGGCACACCACTCAACCTAGACTAAGCACTCACTCGAAGTGCACAAAGGTACCAGGTTCATCTTTAGGGTTGTTTTATTAGGATGTTAGCGTGATGAAGGAAGAAACATATAGATCCATAACTAATCCATAATTCTATAGTGCATGCCATATTCAGATCTATAAAAGAACAAGTTTAAATAGTAATCATGATTGAATCAAGAACATACCCTACTCATTTACATACAGGAATGACACTTAGATTTAGCCAATATCTTCCATCTATTAATAAACATTAATTATCCTTACAATAATGGAAATCTATATCGATGCACACATGGATCTAATACAATATTCCAGTAAGATGCACATATCTCTTTATGCATACCTCTTACGCTCTACATATAACTATATATCTCTCATCTCTCTCTAAGGTAATTCACTACATATATATAGTGTGGGGACTTTCCCTTCACCGTTTATCTATTCCAAAAATAGGCTACATGTTATTAATAGCCACACACCATTTATAGGAATAGCCACACATGTAAGTGTGCTATCTATAGACCTCTTATAGTTAAATGAAGTGACAATCCTATTCTCAGCTTATCTCCATAAAAAATTCTTTGATCTGATCCTCTAAAGATATATAATGTGTGGCACACACGTCTCTGCATCATTAGTGTTTTATGCATGCCATCTTCTAAAAATAGGTCTTCATGCTCAAAATTAGCTAAGTCCTGAATGTTAAACTTCTGATCCATGCATGCGTTCTTCCTATCCATTCGCACCCTTAAACCTGGCCTATTTTCTGGCGTGGACTTCTTGTGTCAGTTCTATCAAGTGTTCTCTTATCAACACATTTCTATTCAAAGCTCACAAATAGTACAAGAATACATTATTTGGAGAAGGATTAATGAGTTCTGGAATCCTATTCCAAGTCCTATGAAAACAGAATTTTAAATCACTCATATACTCCTGGGGATCTCTCTTTATGGTAATGAGTTGTTCTAAGAGTGATAGGTGATCATTATTGTTTTCAAACTATTTACATATCTTCTCTCCCAACTCATCCTAAGTGGTTATGCTACCAAGACGTAACCCTCGAAACCATTTAAGTTCTTTTCCGTTGAAGGAAGTGGCTAGAAGTATGACAACAACATTATCCTCCATGATATTATGTACTATGCAAATGTTGGCTACATCAAGAATGTGTTCTACTAGAGTAACATGAGTTTCTCCTATGTAAAAGGGAAAAATTTTGAGCACTGTAATAGGTATAGGGTTGTGTTGAGCCAATAGAAGTGGACTAGTTGCATTGAGAGGGGGGAAAAAAATTATGTGCCATAGCAGCAAGAGGTTTATTGTTCTTTGGTGGAGGAAACCTTCCATATGGAGGAGTTGAATGACCCCTACAAGATAAATTTACAACTGGCGAGTTGAAATATCTTCACTTCTTCTCTTTGGAGGAGACAAGGAAAGTTTAATATGTTGATAACCTCCCTACTTTGAAGAATCTCTTGTCTGAATTATTTACATAATTTAATGCATTGAAATTTAGAATCCAAAGATATAGATTCACCATGTACTTTGATTTTTGCAAATGAGAAAATAAGTACCAATTCCCTATCCCACCGGGCATTCCAAAAAATATTTTTGCCAAATCACTGCACCCCCCAAATGGCCACAATATAAGTAGGTTGTTTGGTGTGATTGGGACACATGGGATCATCTCTCAAGATGTGGGACTTGGTCTCGAGATGAACCTCTGGAGAAGGCCGGATTAATTTTCCTAAACTAAGTGTTATACTACTCCTAGTACAATAAAATGGCTACCTAATCCTAGGCTACCGTTTTCCTAGGTTTTAGGGAAAGAGATTTGCAAAAAAGAAACTAAACTAGGAATGGTGATGCACTAAATAAAATGATATGTTGAATCTTAGGAAGGGTTAATGTGAGTAGGATGTAAACATCATTAGTAACCTTCACCTATTGCAACCTATAAAGGGCACAAAATATGACAAACCAAAAGCATGTGTTACTTTGTTAAAACTCAAATCATACAAAATAGAGAGACCAACTTAGATTGGACACAAAATTAATTATCCACAAGGATAAAACACATGCACATATCAAACATTCATTTTGCTAATGATGGCTAATGATAATATAACTTTAGACAACCGAAGGAAAAAACCCTTTCAACATCTGACATAAAATATGTTATATCACTTCTCCATAACATCAAACAAAACAATCTGAAATAAAGGAAAGCTAACCATAAATAATAAGGAATCATACATTCATAAAGAATATATATATATATATATATATATATATATATATATATATATCAACCATTGAGCACAATAAATCAGGTTCTTAAAGGCAAGTTATCTCTCTGAATATAATTAAAAGGTTTTTTTAATCTCTGAAGCACTCTTCCAAGTTTGAAGAGCAACTTCACAAAAATAAGATCTCTTTTTTTAAATGACTCCATAAACTTAACTATTTATAAGTTATTTAGGCTAAGACATTACAATTTGGCCCTTAACTACCATTTTTCAAATAATATAAATGTAATTAATTTAAGAGAATAGGATCTCATAAAAATAGTAAGTTTGTTGCAGGGGTTTGACTCAGTAAACCCTATAAATTTGACTAATCCAGAGTTTGGATCTGTCCTTTCATGGTCATTCAGCTTTGGACTGGTCCTACGACGCCTTCCTCATCTAATTTTTTTTTTTTTTGTGTTTCCTCCCATGTAGCCATTCAGTGTTTATACTCGATGAAGTGTTTAATGATTCCTTGAATTTCCTCATCGCCATGCCCACATGCATAGTGATTACCACATATGTTGTTTTAATTTCCAACATGATTTTAGCTGGAACTCTTCTAAGTTTACTCAAACCTTTCTTCAATATTTTTTGTGAAATTTTGGCATAAAAACAACTCGTCAATAGATTCATTGCCAAAAATTTTAGTAACTTCATCATCACATTTCACCAAATCCTTGAAATTTTGCTTGATTTGCTCCTCTAGAAGAGCATCAATATTTTCATTAAAGAATTTAAAGTTAATAATATCAAATTCATATGATATGTCATTCAAAGCATCTGTAATCTCCACTCATTTATCATCTAACTTCTTAATTAGATCTTGTAGTACTAGACACCATAATTCTATGGCCTTTTGATATTCAAACAACTTTGCAGAATCATTGATTACATCCTTATGGAGGATTAGATTTGAATCTTTTTCTTTAATCTCACTCCATGTTTCCAAATTCAAATTCAAGTTATTATTATCTTTGAAAAATCTTCATCCATTTTTCAAATAGTATTTTTCCCAACCTACAAATCATTATATATCTCAACAGCTTCTTTAATTAAAGGGTTAGCCTCCTGCAGTATATGTTCCATCCATCCATCTCTGATCTCCCTTTCTATCCTATCTTTTTCAATCACATGATAAGAAATATCATCAATAGTAAATGAAACTATCATGGTCGTAGTAGTTGAGAATTTAGTAGATGGATTTGTATTTGTTACTTTCCGTAGCAATGCAGTAAGTTTCTCAGCCTTGGACATAAGCTCATCCTTGGAAGCTTTATCCTTATCATAATTTTCCAACATATTTCAAAGAGAAGTGTGTACATCTTGATTTTCTCCTTCATGAGTGGCTTTTCATAATGGGGCTTTCCCTTTCCTTTGTGTTGCAACATTATTCCACATACCAATCAATCCATGAAAATGGTTCATTGGCAATATTATTAATTTTATACAATTCATCCAAAACTTCATCATTGTCTTGCATGTCTTTTGGTATGTCGTGTAACACCCTTGACTGTTGTTATTTTCCTCTTTTGCATTCAAGTTTTGATATGTGATTTTCCTTATGAGGATATGTTCTCTTGATTATGGGAAATCATGCTTGATATGGTTAAGTATTTTCTACTCTTAAGATCTTTTGATTGAACTGGAATGTTTCCTGGATTCATTTTTCACTTCTCATAGATGAGTGCATTCTGATTTAAGGAAAATTGTAAACTTATCTGATTATATGACTCATCCTTGGATCAATTTCAGTGATCCAAGGAATGTTTTAAATCTATTCAGAATGAACAACTGATGAATTGGCATTCCATGAACTAAGAGCATATGGACTGAACTTAGTAGACGTAAGCTCTTTAATTCTCTTTTTGTGTGAAAATATTTCCATTCAGTGGAAAGTTTCGTTGGATCTTTGGAAATTGGCCCTGGCAGGTCATTATTGACGTAATTGGGATTTCAACCTATTCATGGCATTGGAGAAAACCAGAATCCTAAGCTAGGTGAAAGTATCTCCTACCTAAGCTATGATTACTTGATGTAATTCTGATTCTAACCTAAACTCGGTACTAAGGAGTTGGAAGGGGTTGCTAAGTATTAAAACTGGAACCTAATACTACAGGGCTATATGATGATCTAACCTAGTGCTTTAAACTATGGCATTTTTGGTTACTTACCTATGTGGAATTATCTAACCTAATTGATAAGGACCTATGTTAGGGGTTAGTGGTTAGTGTTATATCCTAAGGTATAAAATTTAAGTTTCCTAAGATCTAACCTAAGCCATTAATCTATCCTAAGTTATTGGCATGAAAGGGAAACTAAGGGGGTCACAAGTGTTGGGTGATGGTTCCTAAGGCATTTAAGATATTGATAAGGATGAAAGGACTAGTGGTACTACCAACTTTGGCAGGGGCTAATTAGGTTGGGTGAGGCCTAGGTGGTAGTGTCACTAAAATTTGAAATGCTTGTTAAATGTGACTTGGCAATAGCCAGACTTGGCGGGCGGTGGCAAATAGGATTGAGTGGGAGATTTGGGATTAATGAAATTAATTACATTTGGTTTTTGAGCCCGAACCACTTTGGTAGGCATGCCAGCGGATTTCACAAGGGTTGTTTCATTGTGCATGGTCTCTAATTTTCACTCTGCATGAACTCTGGTTTTTCGAACCAGCAGATTAAACTGCGCTTCATGACTATTTTTGAGGTTTCCAATCTATTTTCATTTCATGGAATTTATAAGAGGCATTGTGGAAGAAGCATCTGGTTGTTTGATATTTCATGGAGAAGAGGAGAAGAAACGAGTTCGGCTCGAGGTCTTCTTTGATTTTACAGTGACACTATCAGGCATGATAGGCTCTGAGTGTTAAAATCTTTTACTCTCTTATAAATGATTTCATTGAAATAACTCTGCTCTATTAGTTTAGTACATTGCATGTTTCTTGGTTATTTGTTATTGGGTTTATTAAATCTTGCTCTTCTTGGCTTGAAATCCTTTAAAAAGAATAATCTTGATTGGACTATTCATTATGTTAGTGTTAGCAAATGAAAATCTATGCAAAAAGTTAACTCTGTAAGTTTTTTGGCATAATGTGATTTGGTAATCATTGGTATTGATTTTTTTGTTTAAAACATATACTACTATTTCTCACTGAGTTTTCTTGGATAATCATGGGTTCCTCTGTTTCTATTGAAACGAATGTTAAATCTGGATAGACCCATGTTTTTGTTTAAGGAACCTCATCTGCAACTGGAGTTTAGTTGATACTTGTTGTCTTATGAGCTCTGTTGATTGGGTTTTGAGATTCTATGATTTTGTGACTCGTTTCTTAGTTGTAAGAATCAGGATGTGTTGTAGATGGGTTGTTCTTGTTTTCCAACTTGTTAAAACTCTATTTTTTGTGTTTTATAAACAAGAAAACTTGGGCCTGTAGTGAACCTGTATTTGGTTGGAGTAAATGTTTTATGTGACCCTATAAGTTTTAAAGGGAGTTCTTAATGAAAATGGTTTGATATCTATGGAGTATAGACTGGACTCTCTATTTTTAATCTTTCAATTTTTCCTTGTTGTTAACTAAGGGTTGAAAGATGATCATGTAAAATTTTCTTTAACTAAGGAAGTTTTTAAAGTTTACTCACTACTCTGTTCTTGTTCTATGATGCAGAAGTTTCTATTAGTTAAATGTGGGTAATATATTGAAAGGCTATTCAAAGATCTTGTTTCATATTGATTATAATGACGATTAGGCATGGTGTCAGCCCAACTAAGAAACCGTCTAGTTTTCTTTGTATAATTATTAATCGTTAAGGGATTTAACTACCCAAACTAGATGCATTCAGTTGAATGTTTTGAATTGATGAGAACACATGCTGAACAAGATGCTCGGGTTGTAATTCGAGACTGGAGCAAAAAGGAATTGGTTGAAAATATTGCAAGATCTTCGTTTGAATTTAGCCTATTTTGAATGAACTTCGGTAAAATCTGAACCCGAAATGATATAGTTACATGTGTTTGAAGGAAACTGGAAATGATAGTCTACTAATTGTTTGGTAAACGTTTAATGTTGACTATAGATTGTTTAGTAGTTATCATTCTCAGATGCATGTTAAAGGATCAGTTACATGTACTTGAAGGAAACTAGAAATGATAGTCTACTAATTGTTTAGTAAACATTGAATGTTGACTGTAGATTGTTTAGTAGTTATCATTCTCAGTTGCATGTTAAAGGATTAGTTGCATGTACTTGGGATGAAACTAGAAATGATAGTTTTGCCTAATTACTAGGTAACCATGAAAGGTTTGACTTGAAATCATTTTGTAGTTTCTAATCCTATTAGGAATTCAATCTTTTACATTAGGAGTGTTAAGTTGAGAAGTAAGCAATTAATTATGTCTTGACTGAACTCTTGGGTAAATTCTAAGTACGAGTTCTTACTCAGGTTTCAATTCTTGATTGGGTTCATTGAATTAATATAGAGTTTATATGGAATTATTGGGACTCTTTGTGTATTATGGTTGTGTATAGCCTTCATTGTTTTAATGAATAAATGAAAGGGATCACTTGTTTGATTGGGAGATCTTATTTTAAATAGGGTTATAAGTTTCTCCTTTTTGCTTTAAAAGTGTTTGGATCTCTTCCTTGGAACCTTTTATTCATTTGTAAAAGTGTTATTGGATTGAAAAAGGAACTATTATTAATGATAGTAAAATAGATGATTTTTGTAGTAGGTACACTTCTAGTTTGCTTCTTTTAAAATAAGTTGGAATGAATTCAGCTGTAAGGACTTACGATGGAATGTTCTTAGGATAAAGTTGAACATTGTTGGTTAGCCTTCTTTTACTTATCTTGCACTAAAATAGAAAATAAGGTGAATGATGATTAGTTTGTTGAAAAGGGAATACAAACTGGGGACTGGGTGATATTCTCTCTCTCCTTATTGGGTATTCTTATATTATCCTGTTGCGATGAACATCTTAATTAATGTTAGATGAATCATCTTAATTTAGATCATGATGTAAGAAACCTTTTTATCTTAAGATAAATAACTAAGTATCCTATTCTATTGTGATGAGGTTTGGAATACAATGTGATAGTATGATCTGTTGTTGTTGAAGGGAATCAATGGAATAAATATCATGTTAAAATGTTAGGATTGATAATATTTAACATATTCCACTCTTCCCCCTTGGAAGTGATTTCAGGATGTTATTTATCTTCTTTACTGATTGTAATTACTTACACCTACTGTATGATATACTAATTGATCCTTAAAGTAGGGTTGTTTTATGGAAACAATTAGTTGAGTGCATTTCATTTTAAGGTTTAGTGTTTATCATGCTCAGTTCATTGAACTGACTCGTGCTCACAATTTTTTAAGATGGAAAACGTAAGTGATAAAAGAAGGCACAAACTTATATGATGAATTGGCTTGTTTTAAATCTGATTCTTTTAAAGAAATCTGATTGGCATAGATTGTACTGAAAAAGAAAAGTTATATTCTTTTGAGGAAAGGCTGTTGTTATGCCGTGTGTCTAAGATGCATAGATTTTGTAAATGTATAAGTTTGACTATGAATTGAAAGTTGAGAATTTTCTGGCATTGGTTGTATAAATTCTCTTGTACCTTTGTCTGTAGGATGGTATCTTGTCTTGAGGATATTCTACTTATTATCTATATGATTGGATGTGAATTTTGATAAAAATTGTAAAAGGAACTTAGATGAATTCCCTAAGTAAGCTGCAGTTAAATAAGGGGTAGAATGCAACATTCTTATCTAAGTATTTCATTATATCATGTGATGTGAAGTAAAACTATAATGAAAATTGTTGAGATTATAAAGGACATAAATGGGGTGTGTTATACCCTAGCATTTTACTATAGGAGGAAGAATCTTCCTCTCTAACAAAGATATACTTAAAAGAGGAAGATATGATTGCAAAACATTAAGACTTAATTGTAATAAGTCTGATAAGTTTCAGCCTAATAGGTTGTTACAATTCCTTAAGTGGTTGAATCATTTTATAAGAAAGGAACTTGTGTTGTTGCTGTCCTATTTTTGGATAACGGGATGTTATGCCAAAAATAACCAATCTGGAAGCAACCTTAAGTTAATTAAGTTCTTAGGATTAATTAAATCTGACTTTTAAAAAGGACTTAAAGAGTGTTGGACTCAGGGTTAGATGGGCTGCCGAAACATGTCGTCTATTAACCCAATTTAACTTAACATAAGTAAAATCTTGGAGGTATGTACATCCTAATGAGGTTGTTCTGTAGGATGTTGGCACATGTCAACTGCAGGGTTGTACCTTCGAGAAGATTAGGATCTTCTCGAGGATACAACAGTAAAGTTAACATGTGGCAACACCCTTCTACATTTATCGTCAGGATCTACACACCTTTTAACTTGAACAAGTTTTCCCTTTAGGTTTGGATAGTAATATAGTTAGGATATGAAGTAGCCCTCTAGGACTCAGGGTACCTTGGCACATGGGGATAACCCAGTTGACCTAGTATGCCAGTTTATCCTAAGTCTTTGTGAGCCTCTTCATATCATGATCTATGTTGTTAACCTGAACTAGAGTTAAACCTTGGGCAAGGGGACTGACAGAAGTCAGTATAAGACATTCTAGATAACAATGGAGTGGGGTGAAGGATGTATTCTGGATTGATGAGTATGCCATCAAGGAATAAGTAATATGAACAGTATGTTAGAAATATTTGGCCAAAGTATCGCAAGCTGCTGATTGCATTGTCCTATGTCACCTAGTCTAAGGATCGTGATGCCGATGAATATTGGTAAAAATATTTAGTTAGGTTCCTTAGATAGATCACTCAATACCCAGAATAGGGTAAGAGAACCAAGTATACGAAGTATTCAGGAGAATACTTAAAAACACAATGTTACACATGAATGGATCGGTAGTTCACCGAGTCATGGAATGAATAGATCAGTTGCTCACCGAGTCATTATAGCTGCATATGGTTATCTATTATAAGAATGGTTGTTATGAAATGTGTGTTCTAAATTATGTATTTAGAACAGAGAACATTAATCATACAAAAAAAAATCCTTGTTTCTAAAGTCTTAAAATGGGATTGTTACATCTTGGTATCAGAGCTGAAGGTTGCAGCTCTTGGACCTATTGTGTCCATAATCTGATAAAAACTTGGATTTTCTTGTAACAGAAAATGGTTAGGACAAGGGGAAATGTTGCGAACAATGCTCCACCTGAGGAAGGAGCAGCAACAACCCAAAAACTTGATGAGATCCTTGCTACCCTGTTGGACACAAGAGATCGTTTGACTGTGCTTGAGCAACAAGTGATGGGTAATGAGGAGGAAGAAGAAGCTGGTAATAACAATCAGCCACCTCTTGAGGACAACCCCAATATGGGTGTTGATAATAACAATGTTAATGTGCCTGACCAGCTAGAAAACAAAAAGGCTAGGTTGGCTGCTGAACTCACTAATGATATAAAAAGGATAAGTCCACCTAAGTTTGATGGCACCACATTAGGTGATGGAGCTGAGAATTGGCTCAGTGAGATGGAGAAGTACTTTGCAATAAGGAACTTCTCAGAAGAGACCAAAGCTATTTGGGGAGCATATCAGCTTTCCCATGAAGCATCTTCATGGTGGGACAGTCGGAAGGTTGAGCTAAACATTGATGAAACTAACATCACCTGGGATCAATTTAAAGGTTATTTTAGGCAATGATGGCTGCCACAACTTTATTATGATCAGAAAATGACTGAATTTCAGAACTTAGCTCAAGGGAAGTTAACTGTAACTGAGTATTGGGAATGGTTTACGAAACTTCTCAAGTATGTACCTCAGTATCAAACTGATGAGAAGTTCAGGATACAAAAATTCATCATGGGATTGAATCCCATTATTGGGGGAGAGGTTGATGTTCACAGCCCAACCACTATGGAAGGGGTTGTTGAAAAATCCATAAGGTAGGAACAAAAATTAAAGGCTATTTCTGCTCACAAGGAAGAGGTACGGAAGAAAGTTCCAAACTCTTCTTCAGCTTCTCTTGCACCTAAGAAAGGACCATGGAAAAATTTTGGTAACAAAAGTAAGTTTCCAACCGATATGAATAAGAAGACAACAATGAATAAGACTGCTGGTAATACACAGAACAATTTTTCTAGGAATAATAATAACGGGTGAAAACCCTATGGAGGTCAAAATGATAACTTTAAGGCTAGAAATAATTATGAGCCCAAAAAGGGACCGGTAGGAGGCTGTTATAACTGTGGCAAAGATCATTATGTGAATCAATGTCCTTTGAAGAAGGATGATCGTAATCAGCAGCACAAGATACATGCTGCAGTAGCTGACAAACAAGCTGAAAAGCAAGTTACACCTATTGAAGTTCCTGGTAAGTTATTTGGCATACCTGTAACTATTATTTTTGATACGGGAGCTACTGAATGTTTTATTTCTAGTAAACTTGCTTCAAAACTTAAAAGAAAAGCTGGAAAAATGGATAAATCATGGACTGTACATTATGGTAATAATTTTGTTCATACAGTTAGTATGTGTCTTTTTGGGGCAGTCCTTGACTTACCTA
Organism: Taxus chinensis; assembly: GCA_019776745.2. Lineage (NCBI taxonomy): Eukaryota > Viridiplantae > Streptophyta > Pinopsida > Cupressales > Taxaceae > Taxus > Taxus chinensis. Next base: position 446,509,405 of record CM034154.1, read on the forward strand.
GCTTTTCCATAGAAGTTGATCTCTATGTAGCACCTTTGGGATCTTATGATATAGTCATAGGTGTAAATTGGTTAGTAGAGCATAAAGCAAAGGTAGACTATTTTGGAAAACATATTAGTTGTTTAGATGATCTGCAGAAAACAACAGAGATTCAAGGTGTAAAACGAGAAATTTCTGTTAGGAAATTGTCAGCTATGCAACTTAAAAAGGCCAAAAATAAGGGTTGTACCTTATATGTAGTAAAAATTTCTGAATCTGCGGAAGAAAACAACGATTTCATGGAATGTTATTCACTATTACGGAACTGCAATGATGTGTTTCTAGAAGAATTACTGGCATTACCACCCAAAAGGGAGTTTGACTTCATGATTGAAATCAAACCAGGTACTGAACCTATTTCTAAAGCACCTTATCAAATGACTACCATAGAGTTAGTAGAGCTTAAGGCTCAGTTACAAGAACTCTTGTCTAAGGGTTTGATTAGGCCAAGTGTTTCACCTTGGGGAGCACCAGTGATCTTTGTGAAAAAGAAAGATGGAACACTCAGATTGTGCATTGATTACAGGATGTTAAACAAAGCAACAATCAAGAATAGATACCCACTTCCTAGAATTGATGATTTATTTGATCAGATGCATGGGGCATCAATATATTCTAAGATAGACCTTTGGTCTGGATATCATCAATTACGAATTAAGGAAGAGGACATTCATAAAATGGCTTTTAGGACAAGGTATGGACATTATGAATTCATGGTTTTACCCTTTGGATTAACGAATGCACCTGCAACTTTTATGAACTTAATGAATAATATATTTCAAGAATACTTGGACAAGTTTGTGCTTGTATTCTTGGATGACATTCTCATATATTCTAAAAGTATTGAGGAGCATCATGAACACTTGAAAATAGTCTTGGAAATTCAGAGAAAGAGATGGTTATATGGTAAACTATGCAAATGTTCTTTCTATGACACTGAAGTTCACTATTTGGGTCATGTTATAAGTAAATATGGGATTTTTGTAGATCCTTCTAAAATTGTAGCTATAATCGAGTGGCCTACACCAAAGAATGTACATGAAGTTACAAGTTTCATGGGCCTTGCAGGTTATTATAGAAAATTTGTTAAGGATTTTTCTAAGTTGGCTGCACTAATAACTTCATTACAGAAGAAGGATAAGAAATTTTTTTGGGATGATAAATGTGAATCTTCTTTTAAAAATTTGAAAAGTCAGTTGACTTCAGCACCTATTTTATCTATACCGGATCCTAATGGAGACTTCATGGTTGTAACAGATGCATCTGGGGAAGGTCTTGGAGGTATTTTGTTACAAAATGATCATGTCATAGCTTATGAAAGTAGAAAACTTAAGTTACATGAGTTGAATTATGCTCCACATGATTTAGAGCTTGCTGCCATAGTTCATGCACTTCAAGTTTGGAGGCATTATCTGCTTGGTAAACCATTTGAGTTGAAAACTGATCATCTTGGACTGAAGTACATTTTCACTCAGCCAAATCTGAATGCAAGATAGTGAAGGTGGTTAGAGTTTTTGTCTCAGTATGATTTTGACATAAGTTACATTAAAGGAAAAGAGAATAGAGTGGCTGACGCTCTAAGTTGTAGGAAGCACATTTATGCTCTTATAACACTAAGAACTTAGTTTAAGGATGAAGTAAAAAGTGCTATGGAATCTGATTCTTACTTTCAGCAAGTAAAAACATTGCTTGCTGTAGATCCAAAAGATGAAAGGTATAAAGGTTTTCACTTTGATAATGAGGGAATCTTACGATATGAAAACAGAGTATACGTACCCTTACCTAATAATTTGAGAAAGAAATTGTTGACCAAGTTTCACAATTCACCTTTCTCTGGAGACCTTGGCATTACAAAAATGCTTGCTGACATAAAACAACAATACTTCTAGAAGGGAATGAAAAAGGATGTTATAGATTTTGTGACTCATTGTCTAGAATGTCAATGGGTAAAAGCGGAACATATGCATCCAGCTGGTTTATTGTATCCTCACAGCATACCACAGTACAAATGGTAGGTAATAAGCATGGATTTTGTACAAGGATTGCCTATGTCAAGAAATAAACATGATGTTATTTTGGTAGTAGTTGAAAAACTAACGAAAGTAGCTCATTTTATTGCTGGAAATCTAAAGGATGATTCTCCTGTTTTGGCTAAAATATTTGTACATGAAATTTTAAGATTACATGGAGTACCTGAATTAATCATATCTGATAGAGACCCTAGAATGACATCAAGGTTTTGGCAAATGCTTAACGCAGCTCTTGGCACTAAACTAAATTTTAGTTTTACGTACCATCTAGAAACGGATGGACAAACCGAAAGAGTAAATCAGGTTTTAGAGAATATGTAATGGATGTACTGTATGGATCAACAGTATAAGTGGGAGGAGTACCTTCCATTAGTTGAATTTGCATACAATAATACATATCATGCTTCTCTTAAGATGGCACCTTTCGAGGCACTTTATGGAAGGAAATGCAGAACCCCTGTTAGTTGGGATAGCATTGAGGATAGAGAAGTAATAGGACCTGAAATCCTAATGGAAATGGAACAACAAGTTAAAATGATTCGTGAATGCTTGAAAGAAGAAGTAGATAGGCAAAAGAGTTATGCCGATTTAAAGTAGGTTGACAAGAAATTTGAGCTTGGTGAGAAAGTTTTTCTTCGTGTTAAACAGAAAAAGAGTTCTATAACTTTTGGCAAGGCTGCCAAGTTATCACCTCGTTATGTGGGACCTTTTGAAATAGTTGAAGTAATAAGTCCTGTAGCTTATCGATTAGCACTACCACCTACTCTGTCACGAATGCATGATGTTTTCCATATTTCTTTGCTTAAGAAATACGTTTCAGATTTATCACATGTGTTAAATTGGAATTCCTTTGTAGGTCTAAGACCCAGGAATAATCGTGGTTAAGCCCATTAAAGTGCTGGAAACTCACCAATTGCATTTAAGAAATAGAGAAATAAGTCAATGTAAGGTCCAATGGGACCAGTTTAACAAGGAGAGTGCAACTTGGGAAAATCTAGAAGATATGAAAACTGCTTTTCCATATCTATTTGAATAGAATTGAATCTGTTGACTGATAATTTTTTATGAATTTATCCTTTATGACATTAAGTAAGCCAGTTTTGGGTAGATATTTACTTGATTTGAATAAAATTTATTTAATACTGATTTCTGGAACTATAAGGTTTTGAAATAATTGACTAGGATAAGAGAAATGAATGAATTGACTATCCTTGATATAAATTATTAAAAGAGATAATCATCAGGATGATGATTATTTTTAGGAGGGGAGCATGTAACACCCTTGACTGTTGTTATTTTCCTCCTTTGCATTCAAGTGTTGATATGTGATTTTCCTTATGAGGATATGTTCTCTTGATTATGGGAAATCATGCTTGATATGGTTAAGTCTTTTCTGCTCTTAAGATCTTTTGATTGAACTGGAATTTTTCTTGAATTCATTTTTCACTTCTCATAGATGAGTGCATTTTGATTTAATGAAAATTGTGAACTTATCTGGTTATATGACTCATCCTTGGATCAATTTCAGTGATCCAAGGAATGTTTTAAATCTGTTCAGAAGGAACAACTGATGAATTGGCATTCCATGAATTAAGAGCATATGGACTAAACTTAGTAGACGTAAGTTCTTTAATTCTCTTTTTGTGTGAAAATATTTCCATTCAGTGGAAAGTTTCGTTGGATCTTTGGAAATCGACCCTGGCAGGTCATTACTGGCGTAATTGGGATTTCAGCCTATTCATGGCATTGGAGAGAACCAGAATCCTAAGCTAGGTGAAAGTATCTCCTACCTAAGCTATGTTACTTGATGTAATTCTGATTCTAACCTAAACTCGGTACTAAGGAGTTGGAAGGGTTGCTAAGTATTAAAACTGGAACCTAATACTACAAGGCTATATGATGATCTAACCTAGTGCTTTAAACTATGGCATTTTTGGTTACTTACCTATGTGGAATTATCTAACCTAATTTCTAAGGACCTATGTTAGGGGTTAGTGGTTAGTGTTATATCCTAAGGTATAAACTTTAATTACCTAAGATCTAACCTAAGCCATTAATCTATCCTAAGTTATTGACATGAAGGGGAACCTAAGGGGTCGTAAGTGTTGGGCAATGGTTGCTAAGGCATTAATGTAGTTGATAAGGATGAAAGGACTGGTGGTACTACCAACTTTGGCAGGGGCTAATTAGGTTGGCAGAGGCCTAGGTGGCAGTATCACTAAAATTTGAAATGCTTGTTAAATGTGACTTGGCAATAGCAAGACTTGGCGGGCGGTGGCAAGGAGGATTGAGCGGGAGATTTGGGATTAATGAAATTAATTGTGTTTGGTTTTTGAGCCCGAACCACTTTGGTAGGCATGCCAATGGATTTTGCATGGGTTGTTTCATTTGCATGTTCTCTGATTTTCAATTTGCATGAACTCTCATTTTTCAAACTAGAAAATTAGACTATGCTTCATGACTATTTTTTAGGTTTCCAATCTATTTTTGTTTCATGGAATTTATAAGAGGCATTGTGGAAGAAGCATCTGGTTGTTTGATCTTTCATGGAGAAGAGGAGAAGAAATGAGTTTGGCTTGAGGTCTTCTTTGATTTTACAGTGACACTATCAGGCATGATAGGCTCTGATTGTTAAAATATTTTACTCTCTTCTAAATGATTTCATTGAAACAACTCTACTCTGTTAGTTTAGTACATTGCATGTTGCCTGGTTATTTTTTATTGGGTTTATTAAATCTTTGTTCCTTCTTGGTTGGTTAAGTATATGTGGTGTTAATATATATATATATATATATATATTGGCTTGAATCCATTTACAAAGAATAATCTTGATTAAGTATATTGGTGTTATGTTATATGTTAGCACATAAAAATCTATGCAAAAAGGGAAATCTGTAAGTTGCTTGGCATAATGTGATCTGGTAATCATTGGTATTGGTTTTCTTGTTTAAAACATATACTACTATTTCTCGCTGAGTTTTCTTGGAGAATCATGGGTTCCTCTATTTTTGTTGAAATGAATGTTAAATCTGGATAGACCCATGTTTTTGTTTAAGGAACCTCATCTGCAACTGGAGTTTAGTTGATACTTGTTGTCTTATGAGCTCTGTTGATTGGGTTTCAAGATTCTATGATTTTGTGACTCGTTTCTTAGTTGTAAGAATCAGGATGTGTTGCAGATGGGTTGTTCTTGTTTTCCAACTTGGTAAAACTCTGTTTGCTGTGTGTTATAAACAAGGAAAAATTGGGCATGTAATGAACCCGTATTTGGTTGGAGTAAATGTTTTATGTGACCCAATAAGTTTTAAAGGGAGTTCTTAATGAAAATGGTTGATATCTATGGAGTATAGACTGAGACTCTCTATTTGTAATCTTTCAATTTGTCCTTGTTGTTAACTAAGGGTTGAAAGATGATTATGTAAACTTTTCTTTAACTAAGGAAGTTTTTAAAGTTTACTCACTACTTCGTTCTTGTTCTATGATGCGGAAGTTTCTATTAGTTCAATGTGGGTAATATATTGAAAGGCTATTCAAAGATCTTGTTTCATATTGATTGTAATGATGATTAGGCATGGTGTTGGCCCAGCTGAGAAACCGTTTAGTTTTCTTTAAAATATTGTTAATCATTAAGGGATTTAACTACCCAAACTGGATGCATTCAGTTGAATGTTTTGAATTGATGAGAACACGTGCTGAAAAAGATGCTCGGGTTGTAATTTGAGACTGGAGCACAAAGGAATTGGTTGAAAATATTGCAAGATCTTCATTTGAATTTAGCCTATTTTGAATGAACTTCGGTAAACTCTGAACCCGAAATGAGATAGTTGCATGTTTGTATAATTGCATGTGTTTGGAGGAAACTGGAAATGATAGTCTACTAATTATTTGGTAAACATTTAATGTTAACTGTAAATTATTTATTAGTTATCATTCTCATATGCATGTTAAAGGATCAGTTGCATGTACTTGAAGGAAACTGGAAATGATAGTCTACTAATTGTTTGGTAAACATTGAATGTTGACTGTAGATTGTTTAGTAGTTATCATTCTCAGTTGCATGTTAAAGGATTAGTTGCATGTACTTGGGATGAAACTGGAAATGATAGTTTTGCCTAATTGCTGGGTAACCATGAAAGGTTTGACTTGAAATTGTTTTGTAATTTCTTATTCCTATTAGGAATTCAATCTTTTACCTTTGGAGTGTTAAGTTGAGAAGTAAGCAATTAATTCTGTCTTGACTGAACTCTTGGGTAACTTCTGAGTACGAGTTCTTACTCGGGTTTCAATTCTTGATTGGGTTCATTGAATTAATATAGAGTTTATAAGGAATTATTATGACTCTTTGTGTATTATGGCTGTGTATAGCCTTCACTGTTTTAATGAATTAAATGAAAGGGATCACTTGTTTGATTGGGAGATCTTGTTTTTAAATAGGGTTATAAGTTTCTCCTTTTTTCTTTAAAAGTGTTTGGATCTCTTCCTTGGAACCTTTTATTCATTTGTAAAATTGTTATTGGATTGAAAAAGGAACTATTATTAATGATAGTAAAATAGATGATTGTTGTAGTAGGTACACTGCTTCTTTGCTTCTTTTAAAATTAGTTGGAATGAATTCAGTTGTAAGGACTTACGATGGAATGTTCTTAGGATAAAGTTGAACATTGTTGGTTAGCCTTCTTTTACTTATCTTGCACTGAAATAGAAAAGAAGGTGAATGATGATTAGTTTGTTGAAAAGGGAATACAAACTGGGGACTGGGTGATATTCTCTCTCTCCTTATTGGGTATTCTTATATTATCCTGTTGCGATGAACATCTTAATTAATGTTAGATGAATCATCTTAATTTAGATCATGATGTAAGAAACCTTTTTATCTTAAGATAAATAACTAAGTATCCTATACTATTGTGATGAGGTTTGGAATACAATGTGATAGTATGATTTGTTGTTGTTGAAGGAAATCAATGGAATAAATATTATGTTAAAATGTTAGGATTGATAATATTTAACATATTCTGCTCTTCCCCCTTGGAAGTGATTTCAGGATGTTATTGCTCTTCTTTACTGATTGTAATTACTTACACCTACTGTATGATATACTAATTGATCCTTAAAGCAGGGTTGTTTTATGGAAACAATTAGTTGAGTGCATTTCATTTTAAGGTTTAGTGCTTATCATGCTCAGTTCATTGAACTGACTCATGCTAGTAATTTTTGTAGATGGACATCGTAAGTGATAAAAGAAGGCACAAACTTATATGATGCATTGGCTGTTTTAAATCTGATTCTTTTAAAGAAATCTGATTGGCATAGATTGTACTGAATAAGAAAAGTTATATTCTTTTTGAGGAAAGGATGTTGTTATGCCGTGTATCTAAGATGCACAGATTTTGTAAATGTATAAGTTTGACTATGAATTGAAAGTTGAGAATTTTATGGCATTGGTTGTATAAATTCTCTTGTACCTTTGTCTGTAGGATGGTATCTTGTCTTGAGGATATTCTACTTATTATCTATATGATTGGATGTGAATTTTGATAAAAATTGTAAAAGGAACTTAGATGAATTCCCTAAGTAAGCTGCAGTTAAATAAGTGGCAGAATGCAACATTCTTATCTAAGTATTTCATTATATCATGTGATGTGAAGTAAAACTATAATGAAAATTGTTGAGATTATAAAGGACATAAATGGGGTGTGTTATACCCTAGCATTTTACTATAGGAGGAAGACTCTTCCTCTCTAACAAAGATATAATTAAAAGAGGAAGATATGATTGCAAAACATTAAGACTTAATTGTAATAAGTCTGATAAGTTTCAGCCTAGTAGGTTGTTACAATTCCTTAAGTGGTTGAATCATTTTATAAGAAAGGAACTTGTGTTGTTGCTGTCCTGTTTTTGGATAATGGGATGTTATGCCAAAACTAACCAATCTGGAAGCAACCTTAAGTTAATTAAGTTCTTAGGATTAATTAAATCTGACTTTTAAAAAGGACTTAAAGAGTGTTGGACTCAGGGTTAGATGGGCTACCGAAACATGTCGTCTATTAACCCAAATTTAACTTAACATAAGTAAACTCTTGGAGGTATGTACATCCTAATGAGGTTGTTCTATAGGATGTTGGCACATGTCAACTGCAGGGTTGTACCTTTGAGAAGATTAGGATCTTCTCGAGGATACAACAGTACAGTTAACATGTGGCAACACCCTTCTGCATTGATCATCAGGATCTACACACCTTTGAACTTGAACAAGTTTTCCTTCTAGGTTTGGATAGTAACATAGTTAGGATATGAAGTAGCCCTCTAGGACTCAGGGTACCTTGGCACACAAGGATAACCCAAGTTGACCTAGTATGCCAATTTATCCTAAGTCTTTGTGAGCCTCTTCATATCATGATCTATGTTGTTAACCTGAACTAGAGTTAAACCTTGGGCAAGGGGACTGACAGAAGTCAGTATAAGACATTCTAGATAACAATGGAGTGGGGTGAAGGACGTATTCTAGATTGATGAGTATGCCATCAAGGAATAAGTAATACAAACAGTATGTTAGAAATCTTTGGCCAAAGTATCGCAAGCTGTTGATTGCGTTGTCCTATGTCACCTAGGCTAAGGATTGTGATGCCGATGAATATTGGTAACAAATATTCAGTTAGGTTCCTTAGACAAATCACTCAATACCCAAAGTAGGGTAAGAGAACCAAGTATATGAAGTATTTAGGAGAATACTCAAAAACTCAATGTTACACATGAATAGATTGGTAGTTCACCGAGTCATGAAATGAATAGATCGGTTGCTCACCGAGTCATTATACTGCATATGGTTATCTATTATAAGAATGGTTGTTATGAAATGTGTGTTCTAAATTATGTATTTAGAATAGAGAACATTAATCAGACAATTTTTTTTTCCTTATTTCTAAACATCTAGGTAGCTTTTTGGGAGCACCCATGAAACCAGGAATTTAAATGTAAGTAAATATGGGGAACTAAAGATAGATAGCTCCCCACTCACACACTTCCTTAAAGGATTCATCAGAAATTATCTGATTATATAGCTCCCTATTAAAACAGTAGAGGATAATAGAAAAGAAGGCATCATTGACCTTGTGAAAGTGTTTACTTCCCTCGTCCAGTGTGAGTTGAGGATAGAAATCATAGAATTGGGAGGTACTCTGAATACCCTTTGTATGCAATCTGGTGAAATACCCCATGGTAGATGTGGCATAAACCAAGAAGGATGTCATATAGAAACACTTTGAAGAATGCACTCTACTCAACTTATAGCAAATGGAACTATTGATATTCTCTTGTCATCTGTTAAATTCAGTATTCTTCTTTATAGTAGCGATATATAAGAACATCCATTCCTAAAATTTCTTTGCGGAGGGAATACTTGAGACTCTTCTTAATAGCATAATAAGGTCACTAATGTCCTAAATGAAATCTGATTGATACATGGTCTTTAGAAATTTTACAATGATCTTAGCCATACAGGTTTTTAACATGACCCTCGTGCACAACTCTGCTTCTTTGTCCTAATGTTCCACTAATTATTCTGGTGAAATTGTGGCATAATATTCAATATCGGGGAGTTTGAGAAAATCTTCAAAGAAATTTGGGTTCAGGTAGATCATGACTTTTCCATCGACATCTTTAACTGAAATAGATTCTTCATCATAGTGGGCTACTACAGCTAAATTGTTTTTTGGGCAATGCATGGATGTGGGAAAACTGGTAGCGAGAGCAAGCCCACTATCATATATAGCTTGCATCCAAGGTTTCTTATTCGGGGCATTCACCCTTGCCCATAAATATGGAAAATTAATTTTTCCATGGTGTCCCCTATGTTTCCCAGGGTAGAAGATAAGCAAGAGTGAGGGGCAACCCAAGGAATGAGTATGTCATTTTTTCCTTTCCCTTGGAAGTGGAAGTAGACATCACATTATTCATTCTAAAATGCCAAAGAAGTCGGTCTAAAAAACCCAAAAATATCTAATCTCGGAAAACCTGAAAATTACAAACCCGAAGAGGAGAAGTCCAAAATTCCAAAATGGATACCTCAAAAATGGAGAAGTCCAAAAACCTAAAAATTAGAAACCTCCAGAAACCCAAAGTGGAGAAGTCCAAAATGATTGGTTCTTAAAACCCAAAGAGGAGAAGTCTGAAAGCCTGAAATGCAAATCTCCGAATTGGAAACCTCTAAAATGGAGAAGTCTGAAATTCTAAATTTTAAACCTCCAAAGAAAGGACTTCTAAAATATTGAAAAAGATAACCTCGAAGTATGAATGGCACAATCCCCAAAAATTGAGAAACACTAAACAATCCAAAGCTTTAAATACTAAAAAGAGAGTTCTCCAAAAAATTTGGATCTTTGAAATCTAAAAAAAATAAGGTTCGAGGATTCTTGCAACTATGAGTGCCTGTAGAAAATCAAATCACGGAAACATGGCGAGAAATAAATTTGTCATTTTTCATGGTATGCATAGGAGGAACAAAGAAAATATACAAGGAGGAAATAAAACAAAGGATCTTAAACCAAAAGAAAAGACCAAAATAAAAAATACCTTGAGAATGACATTAAAAAGTATGAAATATAGTAAAAATCGATTGTCAGAGCAAAGTGTCAGGTTAAAATGATAGGAGAAAAGGTGATTTAAATAGGAAAACCTAATATTAAAGGAAAAATTGCAATCCGTACAGAGGTAGGTGGGAATTAAATGCGCAGAGAGCTTTGAAAGTCTGAAACCTGAAAGCCCAAAATTCCAGAATTTCTGAATTTTAGGGTTTCGGATTTTGGAGATCAAGGGATGAAAAATCATGGAATTACTTGGAAGAGTTCCAAAACCTGAAAGCCCAAAAGTCTAAAATTTTGGAATTTTGGGATTTTAGGTTTCGAAACTCTTCCGAGTAATTCCATGATTTTTCATCAGACTTCAAAAGTCTAAAAGAAAATAACTCAAAAATGATCATAAGATTTTCAAAACTTGAAATCTCGAAAGTCCAAAATTTCATAATTTCAGACTTCAAAAGTCCAAAAGAATTTTTCCAAAAAGCGTGACCTAGAGTTCTGAAGTCTGAAAGCCCAAAAGTTGGAAATTTTGGACTTTCGAGGTTTCAAACTTTGGAACTTCAAAGGGAAAATTCTAAAAATTGTGACCTAGAGTTCCAAAACCCAAAAGCCCAAAAGTATGAAATTTCAGACTTTCTGGGTTTTAGACTTTAGAACTTAAAGAAGGGAGTTTCAAACTTAGGTCATTTAAACCCTGAAAGGGAAAATCCCTGAATTCCAAAATCCAAATTTTTTTACTTCAGGACTTAGAGACGTTTAAAATTTAGACATATTCTATGCGAATATTATTTCAAAAAAATTTCCTGATCGATTTCAAAGTTTGCTTCTCAAGGTAGATTAAATCGGTAACATTAACTTCTTTATATGAGGACTTACAGACTCAAATTCATTAGCTTCAAATAACCTCTCATGCATCTTCATCTCTCAATTCTACTTCGCTCCTTTTACACCCGTCATTTCTACATATACCCTTCCTCCAAATTTTTTCACTCCCAAGTTTCCCATCTTCAAAGGCCATGGTTATCCTCAAGAGCATCTCTGATAATTTCATGTGGCATGTCTAGATTATGCAGATGATCACACTTTACTCGTAAAGCTATTTCCTAGAAATCTTCAAGATTATATAATGTGTTGGTTCTATGATCTAAATTTCCACTTGGTAACATATTTTACACATTTATATGATGTTTTTCTTTCTCATTTCTCTATTAATATCATCTCTAAGATATCTTATGCTCAACTAGTGCAAATGAAGAAAGGATGCAATAAGCATATAGTAGACTATCTATTACAATATAAGAACAAGTTAGCTAAGATTTTTAATGTACTTATGGAATCTAAACTTCAAGATGTATTTGTCTAAAGTCTCTTACCTCCTCTACAAGAGAGTTTCATCTTTGAGACATATCCTTCATTTGATTGGTTTTTCCATACTCTTAAGCTACATGAAGGAAAACTATAATCTATGGGTAAGCTTAAATATCAATATAAATCTTCATCATCTTCTACTTGCTTTCAAATAAAATCTACTTTCAAACCATCTACAAACCTTGTTGAAGTTTAATCTACTTTCAACATTGTATCTAATCCTAAGAAGCTTCAATAACAACCGCCAAAGTGTACATTTACGAAATTAAATTATGCTCTGCATATTCTATTACCAAAACTCATTGTGAGAAATATTATTACACTTCCTCCTCTACTTTATCTAGATATGTCTCTCCCTAAAAAATGCAATTATAAAAAAAATTGAATGCAAATATCATCAATGTTGCAAACTTCAAAATCTTATTCAAGACATCATCGATAATAATGTAATTGAACTTACTAAGCCTACACCATATATGTCAGCCAATAAAACTCATAATCTTAATATCTTCAGCAATCCTCTTCCTAAGCTTTAAAAAAATTGGTTGATTCTTTAGTTAATCATATATATCATGTAGTGTCTCCTCCTTCATCAGGGGATCTTGATTTTCTAGTTTCTCATGTTGATGCATCTCCACCATTTATTGCATTCTCTAATCATGAATATCATGCTACATTCTCTTTTGACACATTACATATCAATTATTTTATCGGGCCTCATTTTGTTAATAATACATTTATCAATCCATTGATTCATATGTGTGTGTTCTCCATTGCACCTCATGTTGCTATCGACTATCCACTATCGTATATTTGATATCCAATGCGTAGATCTTATAGTTATGTTAAACTTTATATCATAGTTAGTCATCTTACCATGTTTGTGCCATTTCTTATGGAATTTTTGGGTCCCTAAAATACTGACTAAGTACAAGAAGGCGCATGGGTATGCAAGGCCTATTTGAAGAAGGGCGTGTAAGGATAAAGCACAAAAGATAGGGTTTAGTAGAACTAGTGGCATGCGCAAGGAAGAGAAAAGGTTTTAGGACTTATCCATATTTGGCATATCAGGAAAAAATGAGGAAAACAATGGCTACACATGCGGAGTGGATAAGGTGTCAGCCTGACAACTTGGAGCCCACAAAAGGAGTATATCTTGTGATAGAAGATTCCATAAGATCATCATGGTAAAGGATGGAGAGCTCACATATGAAGGAGCATGCTACCATGGAGTACCTTTTGGACACATGGAAATTGATCTACAAATTTAGAAAGGCATGGTGGTACTTACTAAGGCTATATATATGAGCGCCTGGTAGAATAAAAGGAGATATAGATATATAGAGATATATACCTCGGAGAATGGAAAAGAGACAAATCTATGCAGATATATTGTGAGATTTCTATGGGATGAGTTTAGAGGATCTGTAGGAGTATGTTGTATCAAGAGGATGGGTCTAAATATTTTGTTTGTACTATGAAGGGGCTTAAGTCCACTTCTGATGCATGATACTGGTCTGCACTATTATATGGATCTGTGATTGCCTCAGTAAATGTAATGTGGTTATCAAACATTCTTTATATGAATATATATGGTTCCAATTTTTACTTATATATGTATGGATTGGTTTTATATATATTTCATATGGGTGGGTGTAAATCACTATGCATTTCCTTTCTGTTATGATTCAGATCTATGTTTTGTAATTCTTTTCTTATATGAATGAATACATTGGTCTAGAAACCCATTCTGAGCTCTAAGATGAATGTATGGTTCATTCCCATTATCTTAACTTAAGTTTCTATCATATATAATGAATTCTCAAAAAACTCACATAAAGGAGGGGCTAGGCACCCCCGCGTGCCTCGAGTGAGCACCCAGTGCTTACTAGGTGATAGGTTGTCATGCATGGGATTTCATTGTTCTTTGGAAGGCAATAAAAATGACTACATCTTAGTTCCATTTCCAGGACCTCTTTTTGAAGTTGTTTTGATAAATTCCATGCATCTTTTTCTTTGTGATGTGTAATGATAAAGCACCTGACTTTAGAAAGATTTGAAACATGGTTTAAGAGCACGAAGGATGAGTTTTCTCAAATATTCATTATTGGACCTGAGTTTAAAGAGCATAGATGGGTAGAAGAGAACCTATACCATGAGATATATGAGACATTATTTTGTTGCTTCCCAGTAGAGGTATATGGATGGCTTTCAGCATACACATCTAGATCAAGTTGGTTCTATAGATCACGTGTGTGAACCCAAGATAACTATCAGAGGCTATAGAATGCAGATCTAACTTGAACGTATGCTATTGATCACTTGTGGAAGGGAGTGTTGGCTAGTTACACTTTAGAATATGCCATTTCGATGTTTTCTTGCCAAAAAAATTTCAAGTTCGAGTTTATGAGGGAGCATATAGGGTCATTTTTTAGTGTTATTCCCCTAGCTATGAAGACCTTGGTCATTTCTTTGAGTTTAGAAGCACACCCCATGGCTGGCTAAGCTACTCTGAGTGCTAGAAGAGGAAGCTAGGGTGGAGGAAGATGGTGGAAATTCCAACTATAAAAGAAAAGGGAGGAGAGATGACTCAAGTATAGCGAAGCTCGTGAAAAGGAGATGACTAGACAATACGAGGTTACAAGTGTGATGGATCTATGGAGATAGATGTTACGAGAGAGTATTGAAATTCACATGGAGGATGTGGAGCTTGAGAAGTATATACTACCTTATCTTGGAAAATGCAAAAGAGAGGGCCCTTTAGCTTCTAATGAGAGTTCGTTGCATGGAGAAAGAAGAATTGTCAACGCACATCTGAACCCACTTGGTAACCAACCCCTGGTGCTTCATTTTCCAAATCAATGGAGAAGTATTGATAACCCAATTGGTATCAATAGGAGTGACCGATCAGCACCTAGAAGGTAAAGTTTTTTGTTTGGAACAACCATGCCTACACATACCATTCTAGTGTTTGGAGGAATTTTTGGGCAAAGTGAAAATACACAAGGTATGGGCATCGCATTTGGGAGTGGTGCAGGATACACTTTTGGTAATGGAGTAATCTCGTAGAACATTGGTGTGTAGTTCACTGGGTTGTTGTAGACACTAGGAAGACCACTTTAGGCCCATTTCCAGTTATAGGAGAATATGGAGGTGGAATTGGTGGATCTGGAGGCATAGGACCTAGTGGATTTAATAGATCTGGTTGAGGGAAAAAAGGAGGAAACATCGGAGGGAATCAAGGATCCGGATCAGGAGGATAGGGGCCTTAACCACCTCCTCAGGTTCTCTTTGAGATGTCTTTACACTTTCCAGACTACCAAGGTATAGAGGATGCTGCAGAACACATGCAAAAGTGAGAATTATTATGGTCCACCAAGGGGATCACTACCTAGGAGTGGAAGGCAAGTCACTTTGCAACAACGTTTCAAGGGTGCATGCATAGCTGGTATAGGAAGTATGACCCCTATCAGACATTAGCAGACTACACTGCATTGAAGAGTGCCTTCCTAGTAGAGTTACATATACCAGAGTTCCTAGAAGACTACACTGCTTTGAAGGAGATACAACAGGGAATGAAAATGAGTGTGCGGGAGTATGATGCACAATTTAAAACTCTCATGTAAAAACTTTCATATGACATTCACCATTCACAACATTCTTAATGGTTTGCTGGAGGGTTGATCATTCCATTTAGGAGGGCATTGTCACATAAAACATTTTACTGACCCGTGCGAGGCTCTAGAGGTTGACTTATACACTAAAGAAGTTGGGAGCATTGATACTAGTGTGAGACCCCTTTTGGAGGCTCAAATCACTTCCATGGCCAAGAATTTAGATAATTTGTCTGTAAAATCTACACATGAGACTCGCAGTGGTCTTTGGTGGATGGATTGTCAAGTAGAGGGGCATCCCAGACATAGTTACCCCCAGAAGTCAGTACGCATTTTAGTAATAGATTGTGAAATTTGTCATGGGGATCATGATGCAAATAGATGTACCTTATTGTAGTGCGCAATATTGAAGAATGTTTCTTGCTATTGTAAGATCTGCACCTCTATAACCCATGATACTAAGGGTTTTAGGCTTATTGATTAGATCCAGGAGGTCATTGATCATGGTGTGTGCCAGACCAGCCTTGTTAGTAGCTCCAAGGAGGATGATCTCTATCATGAAGGATTCGTAGATGGAGGGGTGTGTGGGAGAAGTTTTCACAGAGGATCGCATGGTCACAATAACCACAGAGGAGGGAGAAGTGAGTTCCCATAAGGGACCTTCTATAATTATGGATCTACATAACATTATAGACATGAGTGTCCAGATTTATTGTAGTTCTCATGGTGTGGGAAGAAGCATAAGTATGAGGAGTTCATTGAGTTATTTGATCGCATGAGCCAGCAGCACTAGAAGGAAAAATGTGTTGGTATGGTGAGTATAAAGAAGGCTAACACATACTGGATTCCTAGAGTGTCTCATGAGTCAAATTTAGAACCTATTTTGGTAACAACATGATCAGAAGTTGCACGTGCCAAGGAAGTACCAAGGCAAAGGACTCTACTCTGAAGAGAAGAAGTGGTGCACGGGAAGTATCTAGACCCTACCCACTAGAAGGAAGTGTATCAAGAGATAATGAAAGTCATTCATAGTTTGTAGGGAGAAATCCATTATGTAAAGGAGTAGACTAGGCAGAAGAGCAAATGAGGAATGTTGAGACTCCACAGAAAGACCTAGATGAGGTCAAGGAAGTGTGAAAAATGTTAAGGCAAGATAATATTATTCCCTTACTAGGAGAATGGCTATGGGAAAATATGCCACGTTCTATACAAAAGTGTGATAGGTAGGTGTTACATGTAAACCTCCCCTCCCCCCCCATAGCCTTGACTATGACAAAGAAATCACAATAAATCTAGTTATGGATGGTTAGCTATTGAGTAACATATTGATTGACATTGGATCATAAGTCAATGTTCTTACATTGGATGCCTGACACCAAATGGGAAGGCCCGCATTACATCCATCTTAAAATGTGTTGTATATGGAAAAAAAACTAAGGAAATGCCCATTGGAGTATTGAAGGATGCAGTGATCACCATTCAGGGGGCTAAGTTTACTAGAGACTTCAAAGTCTTGGAGATTTTTGAGGTAGACAATTTTCCAGCATTTCTTGGGCACCCATGGTGCTATAAGAGCAACATGGACCTGAGGTTAAACAAAGGATATATCAGTTTTGAGAAGAAGGAAGAATGGGTCATCATTCCTTTGACATATGGGAAGTTAGCACTTTACACTGAACCTTTGGGAGAAGAGGTCCTTGATAGAATTTATGTGTACTCCATCAGAGACCTGAAGATAATTCATCCTACAGAAGGAGTTATCCAATATCAGGATGCTCAATCTGTGAGTGATACCACAAGCATGGAATGTGACAATTGGGTGCACAGGACCTATGAGTTAATTGGGTGAAAGTTGAGGGGGTCTATAACAAGAGTAACCAAGGCACACTCACTCAAGCACCTAGGATGAAAGAAGTTTCCAAGTTACTCTCGGGGAGCATACCCTGAAATTTTCTTACGAGACATGGAATCTCAGTGGAGGAGTGAGGATGAAATAAGGGGGATGTTGAACTATATCCTACTTGAGATTGCAACACGATGGTGGGCTACCCACTACGATAATATTTTAAGATGGCGTGAAGTGAGGATTTCCTTCTCTATCAAATTCTATAGAAGCAGCACATCCACTATCATCCAAGAACATCATGGCAAAGAGTCTGCCTCATTCCATATTCAAGCTTTTGAGAAGGCCTACATAGGAGGCGTAGAGGCCTTGGCACCATTATTATGGGTGCATAAGTTGTATTCCACATTACAAGGTTTTGCGTTCACATGGTATATCCACTCAGAAACACTGCCAAATGGGAAATTAGTAGGAGCTGACGACTGATGTCATCTAAGATTTTGAATATTGGAGAACAAAGCCATCAGTGGACAAGGCATTGCAAGTGATCAAGTGCCTTACAATGGGGGATAGTGTCATGGTAGAAGACATGGTACTAGATTTGCTAAGTGAGCCCATTTTAGAGGCACACTTTGATGAGGATGAATCTAAGGAGATACAGCTTGAGTGCACATGCATAGAAAAGGAAAAAGGAAATATGGTTTATGTCATAGATGGTGAGGAGATGGAAATTTTGGATGTTAACCAATCTATAGGTATGTGCAATGTTATAGATAGTTTTGATGAAAGAACACATGTTTACCATGATCCCCTAAAAACAAAGAAGGTTAACATTGGGTTAGAAGTAGAATCGAAGGAAGCTAGCATTGGAGACTATTGGTCAGAGAATGAGGTCTCAAAGATCATTGATCTGTTACACAAGTTCCAAGATTTTTTCCCACATAGGTATCGTGAACTTAAAGGCATCCATAATTCCTTAGGGGAGATGAGTATAAAATTGAAGAAAGGTGTGCGTGCGATCATAAAGAGGTCTTACTAGATGAATCCAAATTTGTGCATACGAGTCAAGGAAGAGATAGAAAAAATGATAATATCATGGATCATTGAGGCTATGAAAGAGTGAGAATGGATAAGCCCAATGGTCATCAACATAAAAAAGGATGGGAGGATCAGGATCTGTGTTGACTACAAAGACCTGAATGTGGTATGTTTCATTGATCCCTTTCCAATCCCATTTACTAAATAAATCTTAGGAGTGGCTAGGCACAAGTCTACTCTATCATGAATGGGTTCTCAAGGTACCACAAGGTAAGGTTTACAAAGGAAGATCATAAAAAGAAAACTTTCTCCACTGAATGGGGAAGTTTTCCTATACGGTCATGCCTTTTGGATTGAAGAATGCACCTACTATGTTCTCACACATTGTAGTACAAACCTTTCATGAATTCATCCATAAATTTCTTCAGATCTATTTAGATTATTGAACTATGCATGGTCTATTCAAATACCATTGTGATAACTTAAGACTAATGTTTGAAAGGTGTCGACAATTGATGATATCCCTCAACATCAAGAAGTGTGTCTTCACAACCCCATTTGGAACCTTATTGGGGCATATCATATATAAGAATGGCTTACTAGTAGATACCTCTAAGGTTACAATCATTTTGGGTTTAGGGGAGCCTACTAGCCAAAGCATCATGCGTGGATTCCTTGGGCATAAAATTTACTATAGGAAGTTCATCAAGGGATATGCCAAGATCATCGTGCCCTTGGAGGAATTGCTTAGACATAAGAGTGCCTTTCATTGGGGAGATGTGCAGTAGCGGGAATTCGAAACTTTGAAGGATAGGCTTATCATAGCACCCATAGTTTGTTTCCAAATTTGGATTAAGCATTTCCACTTTCATGTGGATGCATCTGGTACAACCATTGGAGTAATATTGATTAAACCTGGTAAAGGGATTATTGACCATCCCTTATGTTTTGTAAGCAGAAATTTAACATCAGTAGAACAAAATTACACCACTACTGAGCGTGAAGCACTATCTATGATTTACGCATTGCACAAGTTTAGGAAATATCCACTGACAACACCATTTGTATTCTAAACGGGCCACATGGCATTAAAATACTTGGTAAACAAGCCCATTCTGCAAGGGCGCATATGTCGATGGGTCCTGTTATTCCAATAATTTAAGTTCATAGTGGTTGTCAAGCCAGGGAAGAGTAATTATGGACCCGATCACTTGTCTAGGATTGAATTAGGAGAGGATGCACAAAGCATTGAGGATACCATGCCAAACATGAATCAATTTAGGTTATGGCATGTGCCCTCAAACTTAGAGGATATTTTGGTGTTTCTCGAAATGGGTGTAACACTAGAAGGGAAGAAAACATTAGAGAGGAAGCAGTTAGCCATACATTTCATACCCTACATGCTGCTTAGTGGTGATTTGTACAAGCTAGGATGTGATGAAGTGTTACATCGGTGCATGCTAAAACATGAGCGCTTGGTTATTATGGAGGAGGTGTATGGAGAAAATGTAGGTGGAAATTATACATGGGATGCCACTACATGCAAGATATTATAGGATGGGTTATGGTGGGAAACCATTTATCAAGATTACAAAGAGTATTACAAGGCATGTGATCATTATCAATGCCTTGACAAACTAGGGCAGAGGGATGAAATGCCTTTGCGCCCTATTCTAAGTAGAGATCCATTTGAAAATTGTGTCATATATTTTTTAGGCCCCATTTTTCCAGCCACACATAGGATGAGATCACACTATGTAATCTCATGTACGAACTATTTAACAAGATGGGCAGAAGCATCACCTACCAAGGATTGTACAATGGCTACAATAGCTAGGTTTCTATGTTAAAATATTATTACAAGGTATGGATGCTCGTTGAGCTTAACTAGTGATAGGGGTAAACATTTTCTAAATGAGACTGTTAGGATTCTGTTAGCAAAGTTCATGGTGGCTCATCATAAGACTACCCCTTAGCATCCACAAGCAAATGGGACTACTAAGGCATTTAATAAAATGCTGAGTCATACCCTAACCAAAATTTGTGGCATTGGTAGACAAGATTGGGATGACAACGTATCAATAGTTCTATGGGCATATAGGAAAACCTATAAGAGGTTGAATAAAGCCACACCATTCCAATTGGTGTTTGGAGCAGAGGGTGTTCTACCCATTGAATTCATGTTACCTTCTCTACGTATAGCGTGTGTAAGAGGATTAGCTGATGAACAAGCGTTAGAGGAAAGGATTTAAAAATTGATGAAATTAGATGAGAGATGATCATTGGCTAGGTGGAGTCAAAAGTATGAAAAGGATAAACAAATGTCATGGCATGATCACCACATAAAAAATAAATAATTTGAGGTTGGGCAGATGGTATTTTTATATGATTCCAAGTTTCTTCGCCATTCCAAAAAGTTGAAATTCCATTGGTTGGGGCCCTATATCATCTCATACATCCTTGATTCATGCATGTTCTAGTTTAGAGTAATAAATGGGATGAGATTTCTAGTCCATTTCAATGGGAGTAGGTTGAAGCCCTACTATAAATAATCCTTCTTGGTGTTTTTAATAAGGCATCATTGCCAGTTAGTTTAGAATTTCCCTTTATGTAATTTCCCTTCTTGTGTTTCCCTTTCTCATCATTTGCTATGTAGTTTATTTTTCACCTTGGGCACCGATAACCACATTAATTTTTGAAGATTATGCATGCACAGAGGACCGTTCATCTGTTTTAGTGTGGGGTGGAGTGATGTGAAGTATAGGCTCGTAATACAAGCTAAACTAGTAGTAGAAGTTGTGGTGAATGGCCCGATTGATGGATACAAAGAATTTAAGGATGAAGGGAGTGCATGGAAGAAGAGGTGGATGAAAAAGGTTAATGTCAGGGTAAGACATCAAATAAACCATGTACAAAGGAGGAATAACTGTAGGAACAACATGAGTTAGGCGAGAGAGAAAATCAGGTGGACAGAAGAAGTGCCTTCAGTGCTATTAACACACATGTAAGAATATTCTGTCAGGATGGATTATTTACAGGCTAAAAGGTTGTATAATATTTCATGTAAGATTGGGCACGTAAGTGAAGGTGCGTAAGGCCGGCTTGGTGGAAAAAGCTACATTTAGTGTTAAGTACGGTGGTAGGTAAAATAGTATTTAATGCTATAAAGAAGGAAAATCTATAAATAAGAAGTCGGGCACTTCATTATTTTACCTTGAATTTACAAAGTGAAAGGAGCTCTCACAAACTTGGGCATCCAAAGACAATCTATGCGACGAAAAATATAAGAAATCTAAGAGGACGTGACTAGAGTAGATCCACAAACCAGTAGGAAAGGAGTAAACAGGTATGGAGGAAGTTGTTGAGAAGCACCAACTTGTGGAATAATTGTTCCAGTTATGGTTTAGTGGCTAGGGAAAAGTGCTAGGAAGGTTTATTTGTAAGATTAAGTCTTGGGGTTAGATAAATTGGTAGAGAAGAGAAAGGAGAAGACATTTGAAGTGTAACCTAACCAGAAGAAAGGAACCAAAGAAAGCAACCATCTCACCTAAAAAGAAGAAGGGAAAGGGAAAGGGGAAGAAAATGAATGTCATCACAAGCACAAATGAAGAGTGGTACATGGAGATGTAATACACAGATGGGGTATTACTAGGAAAATAATGGGAATATCATTTACAGAAAATGACTATGAGTGACTAAAATCATCACACCAACACGACAAAGAAAGAAATGTATTTGGAGTTAGTTCACCCAACAAACAAGAGGACACTAGAGGGCATGTGCATATACAACAACAAAGTAAAATTCAAATTGGATAAGGTAGGGTTACTACAACTTTAATAATTACCCTACTTCAGAAAACCTGAGTGCCTCTCTCAGTGGCTAATGGCACAAATTTATGAAGACCAATTTTATTTCACAGGGTGCAAGATGTGTATAAATCCCTAGTTGATTTCCAATTTCACAGGCCTTATCTGTGAGGGGGATAGCATTGATGATTACCTAAGCAATAAGGATGCCATCAAGGAAATAGTAGCCGCATATGACTACAAGAAAGGATCATGATACTTTGACATCGCAAAGATCCCAAACCCTATGACGAGGATGGCCCCGCGCTTGGTAGCTAAGCTCAATGATCAAGAAAGATGGAATCAAGTGAACAAGGCATGGTTGAACGTATGTTGTAAAATATCTGAGGGGGCCATCTATAACTTTACTACTTTCATCGTGGATGAAATCATTAGCAGTGCACAAGATGACGAGAAGATAAGTGGTACAAGCGCATGAGAGATACATTCAAGGTGGAATTAAGGATTCTAGAGAAGTTACCCATTCTCGTGAAAGGAGAAACAAAATTTGTAGTGTATCAACACTTCTACATTGGTAGATTTAGGTTGATAGATGAAACAATGAGCCCTTGGTGCAAGATCCCCTTATCCTTCACCGCACAATATTTCCAAGTGGGGGTGAATAGGTTTAAAGAGGCCTAAAGACTAAGGTTCGACCTTAGTGAGGTGGATCATGACCACAGAGAGATGTGAAGAAATTTAGTTTACCCCAATAAGCACAAATACATGGAGAGATATGTCTCCCATGAGATACAGATGATGAAGCCTGTAATATTGCCAATCGTTGGAAGGGCTGTAACAAGGATATACCTTCACATAAGGACAAAATTTGAAAAGGGCATATACTTAGAGACTGATGTATCCATCCTTGAGAACCCCATAGGAAGAAATAATCCTATTCTGAAGAAGAGGGAAAGAGAAGAGGTGCATAAAGTACCAAGTGTTCAGACTACACAAGCCGTAGGCACGCCAAAGACAAACGTTAAGCCTAGTACTTACGCGTGGATAAAGAAGTCCCCAGTGAAAGATAATACTCCACATGAAGAAGCATCAGAGCATGAGGAACCCATCACTCAAGAGAAGTCACCAGAAGAGGAGGAAAAGGAAGAAAAATATCCTATCAGGAAGAAGTAGAAGGTGACAGAGGAGGATGACTCAGAGGGTACAGAGAGCTTGGAGGCCTACATGTAACATTCCCATTTTAAGACTTTAGAAATAAGGAATTTTATTTTTTTTGCATGATTAATGTTCTCTGTTCTAAATTCATAATTTAGAACACACATTTCATAACAATCATTCTTATAACAGATAATCATATGCAGTTGTAATTACTCGGTGAGCAACCGATCTATTCATTCCATAACTCAGTGAACTACCAATCCATTCATATGTAACATTGATTTTTGAGTATTCTACTCAATAATTCATATTCTTGGTTCTCTTACCCTATTCTTGGTTTTGAGTGACCTGTCCAAGGAACCTAACTGAATATTTGTTACCAATACTCATTGGCATCACGATCCTTAGACTAGGTAACATGGGACGACGTAATCAACAACTTGCGATACTTTGGCCAAAGATTTCTAACATAATGTTCATATTACTTATTCCTTGATGGAATACTCATCAATCCAGAACACGTCCTTCACCCCACTCCATTTTTATCTATAATGTCTTACACTGACTTTTGTCAATCCCCTCGCTCAAGGTTTAACTCTAGTCTAGGTTAACAACATAGGTCATGATATGATGTGGCTCATAAAGACTTAGGATAAATTGGCATACTGGGTCAACCTAGGTTAACCCCATGTGCTAAGGTGCCCTGAGTCCTAAATGGCTACTTCATATCCTAACTATGATGCTAACTAGTCCTGGAGGGAAATCTTGATCAAGTTCAAAGGTGTGTAGATCTTGACAATCAATGCAGAAGGGTATTTCCACATGTTAACTGCATTGTTGTATCCTTGAGAATAACCTAATCTTCTTAATGGTACAACCTTGTAGTTGGCGTGTGTCAACATCCTACGAAACAGTCTTGTAAAGATGCACATACCTCCAAGATTTTATGTTAAGTTAAATTTGGGTTATTAGACGACATACATCGATAGCCCATCAAACCTCGAGTCCAACACTCTTTAAGTTCTTTTTACATTTCAGATTCATATAATCTTAAGAATTTTAATTAACTTAAGATTTCTTCCACATTTGTTAGATTTGACCTAACAACCCGTTATCCAAAAACATAACAACAACAACTGATGTTCCTTTATTCTAAATAACTTAACCAATAAAGGAAGTGGAACATCCTACATGGCTGAAACATATCAGACTTATTATAATTAAGTCTTAATGATTAACAATCATATCTTCCTCTTTTATTTAGTTCATTACTAGAGAGGAATGGTCTTCCTCTTCATAGTTACATTCTAGGGCTTAGCACACCCTATAATGCCCTTTATAATTACAATAATTTTATTATAGTTCTATTTCACATCTCATGATATAATGAATTACTTAGGTGAGAATGTTGTATTCTGCCACTTATTTAATCTACAACTTACTTAGGAAATTTATCTACATTCCTTTTTAAAATACCCATCAACAACACACATCCAAACATATAGATAATAGGAAGAGTATCCTCCTAACAAGATTATTTACTCAATCTATGAAAGTAAATTCTCATCTTTTAATTCATTTTCAAACTTATACATTTACAACTTATGCATTACAAACATACTGCAGGACAACAGCCTTTATTCAAAAGAAGGTAACTTTTCTTTTTCAATACAACTTAAGAACAAATCAAAATTCTTCTCAAGAATCAACATAGATCAGCCAACACATCATATAAGTTTTTTCCTTTCTCTTATCACTTACAAATTCCATCTACAAAAATTGCTAGCACAAGTCAGTTCAATGAACTAAGCATGATAATAACTAAGCCTTAAAATGAAGTGCATTCCACTAATTGTTCCAATAAAAACAACCCTTCTTTAATGAACAAGTAATTCATACTCCCAAGTATAAGTAATACCAATAAAAAGAAGAGCAATACAAAACAAATTTTAACAAAAGGAGGAACAAGATATAAACTATAATACCCATCCTATAAATTAAAGTATAATTGATTTCATCAAATATCTTTACCAAACAAAAAAACATAATATATCATTGTTTCTAATTTTACCTAATAAAGTACAACATATATCTTTACTATAAGATACATAAATGTTTACAACATAATATTTCAAGTAAAGAGGGAAAGAAAGTATTCCATTCCCAAAGTACATAATCATCAGCAAGGCCAAAACCGGTGTATACCATGATTTAGACTGTCCCTTTAAAGTAACACTACTTTAAAATTTAACAGTATACTGTATCCATCAAACAATTCCATATGAAAGAATTACAAGGATAAATGGTGGTTTAATAGTCATCTAAAGGCTACAATTTCATTTTCCAGCCTAACTCCAATTTCATTCCACTTCATTTCCTCCAAGGAAAAGTATACAAAAATAATAATCATTCAGTTAAAATTCATTCAAGAGTTCCAATAAAGGAGGACAATTATCATTTCAAGAAAAGGGAGCACTAAAACCATCTTCCTTTCTAAACCATCCCATTATGATGCAAGAATTTCTACTTTTCGTTAGAAACAATATAACAGTTAAGATCATACACAGTCCACAAACAGTAAACTTCACAGAGTATTTCCCTAAAGGTCTAACATTATTCCATTGCACCAGAATAGTCACAGATAAGAAGAAATCATGTTAACAATTTCCCAATCATGAAACCCTATACCATTAACACTGTAGTTCATACATTCACAATCGATTATAGATCACAACAATCTTCCAAGACATAACATACATTTATTATACCCAACAAGAAGTAAGAATTTGAGTGGTCGCTAACACTCAGACTTCCCTATAGTTTAAGCCAAGAAGACCCATCTTTACAGTATGCCAACTCATCACTACTTGAGCTATGATTTGGGGTTTCCAACAGATGACAAGGTCAATCAATCAATAAAAATAACATGTATAGTCCGGAACTATTTACGATTCCAAGTGCAATGCCAAGCATAAACACATTGAAGGATCAAGACCTTTTAAATACATGTAACCAAGTTAGGGTAACTACATGTTCCCTTAATAGTTTACTAAATAATCAAAAGACAATAATACCTTAACCAACACAATGTTTAGGTTTCTATTTCCATTAAGAACATCAAGTAATAAATGGTGTGTACAATGAAGGATATCAATATCACAACCACAATTAAACAATATTCCAACATCCTAAGACCAAACCGAGAGCAATGAAATTGTTTACATACAGTTCGAAATAAGAAGAAATGCTTCTATTATTCATTAACATCCTATCAACCTTATTTCTAAACAAAATGAAATGTAATATGCTTAGACAAAGATCAGAAAGGATGACTCACATGTTGGGTTCATAAAGAATCTCAAAATACCATTAATGTGGTCAAAAGAACAAGATTCCACAAGCACCATGCCAAAGCGACTTGAGTTACAGCCAGGTTATCCAAAAAAATAACAAACAAAAGTTCCAAAATCAATCAAGTTCGTAGAATGAAATACAAACTAAACCCTATACTACTTTTCCTATGCATTCAAGTTTCCATAAAAGTCCATGTTTTCACAAGGAGAAACATAGAAACAACTAGACATATACAGGTTTATCTATAGTGCATGCGAAACCTGTTAACAATCAATGTTTTTCTCAAGAAAATTACAATCCCCAGATCATATATGGGTTTATTCATATTCCATTAAACTATGGATCAAAATGTGCACTAAACAAACCCTAAGAATCTCAGTTACAGTCCTCTTTACTAAACAAGTTTTCTAACTGAAGCACGCACTTGCATACGAGTTTAATAAGACTGAAATTCTTACCAGTTCAAATTCACAAGACACAACAAGTTCACCCAACAAACATTTCAAACCACTGAAGAAGCAAACAGTGATGCCATTTTTTTTAAGTATTCATGGTTCCTTTATGAAATACAGTGCAAAGAAAACTTTCCATAGAATCATGAACACAGATTCCAAAAACACAGAATACTAAGAAGCATGAATGCACAGAACTCAATAGAGATTTTTTTTTTAATGAAAACACTTAGAAGAAAGCAAGAGATTTTAACAGTTAGGGCCTATCATGCCTGATAGTGTCTCCGAAATAATTGAAGAAGACTTCTAGCTAAACTCACTTTTTCCCTTCTTCTCCACAAAAGACCAAAACAACAAAATACTTCCTCCACATTTCCTCATTTACTCTCCATGAAACAAAAATAGATTTGAAACCTCCAAAATAGCCATGTAATATAGTTTAACTACTGGTTCAAAAAACCAGAGTGCAAGTAGAACAAAAATCAGAAAGCATGCAAATGAAATAGCTCAACCAAAAATCCATTGGCATGCCTACCAAAGCGGTTCAGGCTTGTTAAACAAGAAAATTAATTACATTAATTTCCAAATATCCCACTCAATCTTCCTTTCCACCACCTGCCAAACTGGCAAGTTCCAAATCAACAAAAGTATGAGTTTCCATTTTCAGTGATATTGTCACCTAGGCCTCCACCATCCAAACTAGCCCCTGCAAAGTTGGTAGTCCGTAGGAATTTAAAAACCTTATCATCTTCTTAAATGCTTAAAAACTATTTCCAATGTACATGTGACCCTTTTAGTTCCCAAATCGCATCCAGTAGTTGAGGATAGGTTAGATCACTTAGGTTAGATCTTAGGTAGGATTTAAATTAGTACCTTAGGATGTAACACTAACCACTACCTCTAACATGGATCTTTATCAATTAGGTTAGATAACTCCACATAGTGAGTAATCAAAAATACAATAGTTTAAAGAAACTAGGTTAGATCACCAAATAACCTTGTAGTGTTAGGTTATAGTTTTAATGCTAGCAACCCTTCTAACCCTTAGTATCAAGTTTAGGTTAGCAACAAAATTATATCAAGTAACATAGCTTAGGTAGGAATACTTTCACCTAGCTTAGGATTCTAGAAGTAAATCCTCAATAGGTTCCTGGATATCTTTCTCTTGTGCTGTGAACAGCTGCATTCCCATCATTATCAGCAATGACCTATCATGGTCGATCTTTAAGAACCCAAGCCAATAACATACTGAATGGAAGTGCGTTCACACAGAAGTTAAAGAACTTACAATAGCAAAGTTAAGTCCAACATGTAGCTTTACTCATGGAATGTCAATTTTACCATTCAATTCAACAGGGCATTATTAAAAACATTCCTTGGATCACTGAAATTGATCCAAGGATGAGTCAGACAAAAGACAAGTTTACAACTCTTAAACTGGATTGTAAATTACCTACTAGAATTGAAAAATGGATTCAGATAAGTCCTACCAATTCGATCATAGGATCTTAAGAGCAGAAAAGACTTATCCATATCAAGCATGATTTCAAAAAATTAGAAGAACATATCCTTATAAGGAAAATCACATATCAACACTTGAATGCAAAGGAGGAAAATAACAACATTTAAGGGTGTTACACTACAAAGGTGAAAGAGATGATGATGATGATGAACTTGAGGAAGTTCAATGCCCTCCCATATTTGAAGTACATGAATCAGAGGAGGAAGGAGATGAAGAATAAAATGAGTACATCTTTTTCAAGAGGAAGAATGACAAGGAAGATGAGGATGCTAAAAAAAAGGGGTAAGTGAAGAAATTACATAAGAAAATATGATCCCAAGCCTAAAAAAGGAATAGGTAGATGAGGCCACAGAGAAAGACGTAGCAAAAATCATCAAAGACCTGGTAGAGCAAGATATGGAAAAAAAAATGTGGGCCTAGTGATAAAGGAAGAGGAGGAGGAGAGCGTATGTAAAAGGAATATGGTAGCATGGGAGGAGATCCTAGTTTGGTTGTAACCTTTCCTAAGGACATGTACATGAGGAGAAAGAGCGTAGAAGCATCACAAGTTCAAAGGATGGGATACATTGATGATCCAAAAAAGTTTTTGAACGCATGATTTCAAAGCAACATGCCAATGGAGCAAATCTTAGCTATGACAACATTTTATGAGGAAAGTTCATACCCTCAGATGAGGAAAATGCTTTCTTGGGCATTTGAGTCCCACATCGACGAGCCAAAATTTGAAGTAAGCCAAGAGGAAATAATGAAGATACCATAGTTAAAGGGATACAACCCCTTGGTAAACTCTCAGTGGCTATCAGATGAACAAATCTGTAATAGGTTGAACAAGGTTTCAACTGAGGTAGAATCCAAGATCTTTGGGAGGAACGAAAAAGTGAAGTTCCTAGAGAGAAAAACTAGATAAGAAGGAAGAAGATCTCAAGGAAAGAACTAAGGAATTAAGGTGGGAGGAACTAATCAACACTCAACTAAGGTGTGAGTTAAAAGAAGAGAATGCAAGGGTGCACAAGGTTTACAAGAAAGTAGATATGATCACAAATGGCATTGTCTTGAAGCATCTAGATCTAACACCACCGGTGTAGAAGTATAGATCCACCCTAGAGTTCATAGAGGACTTGACCCACGTCCTCAAAATGGAAAGGTGACCACTAGCCTTAGATTCTACAAAGGAGGCATCAACATGCAAAGAGAAGGAGGACAAGATGAAGGTTGTGAAAATTGTTTCTCAGTACAAGAAAGTCCTTACTGATGTGAAAGTCACCGCCGAATCCATTGCGGCTGCATATGAAAAATGCATTGATAGATATAGAGTGGATATTGAGATAGGATTCTAGCCAAGGTTGAGAAGAAATTAGAGGCTATTGAAACCTTTCAGGGCTCAATCAAAATCTGGCTGAAGTATTTGTATCCCAAAATAACTTGAAGGATGGATGTGCTCAAGGATTTGGGAAAACAATTAGAGGGGATCATGGAAACAATGAATACCCAAGGAGAAGGGCTAAGCTTTGAATAGGTGAGCACCCTAGTCAATGACCTTTCTCAATAGTCACAGAACAAGGTCAATATCGGGAATAAGTAGGAGGAAGACTTGATGAAATATTTCCCTTTCCTCTTGTAAAACTAATCATAGTCTCCCCATTCTTTCATTCTTTCCCAAATTATTCATTCCTTTATTCTTTCTCCAAACTATTCAAGGACAATCATTCTTTATTCTTTGAAGAAGGTGTTCCCGAGGGTGGATAAAAGGCATAGTTTGGGGTGTTGTTGGGTCCCTAAAATATTGACTAAGTACAAGAAGGTGCATGGGCACGCAAGGCCTATTTGAAGAAGAGCGTGCAAGGCTAAAGTGCGTAGGACAAGGTTTTAGGAGGGTTTAATAGAACCAGTGGTGCACACAAGGTAGAGCAAAGGTTATGGGACTTAGCCATATTTGGCATATCAGGCAGACCATGAGGAAAGCATGACATGGTTGTGCATACATAATGGATAAGGTTCCAGCCTGGCAACTTAGAGCCTAAGAAAGGAATATACCTTGCAATAGAAGATTCTAGAAGATCATCATGGTGAAGGATGGAGAGCTCACATCTACAGGAGCATGCTCCCATGTAGGACCACTTGGACACATGGTAATCGATATAAAACTTTAGAAAGTCATGGAGGTTTTTTTGAGGCTATATATACAAGTGCTTGGTAGAAGAAAAGGAGATATAGATATATAGATATATATACTTGGGAGAGTGGAAAAGAGACGAATCTATGCAGATATATTGTGAGAGTTATGTGGGATGGTTTTAGAGGATCTTTAGGAGTATGTAATATCATAGGGATGGGTTTGAATAGTTTTTTTGTATTATGAAGGGTTTAAGTCTATTTCTAATGCATGACATTGGTCTACACTATTATATGGATCTATGATTGCCTCAGTAAATGTAATATATGAATATATATGGTTCTAGTTTTTACTTATATTTGTATGGATTGGTTTTATATATATTTCATATGGGTGGGTGTAAATCACTATGCATTTTCTTTCTGTTATGATTTAGATCTATTTTTTGTAATGCTTTTCTTATCTGAATGAATACATTGGTCTAGAAACCAATTTTAAGCTCTAAGATGAATGTATGGTTCATTCCCATTCTCTTCACTTAATTTTCTATCATATATAATGCATTCTCACACAAATCACATAAAATAGGGTCTCAGTGCCCACATGTGCCTTGGATGAGCTCCCAGCACCCGCTGGGTGATAGGTCAGTGTGCATGGGATTTCCTTGTTCTTTGGAAGGGCATCAAAATGACTACAGGCACCTTCAGTCAAAGGGTGTGACATGCTCTTAGGTATTCCTTAGCTTCATGTTGCTCAAGCTATAATTGACATGAATCACTTATGTCTAAATTTCATTCACAACAAGCAATTCACTACTATCAATGGAATTCCACCATGCAAACCATGGTCGCAACCTCCTCTTTAGGTTTCTATTGCACTTGCTAGAGCATCTAGGTTCGTTAAAACTCTCAAATATAAAGTGTAATATTCTCCCAGCTCTCTTGTTCACACACCATCTACTCGGTCTCATCATTCTACTAGTCCATCTCATCATCCTAGGTCCACTACTTAGATGGATCCTTCACATAGGCATACACTACCTCTGAAGTCTCCTTGACATAGGTGTATATCACCTTCATCATCTCTTCCACATAGGTTCACATCACCTTTGCAGTCTCCTCCACATAGTTTCACATCATCTTTGCATTCTCCTTCACATAGGTGGACATCACCTCCTAAGTATCATACACCATCAATCTCAGAGCATGGTCACATGCCTATATCTCCATAAGAATTGGGTAGAGGACCCTTTCCCTTCACTTTTGTCAGATATCATACTTATCATCATAAACTTGTGGGGAATCATACTTACTCTCCCCCTTTTTAGCAGTATCAGGTGTCTCACATTTCTACTATCGCGCTTTATGCTTCGCATTTATTCTTCCTCATACATGATACATGCATTGATACAAAACTTGTATCGTCACTACGCTATGATGCACTCTCATGATAAGGTTCACACTTGACTATTGAGGGCATATTACATCCATGAACCTCACATTAGACACATGACACATTTCACACTTTGCGCATTCATGACACATCTTTTCTCAAATCACACTCTCGCACATCATCATTACTTAATGACGCACTCTAGTTCCATGATTCATACTTGAATGCTAAGGATGTAAATTTTAAATGAACCTCACCTCACTTACACTCTCTATGTTCTATGAGTCATGATCATATCTTTTCTATCGCATAGTTCAAACCATTTCCTGATGATGCACTCTTGTTCTATAGTTCATTCTTGAATATTGAGGGGGAATAAATAAATGAACATCTTCTCATGCATACCCATTCACACTCACTTAGGGGGCACTCTGTACTTATAACACTCACTTCTCATTCCATTCCAATCACACTCATAGCATATTGCATATCTTGGTTACACATACACTTTTTTTCCTTATACTCACAACATTACATTTTGTTTACCATGTTAGAAGGATACATTGTATGTCATTATATTTTATATATACACATGCACGTTATCTTGCTTTGTAGTTGTGAATGTAGACTTTACATAGATCGTTACATGCAACATGTATGTTTGGCATTGTACCTCTTACCAGACCCACAACGGCTCCTAGGGTCATCTACTTTCATACATATCACAAGTATTATTTTTTCGTTTCATACTATTTCATCTTCATACTAACACACTACTATATTGGATCATACACACTTTAACATAATTTTTATATTTCTAACATGCTAATGGATGCTTCATGTGCAATGTTTTCTTTACAGTAAATATTTTCCACCATGGTTGGCTGTTACTTTGGTTGCTATTGTTTGCCATTGTTTGTGGGATTTTCCCTTTGTCCTGTGAGTACATTGTATTCTTTTGGCCACTTCCGACTTGATTGTATTATGAAATTTTCAGTGATGTCCCATATTTTAAACCAACTTTTTTATATCTACATTGTCTTCCTGCATGCTAGCTTATATATTATCTTCTATATGTGTATTTTTCTTGTTTCCACTAACATGTATTGTAGCCACTTTTTTATGTGTGCCCTGGTTTCTACCATGCACATTCCATCCCTCTATAGATTATTAGTTTTAGATTATTTTTTGGTCCTATCCTTTGGGCCCCATCATCTAAATAAATGTCACATACACCCCAAATGAGTAAGTAGCAATCTGGTTTTAAGAGTTGCAAAAATTGTCTTTTGCAATTGGAATCATCCCTTGAATCAATTCCATTGATCCAAGGAATGTTTTAAACCCTCTTATATAAACTGAATGAAAAACTTAAATTCATTGATTAGGCACTTAACAGACTTAATTTGTGTTGTTGCAATTCTTTATCATCTTGAAGACAGTGCCAACATTCGTTTGTCTTGTGCCCGGCTCTTCTCGAATGACCTGTATAGGGTGCTTAAAGATGTTAAGGGAAACCTACTTCAGGATTTTGGATAAATAAATTAAAATTTTCCCTTTTATCTATACGGTCTATCCTAATAAGATTTGAGGCTCAGGTAAAATTTCCTAACTCCTTCTAAGCCACTTTACATGGGATGACATTCTAACCTAAGTTGTAAATGCTAAGTTAGTATGGTGGGAAATAACCTAAGGGATGCTAATTTATTTTTAACCTATTGTATATGGTAAAACCTAGACCTAACCTAAGGTGACAATCTATTGATAGGAGGTTATATCCTAAGGTTATATTTTTAAATTAACGTAAGATCTAACCTAAACTAATTTCACCTATCCTAAACTATTGGGTATGAAAGGGAACCTAGGGGTCAGTTGGCAAGTGGGAGTTAAGCGGTGGTTCCTAAGATATTAATGAGATGTGATTTTTTATTTAATAAGGCAGAGCACTGCCAGATTTTGTGATTGCATGGGAATTTAGTGGAATCTACGTGGAGGCATTGCTAAGTTTGGAAATTCATTTTGAAGTGCAATTAGGTCTCGCCAATTATGAATAGGGGTGGAAAGGAAAGATAAGTGGGAAACTTGGAATTAATGTCATTAATATGCCTTAGGTTTGGCAAACAAGCCATCTTTGAAGGCATGCTGGAGGATTTGTTGGGAGTTATTTTCCTTTGCATGCTTCATGATTTTTTCTCTGCATGGAGCTATTTGGTTTTTCGAACCAGCAGTTTGATCTGCACTTAGTGGCTATTTTTGAATTCTTTGATCTATTTTCGGTTCGAGGAATGTATAAGAGGCACTGTGGAAAAATATTATTGTTGTTTGATCTTGCTTGGAGAAGAAGAGGTGTTGGAAACTTGGCTGGAAGTCTTCTTCAAATTGGTAGAGGCACTATCAGGCATGATAGGCTCTAGCCATTAATATTTCTTTCTTTTCTCTAAATGTTTCATTAAAACAACTTTGCTCTTTGTGGGTAAATAGTTTCATGTTTTCTCTGGTTATTTACTTGTTTAATGGAAGAAATCTGTGATTTTTGGATTCATATTCCTTGCATGAGAAGGTTGTACTTATGTGTGTGTTCTCTCTAAATTTTTTAAAGGTGATGAAACATTTTGAGTTTCGAGACCCTTCTGTTTGGTTTTAGTTCTAATTTTTGGACTGTATACTCGAAAAGGGATTTGGGTGTATAAGCTTTGTTGGAAATTTTAACAAGAATTCTCTGCTGAGAATGGGAAGTGTATTGTTATGTTTTTTTATGATTTCTAAGTTGGTTATGTTGCATTAGTTACTCTATTTTACGTTTTGTAAAGGAATGCACTTAATGGATTTGAAAATAGGAGTTGGAAAAGAATACTGTGGTAAATTGTTCCGATCTTTGGGTATCTTGCATTACTCCTTTTGTTGTCTTGATTGTTTGTTTGATCATCAGAAACATCATGAGTTGTGTTGAGAAAGGACCATTTTAATCTTCTTTCAATCTGTATTTATCTTTTTGTTTAGTTTAGACTGGGAATCATGTTTTGTGGATAAAATAGAAGTGTGGTTTGAGTTGTTACTTCAAATCTTTTAAAAAGTGAAGGAGGGGGATGAATACCCTTTTCTTATTTGATTTTTCTCTTCCATGAACTTTGATTTTATTAAGAGTTGTATAGTCGTATTGTTTGGTCTTGAGAGTCAATATGAGCTATTATGGGATAATAGTCTCATTTGACTTGGTTTGAGTCTTTTTGTTCAAGTTGTTCAATTTAATATGGATACGAGCTTTGTTGATTGTAGCTTTGTATTGAGTCTCGTTTTATTACTAAATGGGAATGGAAATTTTCGATACACTGAACTTGGTTTGGGGTTCTTTCCCTTTTTGATCTTTCTTTTCAGATGTGGAGAGTTCAGATTGTTTTGGTGGAACTTGGCTGATCGTGTTTCTTGTAGATCGACTCTCTTTCGTCGATATGGAAACTATCTTGTTAGTTTGATAGAGTTTTTTGGAATTTTTTTTCTATCCATTCTGATACTTAAGGATAGTATTGTTAAATTATTCTCTAAAACTGTAAATCGACTTTTCTCTATCTTCATGTCATGAGGGAATTACCTTCTCAGATATGTTTGGTTTATTTGAGTTATTCTCGGATACTTTCAATGATAGACTTACTTATTTTTAAGTTTGTCTTTCTAGTTTTATTAGGAAACCTAATCAACTCTGTTTGAGCCTGCTTGGTTTCATAATTGAGGTGTTGTTCTTATTACCTTGTTGACTCCAGGTGGTTTTCAGTTAGGTCTGACCTGTTGAAAGTGGATGGTAATTGCTCTACTTTGACTATTGCATATGGATGTGGCATACATCTTTTGAAAGTTGTATTTGTTATTACTCTCTATGTACTTAACAGATAGTATGATCCTTTCTCGATTGGATAAGGGTAAAATATAACCCTGTATGAGTCATATCTTACATAATGGAATGTAGGAGTTTGATCATTTACTAATATTTGAATCAATGTTAGAAACTCATAATGGTTGAAAGTGAGTTTATAACTATTTGTTCCTCTTCCTTCTTGGATTAGATTGGAATTCTTGTTAAGGAATGATTATCTCTTAAATTAATGATGAATCTATTTCTTTATTTCATATGTATAAATAATATATGTATGAATCTGGTACACTCTGAACCTGACTGCTATTTCATAATGAATGTTGAATTCGAGAATAGTTGTATTGAATCTTCTTTTAAATCATTTAAGTTGTTTAAATTGAGGATGTTGATCTTTCCTTTCTGAGGATTAAAAGGAAATGGAAATTATGTACTTTCAATTTGTTCTCCTTTATCTTTTTATGAATCTTGTTTAGGTTTGATTGAATCAAATACTTTACTTATTGTAAGTAATTGTTTAGTAATTGATATTGTTTACGTTTATACTTGATGTATACCTATGGACATTTGGGAATGTCTCAATTTGGTAAATGAAACATTGATGACTTGGTATACATTCTTGAATTGTTAAGAGGTCTAATCTAGAACCTAGGTTATTTTACTTAACCTAGAATTAGGCTGCCTTTTTATGAATTGTGAATCTTTTGGTTATTTAAGATGTAGGATGATTCATCTTAAAAAGATTACATTGTTGTAATTAACTTGGATTTACATATTTTCTGGAACTTGGAAGGAATATTAAGGAAGTCTTTGATTTTGAAAGAAACTCTTGATGATAGAAATACCAATTCTATATTTCAAATTCTGTAAGAATTATGGGATAGTTAAATGCCAAGGCTGCTAATTAATGTAAATAAGTATCGGTTGGGAAAATACTTATAGAATATAATGCAGTAGTTGTTGATTATATAATGGTCTCTCATAAAGTGATTGCAGATTTATATTTGTGCTTCTTTTTGGATGTATCACTTAGGATTATTTTGTATGATTGCATTAATTGCTTCATTAAAGCAAAGTTGTTTTAATGAAACAATTAGTGGAATGAAATTTGTTTTAATGCTTAGTGCTTATCATGCTTAGTTCATTGAACTGACCCGTGCTAGCAATTTTTACAGATGGACATCATAAGTGATAAAAGAAGGAAAAAACTTATATGATGTATTACCTGATATAAGTCTGATTCTTTGTAAAAAATTCTGATTCATTCTTGAGTTGTATTGAAAAAGAAAAGTTGTATTCTTTTTGGAATGAAGGTTGTTTGTTATACAGTATGCCTGAAATGTATAGTCTTGTAAATGAATAAGTATTTAATGATGAATTGAAAGTTGGAGATTTACTTGCATTGGTTGTGTAATTTACCTCGTACCTTTATGAGGAAGATAGAAGTTCTATCTTGTTGATATTCTTCATATTATTTTATGCTTATCTGGATATCCTTTGATAAGATGGATAAAAGGGAATTAGTTCAATTTCCTAGAAAATGATGTAGCTTGTTAAGTTACATAAGATGATGTTTATTATCTAAACAATTTAATATAGTAATGAAATGTGTAATGAATACACAGTAAACTATAGAAATTGTGAAGGATAAGAAGGGTATGACAACCCTAACACTTAATCATGAAGAGGAAGACTCTTCCTCACTCAAAGGAATGTAATGTAAAGACTGGTGATATGATCATTAATCATTAGACTTCATTTCCTATCAAGTCTTCTATAGTTGAACCTAATTGGTTACTACACCTTATTTGAATGGTTAAGTTGCATTATAATGGACCTTGGATGTTGCTGTCCAGTTTTTGGTTAACTATTGTTAAGACAAGTAAAATGAACTTAAAAAGTAATAATAAGCTAGGGAAGTTCTTTAATGATTAATTGAATCAAATATAGAAAAGAACTTATGGAGTGTTGGATTAGGGTCAAACAAGGTTGTAATCTGTTTTATAATCCAAATTAATAATGTATTAATAACCTCCTTAGGGTATGTACATCTTGATGAGGTAGTTTCTGTAGGATGCTGGCACATGCCAACTATAGGACTGTACCTTCAAGAAGACTTGGGTCTTCTTGAGGGTACAACATTGCAGTTGACATGTGGCAACACCCTTCTACATTGATCATCTAGATCTACACACAATAAGGACTTGAACTTAGTTTCTCTCTAGGTCAAGTTAGTGGCATGTTTAGGATAGGTAGTAGCTTTCAATGGCTCAGGGTACCTTGGCACATCTGGTTGACTTAGGTCAACTAAGTATGCCCATATACCCTAAGTCATTGTGAGCGTCTTCTTATAATAAAATATGTTTCTAACCTAGGCTAGTGTTAAACCTTGGACAAGTGGACTAAGGGTAGTCAGTAAAGACCATTCTAGATAACAAATGAGTGAGGTGAAGGACGTATTCCAGAATGACGAGTATGTCATCTAGGAATAGTGACATGAACAGTATGTTGAAAATATTTGGCCAAAGTATCGCAAGCTGCTGGTTGTGTTGTCCTATGTCACCTAGTTTAAAGCAACGTGATATCAGATGAATATTGGTAACAAATATTCAGATAGGTTCTTTAAACAGATCACTCAGTACCCAGTTTAGGGTAAGAGAACCAAGTATACGTAGTATATGATAAGTATTCAGTACTTAAAGTTAAACATGAATAGATTGGTAGGTAACTGAGTCATGGAATGAATAGATCGGTGTATCATTGAGTCATTTACAGCTGCATATGGTTATCTGTTATGAGATTGATTGGCATAGAATGTATGTTCTAAATAATGTTTTATTTAGATCAGAGAACATTGTGTTAAAAAAAATTCCTTGTTTCTAAAGTCTTAAAATGGGAATGTTACATCTTGGTATCAGAGCTGAAGGTTGCAGCTCTTGGACCTACTGTGTCCATAATCTGATGAAACTTAAATTTTCTTGTAACAGAAAATGGTTAGAACAAGAGGAAATGTTGCAAATAACCCTCCACCTGAGGAAGGAGTAGCAACTGCCCAGAAACTTGATGAGATCCTTGCTTCCCTGTTAGACACAAGAGATCATTTTGTTGTACTTGAACAACAAGTAATGGAAATGAGGAGGAAGATGATGCTGATAACAATAATCAGCCACCTCTAGGGGACAACACCAATGTGGGTGTTGATAATAACAATGTGAGCATACCTGTTCAGCCTGAGAACAAAAAGGCTAGGCTGGCAGCTGAACTCACTAATGATATAAAAAGGATAAGTCCACCCAAGTTTGATGGCACCAAATTAGGAGATGGAGCTGAGAATTGGCTCAGTGAAATGGAGAAATACTTTGCAATAAGGAATTTCTCAGAAGAAACAAAGGAGATATGGGGAGCATATCAGCTTTCTCATGAGGCATCTTCATGGTGGGACAGCCATAAGGCTGAGTTAAACATTGATGAAACTAATATCACATGGGATCAATTTAAAGGATACTTTAGGCAATGATGGCTGCCGTAACTTTACTATGATCAGAAAATGACTGAATTCTAGAACTTAGCTCAAGGAAAGCTAACTGTAACTGAGTATTGGGAGTGGTTTACAAAACTCCTTAAGTATGTACCTCAGTACCAAACTGATGAGAAGTTCAGGATATGGAAATTCATCATGGGATTGAATCCCATTATAGGAGGAGAGGTGGATGTTCACAACCCAACCATGATGGAAGGGGTTGTTGAAAAGGCCATAAGGAAGGAACAAAAATTAAAGGCAATTTATGCTCACAAGGAGGAAGTAAGGAAGAAAAATCCCAACTCCTCTTCATCATCTCTTGCACCTAAGAAAGGACCATGGAAGAAATTTGGAATGAAAAGTAAGATTTCATCTGATACTAATAAGAAACAAGCAATAAACAAGTGTGCTGGTAAGTCACGAAACAACTTTACTAAGAACAATAATAACAAACAGAAGTCCTATGGGGGCCAGAATGATAACTCTAAGGCTGGAAATAAACCCGAGCCTAGGAAGGGACTTGTAGGAGGCTGTTATAAATGTGGAAAATATCATTACGCAAATCAATGCCCTTTGAAAAAGGATGATCGTAATCAACAGCACAAGATACACATTGCAGTAGCTGACAAGCAGGCTGAGAAACAGGCCACGCCCATAGAAGTTTCAGGTAAGTTATTTGGTTTACCTATAACTATTATTTTTGATACCGGAGCTACTGAATGTTTTATTTCTAGTAAATTAGCATCAAAACTAAAAATAAAAGATGGAAATATGGATAAAACATGGACTGTGTAGTATGGAAACAATGTTGTCCATACAGTTAGTATGTGTCTTTTTGGAGTAGTCCTTGACTTACCTAGCTTTTCCATTGAATTTGATCTTTATGTTGCACCTTTGGGGTCTTATGATGTAATCATAGGTGTTAATTGGTTAGCAGAACATAAGGCTAAAGTGGATTGTTTTGAAAAACACATTAGTTGTTTAGATGACCTGTAGAAAACAATAGAGATTCAGGGTGTGAAACGTGAGATTTCAGTCAGAAAATTGTCTGCTATGCAACTTAAAAAGGCCAAAAATAAAGGTTGTACCTTATATGCAGTGAAAATTATAGAAACAACTGAAGAGAACAACAATGTTATGGAATGATATCCATTGTTACGAGACTTCAGTGACGTATTTCCAGAAGAATTACCTAGGTCTTCCACCCAAAAAAGATTTTGATTTCACGATTGATATCAATCCTGGAATCGAACCTATTTCTAAAGCACCATATCAAATGAGTACTATAGAATTAGTAGAGCTTAAGGCTTAGTTGTAGGAACTTTTGTCTAAAGGTTTGACTAGACCAAGTGTTTCACCCTGGGGAGCACCTGTAATTTTTTTGAAAAAGAAGGATGGAACACTTAGATTGTGCATTGATTACAAAATGTGAAACGAAGCAACAATCAAGAATGGATATCCACTCCCTAGAATTGCTGATCTATTTGATCAGATGCATGGAGCATCAGTATATTATAAGATAGATCTTCGATCTGGATACCATCAATTGTGGATTAAGGATGAGGACATTCTAAAACGGCTTTCAGAACAAGGTATGGACATT
Organism: Taxus chinensis; assembly: GCA_019776745.2. Lineage (NCBI taxonomy): Eukaryota > Viridiplantae > Streptophyta > Pinopsida > Cupressales > Taxaceae > Taxus > Taxus chinensis. The sequence continues at coordinate 446,550,698 of CM034154.1, forward strand.
ATGAGTTCACGGTTTTACCTTTTGGATTAACAAATGCACCTACAACATTTATAAATTTAATGAACAATATCTTTCAAGAATACTTGGACAAATTTGTGCTTGTATTCTTGGATGACATTCTCATATATTCTAAAAGTATTGAGGAACACCATGAGCATTTGAAGATAGTTTTGGAAATATTAAGAAAGAGATGGCTATATGGTAAGCTATCTAAATGTTCTTTCTATGACACAGAAGTACACTATTTGGGACATGTAATAAGTAAAAATGGAATTCCTGTAGATCCTTCTAAAATTGTAGCTATAACTAAGTGGCCTGCACCAAAGAATGTGCATGAAGTTAGAAGCTTCATGGGGCTTGTTGGTTACTATAGGAAATTTGTAAAAGATTTTTCTAAGGTGGTTGCACCAATAAATTCCTTATAGAAGAAGGATAAAAAGTTTGTTTGGAGTGAGAAATGTGAAATTACATTCAAAACTTGAAGGAAATGTTAACTTCAGCACCTATTCTAGCAATACCAGATCCTAATGGAAATTTTATGGTGGTAACTGATGCATCTGGTGAAGGTCTAGGAGGTATTTTGTTACAAAATGATCATGTCATAGCTTACGAAAGTAGAAAACTAAAGTTACATGAGTTGAATTATGCTCCACATGATTTAGAGCTTACTGCCATTGTTCATGCACTACAAGTTTGGAGGCATTACCTGCTTGGTAAACCTTTTGAATTGAAAATTGATCATCTTGGGCTGAAGTATATTTTCACTCAGCCAAATCTAAATGCATGACAATGAAGGTGGTTAGATTTATTGTCTCAATATGATTTTGACATCAGTTATATAAAGGGTAAAGAAAATAGAGTGGCTGACGCTCTAAGTCATAGGAAGCACATTTCTGCTCTTATAACATTGAGAACTCAATTTAAGGATGAAGTAAAAAGTGTTATGGAATCTGATTCTTATTTTCAGAAAGTAAAGATAGCGCTTGCTACAGATCTGAATGATTTGAGGTATAAAGGTTTTCACTTTGATAATGAAGGAATCTTACTGATTTGAAAACAGAGTATATGTACCTTCGCTAAATGATTTAAGGAAGAAATTGTTAGCAGAATTTCACAATTCACCTTTTTCTGGACACCCTGGTATTACAAAAATGCTTGCTGATATAAAACAACAATATTTCTGGAAGGGAATGAAAAAGGATGTTATAGATTTTGTGACACATTGCCTTGAATGTCAATGTGTTAAAGTGGAACATATGCACCCAGCCAGTTTGTTGTATCCTCACAGCATACCACAGTACAAATGGCAAGTGATAAGCATGGACTTTGTACAAGGGTTGCCTATGTCAAGAAATAAACATGATGTTATTTTGGTAGTTGTTGATAAACTAACAAAGGTAGCACATTTTATTGCTAGTAATCTGAAGGATGATTCTCCTGTATTAGCTAAAATATTTGTACATGAAATTTTTAGATTGCATGGAGTACCTGAATTAATCATTTCAGATAGAGATCCTAGAATGACGTCAAGATTTTGGCAAACACTTAATGCAGCTCTAGGAACTAAGTTAAATTTCAGTTCTGCGTATCATCCAGAAATGGATGGACAGACTGAAAGAGTTAATCAAGTTTTAGAGGATATGTTACGAATGTATTGTATGGATCAGCAGTATAAGTGGGAAGAGTACCTTCCACTAGTTGAGTTTGCATACAATAACACATACCATGCCTCTCTTAAGATGGCACCTTTTGAAGCATTATACGGAAGAAAATGTAGAACCCCTGTTAGTTGGGACAACATTGAGAATAGAGAGGTAATTGGACCAGAAATCCTTACTGAAATGGAATAACAAGTTAAATTGAGTTGTGAATGCTCGAAAGAATCAACAGATAGGAAAAAGAGTTGAGATGATCTAAAGCAGATTGACATGAAATTTGAACTTGGTGAGAAATTATTTCTTCGGGTTAAACCAAAAAAGAGCTCTATAACTTTTGGCAAGGCTGCCAAGTTATCACCATGTTATGTGGGACCTTTTGAGATAGTTGAAGTAATCAACCTTGTAGCTTACCGTTTAGCTTTACCTCCTGCTTTGTCATGAATGCATGATGTTTTCCATATTTCTTTGCTTAAGAAATACATTTCAGATTTATCACATGTGTTAAATTGGAATTCCTTGCAGGTCCAAGACCCAGGAAAAATCATGGTTAAACCCATACGAGTCCTTGAAACTTGCCAGTTGCATCTAAGAAATCATGAGATAAGTTAATGTAAGGTCCAGTGGGACTAGTTTAATGAAGAAAGTGCAACTTGGGAAAAACTTTTGGATATGAAAACTACTTTTCCATATCTATTTGAACAGAATTGATTCTGCTGACTGATAAAAATTTGCAATAAGTATGCCAGTTTTGGGCAGATATTTATTTTGTTTTGAATAAACAGCTATGTCATGCTGATTTCTGGAACTTAAAAATTTTGATATGTTTTTGACATATGTTAAGATAGTGAATAAAATTGATTATCCTGAATGCAATGATTAAAGTGAGGTAATCATCGGGATGATGATTCTTTTTAGGAGGGAAGCATGTAACACCCTCGACAACTGTTATATTCCTCTTTTGCATTACAAGCATTGACATGTGATTTTCAGGACAAATGTATGTTTCATGGTTGTTGAAAAATCATGCTTGTCGTGGATAAATCATTCTGCTCTTTGATTGTAGGGCTGATATGTTGTTGCTTACAAAAATCTATTTCACTTCTTATGAGTAAGTTGCAATCTGGTTTTAAGAGTTGCAAAATTATCTTTTGCAATTGGACTCATCCCTTGGATCAATTCCATTGATCCAAAGAATGTTTTAAATCTTCTTATCTAAACTGAATGAAAAAATGACATTCATTGATTAGGGACTTAATGGACTGAATTTGTGTTACTGCAATTCTTTATCATATTGAAGATAGTGCTAGCATTCAGTTTTGTTGTGCCCAGCTCTTCTCGACTGACCTGTACAAGCTACTTAATGATGTTAAGGGAAACCTACTTCAGGATTTTGGATAAAGAAATTAAAATGTGCCCTTTATCTATACGGTCTATCCTAATAAGATTCGAGGCTCAGGTAAAATTTCCTAACTCCTTCTAAGCCACTTTACATGGGATGACATTCTAACCTAAGTTGTAAATGCTAAGTTAGTGTGGTGGGAAATAACCTAAGGGATGCTAAGTTATTTTTAACCTATTGTATTTGGTTAAACTAAGACCTAACCTAAGGTGACAATCTATTGATAGGAGGTTATATCCTAAGGTTATATTTTTAAATTAACCTAAGATCTAACCTAAGCTAATTTCATCTATCCTAAACTATTGGGTATGAAAGGGAACCTAGGGGTCGGTTGGCAAGTGGGAGCTAAGCGGCGGTTCCTAAGCTATTAATGAGATGTGATTTTTTATTTAATAAGGCAGAGTACTACCAGATTTGGGGATTGCATGGGAATTTAGTGGAACCTACATGGAGGCATCGCTAAGTTTGGAAATAAATTTTGAAGTTCAATTAGGTCTCGCCAAGAATGGTGGTGGCAAGGAAAGATAAGCGGGAAATTTGGAATTAATGTCATTAATATGCCTCAGGTTTGGTGAGCAAGCCATCTTGGAAGGCATGCTGGTGGATTTGTTGGGGGTTGTTTTGCTTTGCATGCTTCATGATTTTTTCTCTGCATGGAGCTATTTGGTTTTTCGAACCAGCAATTTGATCTGCACTTAGTGGCTATATTTGAATTCTTTGATCTATTTTTGGTTCGAGGAATGTATAAAAGGCACTGTGGAAAAAGATTATTGTTGTTTGATCTTGCTTGGAGAAGAAGAGGTGTTGGAAACTTGGCTAGAAGTCTTCTTCGAATCGGCAGAGGCACTATCAGGCATGATAGGCTCTACCCATTAAGATTTCTTTCTTTTCTCTAAATGTTTCATAAAAACAACTTTGCTCTTTGTGGGTAAATAGTTTTCTGTTTGCTCTGGTTATTTGCTTGCTTGATGGAAGAAATCTGTGATTTGTGGATTCATGTTCCTTGCATGAGAAGGTTGTACTTGTGTGTGTGTTCTCTCTGAATTATTTAAATGTGATGAAACATTTTGAGTTTCGAGACCCTTCTGTTTGGTTTTAGTTCTGATTTTTTGACTGTATACTTGAAAATGGATTTGGGTGTATAAGCTTTGTTGGAAATTTTAACAGGAAGTCTCTGCTGAGAATGGGAAGTGTATTGTTAAGTTCTTTACACTTTCTGAGATGGTTTTGTTGCATTGGTTACTCTATTTTACGTTTTGTAAAGGAATGCACTTAATGGATTTTGAACAGGAGTTGTGGAAAAATACTGTGATAAATTGTTCCCATCTTTGGGTATCTTGCATTACTCCTTTTGTTGTCTTGATTGTTTATTTGATCATTGGAAACATCGTGAGTTGTGTTGTGAAAGGAGCATTTTAATCTTCTTCAATCTGTATTTTATCTATATGTATAGTTCAGACTGGAACTCGTGTTTTTTGATAAAAGAGAAGTGTGGTTTGAGTTGTTACTTTGGCTTGTTTAAACAGTGAAGGAGGGGGATGAATACCCTTTTCTTATTTGAGTTTTCTCTGCCATGAACTTGATTTTATTAAGAGTTGTATAGTCGTATTGTTTGGTCTTGAGAGACAATACGAGTTATTATGGGATAATAGTTTGACTGTAGCTCGGTTTGACTTTGTGTTAGCTGAATACGAGCTTGTTTGAGTAGCTCAGTTTGTGTTCAAGTTAATATGGATACGAGCTTTGTTGATTGTAGCTTTGTATTGAGTCTTGTTTTCTTACTGAACGGGAATGGAATTGTTCGATACACTGAACTTGGTTTGGGGTTCTTTCCCTTTTTGATCTTTCTTTTCAGATGTGGAGAGTTTTGATTGTTTTGGTGGAACTCAGCTGATCATGTTTCTTGTAGATCAACTTTCTTTTGTCGATATGGAAACTATCTTGTTAGTCTGATAGAGTTTCTTGGAATCATTTTTCTATCCATTCTTATACTTGAGCATAGTATTGTTAAATTATTCTCTAAAATTTGAAATAGACTTTTCTCTGTCTGCATGTCATGAGGGAATTATCTTCTTATCTATGTTTGGTTTATTCAAGTTATTCTCAGATACTTTCGATGATAGACTTACTTATTTTTAAGTTTGTCTTTCTAGTTTTATTAGGAAACCTAATCAACTCTATTTGAGCCTGCTTGGTTTCGTAATTGAGGTGTTGTTCTTATTGCCTTGTCGACTCCAGGTGGTTTTCAGTTAGGTCTGACCTGTTGAAAGTAGATGGAAATTGCTCTGCTTTGACTATTGCATATGGAAGTGGCATGCATCTTTTGAAAGTTGTATTTTGTTATTACTCTCTATGTACTTAACAGATAGTATGATCCTTTCTCGATTGAATAAGGGTAAAAGATAACCCTGTAAGAGTCATATCTTGCATAATGGAATGTAGGAGTTTGATCATTTACTAATATCTGAATCAATGTTGGAAACTCATAATGGTTGAAAGTGAGTTTATAACTGTTTGTTCCTCTTCCTTCTTGGATTAGATTGGAATTCTTGTTAAGGAATGATTATCTCTTAAATTAATGATGAATTTGTTTCTTTATTTCATATGTATAAATAATATATGTATGAATCTGGTTCACTTTGAACCTGACTGCTATTTCATAATGAATGTGGAATTCGAGAATAGTTGTATTGAATCTTCTTTTAAATATTTAATTTGTTTAAATTGAGGATGTTGATCTTTCCTTTCTGAGGATTAAAAGGAAATGGAAATTATGTACTTTCAATTTGTTCTCCTTTATCTTTTTATGAACCTGTTTAGGTTTGATTGAATCAAATACTTTACTTATTGTAAGTAATTGTTTAGTAATTGATATTGTTATGTTTATACTTGATGTATACCTATGGACATTTGGGAATGTCTCAATTTGGTAAATGAAACATTGATGACTTGGTATACATTCTTGAATTGTTAAGAGGTCTAATCTAGAACCTAGGTTATTTTACTTAACCTAGAATTAGGTTGCCTTTTTATGAATTGTGAATCTTTTGGTTATTTAAGATGTAGGATGATTCATCTTAAAAAGATTACATTGTTGTAATTAACTTGGATTTACATATTTTCTGGAACTTGGAAGGAATATTAAGGAAGTCTTTGATTTCGAAAGAAACTCTTGACGATAGAAAGATCAATTTTGTATTTCAAATTCTGTAAGAATTATGGGATATTTAAATGCCATGGGCTGCTAATTAATTCAAATAAGTATCCGTTGTGACAATAATTATAGAATATAATGCAATAGTTATTGATTATATAATGGACTCTCATAAAGTGATTGCAGATTTATATTTGTGCTTCTTTTTGGATGTTATTACTTAGGCTTATTTTGTATGATTGCATTAATTGCTTCATTAAAGCAGAGTTGTTTTAATGAAACAATTAGTGGAATGCACTTTGTTTTAATGCTTAGTGCTTATCATGCTCAGTTCATTGAACTGACCCGTGCTAGCAATTTTTGCAGATGGACATCGTAAGTGATAAAAAAAAAGAAAAAAATTATATGATGCATTGGCTGATATAAGTCTGATTCTTTGTAATGAATTCTGATTCATTCTTGAGTTGTATTGAAAAAGAAAAGTTGTATTCTTTTTGGAATGAAGGTTGTTTGTTATACAGTATGCCTGCAATGTATAGTCTTGTAAATGAATAACTATTTAATGATGAATTGAAAGTTGGAGATTTACTTGCATTGGTTGTGTAATTTACCTCGTACCTTTATGAGGAAGATAGAAGTTCTATCTTGTTGATATTCTTCATATTATTTTATGCTTATCTGGATATCCTTTGATAAGATGGATAAAGGGAATTAGTTCAATTTCCCTTATAATGATGTAGCTTGTTAATTTTCATAAGATGATGTTTATTATCTAAACAATTTACTATAGTAATGAAATGTGTAATGAATATGCAGTAAACTATAGAAATTGTGAAGGATAAGAAGGGTATGACAACCCTAACACTTAATCATGAAGAGGAAGACTCTTCCTCACTCAAAGGAATGTAATGTAAAGACTGGTGATATGATCGTTAATCATTAGACTTCATTTCCTATGAAGTCTACTATAGTTGAACCTATTTGGTTGCTACACCTACTTTGAATGGTTAAGTTTCATTATAATGGAACTTATGATATTGTTGTCCTAGTTTTTGGTTAACTTCTTGTTAAACTAGTAAAACGAACATTAAAAGCAATAATAAGCTAGGGAATTTATTTAATGATTAATTGAATCAAATATAGAAAAGAACTTATGGAGTGTTGGATTAGGGTCAAGGAAGGTTGTTTTAATCTATTTTATAATCCAAATTAATAATGTATTAATAACCTCCTTGGGGTATGTACATCTTGATGAGGTAGTTTCTGTAGGATGTTGGCACATGCCAACTGCAGGACTATACCTTCAAGAAGACTTGGGTCTTCTCGAGGGTAAAACATTGCAGTTGACATGTGGCAAAACCCTTCTACATTGATCATCTAGATCTACACACAGATAAGGACTTAAACTTAGTTTCTCTCTCTAGGTCAAGTTGGTGGCATGTTTAGGATAGGTAGTAGCTTTCAATGGCTTAGGGTACCTTGGCACATCCAGTTGACTTAGGTCAACTGAGTATGCCCATATACCCTAAGTCATTGTGAGCATCTTCCTATAATAAAATATGTTTCTAACCTAGGCTAGGGTTAAACCTTGGACAAGTGGACTGACGGTAGTCAGTAAAGACCATTCTAGATAACAGATGAGTGAGGTGAAGGATGTATTCCAAAATGACGAGTATGCCATCTAGGAATAGTGACATAAACAATATGTTGAAAATATTTGGCCAAAGTATCACAAGCTACTGGTTGGTTGCGTTGTCCTATGTCACCCAGTTTAAAGCAACGTGATTTCAGATGAATATTGGTAACAAATATTTAGATATGCTCTATAAAAAAATCACTCAGTACCCGGTTTAGGGTAAAAGAACCAAGTATACGTAGTATACAATAAGTATTCAATACTTAAATTTAAACATGAATAGATCAGTAGGTAACGGAGTCATGGAATAAATAGATCGGTGTATCCCGAAATCATTTACAGTTGCATATGGTTATATGTTATGAGATTGATTGGTATAGAATGTATGTTCTAAATAATGTTTTATTTAGATCAGAGAACATTGTGTAAAAAAAAATTTTCCTTGTTTCTAAAGTCTTAAAATGGGAATGTTACATCTTGGTATCAGAGTTGAAGGTTGCAGCTCTTGGACCTATTGTGTCCATAATCTGATGAAATTTAAATTTTCTTGTAATAGAAAATGGTTAGAACAAGAGGAAATGTTGCAAATAACCCTCCACCTGAGGAAGGAGTAGTAACTTCCCAGAAACTTGATGAGATCCTTGCTACCCTATTGGACACAAGAGATCGTTTGGCTGTACTTGAACAACAAGTAATGGGCAATGAGGAGGAAGATGATGCTGATAACAATAATCAGCCACCTCCAGGGGACAACGCCAATGTGGGTGTTGATAATAACAATGTGAACATACCTATTCAACCTAAAAACAAAAAGGATAGGTTGGCAGCTGAACTAACTAATGATATAAAAATGATAAGTCCACCCAATTTTCATGGCACCACATTAGGAGATGGATCTGATAATTAGCTCAGTGAAATGAATAAATAATTTGTAATAAGGAATTTCTCATAAGAAACAAAGGCAATATGGGGAGCATATCATCTTTCTCATGAGGCATCTTCATGGTGGGACAGCCATAAGGTTGAGTTAAACATTGATGAAACTAATATCACATGGGATCAATTTAAAGGATACTTTAGGCAACGATGGCTGCTGCAACTTTACTATGATCAAAAAATGACTGAATTCCAGAACTTAGCTCAAGGAAAGCTAACTGTAACTGAGTATTGGGAGTGGTTTACAAAACTCCTTAAGTATGTACCTCAGTACCAAATTGATGAGAAGTTTAGGATTCATCATGGGATTGAATCCCATTATAGGAGGAGAGGTGGATGTTCACAACCCAACCATGATGGAAGGGGTTGTTGAAAAGGCCATAAGGCAGGAACATACATTAAAGGTAATTTATGATCATAAGGAGGGAGTAAGTAAGAAAATTCCAAACTCCTCTTCATCATCTCTTGCACCTAAGAAAGGGCCATGGAAGAAATTTGGAATGAAAAGTAAGATTTCATCTTATGCTAATAAGAAATCAGCAACAAACAAGTTTGCTAGTAATTCATGGAACAAATTTGCTTAGAACAATAATAATGGACAAAAGTTCTATGGGGGCCAAAATGATAGCTATAATGTTGGAAATAAACCCGAGCCTAGCAAGGGACTTGTAGGAGATTGTTATAACTATGGAAAAGATCATTCCACAAATCAATGCCCTTTGAAAAAGGATGATCGTAATCAACAACACAAGATACGTGTTATAGTAGTTGATAAGTAGGCTGAGAAACAAGCCACGCTCATAGAAGTTCTGGGTAAGTTATTTGGTTTACCTATAACTATTATTTTTTATACCGGAGCTACTGAATGTTTTATTTCTAGTAAATTAACATCAAAACTAAAATTAAAAGATATAAATATGGATAAAACATGGACTGTGCCGTATGGAAACAATGTTGTCCATACAGTTAATATGTGTCTTTTTGGAGCATTCCTTGACTTACCTAGCTTTTCCACTGAATTTGATCTTTATGTTGCACCTTTGGGGTCTTATGATGTAATCATAGGTGTTAATTGGTTAGTAGAACATAAGGCTAAAGTGGATTGTTTTGAAAAACACATTAGTTGTTTAGATGACCTGCAGAAAATAACAGAGATTCAAGGTGTGAAACATGAGATTTCAGTCAGAAAACTATCTGCTATGTAACTTAAAAAGGCAAAAAATAAAGGTTGTACCTTATATGTAGTGAAAATTGTAGAAAAAACTGAAGCGAACAATGATGTTATGAAATGATATCCAATGTTACAAGACTTCAGTGACGTATTTCTGAAATAACTGTCAGGTCTTCCACCCAAAAGGGAGTTTGATTTCACGATTGAGATCAAGCCTAGAACTAAACCTATTTCTAAATAACCATATTGAATGACTACTACAGAATTAGTAGAGCTTAAGGCTCAGTTGCGGGAAATTTTTTCTAATGTTTCGATTAGACCAAGTGTTTCACCCTAGGGAGCACCTCTAATTTTTGTGAAAAAGAAGGATGGAACACTTAGATTGTGCATTGATTACAGAATGATAAACAAAGTAACAATCAAGAATATATATCCCAAGTAAGAATCATCAGATGTGTGGAGCATTGGTATATTCTAAGATAAATCTTTGATCTAGACACCATCAATTACGGATTAAGGATGATGACATTCATAAAACAACTTTCAGAACAAGGTATGGACATTATGAGTTCACAGTTTTACCTTTTGGATTAACAAATGCACCTGCAAAATTTAGGAATTTAATGAACAATGTATTTCAAGAATACTTGGACAATTTTTTGATCGTATTCTTGGATGACATTCTCATATATTCTAAAAGTATTGAGGAACACCTTAAGCATTTGAAGATAGTTTTGGAAATATTAAGAAAGAGACAACTATATGGTAAGTTATCTAAATGTTTTTTCTATGACACAGAAGTACACTATTTGGGACATGTAATATGTAAAAATGGAATTGTTATAGATCTTTATAAAATTATAGCTATAACTGAGTGGCCTTCACCAAAGAATTTTCATGAAGTTAGAAGCTTCATGGGGCTTGCTGGTTACTATAGGAAATTTATAAAAGATTTTTCTAAGGTGGCTGCACCAATAACCTCCTTACAAAATAAGGATAAAAATTTTCTTTGGAGTGATAAATGTGAAATTGAATTCAAAACCTTGAAGGAATAGTTAACTTCAACACCTATTCTAGTAGTACTAGATCCTAAAAGAAATTTTATGGTGGTAACTGATGCATCTGGTGAAGGTCTAGGATGTCATTTGTTCCAAAATAATCATGCCATACCTTATGAAAGTAGAAAACTAAAGTTACATGAGTTGAATTATACTCCACATGATTTACAGCTTGATGCCATTGTTCATGCACTGCAAGTTTTGAGGCATTACCTATTGGTAAACCTTTTAAATTGAAAACTGATCATCTTGAGCTGAAGTATATTTTCACTCAGCCAAATCTAAATGCACGACAATGAAGGTGGTTAGATTTTTTGTCTCAATATGATTTTGACATCAGTTATATAAAGGGTAAAGAAAATAGAGTGGCTGACGCCCTAAGTTGTAGGAAGCACATTTCTATTCTTATAACATTGAGAACTCAATTTAAGGATGAAGTAAAAGTGTTATGGAATCTGATTCTTATTTTTAGCAAGTAAAGACAATGCTTGCTACAGATCTGAATGATTTGAGGTATAAAGGTTTTCACTTTGATAATGAAGGAATCTTATGATTTGAAAACAGAGTATATGTACCTTTGCTAAATGATTTAAGGAAGAAATTATTAGTAGAATTTCACAATTCACTTTTTTTTGGACACCCTGGTATTACAAAGATGCTTGCTGATATAATACAACAATATCTCTGGAAGGGAATGAAAAAGGATGTAATATATTTTGTGACACATTGCCTTGAATGTCAACATGTTAAAGTGTAAAATATGCACCTAGCCGGTTTTTTGTATCCTCACAACACACCAAAATATAAATGACAAGTGATAAGTATGGAATTTGTACACGGGTTGCCTATGTCAAGAAATAAACATGATGTTATTCTAGTAGTTGTTGAAAAACTAACAAAGGTAGCACATTTTATTGCTGGTAATCTAAAGGATGATTCTTCTGTATTAGATAAAATATTTGTACACGAAATTTTCAGATTGCACAGAGTACCTGAATTAATCATTTCAGATAGAGATCCTAGAATGACGTCAAGATTTTGGCAAACACTTAATGCAGCTCTAGGAACTAAGTTAAATTTCAGTTCTGTGTATCATCCAGAAATGGATGGATAGACTGAAAGAGTTAATCAAGTTTTAGAGGATATGTTACGAATGTATTGTATGGACCAGTAGTATAAGTGGGAAGAGTACCTTCCACTAGTTGTGTTTGCATACAATAATACATACCATGCCTCTCTTAAGATGGCACCTTTTGAAGCATTATACGACAGAAAATGCAGAACCCCTGTTATTTGGGACAACATTGAGAATAGAGAGGTAATTGGACCAGAAATCCTTATTGAAATGGAACAACAAGTTAAATTGATTTGTGAACCCTTGAAAGAAGAAATAGATAGGCAAAAGAGTTGTGCTGATCTAAAGCGGATTGACAGGAAATTTGAACTTGGTGAGAAAGTATTTCTTTGGGTTAAATCAAAAAAAATCTCTATAAATTTTGGCAAGGCTTCCAAGTTATCATCACATTATGTGGGACCTTTTGAGATAGTTGAAGTAATCAACATTGTAGCTTACCATTTAGCTTTACCTCCTGCTTTATCACAAATGCATGATGTTTTTCATATTTCTTTGCTTAAGAAATACATTTCAGATTTATCACATGTGTTAAATTGGGATTCCTTGCAGGTCCAAGATCCAGGAATAATAATGGTTAAACACATATGAGTCCTTGAAACTCACCAGTTGCATCTAAGAAATTGTGAGATTAGTCAATGTAAGGTCTAGTGGGACTGATTTAATGAAGAAAGTGCAACTTGGGAAAAAATTGAGGATATGAAAACTAATTTTCCTTATATATTTGAATATAATTGATTCTGTTGACTGATAAAAAAATTGTAATAAGTATGCCAGTTTTGGGTAGATATTTATTATGTTTTGAATAAACAGCTATGTCATGCTGATTTCTAGAACTTTAAAAATTCTAATATCTTTTTGACATATGTTAAGATAGTGAATAAAATTGATTATCCTCAATGCAATGATTAAAGTGAGGTAATCATTGGGACGATGATTCTTTTTAGGAGGGAAGCATGTAACACCCTCGACAACTATTATATTCCTCTTTTGCATTACAAGCATTGATATGTGATTTTCAGGACAAATGTATGTTTCATAGTTGTTGAAAAATCATGCTTGCCTTGGATAAATCATTCTTCTCTTTGATTGTAGGGATGATATGTTGTTGCTTACAAAAATCTATTTCACTTCTTATGAGTAAGCAACAATCTAGTTTTAAGAGTTACAAAAATTATCTTTTGCAATTGGACTCATCCCTTGGATCAATTCCATTGATCCAAGGAATGTTTTAAATCTTCTTATCTAAACTGAATGAAAAATTGGGATTAATTGATTAGGGACTTAACGGACTGAATTTTTGTTGTTGCAATTATTTATCATCTTGAAGACAATGCCAGCATTCGGTTTTGTCTTGTGCTCGGCTCTTCTTGAATGACTTGTACAGGGCACTTAATGATGTTAAGGGAAACCTGGTTTAGGATTTTGGATAAAGAAATTAAAATGTGCCCTTTATCTATACTGTCTATCCTAATAAGATTCGAGGCTCAAGTAAAATTTCCTAACTCCTTCTAAGCCACTTTACGTGGGATGACATTCTAACCTAAGTTGTAAATGCTAAGTTAGTATGGTGGGAAATAACCTAAGGGATGCTAAGTTATTTTTAACCTATTGTATTTGGTTAAACTAAGACCTAACCTAAGGTGAGAATCTATTGATAAGAGGTTATATCCTAAGGTTATATTTTTAAATTAACCTAAGAGCTAACCTAAGATAATTTCATCTATCCTAAACTATTGGGTATGAAAGGGAACCTAGGGGTCGGTTGGCAAGTGGGAGCTAAGTGGTAGTTCCTAAGCTAGTAATGAGATGTGATTTTTTATTTAATAAGGTAGAGTAGTACTAGATTTGGTGATTGTATGGGAATTTAGTGGAACCTACGTGGAGGCATCGCTAAGTTTGGAAATGCATTTTGAAGTGAAATCAAGTCTCACCAACTATGAATGGCGGTGGTAAGGAAAGATAAGTGGGAAATTTGGAATTAATCTCATTAATATGCATTGGGTTTGGTCAATAAGCTGTCTTGGAAGGCATGCTGAAGGATTTGTTGGGGGTTGTTTTTCTTTGCATGCTTCACATTTTTTTCTCTGCATGGAACTATTTAGTTTTTCGAACCAAGAGTTTGATCTTCACTTAGTGGCTATATTTAAATTCTTTGATCTATTTTCAGTTCGAGGAATGTATAAGAGGCACTGTGGAAAAAGATTATTGTTGTTTGATCTTGCTTGGAGAAGAAGAGGTGTTGGAAACTCAGCTAGAAGTCTTCTTCAAATCGGCAGAGGCACTATCAGGCATGATAGGCTCTACCCATTAATATTTCTTTCTTTTCTCCAAATGTTTCATTAAAATAACTTTGCTCTTTATGGGTAAATAGTTTTCTGTTTTCTCTGGTTATTTTCTTGCTTGATGGAAGAAATCTATGATTTTTGGATTCAAATTCCTTGCATGAGAAGGTTGTACTTGTGTGTTTGTTCTCTCTAAATTATTTAAATGTGATGAAACATTTTGAGTTTCGAGACCCTTCTGTTTGGTTTTAGTTCTGATTTTTGGACTGTATACTCGAAAAGGGATTTGGGTGTATAAGCTTTGTTGGAAACTTTAACAGGAAGTCTCTACTGAGAAAGGGAAGTTTTTTGTTAATTTCTTTACGATTTTTGAGATGGTTTTATTTCATTGCTTACTCTATTTTACGTTTTGTAAAGGAATGCACTTAATGGATTTTGAACAGGAGTTGCGAAAAAATACTCTGTTAATTTTTTCCCATCTTTGGGTATCTTGCATTACTTCTTTTTTTTGTCTTGATTTTTTATTTTATTGTCAGAAACATCGTGAGTTGTGTTGAGAAAGGAGCGGTTTAATATTCTTTCAATTTGTATTTATCTTTTTGTTCAGTTTAGAATGGAACTCGTGTTTTGTGGATAAAAGAGAATTGTGGTTTGAGTTTTTACTTCCTCTCATTTAAACAACGAAGGAGGGGGATGAATACCCTTTTCTTATTTGAGTTTTCTCTACCGTGAACTTTTCTTTTATTAAGATTTGTATAGTTGTATTGTTTGGTCTTGAGAGATAACACGAGCTATTACGGGATAATAGTCTCGTTTGACTGTAGCTCAGTTTGAGTATTTGTGTTCAAGTTGATATGAATAGGAGCTTGTTTGACTATAGCTCGGTTTGAGGTTTTGTGTTAAAGTTAATATGGATATGAGCTTTGTTGACTATAGCTTTGTATTGTGTCTTGTTTTCTTACTGAAAGGTAATGGAATTGTTCGATACACTAAACTTTGTTTGGGATTCCTTCCCTTTCTCGATCTTTCTTTTTAAATGTGGAGATTTCAGATTGTTTGGGTGGAACTCGTCTAATCACGTTTCTTGTAGATCAACTCTCTTTCGTTGATATGGAATCTATCTTGTTAGTCTGATAGAGTTTCTTGGAATCCTTTTTCTATCCATTCTGATACTTGAGGATAGTATTGTTAAATTAATCTCTAAAAATGGAAATTGACTTTTCTCTATCTGTATGTCATGAGGGAATTGCCTTCTCAGGTCTATTTGGTTTATTCGAGTTATTCTTGGATACTTTCGATGATAGACTTACTTCTTTTTAAGTTTGTCTTTCTGGTTTTATTTGGAAACCTAATCAACTCTGTTTGAGCCTTCTTTGTTTCATAATTGAGGTGTTTTTCTTATTGCGTTGTTGAATCCATGTGGTTTTCAGTTAGGTTTGACCTGTTTAAAGTATATGGAAAGTTCTCTGCTTTGACTATTGCATATGGCAGTGGCAAGCATCTTTTGAAAGTTTTATTTGTTATTACTCTCTATGTACTTAATTGATAGTATGATCCTTTCTTGATTGAATAAGGGTAAAAGATAACCCTGTAAGAGTCATATCTTGCATAATGGAATGCAGTATTTTGATCATTTACTAATATCTAAATCAATGATGGAAACTCAAAATGGTTGAAATTGATTTTATAACTATTTTCTCCATATTCTCCTTAGATTATATTGGAATTCTTGTTAAGGAATGATTATTTGTTAAAGTAATGATGAATCTGTTTCTTTATTTCATATGTATAAATAATATATGTATGAATTCGGTTCACTTTAAACCTGACTGTTATTTCATAATGAATGTGGAATTTGAGAATAGTTGTATTGAATCTTCTTTTAAATCATTAAGTTGTTTAAATTGAGGATGTTGATCTTTCCTTTATGAGGATTAAAGGAAATGGAAATTATATACTTTCAATTTGTTCTCCTTTATCTTTTTATGAACCTGTTTAGGTTTGCTTGAATTAAATACTTTACTTATGGTAAGTAATTGTTTATTAATTGATATTGTTTATGTTTATACTTGATGTATACCTATGGACATTTGGAAATGTCTCAATTTGGTAAATGAAACATTGATGACTTGGTATACATTCTTGAATTGTTCAGAGGTCTAATCTAGAACCTAGGTTATTTTACTTAACCTAGAATGAGGTTACCTTTTTATGAATTGTGAATCTTTTGGTTATTTAAGATGTAGCATGATTCATCTTAAAAATATTACATTGTTGTAATTAACTTGGATTTACATATTTTCTGGAACTAGGAAGGAATATTAAGGAAATATATGATTTCGAAAGAAACTCTTGACGGTAGGATGATCAATTCTGTATTTCAAATTCTCTAAGAATTATGGGATAGTTAAATTCCATCGGCTACTAATTAATGTAAATAAGTATCGGTTTGGAAAATACTTATAGAATATAATGCAGTAGTTACTGATTATATAATGGAATCTCATAAAGTGATTGCAGATTTATATTTTTGCTTATTTTTGGATGTTATTACTTAGGCATATTTTTTATGATTGCATTAATTGCTTCATTAAAGCAAAGTTTTTTTAATGAAACAATTAGTGGAATGCACTTTGTTTTAATGCTTAGTGCTTATCATGCTTATTTCATTGAACTGACCTGTGCTAGCAATTTTTGTAGATGGACATCGTAAGTGATAAAAGAAGGTAAAAACTCATATGATGCATTGGCTGATATAAGTTTAATTCTTGTAAAGAATTCTGATTCATTCTTGAGTTATATTGAAAAAGAATAGTTGTATTCTTTCTGGAATGAAGGTTGTTTGTTATATAATATGCCTGAAATGTATAGTCTTGTAAATGAATAAGTATTTAATGATGAATTGAAAGTTGGATATTTACTTGCATTGGTTGTGTAATTTACCTCGTACCTTTCTGAGGAAGATGGAAGTTCTATCTTGTTAATGTTCTTCACATTATTTTATGCTTATCTAGATATCCTTTGATAAGATGGATAAAACGGAATTAGTTTAATTTCCCATAAAATGATGCACCTTGTTAAGTTGCATAAAGCGATGTTTATTATCTAAAAAATTTAATATAGTAATGAAATGTGTAATGAATACGGAGTAAAATATAAAAATTGTGAAGTATAGGAAGGGTATGACAACCCTAATACTTAATAATGAAGAGGAAGACTCTTCCTCGCTCAAAGGAATGTAATGTAAAGACTGGTGATATGATCGTTAATCATTAGACTTTAGTTCCTTATAAGTCTACTATAGTTAAACCTATTTGGTTGCTACACCTTCTTTGAATGGTTAAGTTTCATTATAATGGAACTTGGAATGTTGTTGTCCAAGTTTTGGTTACCTGTTGTTAAGACAAGTAAAACGAACTTAAAAAGCAATAATAAGCTAGGGAAGTTCTTTAATGACTAACTGAATCAAATATAGAAAAGAAATTATGGAGTGTTGGATTAAGGTCAAGCAAGGTTGCTATAATATGTTTTATAATCCAAATTAATAATGTATTAATAACCGCCTTGGGGTATATACATCTTGTTGAGGAAGTTTCTATAGGATGCTAGCACACGCCAAATGTAGGAATGTACATTCAATAAGACTTGGGTCTTCTCAAGGGTACAACATTGCAGTTGACATGTGGCAACACCCTTTTACATTGATCATCTAGATCTACACAAAAATAAGGACTTGAACTTAGTTTCTCTCTCTAGGTCAGGTTGGAGGCATGTTTAGGATAGGTAGTAGCTTTCAATGACTTAGGGTACCTTGGCACATTCAATTGACTTAGGTCAACTAAGTATGCTCATATACCCTAAGTCATTGTGAGCATCTTCCTATAATAAAATTTGTTTCTAACCTAGGCTAGGGTTAAACCTTGGATAAGTGAACTGACGGTAGTCAGTAAGGACCATTCTAGATAACATATGAGTGAGGTGAATGATGTATTCTGAAATGACGAGTATGATGTATAGGAATAGTGACATGAATAGTATGTTGAAAATATTTGGCCAAAGTATCATAAGCTATTGGTTGTGTTGTCATATGTCACCTAGTTTAAAGCAACGTGATATCAGGTGAATATTGGTAACAAATATTTAGATAGGTTCTTTAAACATATCATTGAGTACCCGATTTAGGGTAAAAGAACCAAGTATACGTAGTATTCAATAAGTATTCAGTACTTAAAGTTAAACATAAATAGATCAGTAGGTAACGGAGTCATGGAATGAATAGATCGGTGTATCACCGAATCATTTATAGCTGCATATGGTTATCTGTTATGAGATTGATTTGTATAGAATGTATGTTCTAAATAATTTTTTATTTAGATCAGCGAACATTGTGTAAATTTTTTTTCCTTGTTTCTAAAGTCTTAAAATGGGAATGTTACATCTTTGGTGCCCCTAACCCTTCCTGGGCACCTACGACAAGGGGAAGCTACAAATTTTTTCTCAGATTGGCACAATTTCCAGCAGTCTACACAAGAATTTTATTATTATATGAATAGTCCTCTAACAATAAGCATGCATGATTTCTCCATTTTAATAGTTTATTTTGGATCAAAATGGATCAAACTTGAAAAAAGCAAGATCACACCATCTGCAAAGGTATATAAATCGTTGGGAAGCAGTCAGGGTTGGAGATCAACACTAGACATTTCTCCCCAACACTCATTCTATTTTGGTGTGAGATCACCCAAAAAAATCATTCTTTCATAGAATTTTATGACACTTTATATCCTTCCTACGCATCACGGATTAGGTTCATATGTTCCTTTTTGTAGTTTTACATACTTTTGCATAGTTTTTATATACTTAGATTGAATTTTTCATATATACATATTTGAATAATATTTTTATATTCTCTTTAATAGGTTCATCCTTATAAGAAGTAGCAATAACATCATCAAACACATCAAGCAACACCTCAAACAGGTATAATGCAACACAACACATACTCTTTCACCCCTAGGGTCACTTCCTCTTCTCTAGCTTCCACGCTTCATTTTTATCACTCCACACTTTTCTAATCTGTTTACATGGTTATCACGTACACATCTCGTATCTACTTTATGTTATGTAGTATTCAATCAATGAAATAAAGTGGGGGAAAATGTAGACATTAAATCACATACTTTGGGTACATTTCTAGGTTTTAATCACATACTACTATGCATATGATTCCCAGGTTATAAAATTACTAATTAACATATGTCTTTGACCTTTTTTCTTTGTTCATGTCTTCTTCTTTGCCTCTTACACCCTATAGTCCATTTGATGCTTGATGTTTTTATCTTTTATCACTCTAGACACCAATGCCAAGTTGCCCCAATCCTTTTGGGTTCCCCAACCTCTTTGCATCTTACTCGCCTCTTTTGGGCATATTATTTTCTTATGGGTCCACATTTTAATTTAATTACAAAATTCAACCAAGGGAATCATATAAATATAAATCTATGTGACCATAATAAGGGACTAAGAACTAATTATCTATTACTATCACCTAAGGTTGTATCCAAAGGCATTCCAAGAGCATAAAAGCATCCATCTAACATCATACAAGGGATAAGAGACTGTTAATTTTGTATACACACATAGGAGGGGAAGTTAATTTTAACATCCACATATCTATCTAAAATGCTACTTATAGCTACTTTCTCACTATTCAAGTGTGTCTAGCACAAGAGCCACCTATGGTATGATTCTTCACACACACACACATAGAACTACATATATTTTGAGATGTAGTGCAACACTCGGTCATAAGTTCACTCTTTCGGGTGACCATTGGGGTCATTCTGACTCCCCATTTATATATTTTTATTTTTAAAATTTGATGTATTTTGGGGTTTTGCAGGAGGTATTCTATTTTTTAGGCTACAAGAGAGCTTGGTGATCTTCTTGCAACCTACAAGAAATCAACAGTGAATATTATTGAACATATTATGATACTACAAAATTATTTTTATATGGTTTCGAGCAGTCACAGGTGCCCAATAGAGGTCTAAAGTGCCTAGGTGCCCCTAACTCATTTTGGGTTCCCTAGTCTTGGCATTTCCGACAGTTTTTAGACTTTATGTGTTTTGCTGCGACATTTTACACTCATGTTTCATCAGTATTCCAGCTCAACACATCTTCGTGATTATTGTGAAATCAACTAAATATATTATTCCCTCTCTTGCATGTAGGTTTCAATTTTATCTATCTTAGGTCAGATATGTAATCTATTATTTATCTATTGCATTGTGACTCTTTAATTAGGGTTTAGCATAAAATCCAATATTTGTTTTTTCAAGTTCAAAATATTACTTAAGCTTTAGCAGATGATTCTCAGATTTCTATAATGAGTTATAGATCAAACAAGATACCACTGGAAAGTTGATTCAATACTTTAAATGATGGTGCTTTAATATTTTTTACAATGCCAAAGTACTTTAATCCACAATATATTTTTCGTAGGCACACACTATGGTACTGAGAAAAAAAATCTATGTTTAGGGAGTTTTATGTAGAATTAGATCATGAGACCCATCCCATTCTTCTTAAAAGGTTGTTTGGAGTCAATTTCATATAAATAATTGCCCAAAAGACCACATGGAGCTCCAGAAACTTTGGATTCAAGTCTCTCTCCAAGATAAGCTTCGAGGACTTAGCCAATTTCAAGGGTGGACACATGTCATCACCAAATGAAGGTGCACATTTCTATCTTGTATTTCCTATCCCCTTGGGATAATTGGGACATTAAAGTACACCCATACATAGTTCAGCCCCCTGGTCCACCACATGACCCTGTTGAAGCCTGATGATGTAAGATAGGCCCCTTCTCACCTAATCCTATCCCTTCTTATTATGCAATCATGAAGTGCCACTTGTCAACTACAGGTGAGGGTGTAATTATATGTCCCACCCCCTTGGGAAAGTTAGGACACAAAGATGTACCCCCATGACAATGTTATCCCTTAGTTCATCATGTTACCCTAGGAAGGCTCCACAAAGCATTTTAAGCCCCATCTCCTCTCCACCTTGATAAACCACTTTCTTCCACTTTTCATGTTGAGATGAGGGCACATTATTTTTCCCCATCTATCTCATACCTTTGGGATAGTTAGGAAAAAAATGTACACCCTTACAATATTTTTTAAACACCAAAAAATTGTAAAATGTTCTAACTGTCATGCTTCTTCCTTCCATGTGTGTGTGAGAGAGAGGTGCTAATGGATTTTTTCTAAAACCAATTACAACAGATATCCACACTATTTTTACCCCTTTCCTTTATAATCATAGTTATAAAATAGCCAAGAAAAATTCTTTTTTTCCAGACACCATACAAAATTTTTCCAAATTGACTTTGTGCCCTAGAACGAGAAAAAATCATATCCCCCAAACCGCCAGAGAATCAAATAAAACTTTCACAGCCTTTTTATTTCCTAGGCACCTTAAATAAGAATGTGAAATTAAATTCAAAGATGCCCCAGATTTTTAAAGGAAAAAAACATTGTTTTTCTACCCTAACTTGTGTTTTTTCAATTTCCTATCATTTCAGCATACTGTAAACACCAAATTTGGGTCAAAATCCCTTTGGTCCCCTTCAATTAATTAATGTAACACATTTAACTAATCATGACCCCTTTACCCTAAATTAATATTCATCCTCAAATTATTAATCAATTTAATTATTTTAATTAAGTTAATTTCATCCTCACACCTCTAACTCATCATGAAACTTTATCCTGGACCCATTTCAGGGGCATTTAACTCATAGTGACCAAGTCATCACTCTCAGCACTAAGTCATCACTCCCAATGTTGAGTCACTACTTGACCTAACTAATTAATATTTCTTCCTAAACATAACTGGACTTCTTCTTAGATCTTCTTACCTTCTCTCACATGAAATATACTTTCCTAAGTGGAATTAACAAGGAAAACATGCCATATCTGGGAATATCTACCTATTTATGGTAAATAGGATGATTTTAACCTAACCAACGCCAGTTTATCCTCATCCTATAACATATTTGACAAATTGTTAAACTTTTTCCTCTTTGAATTACAAGCATTGATATGTGATTTGTCCTAATAAGGTGTATTATTTCAACTGTTGGAAATCATGCTTGCAATGGATAAATTATTCTATTCTTGGGATCATTTTTTTGAAATGTTGTTGCTTACAAGGAATCCATTCTTCTTAAGATAGGTAAGGTTGTAAACTGGTAATGTTGTTTGCAAATTTATCTCTCTATAATAGCAAAACTATGGATCAATTCCATTAAATGAAGGTATGCTTTAATTATTCTTGTCTGATCTATATGAAAAACTGACATTTAGAAATTAAGGGAAGTAAGGGAATGAGTCCTTAAATGAACACATATTTATTGATCTTTCTTGGAGGTCCTTACTCTACATTCTGCTATAAATAGTGTGCTTGGATCTTTATGTTAATCTCTTAGGACGTTGAATGGTGTAGGAAGGATAGATTTCTACTTCAGGACTATAAAAGGTAAAACCTAAGTCCTAGATCTTTAAGATCTATCCTAACGAGATTCTAATCTAAGTCAAGTTAGACCTACCGTAGATCTATTCCTAACTATGCATGTTGCACCGTAATCTAAGTTGTATACTCTATGGGCATGGGGTGTGAAGATCGTTTAAGGTAAAGAGAGGTCTATCTCTAACCTATTACCTAATATTGAATTATTATGGGATATGGATTAATCTATGATGGCTTGTTACCTATGGAAATATTAAAATTAACTAAGGTGAATACTTTCTATCTAACCTAAGGTCGGATCCTAAAATAATGTTTATTTAACTTAAACTAATATAAGGATGGAACAGGGCCTATGGGGTCACATGGTAAGTGTAAGGTGGTGGCGACAGTTTCTAAGTCATTTATGTGATTTGATTTTGAATTTAAAAAATTGTGGTTCTATCAGTTTTAGCAGACGCATGGAAAGTAGAGGGAATCCTTTTTGGCATCATCACTAGAATTAAGTGATGCATGCTATTGTTGAAATTGGACTTGCCAACTTTAGATGGTGGTGGTGTGGAGATATAGGTGGGAAAGTGGAGTTTAATGGTGTTAATGGTCATCGGTTCTGGTGAGAAAACCACCTTGGAAACCATGCGAGTGGATTTCTCAGGGGTTGTTTGGTTTTTCATGCATTTCAATTTTTTCTCTTCAAGGAGATATCTGGTTCTTTGAACCAACAGTTTTGTTTTCAATTTGTTTCTATTTTTAGCTCCTTTGGAGTATTTTCAATCCAATGGAGGTATAAGAGGCATATGAGAAATAATTTTTTGTTTGTTGAATTTGTTTAGAGAAGAAGGAATTTTGGAGGCTCAGCTGGAAATATTCTTTGAATCGACAGAAGCACTATCAGACATGATAGGCTCTATCCATTAATTTTTTCTACTTTTCTCTAAAAATATTCATTAAAAAAACTCTGCTCTCATGAAATAAATGGGTTTTTATTTTTGTTATGGTTATCATGAAATCTTGCTTGATTTTTTTTTGTATTTCTTCTGAATAATCTCTGCTTGATAAAGTAGGAAATGGGTTCTTTTCCTATTTATTTAATGGTGAATCACACCTTAAATATAGTTGTGATTTGGGTAATGTTGAACATGTGTGAACCCTACTTGTTTTTTTGAAAAGGGGTGTATGGAAATGTAATGTTGCTTTAATTTTCTAACTGGGTTTGTTGTTTTGGTTGTTAGAAGGTATAAGAATATTCTTCTCTATCGCATATTTGTTTTGTTGAAGTTTTGTTACTCTTGTTGGAACTGTATTAATTTTGATTTAGAGTTTTGTGAACTCAAATTTGTATAGAAAATAGTAAATGAGTGACTTCTTCTTGAAATTATTATATAAGCTCTCATTTCTCCGAATCTAGTATTCGATGGAATCTGGGTTGATAATGGGTGTTTGGAATTTCTATTTTTGTGGATTCAATTTTTATGGAAACAAGAATGAATATTTTATTAATCCTCTTATATTTTTAGTTAAAAATTGAGTTGCTCGAATTAAGTTCTTTTATAAACACTATGTGTTAATTGTTTCTTGGACCTTTAGATTTTGAAGTTATCTTGTTGAGAATATCTATGTGTGAAGTCTTCTCTTTCTGACCTTATATGTATTGTGTCTTTCTTTAATTTTTTAGAAGACTGAACTAAAGCTTAATAGATGAAGTCATATTTGGTTGAGGACATTTTGAGATTTGGATTTGTCTGAGTTGATAATTGGGTTATTCACGTAGCTCTTGTTGAGAATGGAGCTTAATTGCTTCACAAGAAACTTAATTTTACATGTTACTAGTTCTGACAGTAACCAGCATCGGTCAAGGTGTAACTGGTGTTAGCCAGGTGTAACAACCATTGGTTAGTCTAGGTCAAGAAGTGACTGGTGCCGATCAAGCAATAACCGGTGCCGGTTAGGTAGTAACCGGTAACGGTTATCTGTGAGACGTAACTTTTGTTTTTTTGATGAAAATTAGAATAAATCTATTATTTTAAAGATGATTTATTGATTGTAAAATAAAATTTAAGTTACCCACAATAGATATATGTGCATGTATGAATTTTATGAGGGTAAGTAAGATAATTAAGAAAAGTATTAAATTAGATCCTTGATTCTCCTAGATTGAGAGGATGAAGAAGAAGAAGAGAAAGAAATAACATGTTACATGAAGACAAAGTCTCGATGGAGAGGAGCTAGACATAAGGAAATAATAGGTACATCTAAATGGTGAGAAGAGGGTAATGTCTTCTACTGTATTTTTTTTGTATAGTTATTGTCTCATTGTAATAGCTTGCATGGTATGCAAAGAACATAAAGTTTCTTCTTGTAGATCCACATGTTGGTGATATCTTGTATTATATATCCATGTAGATCTAGTCTTGTATTGTAGATCCATGAGATCATATTGTATTGTTGATCCATGTAGATCTAGATGTTGTAGAGGAGGTTGTATTCATGTTTGCATAGGTTATGCAGTGATGGAGAGATGAACTTACTTCTTGGTGTACAGTCATAGTTGCACATATGGTAGACCCATGTGAGATGTCTTGTTTGCAGATCCACATAGAGCTTGGTAGTAGTTCAGAGATGCAGTAGTTCCTAGTTATGTGAGATCTTTTGGTGGTGTTTGTAGGCATAGTTGTAGTGCACTCATAGAGATTCGTTTAGAGATCTGGTGGAGAGGATATACTCTTGGGGAGATGCATTGTAATCTTGTTGTATTATATATATGAGATCTCTATCTTTGGTGGATGTAGCCCACATTGGGTGACCCATGGTAAATGTTTTGTTATATGTTTGTACTTTGTTTTGATTTGGATTATTCTAGTTTATACTTCCACTACTGTATATTTTAAGGAATTGTTTAGATCCTGTGTGCATGATTTTGTTTGTTAGTAAATCATAACACTATTTCGCAATCCCAGATCCCCAAAAACTAGTATCAGAGCTTGGTTAGCTTGGTTATTTCAGAGCAAGGGTTTCCTTCATGGTTTTTTTAGTGGTTTGACTGACATGTATGAGAGAAGGTTTTGTTTTTCCTGATGAGAAGGTCATAGAAAGAGATTAAATCTCAAGTGGGAGCTGGAAGAGTAAGGTTGCTAGAAATTACAGTGACTAGCATCGGTTAAGTGGCAACCAACATTGGAAGAGTGACCATGGTTGGTTATAGGGTAACTATGGTCAGTTACAGGGTAACCATGGTTGGTTACAGGGTAACTGTGGTTGGTTACTGGGCAGCCTATTTTTAAATAGAAAATCACAGATCTGAAGAATTAAGAAAGATGTATGGAATGTATCTCTTGTTTGTTGAGGTCTCCCAAGTTCTTGGAGGCACAAGGATGTTGGTCAGATTGTAGATCTAGTTATTGAGGTATGTTTTTATCTTGGTATTTCGAAATGCTTATATTATTTTAGTTGCACATGCATGTTTGGGATTACAAATCTAGATCTGAGAGTGAGAGAAGACAGAGCAGTTATGCATCCTTTGGTGCAGCTAGATGCATGGGCTTCATTAGAGAAGCTAGAATATAGTAGCACATAACGTGAAGATGGGGTTTTCATCAGAGAAACATATTCTTCAGTTGAAGATGTGGATGAGTATCTTGGTGCTGGTAAGGTGATGTATTTCATCTTTGTGTACATTTTTTATTGCATGTAATTATTGTTGTTAAGTTTTTGTGTGATATTTGGGTGCTTCTTGAAATGACTGGACTCAAAACAACTATCAGATTTTGGTCAGAGTAGGAACCTGGTTTGGTGACCTATGTCAATTTGTGGTGTTGTGTTAGTTCCAACAGCGCCGATGTCAATCATAGAACTAACATCGGTCATAGAGGGTAACCGATACTTGTTAGTGAACCATAGTTCGGTCTTTGTGACAATGAGTTTGGACATGGTTTCTTACAGTAGAAGAGGGCATGGATGGTTTAGTGTCCTATTTTGGAGGATCAGGTTTCTTGCATAGTGTGTACAGACAGAAACATGTGTTGATCACTTCAATTTTTGGATCAGAAAGAGGATGGATTTGGCTTGGTTAGTCTAGTGAGACTTCGGGTCAGGTATCTTTATATGCTTCATGTTTTATTTCTTTCTTTTGGAGTAGTTGATATTATGTTTGGATAGTGTGCACATATTTACACCATGTTTGTGGTGTTTTTTGACTTTTATTTCCCAGTTGTGTGGAATCTTGAGGACAAGGATATCTAGTCTAAGGATGAGATCCTAAATGAAAATTCATGGTTAGACACAATTGTAGGTAATGGAAGATGTTGCGTACATAGGTTGAAAAGAAGTTGATTCACCTACTTCACAAGAAGTCCAAACTTCTGTGATGTAGGAGTATTCTTTGATAAGAAGGGAATCATTTTTTATATTTTCTTTCATATGGTTTTATCTCTCAATTGACATATTATCTTTTGAGCTTGGTGTTAGAGGTAGAGTAGGGAATTTTGTGTTCAGTGGAAGCAAGCCATGGTTGTTGGAATTGCAGGATTGGATACATGATGCACATGTAGAGTGAGAGGAGATTTCTACTTTTCAGAGTGGCAGAGGAACTAGTTGGTATTTTGGAGGGACAATCATACGGATTTACAAGTATATTAAGTTTATTACTTTGTGATGTCACTTCTAGTTTATTTTGTGGTGCCTAGATATTCCTATGAGAATTACACTTGATGGTTAGATTCAGCTAGGTGAAGATGATAGTGCAATTTTTCATTATTTTAAGGGTTAAAGGAGAAAATATGACTACCTACAGAGATCGGTGTCAGTTAGGATTAACCTGTGGTTGGTCATCTGGTAACCGTGGTCAATCAGGAAGTGACCAGTGTCAGATTAGGGGAAACCGTGGCTCAGTTTGGTCACAAGTTTGATAACGGTTTTTATTTACCATTTTTTAGATGGTGCCCTTGTTTTTCTTTCATCTTGGTTTGGTTTGTGAATTATGTTGATGACATGTTTGCTGGTATTTGCACTTGGTATTAGTTGCATGGTTTAGCATGGTTTTTTTTTATTGACATTGATGAGCACAAGATTCATATATTTCTCTGGAGTTAGTTGGTGAGAAACTTGGACACTTCTAGAGAGCCCGATGATATGGATGGATGTATAGGTGATTTTATACATGTGGATAGATTTAGTTTTGTGAGTCTATGATGATGCAGATGTTTGATTTGCACATGGATGCTTATGAGAATGGTTTAGATGCCTTAAGCATGAGTAGGGGATGTTTGTATTTCCTCTTGATTACTATGTTACTCCTTGATAGGTATGTTATCTACAGATGAATGTATTGGACATGCTAATTGCTTATGTCATGGTTAGATTTGTAGATTGTAGTGTTTGGATTTCTTTGAGTTATGCAGGTGTTTATGTATTGATCACCCACTATTGCATGTAGAACTCATTCAGAGCTGTTTTTACCTGGGATGTTGTTTTCCTTTCACATATTCCATTTTGACTTGTCTTTTGACAGTTGCATTGGTGGTTGCATGAAGACATGGATATATGGATGGAGAACATGGTTGGTTTTACAGGTATGGCTATGGTTGCAGTTGAAGCTTAGTACTTCAGTTTGAGTGGGAGCTCTTACATGTGTGTTAGCCATGATGGATTAGCTACATGAGAGGCGTCAGTGTTATGATTCAGTGGGAGCTTGATGTATGGATAGCTTAGATTATCACGAATTAGTAGTAGCTTCATGCAGGTGGTTTGGTAAGTCATGTTTTTATCTTCTTGGTTTCAGAAGATAGTTTGATCTTTCTAGGTTTTATTTTTTTTAAGAAAATTGTTGAAGAAAAGAATAAGATGGTCTTCACGGTGTGTAGAGGATAGTGATGTACAGGTACATGTACAGAGGTTTAGCATATTTATCTCCAAGTGGGAGATTGTTAGAGTTGTGGAGATAAATATACTTCACAAGGAGCATGCTGTTACAAAGTTTCTAGAAAATGACAATAACCTTCATCGGTCAAGGGTGTAACCGGCATCGGTCAGTCCAGGTTACCGACATTGGTCAGGCAGGACCACTCAGGTCAGTCACTAGCACTAAGTCAGGAACTAACCGTGGTTACAGGCTAACTGACGTTGCGTTACACTACTGTGATGATGTTTTAATGAAACTCTCGGGAATTAAATCTATTTTTAGCATTAAAGTACGATTTATTGGATTGTAATTGAATGGAAAAGTTGCCCTAAGTAGATATATACGCCTATATAAGCATTGAAAGCTAGGGTTTAGAAAGAGAATCAAGAGAAGGATTGAATTAGATCCTTGATTCTCCTAGATTGAGAGGATGAAGAAGAAGAAGAGAAAGAAAGAACAGGTTACATGAAGACAGAGTCTCCATATAGAGGAGCTGGACAGAAGAAAATAATAGGTACATCTTAATGGTGAGAAGAGGGTAACATCTTCTAATGTATATTTTCTTTGTATAGTTATTATCTCATTGTAATGGCTTGCATAGTATGCAAAGCACATAGAGTTTCTTCTAGTAGATCCACATGTTGGTGATATCTTGTATTATAGATCCATGTAGATCTAGTCTTGTATGGTAGATACATGAGATCATATTGTATTTTTTATCCATGTAAATATAGATATTGTAGAGGAGGTTTGTCTTCATGTTTGCACAGGTTATGCAGTGATGGAGAGACAGAGTTACTTCTTGGTGCACATTCATAGTTGCACATATGGTAGACCCATGTGAGAGGTCTTGTTTATAGATCCACGGAGAACTTGGTAGTAGTTCAAAGATGCAGTAGTTCCTGGTTATGTGAGATTTTATGGTGGTCTTCGGAGGCACAGTTGTAGTGCACTCATGGAGATCCATTTAGAGATCTGGAGGGAGAGGAGATACTCTTCGAGAGATGCATTGTACTCTTGTATTGAAGAGTTGGTTTATAATCTTGTTGTATTATATATATGATATCTCTATCTTTGGTGGGCGTAGCCCACAGTGGGTGAACCATGGTACATGTTGTGTCATGTGTGTGTAATTTTTCTCTGATTTGGATTATTCTAGTTTATACTTCCACTATTGTAGATTTTGGGGAATTGTTTTATATCATGTGTGCATGATTTTGTTTGTTATTAAATCATAGCACTATTCCGTAGTTCCGAATTCCCAACAACTCTATTTGAGATGTCTACATGTCTAACAAATAGATAATATCCTCACTAATGAGTATAGAAGTAAGATAAAATAAGAATATGCGTTCACATAAGTGGGGTGAGGATAACCTCTGAAGAAAAGGTAAATAAAGTAACCTAGGGGAATCCATCTTGATTAGGTATCGTGAACCTACTCTAATAGAATGTTCATATGGAAGTGTTTGGTTGAACACCTTTCGATGACTCTGGAACTATTTCCATATCAGTTCATAGAAGAAAAAGATTGTGATCATAGTACTTTTAAATTTCATTAAGTCTCTAAGTCATATTGGAAAAGGAATAATCATACCTTCATCAGACTTGGTCAGACCCTGTGCTCTCTGAACTTCTTTCCTCTCTCTCTCTCTCTCTCCAGTATTTTATAATCTCTGTCACTAATAAATAGTACATTTCCCGATAGGTTTTCTTATGTCAATCTATGTGTTACACGTTCAATTTAACATTGTAATCGCGATGGATCCTTCATCTGTTTAATCATAAAATACTCACTTTCCATTTCCTCTGTGAGGATATCGAAAGGGAAAACTATTGATGACTGAAAAGTGCAATATCGTCATGTGGGAAGAGAATGAAAATACTATGTTGTAGTGCTATAAATTGGAATGGACTTTGACCATTTTCCAAAGGGTTGTTGAAATTGTGCTATTAATGTATGTTGTTAAGTATGTTTATCACTACTAAATCAATAAATAAGTAGATAAATTTCATTTCTGGATAAGGATCCTTTTATATGTTCCTACTATACTCTCTACTCGTCCAACTTTACAAGCATGTTGATCTTTTATAACCAAGACTTGAACTTTGTGGTTCCTTGATTAATGAATATGTAGAACTTTGGTGCATGATTTCTATGTTTATTAGTATTTTAAGGATTACTTATGATTAGTTGTATTCTTATAATTTAATGTGAACCTACTCTGGCTACTGTGAAGGAATGCCTATATGATAGTACCTACTCTAATCATGTTGATTAACTCATCTCTCATTGTTTCTTCTTCTCCCAGGTTAAGAGTCCTTCACAATAAATTCCTCCCTTGTACACTATAAAAGATTACTGTGTTCCATTCATGTTTAGTGTAGTACTCCTGAAATGATCCCTGGCCTAACTGAATTAGAACCCACTATTTCTTAGTTGTTTACATCTAAAGTTAGGAGTCCTACCCATAACTTAAGAAGGAGAGTCTAGTATAGCCTCATGTCCATTGGTGAAAATGCAATACTCTTTACACTGCAATAAATGGTGATACTTCACTCTTACATCAATGAAATGATTTTTAGTTCCTACATGGATCTTAAAATACAGCTAACAACAAATCATTAATGTCTAATATAGCCTATAATTCAAGTAAATAAGACTTCCAAAAATCTAAGGCTGTAGAGATTAACCTCTGAGAGCTTTAGGTGATATCTTATAATCAAGAGAGTTGGGTAAAACCTTTCTCCATTGGTGATGGATCATAAGTTTACAATGTAGATGATTCATCCTAATACTTTTTAACGAGTGTCTTGACATATTTCATATTTGAGATTAAAATGTGATGCTTATTTTTCCATATCTTCGAGCCAAAATAGTAATGAGGTAGCCCCAAGTCTGTCATGTTGAAGGATTTATTCATATATTTATTAACATATTCGATGATATTATCTTGAGGTTCCTACGATCACAAGATCATACACATACAAAACAAGAATGATAATATTTGTGCCTACCTTCTTGATATACAAATTTGAATATAAGGGGCTACAAGTGAATCCTTGCTACAATAGTTGACCATATATTTTAATGTATCATGCCCTTGGTTCTTTCTTAATCCCATAAAGTGAATTAATTAGACAACATACATTTTGTAGGATGATGCTCGTCAATAAATCCTTCTAAATAGGTTTCATGCAAACTTATTCTTTTAGATCACCACTCAAAAAATCAATTTTTATGTCCATCCTTTTTGTGGTGCCAATGCATTGACAACTCTAATGATTTAGATCTTCACATTTAGTGTAAAGGCATCCTCATAGTCAATTCCTTCTTGTTGAGAATATCCCTTTACAAAAATTCATGATTTATACTTATGGATAGATTCATCTTCCTTGTATTTTATTTTGAAAATCCATTTTCAACCAATATATTTCTTTCCTATAAAAAGGTAAAAAAGTTCCCATGTCCAATTCTGAATCAGGGAGTCATAGTCAACATTCATGTACTTCTTCCACTTTGATTGACTTAGTTCCTCTTGAAATGTAACAATTTCGGTGCTATCAAAAATAGAACTCATGAGTGCGATATTTACCTCATTTCTCATTTGTATTCTCATCCTAACACCTAAGGAAACATCTAGGAGAGAGTTCAGTTGGGATACCCTGATGGTGCTTTGGACCCATATAGGACATTAATTATGTTGTTGATGTGAAGAATTATTTTCCAAATGATAAATATCAATAAACAATTATCCTTGCAGTTCATATTCCTTGTGTGAATATTCTTCATGCTCATCATTTGATTGTGAGAGAAATATGTGAGAGGTGGTAGGTACTACACTAATTTGTGTGTAAATGAGTCAAATGATGACTCATCACAAGCCAAATTTTTACTCTCATAGATCTTATGTGTCTTAGGATACATGCTTGATGATATGCCTTTGAGGTAGTATTGACCCCAAAACTATACATTGGGAGTGTAATAGGATCAATCTTCTTACTCTTTTAGGATGGTACATACATATATGTTGTACAACTAAACACTTTAAGATGGGAGGTTGAAGGCTTATGATTACTCCATACCTCTTTTGGGATTTTTTCCTACAAGATCTTTTTATGTTCCATGTTTAGAAGATACACAATTGTCTTGACTAAATATTCCCAAAATCTTTTCTATAACTTGGTAGTGGAAAATATATAATGAGCCATCACCATGATACTCTGATTATGATGTTCTGTAATGCCATTTTTATTCAGAGTATAAATGAATTCTAATATTTTGTGATTCCATTATCCTACAAGAATTCCAAGAACTTATTTGATGTGAATTCCCCCTCAATATGAGTAGAGAACAAGAAGGGGATTCCTGGTTTGATGAACAAATCGCTAATAGAAGATATCAAAATTAGAAAATGTTTCACTCTTCTTCCCAAGGATGAACACTCATGTCTTATGAGAATATTCATTTATAAAAAACTGGAAGTAATGAAATCACTTAAAGGAAGAAGGTAAGGGTCCACATAGATCAGTATTAACAACCTCAAGATGGTCTTGGCATGGAAGGTACTTGTCTTAAATAGATCTCGATGTTTTTTTCTTCCAAGATATCTAGAACATATAGGAAACAAATGAGAAAGATGAGGAAGGACTCATACCATCTCCTTAGAGCTGAGCTGATACAGGGATATGGAAGAAAGGTTCCCATATCAATAGTTCCAGAGAAAAGCATCCTTTACTATAGCCACCAAATTTGGGTCACACTCCCCTTGGCCCTCTTCAATCAATTAACATAATATATGTTAAAAACATCATGACCCCTTCATCCCATATTAATATTGCATCCTCACATTATTAATTAATTTAATTATTTTAAATAAGTTAATTTCATCTTCACACCTCCACCTCATCATTACACCTCACCTTGGAACCATTCCAGGGAAATTTAACTCACAATGACTGAGTCATCACTCTCAGCACCGAGTCATCACTCCCAGTACTGAGTCACCATTGACCTAACTAGCTGAGACTTCTTCCTAAACCTAATTGGACTTATTCTATGACCTTCCTACCTTTTCTAATGAGAACTCCACTTCCCTAAGTGGAATCAATCAAAATCATGCCAAAAATAGTAAATATCTACCTATTTTTGGTAAACCTAGACTTTCATGCCTTAACCAATGTCGGTTATCCATTGACCAACATCGTTCACCTAACCACCATCAGTTACCTTATATATACTTTCACAACTCTTTACATGGGTTGGTAATTCAATGATTGGAACCTGATTACATTCAAGCACGAATCTTAAATTCCTCCTACATCTAGATGACAAACACACACAACTACAGTGCAATAAAAATAGCCAGTTCTCCTTCTAGAGCATTGGAATACTCACATAAGCACATAGGTAATACTGCCGTGACACTAGACTCAAACACTTCTTCTCCGATTAACCATCAACCATTCCAACTCCCAAGATCTGCAAGACATCATCTTTTAGTAGTTTATTTCCTTTGTTGCATGTACATCACCTTCTTCCCACTAACCCACTATTCAACCATCCCAAGCCTTTTCACCATTCTAAACCTCCTCCTTAGTATCCCTAAGTCTTCTCAACCATATTACTACCCAAACCATACTACCCTCACTCTCTGTGCAATCACAGAGAGCCTAAACACCCTCTTTTCAATAATTTACTACCTATTGCCCCTAACGACATCAGTTCTCTGACCAAAATCAGTTTAGGCCCCCTACCGGCATCAGTCACAAGACCGATATCAGTCTCTATGTCATTTCACAGTCTCATACTAGTAAGATTCCCACTCACCTAACATCAACCCCGACTTCAACCAATCAACCCCAGACCCTTACCAAACCTTTGACAGACCTATCTGCCTTGAACAAACCCTATTTCTAATTATATTTAGTGTTATTTTAATATTTAGCATAAAATCTAGTGTATTGTGTGTATGAGAAACCTAAATCATTATATTGAAATAGGAGCTACTTATTTTAGTTTCTTATTCACATTAAATTTTTATCAAACAATGGATTCACAGCCTCTCTAGGAAGCACCACACTTCCTAGATCTAGCATATGTTAGGAATTCTATTATCATATGTTATTTAATATTATTTTGTGGTATTGTTTTGCATCTATAGGTAGTACTTCCCAAACAAAAAGGAGTTCTCTATGATCAGCTTGGATAATGTCAACAACTTGTGCATTCTACCTTTCACCTCCGCCTCACAAGTATTCCTCCTTAACCATTTACTATCTATCTGTTCATCCTAGAAAGTGTAAAACTTATTGGTGAAACATTTTGGCATGCCCAGTCAGACCCATTCAGGGTTCTTTGAATTATTCATTCTTAGAGAATCATTCTATGTTTATTTATTTTTAAAAGAAATGTCACATTAAAATCTTCTCCCTTGGAAAAATCCTTCTTCTCCTACAAATCTCAGTGAAACTTTTATTTTAGATTAAAAAGAACACTTCTTTTCATTATAAATTACATTAGTGAAAGACATACTCTTTCCTATTCATTATTTATCTCATTGAATTTCATTGTGGATTTGGGTTTAAAATCTTTGCATCTCATTTATGTATGTTGTATTCTAACTCATATAAATTGTGGGCAACCAATATGCTAGAAGTCATGCCAAGCTTATGGTTGAAAAATTGAACCGTAGTTCACATTTTGCATACTTGTTTATAACCAAATCATTGAAAACAAACTACACTTTCTTAAAACAACATCTTTCATGGAAGAATTTTTCAACCATCAGAGGATTAACAGTGGGGCTCTAACTAGTTTCTTCTGGCTAGTCATCATATCAGAGAAGGATCCCCCATCCCAAAAGTTACCTGAAACCAACCATAGTTATAAGTTTCCGTAGGGAAACTTTGGTAACCCTCTATTGTATTCACAAGTCAATCCTAAATGGTATAAGCCACACCATAAAGATCTACATCATAGATTTTATGTTTTGTAGATTTTTCTTTGATTTTTATTTTGAGGTGTGAGTTCATTCCTCATTTTTTTCTCTCCCTACATACTCCACAATCATAGTTGATGTATTCTGACTATTTATGAGTGTGTTAGACTAACTATTTCCATACTCGATATTTGAGTTGGCCTTTTATTTGACCTAAATCACCAAAAATTTACTTTTTCCATTTTTCACAGATTTCATAGTAACTGGTGTTGGTCTAGCGATCGTCGTCAGTTTCATCATCTCACCACTGTTTGCTCACTGACCGCCATAGGTTTTAAGTTGTTTTGGTCATTTATGCCAAAGTAACATTCAATCTATATTTATTTTATTTTGGTGAATTCCTCTATCACTTAACTATATATCTGAGTCCTTGATATCACCTTTAGAGTCCAGTTCTAGTTCATCTTCATCATTTATTGCCATATTTACAAAGCTTTCATTTCTCCAAAGTAAACAACATTGGTCTAGTCAACTGACGGTGGTTAGACCTCATACTGGCATCGGTTACCCGAATCGATGTCGGTCTCTATGTTCTTATTTTTCAATTAGAACAATGATAAAATCACACATTTTAAATATTTTTTCTCCATTTCTTTTGTGTTTCTATATTATCAGTGAAGATCAGAATACCTATTTTATCATCATTCACATGGTTTTGACTTGTAAACAAGCTAAATATATTGTGTTTCATACTATCTTCTAACCACTCCCACCTATCCCATCACCTCCTTCCATTTCATCACCTATGGAACCCAATCAAGCTCTTGCCATACCCACTAGTGATGAGGAGTTCGTGAGACTCCTTGATGACAACCCTGCCACTCTGCAGTACTACCTCACTCATTCATCTACCCACAATTCATCAGGGTATCTTGCATATGGCATACTTGTGTCCATTCCTCTTACCCTTGTACCCACTTATACATTAGCTACTACTAGCTTGGCTTTACCCTCTTCCACCTTACCACTTGTTGTTTCTGAACTTGACCCTACATCACCAGTATTTGCTACACCTATGGCATTTGTCTTGTTGTTTCAGCTAATTCTTAGATGTTTCTTTGAAGTATTAACGAAATATATAGGGTAACGGGTGTAGGAAGGATACCTATTTTAATGCTAGTTGATGAGTTGTTGTGCGCGTATGACTTCTGAATCCACAAATGATTGTGAGAGCTTCCTTTTGGCTAGGAGGAACTACATGTAATAAAATCAAGACCACAAGAAGGAATTAAACAATATATGTAGTGAACTGTCTAGTATATGCTAGATCTAGGAAGTGTGATACTTCCTAGATGGCTATCAGTCCACTATTTTAAACAATTTAATGTGGTAAATAAATTAAATCCTATTATAATTTGAAATGATTTAGGTATCTCACTTAAAACACAATAAGAAAGATCTAATCTAATAGGCTAGGTTATAATAGGATCCGAAGGTCAAATAATTGGTTTTGGATCTCTATAGGTTTGACAAAAGTCTCAGGTAGATCATAGGTGAATGAGGGTGAGGTGAAATCAGGTTGGTAGGTCACTGTTTTGAGCTGTATAGGAAAATACAGTAACCGATGCCAGTTCAGGGTGACTGATGGTGGTTAGTTATAACCAGTGTTGGTTACTATGGAGTTCTAGGAATGCCACCGAATGGGTTTTGGGTCTCCTTTGAGATCACACAAAGGATTTTGGTTGGTCGGGATGAGGTATTGGGTTATTTGGGAGGGATTTGGCAAGGTTTTAATGGGTATATGGAGGGGGATGTTGAAGGAGGTCATGGGTGGCTAGGGTAATAATAGGTGATAATATAATGACAAAATGAAGTGAACACGAGAAGTAGAATGTTTTACTTACTTGGATTCTGGTCCTGGATGCTTGTGAGTGAGGGATGGGGGTGTTGGTAAGAGGTTGAAGGTTGTAGCTGATCACCAATTGTAGGAGAGCTTTTGCATGGGCTGCATGTACATTCCTCTTTGCTTGGTTAGATCAGATCATTGTTGGGGTAGCTATGCAAGGGAAAATTTTTGATCTCTTACTTACACACATGCTCTCGTTGGAATTTTATCTCAGAAGATGCGATATCTCTCTAGAAGATCTCAATGTTATTTTTTGGGACTAAATTTTTCTAATACTTTAGTCCAACCTCCATAATAGGTTGTTTTTGAGGGTTAAAAGGGTACCCAAGTTGTTTTCCGGCTTCTAAACTAGGAGAAGCATCCTCCTTGATTTTTATAGTTACTTAAACTAGGGGAGATCCTCTTGATTTCTCGATCCTCAATGTCGTTACCCTCCACGGATTAGATTGGAAAGCTTCCTTTGTAAGCTACGGGAAAACTGAGATTAAGAGAATGTAGGCATTGATTTTTTGGGTTTGGGTAAGTCTTGTTAGTTATGGCAACTTACTAATAATAAGGTTCTTAGGTTGGTTTTGGCTGATGATATGTCTCGTGAGTTGTTGTGTGGATATTATTGAAATTAAGATATTTTAAATAATAAATTGGCGAGGATCCT
The DNA here is from genome assembly GCA_019776745.2 of Taxus chinensis. Classification (NCBI taxonomy): domain Eukaryota; kingdom Viridiplantae; phylum Streptophyta; class Pinopsida; order Cupressales; family Taxaceae; genus Taxus; species Taxus chinensis. The sequence continues at coordinate 446,589,057 of CM034154.1, forward strand.
TACTAATTTTAATTACATTAACTTCTTACTTAATATTAGTGGGGTGACGGGGGCCCTGACTCGTGAATGTGGACTGAAGTGTGCTTATTGTCGCGGACCAAAGGGAGTTTGACCTAATTTTAGTGTCTACATTTTACCCCTTTTTGTTGTGTAGCTTGTATTAGTAAGTGGATGCTAACAAAATAATACGCTGTGTGCCCATGTGGGGTCAAGGTGATCCCCTCCAAACAAGAACTTACGAGCAACACAGTTAAAAATCGGTGAGTGGTGTTTGATAACAGTAAATGTCATACATAAAGGTGGGTACCGGGGGAAAGAGGATCACGGTCTACTTGGGTAAGCTAGAATGGATCAATGGTCAAAGGTAAAAACATCAACACCACGCACACCATAAAAACTGCAGCACACTACCGATTGAAGACAGGAAAACTCTACCTAGTTTAAGGTCCGATAGGTTTATTCTAAACACTGGTTGAAGTGATCCATATCCAGGTATAGGATATGGTCAGGAAAAACAACATTGGTTATGTGCAAGAATGTTTATGGTCTGTTTCGGATACCCAAAGGTAAGGTCAAGATAAATGGTGCATACAATTAGGCTAGTTAAGGTCATTAGGGTCACACACCGGTAATAGTGCCCCAAGTTTAGCAAAACATGATGTCAAAGGCCTAGTGGATGGGCCAAATCTAAATATCTAGGTCATGCTATGGGAAGGCCCAAGGTAAGGGTGTAAAATAATTAGTCCCCAAAGAGTCAGGAGGTAGTAAATGATGAGGGTAAATGGTAGGGTAAGGTTGGGGTGGGGTTAAATGATTATGGAAAGTGGTGGGGAAAAAGGAGGTAGGAATAGGGAAAGGGAAAAACATAGGGCAATGTGTAGGTGAGGGTGACTATTTCCAGTCAAGGAGAACTGACATCAGTATAGGTCAACTTACAATGGTTAGGTAGGGCACACGAATAATTCCAGTCAAGGGTAAGCAACGTCAGGTAGGTTGGGTTTGTTATAAAAAAAGAAAAACCTATGTTTTTTGTTATTCATTTGTTATTTTGTGAAGTGAGAAAATGAAAAAAAAAATAATAAAGAGAGAAAAGTGTCTGGACGTAACAGAACAGTGAGTTGGCAGTGTAATCGATGAGTGATTGGTTGGTGAGTAGCAAGTCCATAGGATCATTGGGAGGGATTCGATTGGGTGGAGGTTGTGGGTAGCTATTCAGTGATGGCAGAGGCTAGAGAGGGATCAGGTGGGCCACCGGTACAGTGGCCAGATATGCCATCAAGAAGTGACAAAGCAAAAAAAAAAAAAAACAAAGATGTCATTGCTATCACTCTACTTTAACGTTTCTTTTGATTTGATATCTTATATTATTTATTTTCTTTCTTTTTTTATTTTTTTTTTTTTTGTTTACATTTTCTTTTTTTTTACAACTGTAATTTTTTTAATTTTTTTAAATTATTTCAAAATAGTATGTGATTCTCGTTTTAATCACTGTCATATTTTTTTTTTTTTATTTCCCCTTTTCTTTTCAGTAGGAGGTCATTGTAGGGGTGGTAAATGGGGCAAACCTAAGGGTTGTTGGAATTAGGTTTAAGAAAGGTTACTATAATTTGAATCTTAATTAAGAAATTAACAAGTTTAAATGACCTCTTCTCGAGGTGTGTAAATCAAGATGGGTAGTACTATCAAATGTTGACACATGCCAACTACAAGACTATACCTTCGTGAAGGCTAGGGTCTTCACAAGGATACAATGTTGCAATTGACATGTTGCAACAACCCTCGACATTGGTTCATCTAGATCTACTCAGACTTAGACATGATCTTAGTTTCTCTCTAGGTCAGATTAGGAACGTGATTTAGTATAGAAAGTGATTCACGATGACTTAGGATAACTAGACACACCCAATTGACTTAGGTCAAATGAGTATGTCTATATACCCTTAGTCATCATGAATGTGTTCCTATAATAAATCATGTTGCTAACCATATCTAGGGTCAAACCTTGAACAAGTGAACTGACAGAAGTCAGTAAAGATCATTCTAGATAACAGATGAGTGGGGTAAAGGATGTCTTTCGTTAGAGGAGTAAGTCATCTAGGAATAGTAACATGAATATTATGTTGGAAATATTTGGCCAAAGTATCACAATTTGTTGGTTGCATTGTCCTATGTTACCTAGTTTAAGAAATGAGATTTCAGATGAATATTGGAAATAAACATTCAGATAGGTTTCCTAAATAGAACACTCATTACCTAGAATAAGGTAAGAGAACCAGGTATACTTAGTATACACATAGTATTCAATACTTTAAGTTAACATGAGAGATCAATTGGAAAATTGAGTCATGAAATGAGAGATCGGTAGTTCACCAAGTCATTTACAGCTGCATATGGTTATCTGTTATGAGATTTATTGGAATGGAATGTGTGTTCTAAATTATGATTATTTATAGTAGAGAACATTATGTATAAAAACTTTTCCCTTATTTCTAAAGTCTTAAAATGGGAATGTTACATGTCCGACATAAGTCACCTAAACCTCCATCAGTTCCTTTATATAGAATTTAACAACCCTTTAACGATGTTGGTCATTCAGTTATTAGATCCTTATTACATTTAAGCACAAATATTCAAGCCCTCCTGCATCCAAATGATGAACAAACACAACCATAGTGCAAGACAAGCATCCAATTCTCATTCCAGAGCATTGGAATACTCATGGGAGCACATAGGTTGTAATTTCATGGAAATAGACTCAAGCACCTCTTCTCTAATCAACTATCAACCATATCAACTCACATGATCTACAAAATACCAAGTAAGTGATGTTATTTCAATCATTTGTTCTTATCCCATTATAGATCTCTTGCTTCTTTTAGTATTTTATTTATTCTATTAACTATACATCATCTTCTTCCCACCAACCCACTATCCAGCCACCCCAAACCTTTTCACCCTTCTAAAGCTCCTTCTTAGTGTTTTTGAGTCTTCTCAGCCATTTTATGATCGAAATCAGACTACCCTCACTCTCTGTGTAATCACAAAGATCCTAAAAACCCATTTTTAATACTTTATTATCCATTTCCCCTAATGATGTCATTCTCTTGACCATCGTCAGTTTCATCTCCATACAGGCGTTGGTCACCCCACCGATATCGGTATTTGTGTCATTTTATATTCTCATACCAGCAAGCTTCCCACTCACCCAAAAAACCAACCCAAAGTTCAGTCAATCATCCCCATACCCTTACCAAACCTTTGATAGACCTTCCTGACCTGAAAAAACCTTGGTTCTAATTAGATTTAGTGTTATTTTGATATCTAGCATAAAATCTAGTGTATTGTGTGTATGAGAAACCTAAATCATTATATTGAAATAGGAGCTACTTATTTTAGTTTCTTATTCACATTAAATTTTTATCAAACAATGGATTCACAGCCTCTCTAGGAAGCACCACACTTCCTAGATCTAGCATATGTTAGGAATTCTATTATCATATGTTATTTAATATTATTTTGTGGTATTGTTTTGCATCTATAGGTAGTACTTCCCAAACAAAAAGGAGTTCTCTATGATCAGCTTGGATAATGTCAACAACTTGTGCATTCTACCTTTCACCTCCGCCTCACAAGTATTCCTCCTTAACCATTTACTATCTATCTGTTTCATCCTAGAAAGTGTAAAACTTATTGGTGAAACATTTTGGCATGCCCAGTCAGACCCATTCAGGGTTCTTTGAATTATTCATTCTTAGAGAATCATTCTATGTTTATTTATTTTTAAAAGAAATGTCACATTAAAATCTTCTCCCTTGGAAAAATCCTTCTTCTCCTACAAATCTCAGTGAAACTTTTATTTTAGATTAAAAAGAACACTTCTTTTCATTATAAATTACATTAGTGAAAGACATACTCTTTCCTATCATTATTTATCTCATTGAATTTCATTGTGGATTTGGGTTTAAAATCTTTGCATCTCATTTATGTATGTTGTATTCTAACTCATATAAATTGTGGGCAACCAATATGCTAGAAGTCATGCCAAGCTTATGGTTGAAAAATTGAACCGTAGTTCACATTTTGCATACTTGTTATACCAAATCATTGAAAACAAACTACACATTTCTTAAACAACATCTTTCATGGAAGAATTTTTCAACAATCAGAGGATTAACAGTGGGCTCTAACTAGTTTTCTGGCTAGTCATCATATCAGAGAAGGATCCCCCATCCCAAAAGTTACCTGAAACCAACCATAGTTATAAGTTTCCGTAGGGAAACTTTGGTAACCCTCTATTGTATTCACAAGTCAATCCTAAATGGTATAAGCCACACCATAAAGATCTACATCATAGGATTTTATGTTTTGTAGATTTTTCTTTATTTTTTATTTTGAGGTGTGAGTTCATTTCCTTCATTTTTTCTCTCCCTACATACTCCACAATCATAGTTGATGTATTCTGACTATTTATGAGTGTGTTAGGACTAACTATTTCCATACTCGATATTTGAGTTGGCCTTTTTATTTGACCTAAATCACCAAAAATTTACTTTTTCCATTTTTCACAGATTTCATAGTAACTGGTGTTGGTCTAGCGATCGTCGTCAGTTTCATCATCTCACCACTGTTTGCTCACTGACCGCCATAGGTTTTAAGTTGTTTTGGTCATTTATGCCAAAGTAACATTCAATCTATATTTATTTTATTTTGGTGAATTCCTCTATCACTTAACTATATATCTGAGTCCTTGATATCACCTTTAGAGTCCAGTTCTAGTTCATCTTCATCATTTATTGCCATATTTACAAAGCTTTCATTTCTCCAAAGTAAACAACATTGGTCTAGTCAACTGACGGTGGTTAGACCTCATACTGGCATCGGTTACCCGAATCGATGTCGGTCTCTATGTTCTTATTTTTCAATTAGAACAATGATAAAATCACACATTTTAAATATTTTTTTCTCCATTTCTTTTGTGTTTCTATATTATCAGTGAAGATCAGAATACCTATTTTATCATCATTCACATGGTTTTGACTTGTAAACAAGCTAAATATATTGTGTTTCATACTATCTTCTAACCACTCCCACCTATTCCATCACCTCCTTCCATTTCATCACCTATGGAACCCAATCAAGCTCTTGCCATACCCACTAGTGATGAGGAGTTCGTGAGACTCCTTGATGACAACCCTGCCACTCTGCAGTACTACCCTCACATTCATCTACCCACAATTCATCAGGGTATCTTGCATATGGCATACTTGTGTCCATTCCTCTTACCCTTGTACCCACTTATACATTAGCTACTACTAGCTTGGCTTTACCCTCTTCCACCTTACCACTTGTTGTTTCTGAACTTGACCCTACATCACCAGTATTTGCTACACCTATGGCATTTGTCTTGTTGTTTCAGCTAATTCTTAGATGTTTCTTTGAAGTATTGATGAAACAGATAGGGTAACGGGTGTAGGAGGAATACCTATTTTAATGTAGTTGATGAGTTGTTGTGTGCGTATGACTTCTGAATCCACAGATGATTGTGAGAGCTTCCTTTTGGCTAGGAGGAACTACCTGTAATGAAAAGTAAGACCACCAGAAAAAATTAAACAATATGTGCAGTGAACTGCCTAGCGTGTGCTAGATTCGGGAAGTGTGATATATCAGTCCACTATTTTAAACAATTTAATGCAGGAAATAAAATAAATCCTATTGTAATTTGAAATGATTTAGGTATCTCACTTAAAACACAATAAGAAATATCTAATCTAACAGGCTAGGTTAGAATAGGATCCGAAGGTCAAATAATTGGTTCTGGGTCTCTATAGGTTTGACAAAAGTCTCAGGTAGATCACAGGTGAATGAGGGTGAGGCAGAATTAGGTGGGTAGGTCACTGTTCTGAGCTGTATGGGAAAATACAGTAACCGATGCCGGTTCAGGGTGAATGATGGTGGTTAGATATAATTGGTGCTGGTTACTGTGGAGTTCTTGGAATGCCACAAAATGTGTTTTGGGTCTCCTTTACGATTGTACACAAAGGATTTTGGTTGGTCGGGATGAGGTATTGGGTGATTTGGGAGGGATTTGGTGAGGTTTTAATGGGTATATGGAGGGGGGAATGTTGAAGGAGGTCAATGGGTGGCTAGGTAAACAATAGGTGATAATATAATGACAAAATGAAGTGAACAGAGAAGTAGAATGTTTTACTTACTTGGATTCTGGTCCTGGATGCCTGTGAGTGAGGGATGGGGGTGCTAGTAAGAGGTTGAAGGTTGCAGGTGATCACCAATCATAGGAGAGCTTCTGCATGGGCTGCATGTGCATTCCTCTTTACTTGGTTAGATCAGATCATTGTTGGGGTGGTTGTGCAAGGGAAAATGCTTGATCTCTTTCCTTGCATGCGTGCTCTCGCTGGAATTTGATCTTAGAAGATGTGATATCTCTCAGGAAGATCTCAATGTTTCACCAACTTTTTCCAATCTTTGCTAACCTCTAGAATAAGGTTGTTTTGAGGGTTAAAAGGGTAACCGATGGTGGTTCCGGCTTAACCGGCGACGGTTAGGGGTAACCGGCGTCGGTCAAGGTGGGATTTCCTAGGTTTACTAAACTAGGGAGATCCTCTTGATTTTCTCGGATCTCATGTTGTTAACCCACGGATTAGATTGGAAGCTTCTTGTAAGCATGCGGGAATGTGGTTAGAGAGAATGTAGGCATTGATTTTTAGGGTTTGGGTAAGTCTTAGTTAGTTATGGCAACTTACTAAGAATAGGTCTTAGGTTGAGTTGGCTTGATGAGGTGTCTAAGTGAGGTGTATGTGTGGATATTATTTAAATTAAGATATTTAAATAATAAATATGGTGAGGATAATGAATTAATTTAATTAAATTAATTAAATTAATGTTAGTGGGGTGAAGGGGGCCATGGCTAGGTGAATGTGATGAAGGGTGCTTATTCGTTGAGGGACCAAAGGGGAGTGTGACCTAATTTTAGTGTCTACATTTTACCCCTTTTTGTTACGTAGCCTTTATTAGTAAGCAAAGATAACAAAAAATAAGATGTGGTTGCCCCATGTGTGGGTGAAGGTGATCCCCCTCAAACCAGGAACTGAAGAGGCAGCAGGTAGAATCGATGAGTGGCTTGATAAAAGGTAAATGTGATGAAAAGAAAGGTGTGTAACGAGGGAAAGAGGAGCAAGGTCTACTCGGGTAATCTAGGTAATGGATCAGGGTCAAAGGTAGTAACAGTCAAACACACGCACACGTATAAACTACAGCACACTACCCAGAAAACTCTACATTGTCTAAGGTCGATAGGTTTATCCAAACAAGGTTGAAGTGATTCTCGTATCTAAGCTATAGGATATGGTCATGAAACATAATGTAGGTTAGGTGCAGGAACGTTTAAGTATGTTCCGATATACCAAAGGTAGGGTCAAGATAAACGGTCATGACAATAGGCTAGGTAAGGTCATTAGGTCAACAACACAGGTAACAGTGCCACAAGGTATAGCGAACACATGAGGTCAAAGGTCACTAGCAATGGGCCAAATCCAAATATCTAGGTCACGGCATGGGTAAGGCCAAGGTAGGGGTAAAATAATGAGTCCCCAAAGGAGGACAAAGGGAGGTAGTAAATGATGAGGTCAAGAAAGGTGAGGTAAATGGGTAGGGTAAAGGTGGGGTGGGGTAAATGATTAGGGTGAAGGTTGGGTGGGGCAAAAAAGGAGGTAGGGGTAGGGTAAAGGGGTAAAACATAGGGCAATGTGTAGGTGAGGGTGACTGATGTTGGTCAAGGAGAATCGATGTCAGTATAGGTCAACCGACGATGGTTAGGTAGGGCACGTGACTGATGTCGGTCAAGGGTAACTGACATCGATTAGGTCAGGTTTGTTATAAAAACAAAAAATCCCGATTTTTGTTATTCATTTGTTATTTTGAGAAGTGAGAAAATAAAAAAGAGAGAAAAGAGAGAAAAGTGTCTGGATGTAACAGAACAGTGAGCTGGTGGTGTGATCGATGAGTGATTGGTTGGTGAGCAGCGGGTCCACAGGATCATTGCGAGGGATTCGATTGGGTGGAGGTTACGGGTAGCTATTCGGTGATGGCAGAGGCTGGAGAGGGATCGGGTGGGCCACCGGTACAGTGGCCAGACATGCCACCAAGATGGTGGTAGTGCGACGAGGTAAGCACTCTACTCTACGTGTAGTTGATTTGATAGATTAGAGGATTAGTTTATTGTTGTTTGTAGGTTTTGTTGGTTTTTTGGTTTTATGGGTGGTTAAAAATGGAATTTGGGAATGGGGGGAATAGCAGGTAAAAAGAGGAATGGGGAGGGTAATAAATGGGATAGGGTGTGGGTGGAGGTCCAAGGGTAGTTTAGGTCATTGTAGGGGGGGTAAAAGGGGCAAGGGGAGGTTTTTTAGAAAGGGGGGTTTTGGGAAATCATGGGTTTTTCGACGACAGTGACTGGCATCAATTAATTTTGGCCAGCGTTGGTTAGGTGGAACTAGTATCGGTCACCAAATAGGTGACTGATGTTGGTTAAGGGGTGACCGGGGTCGGTAAGGGTGAACCGGTATCGGTCACCAAACAGGTGACCGATGTCGGTTAAAGGGTGACCGGGGTCGGTTAGGATGAACCGGTACCAGTCGGATTATTGGGCACAAGGGTCCAAAAGTGATGTGGGCTAGGTGGTTGAAATAGGTAGGGTGAAAATAGGGTGTAGGAAAATGATAATTGTTGAATATGGAATGATACATGTAAATTAATGTCGTGCTTGTATTAGATGTAGGGGAGAGCGTAACTACATATGTGAGACAGGGTTCGGCCTCTACTGGTGATAGTGCATGGCGTAGCGACCCTAGAGGAGCTACAACATGTGGAGGAAGTTGGGTTGAGTGGAGTTTTTCATTATAGACATGTATTCTAGTAGCCCAGTTTGATGGTCACACTCATCGATAGATGGGATTCCATGACCAACACGTTCCACCTACCGACGGGTGAGATTACTATCACCCTGGAGGACATGTTATGGATTCTTCGGTTACCCATATTGGGTGCACAGGTTTATTCTATCTCCTCTGAGGCCTCAGAGGAGCTGATTGTGTCTATTTTTGGAGAGGGGATGGCCGATCTGAGATTCCATAGTGCCAGCTTGAGCTATGGAGAGATGTACCTAGCCCATCCAGAGGAGATGAGGCTAGTGGTTTTGCTGATGGAGGTAGTGTGTTGCTTCGCATTGCCAGATGTAGAGGGTGGATGCTTTCCCCAATCACTAATGGGGGTACTCCATGACATGATGGTGGATGAGACCCACTTTTCCTGGGCACCAACATTCTTGGTGCAGCTGTACAGGGAGTTGTGGGCATATGGGTGGTTGTGCAGGTTTAGCATGTGTTGTACATTTTTACTGCACTGTTGGGCATACGAGCACATAGTTTGTGTGTGGCCTATAGGGATGCCCTGAGTAGATGCATTCCCAGCGAGATTTGTGTGGGTGGGGTATAGGAGATGGGTGCCGATTATTGGAGAGTGGTGATCTGAGAGGCCCACACATGATGTGGCCTATTTTTGATAGTTACTGGAGGGGTTTTCCAGAGTGGACATTATCTGGAGGCCATATGTGGGATTCCCCTCATATAGGCATATGCATGAGGAGCTAGCTGAGCTCCAGCTAGAGAGATGGATACAGGGTCACCGCACCGGGAGGATGAGATGATCCTGGTAGACAGAGTCTGGCGGTAGTTTGGGCTAGTACAGGACATACCTCCACCCTTCCCACAGTACCAGAGAGATGATGTGGAGAGGCCCTTACCTCTACCATAGCCTACAGTGCCCACAGGGTAGGAGGAGCAGCCAGTGGACCGGTGGATAGATGACGCTGGGTGTATACAGACAGGTACAGACAGTGGTGGGTGGCTCACTTATGAGCCATACCACCCAGATTGGGGCAGCCAGATCTAGCCACCATCATGGTGTAGAGAGACACCCTACAGGGGTAGGTGGCTACTCTCATTACCCAGTTGGGTATACTATAGACACAGCTGGAGGGCTCGGAGGCAGAGGTAGCAGAGCTACATGTACAGGTGGCTAGTCTGCAGGCCCAAATGGCTGGTGGAGGAGATGGAGATGGAGAGGAGGGGGATGGTCAGGTGAAGGCCTTATAAGCTTAGGTGGCAGGTTTACAGGGCCAGTTGGCCACAACCCAGGCACAAATTAGGGTCTTACAGGCCTAGATATAGGCACAGGGGTAGGGGGAACCACCACAGGCATCGGGACCGGGTCCCAGTTCATAGGCAGGAGTGGGGCAGGGTCCCTGCAGGACAGGCACAGGGGCTGAGACCTATGGGACCACCACAGACCGTGCCTGTATCTAGGTTACGGGATGCCCTAGGTGAGGCTAGATATTATCAGGACTAGCTGATGGTGGCCGGGATAGACTTCATATCCTATGCCGAGTACAGGGCACAACAGGCATCCAGTGAGAGGATGAGATCCCACACTCACAGTGTGGAGAGCACAGGGGGTCAGTGAGCTCTGAGGCCTGATCAGGTAGAGGCTACCAATGCATGGAGGCTAGCTCTAGTTGAGGCATCAGTAGGGACGCAGGAGGCCAAGGGTACAGGAAATACTGAGATGGAGGACATCCGCTGAGATGCTTGATATGGTGCCTAATTTTTGATGTATGATAGCTTTTGTGTGATATATACTAGCCTACGTGCCAAGAGATATTTATAGTTTTGATCACATACTAGCCTGTGTGTCAATGACAGTGAGGATGTATGAGAGTTTTTTGTATATTTCAAGCATATACCAGCCTGCACGCTGAAGAGATTTTGTATTATTTCATTATTTTGTTGTATATATGAGACCTTCCTGCGTGCCGATGATTTTGAGATGGTGGACATGATGAGATAGCCTTGTAAATTTGAGATACACATTGATTTATTTATATGATGAGATACATGGTATTATTTGATTTTTTGATGTGTTGATGAGATACATGGTATTATTTGATTTGTTGATGTGTTTATGAGATACATGGTATTATTTGATTTGTTGATTTATTATTTTGATATGGAGGGAAATTAGGTGAGATAGGCATGATGGTGTTAGGTGTGTTTAGGCATGGATCGAGTCAGGTTGTTAGGCATGGTCGAGTCAGTTTGTTAGGTATAGGCATGAAGGTTGGTTTAGGATGGTCAGTCAGGTCATAGGCATGGTGAGTTAGAAAGTAGGCATGGTTGAGTCAGGTTATAGGCATGGTTGAGTTAGAAAGTAGGTGAAGTTGTGATTCATTATTTTATGTAAGGAATGATAATATGGGTCATATGTGAGATGTGGTATAATCTATGCATAGTGATGATAGAGAAATGGTAGGTGTAATAAATGTATGTTGTGATAAGGATTAAAATATGAAGCAACTTGTTATGTATGTGGTTTAATTTCCAATTTTGGGTATAAAAAGGGAAAGGAAGCGAGGTGTGATGTAATGTGAGGAACATGGAAGATGAATTGTTTAGGGTAGAGAATGGCCGAGCTAACCTCCAAGGGCCCCATGCCCTCAGAGTGTTGCCTACATAGTCCCAGCGAAAAAGGGACCTCAGGCCGATGTAGTTCTCCCATGAGCTAGGGAAGAATATGAGAGGGTGTGAAAATGAGGTGGTAGGTTTTAGGTATGGTGTGGTTTTAGGTTTGTTAGGTGTGGGTAGATTATAGGTAAAGTGATGTAGGTGGGGTCGATTGTGGCAGAAGAAGAAGATTACCTCAAAGGTAAGCATCGAGGACCAAGTCCTGTATAAGGTAATCAATACGTAAGCAAAGACGGTTAAGGTATAAGAGGGGGCAATAAAGCCACCTGATTGGGTAGGATCATACTGAGTAGATCATACCTTGGAGGAGGTGATGAACATGAGACCCTAAAGACATTGCATGATTGAATGTTCTATGGTGAAAAGTAGTCACATGATCACCAAATGTCTAAGTTCCAAGAAGTCCCTTGAGGTAGTAGGAAATGGGAGTGGGAATGGTAAAAAGGGTGAAAGGTAGTTAATTTTTATATGGTATAGGTAGCATGCACTTTGGGCAAGAGAACCTAGGTCACAATGGGAAAGTCCATGACAAAAGGTTTGTTGTTTTGACTTGTAGTTGAAATAGACTGATCGATGCAGGAAGTCTATATGGGATGAAGAAAATTTAACTCCTTGAGGTCTTCGTGAAGCTGATCGATGTGGGAAGCTTCGGTTGCTCTCATTTTTTTTTTTTTTTTTTTTTAAGAGCTTTACATAGCTGTCCTTTGAGGGAGCAGTCTATTTATAGCAGCAGTTGTCGAGAGGAAGATGTTCATTTGAGGGAGTCATCTTTTGAGTGGAAGTTTGACTCAAGGAGTTATATCCCATGTGAGGGCTTTGAAGTCATGGACAAGACCAAGGTGGAGGATAGGACTCTCGTGCAAAAGGCAAGGTGAAATGACCATGGGATCTCATCTGAAGGTAGATGAAAAGTATCCATGAGAATCATGCTATGTGCAGCGCCATGGTACACATATTCAAGAGAAGATAACAAGTGACGGGTACTCACATGATTCTTGTTTAGTCATTGGTGAGGTGTATGAAGTGGCTAGCGCTCAAGGGACGAGCATGGAAAGAGACAAAAGGTGAGGTAGGACTACAAGTCAACAATAGAATGGTCGAAGATGCAAGGTGTTAAGGGGATCAGGTTCGGGTTTACCATCGAGTGAAGACAAATGATAAGCACCAAATCCATAGGTATGAGTCACGATGTATGATCCAAGCTAATTAGGGGTAAATTTTCCCTGTTTTCTTTTTCCTACTTTAGTTACATGTTGATTTTCTTCTAGGACAAGGTCACCAACTTGGAAGGTCCGTTCATGGACACGTTTATCATAGGCACATTTGATACGTTTTTGGTAAACTTGAAGGTGATCCAGAGCATTAAGACGACGTTCGTCTAGTAACTCTAATTGTGCTAAATGGTCCTGACAAAAGTCATCATCATTGAGCATGTCATGGAGAGAAATGTGAAGTGAGGGAATCTAGACTTCGAGAGGCAGGACTGCCTCTGTACCGTAGACCAGAGAAAAGGGTGTGGCCACAGTTGAAGTGCGAATACTAGAGCAGTATGCCCATAGGGAAAAAGGAATGTGCGTATGCCAATCCTTCCCAGTATCATTAACCACTTTCATGAGAATCATGTTTAGGGTTTTGTTAGTGGATTCAGCTTGGATGTTGGTTTGTGGGTAATAAGGTGATGAGAAACTAAGCTGAATGCCGAAGGCATCACAAAGTTTTTGCAATGTTTTGTTTTTGAATTGTTTTCCATTATCAGTGATGAGGCGATGAGGAACACCAAAGCAAAAAATGATGTGGTGGTTAATAAACTCACATATTTTCTCAGCTTTTGTGGAGATGAGTGGTATGGCTTCCACCCATTTTGTATAGTATTCGGTAGCAGTGATGATCCATTGATGGCATTGGGAAGAATGGGGATTGATTTCTCTGACAAGATCCAAACCCCATTGAGAGAAGGGCCAAAGGTCACGGGTGACCTGTAAGGCATGGCTGGGTGTATGATGAAGATTGGAATGTTGTTGGAATTTTACACAATGTTTGACATAGTCGCAACAATCATGGTTAAGGGTAGCTAGTAATAGCCCAGGTGAAGAATATGCTTAGCAATAGCAAGGCCACTGAAGTGACCTCCACATATGTCATCATGAACTTCCTTAATGGTATAAGGAATTTCAGAACTCGTGAGGCATCGTAAGAGAATACCATCAAAGCCATGCTTATAGAGGAGGCCCCCCATGATGACGTAATGCGAGACCTTTTTAAGGAAGGTGCGTTGTCCATTACGGGTGAGATCAAGAGGTAAGATGGAGAAAGAAAGGTAGTCAGAGTATTGTTTATACCAAAGGTCACTCGGGTCAGGGGTGGTGGTTCTGATTGAGTAAACATCATGAGGTAAATAAGAAGGTGATTGGAGTCATTGTATGGTGACAAAGATTTGAGAATCGGTGCAGGTGAAGTGGGTATTTGGGAAGCTAAGCAGGCCATGGTATCTGTAAATTTGTTGGTTGAACGTGGGATGGTTTGAAGGGTGTAATGGTCAAAGGTGGTCAAAAGTATATCGACATGATTTTTATACTTTTGAAGTATCTCATTATGACATTGGTATATACCAGTGACTTGGTTTACGACCAATTGAGAATCACCAAAGATGTTGATGGATTTGACATCTAGGGCGTAGGTGGCTTGGAGACCTAGTACGAGCACTTCGTATTCAGCAATATTGTTGGTGCATTCAAAATCTAGTTTGAAAGACAAAGGCATGGGTTCACCATCAAGAGGAATGAGGATAATACCAGCCCCACCCCCATGCTGACACTTTGAACCATCGAAGAAGAGTGTCATTTGGTAAGGGGGTTCATCCAGGGAAAGGGTAGCAATCGACTCATCTGGAAAGTCAAAATTAGAGGGTTGATCCCCAGAAATAGGTGTGTTCGGCCAATTGGTCGGTGATAGCTTGGCCCTTGATGGACTTTTGATGAATGAATTTGAGGTCAAGATCAGCTAAAAGCATAAGCCATCGTGCGGCACGCTGATTTTGATAAGGTTTGGCGTACATGAAGTGTAAGGGGTCGGTGTTGGTCACAACATAAGTTTTGTGGTTGAGTAGGTAATGGCGGATTTTGGTGGTAATGAAAACTAAGGCTAAGCAAATTTTTTCAGGATGGGTGTATCTGGTTTCATAGTCCAAAAGAGTATGGATTATGTAATAAACCACCTGCTCTCTGTGTTGTTCATTGTAATGAGTGAGCATGGCTCCCAAGGAGTGATCGGTAGCAGATATGTATAGGTAAAAAGGTTGATCGTCTTTAGGTGGAATGAGTACAGGTGGTTGGAGAAGGTATTGTTTTAGGGCCTCAAAATATTTGTGACAGTCATCATCCCATTTAAAGGAGACATCCTTCTTGAGAAGGTGATGAAATGGTTGACACCGATCAGAAAATTGTGAAATGAAATGATCAATAGATTGTAACTTACCTTTCAGGCTACGGAGTTTCCTAAGGTTGGTGGGTGGAGGAATTTCCAGAATGGCCTTGACTTTAGTAGGGTCAACTTCTATACCACGTAGGGAAATGATAAATCCCAGGAGCTTTCCTGAGAGGACCGTGAAGACGCACTTCTTTGGCTGAAGGTGAATGCAATATTTAATGAGGCAGTCAAAAATGGTTTTGAGGATGGCAAGGTGCTCAGAGAAGCATTTAGATTTGGCCAGGAGATCATCCATGTAATCTTCCAATATACGATGCATGATGTCATGGAAGATGTAAGTCATAGCCCACTGATATGTGGCACCAACATTTTTAAGGCCGAAAGGCATGACTCGATAGCAAAAGGTCCCCCAAGGGGTGATGAATGAGGTCTTGTGTTGATCCTCTGGGGCAAGCAGGATTTGGTTGTAACTTAAGAAGCCATCCATGAGTGATAGCATCTCATGGCCAGTGGTAAGGTCAACCAGCTGGTCAATACCAGGTAAGGGAAAGTCATCTTTTGGACATGCTAGGTTGAGGTCACAGGAAGTCCATGTAAATACGAAGTCCCCCTGTCGCCTTAGTGACAGGGACAATGTTAGAAATCCAATGAGGATAATCAATGGGTAAGATGAAGGAAATGGAAAGAAGGTGCTGAAGTTCCTCTTTGACGAGAAGGGCAATGCGAGGGTGCATTTTCCTCAGCTTTTGTTTAATGGGTTTGGCATCGGGAATGGTTACGATATTGTGGACCACTATGGTGGGATCAATACTGGGCATGTCTATGCGTAAGACCAAGCGAAAGTGTGGTTATGATCCTTGAGAAAAGAAGTGATGGCTTCCTGTTCAGCAGCATCTAAAGATTGACCGATCTTTAGGATGTGTGGGTCATCCTGAGTATGAATGTTGATCTCGATAGTCGATTCATTCAACATGGTTTGTGTCTTCAGAAGGTAATGACTGATGAATATATGAGTCTTCTGCACCAAGGTAGGTGAGTATAGATTCATCATCCTGACATTGAACGATGTTAATTGAAGGTGTATCATCATCGATCATTTCAAGGATACAGGAAAGGAAGAGTTGAAGGGGCCTCGCCCTTACGTTGATAAGTCAAAGGCCCCAAGGAAATGGTGTTTATGAATTTTTTTTTTGGAGGAATAGATTCTAGATCTATTGACTCCATCAGTGATGGTGGTGATTAAGGTGGAGTGGGTGAAGAAGGTGGAGAAGGGATATGTCCTTGATGAGTTCAATGTAGGCTTGTTTGGTAGGTGGTTCAGGAAAGCTGATACCACTACGGTCATTATGTTTGTGGGTGGTACATGGAATAATGGTATGGCAGCCTTGCTCATAAAATCCAAAACCAAAACCCTTCCATGCACATCGGTGTAGGAAGGTGTGGGAAAAATGGTGATTGGTAAGTGATTGGAAGTCAACAGAAAATGGGTGAGTTTGTGATGGTGGTTCAGGTGTGTAAGTGGTAGTATCAAGTCCCCCATAGGTGAGACTAGTACGAAGGTGAGGAGGACCATAAAGGAACATTCTCCTATGTGGTGATCATAATGAGGGTGTTGGTGAAGGCTTCTGTACTCTTGTGGAGTAAGGAATGTGTTGACACTATATAGGCGGTACTCCCCCAGAGTGAGGCATTGAAAAACACCTTCCAAGGGATCGGTGGTTGGTATGTAGGTGCTGGAATGGATGATGTGTCGGAGGTCGATGCGGAGGTGGAGTTAATGGATTGGGAAGCTGATGGGTCATCCGTGGAGGTTGGGGCAACGGTAGGAATGGAGGAGGTATGTGTGGTTGAAGCAACAACTGTACTGGTAAGTGGAGGTGTAGGTGAAGAAGTAACAGTTGGAGGTAGATGGCTTAATAGGTATGAGCACATCATTGGGTCGGTAAAGCATGTTGCATGTTTTAAAAGGTGATGGGTCAGCTGGAATGGTATAGGTGTGTCCTTCATGTTCAAATTTACACAATGATGCAAAGTGGAAGGAACGCAACCCATAACATGAATCCAGGGTCTGCCAAGCAACAAGTTATATTGGAATTCCCCCTCCAAGACGTAGAATAATTCTGGGACAGTGCGGGGGCCCATGCAAACATGGAGGATGATGGTGCCTAGTGTAGAGGTGATAGCATCATTGAATGAATGCAACATGATAGGATGTTTATGCATGTAATTTTCAGGTATGTGCATTTGAGCAAATGCATGGGATGAGATGATGTTAATGCTAGCGCCCCCATCAATCATCACACGGCGTACCCGTATGTCATCTATGTGGACAAAGATGAAGAGGGCTGGGTCTGGGTCATCATTTTGGTGTGGCATGATCTCTTCTTCTGAGAAGCTAAGGGAGGCTACTTGGTGAATAGGGTGGGGTGAAGATGAAGGTGGTAATTTGGTGAGAGAGGCTACATGATGGGGTGTGATAATGGAGGCTACGGGTGTAGGGTCATTGGGTAAAACCTCAATAGATTGAAGAACCTCCATGAGAGCTTGATGATGGGATTCTGAGGTTTGGATGAGGTCATATAAGGACATTTTGAGGGGAGATTGGTGTAATTGTTTGAGCATGGTGCGATGTGTGACACCATTAGAAATGGGGTACGTAGGGCCACGGATAGTGATTTTAGGTATGGGTGCAGATGGTATGTTGGGTATAGGATTGGTTGGTGGGTCAGTTGCCTTTTCTTTACCCTTATCCTTCTGAGCACGTGTAGTGATGTGTATCATGTTGATTTGAGGGGAGTTGGAAAATGGAGAAGGTGTAGGGTGAGTGGTATACCGACATGATGGGAAAAAACCTACCAGAGGAGAAAAACCCTGTGAGGTGAGTTGGGCGCAATGACATTTGGGTGGTGGCATGGAAAGTTCTCTGATGTGAACCATGTTAATTTCAAATCTTGGGGGTGGCTCTAGGAGCTATGAGGGTGGAGATTGTGGTTGTTGAGTGGGTAGTGTGGGAATGGGTGTCGGTGAAGTAGGGTCCTCGTCGAGAAGGTCATCATCATCAAAGTTGGCTTCTAGAGGACACAACTGGATAAGGATGGTTTTCAAGGCCTTGCAGTTCTCCACATCGTGCCCTGGCACACGATGGTATGCACAAATTTTAGTATCATCAAACCCTTTTGGCTTGGGTTTGAGGGGGTCATAAGGCCTGAGTGGTGGTAATGTGATGACAACAAGTCTCAAGGAGGTTGGTTAAAATTTTGGCATAAGACCCTGCTAGTGGATCACAATGGGAAGTGAACGTGGGTTTGGGTGTAGGTGTGGTTGATTGTTGAGGAATGGCCTTTGGAAGAGGAGGAGTGGGTCGAGCTATGGTTTTGGGTATTGGCATGGTTTTGGGTGTCGGTCGTGTTTGTTTAGGTAGGGGTATAGTAGATGAATGGGTAGGAGGGTGTGTGGTTGTTTTGACTACCTTATTGTGGGGTAGTGGAGTTTTGTTTTTGGGTTGCACCTTCTTGGGTAAAGGTGATGTGGGTGTATGAGGTCTAGAAGGAAAGGAAGATGGGGGAAGAGGACGAGTTACCCATGGGGATAACGGGGGTGCTGTGAAGGTAGAGGATGCGGGTCGTGTAGGAGGTGTAAGGGACAGAGATTGAAATGTAGTGGGCAGTGAAGTAATAGCTGAGGGTATTGGAGGTATGGGTGGTAAAGATGTTGTGGGTGTGGGTGTAAGTCATGTTGGGCATCTGGGGAGGTTAGAGGTTTGTGTGGGAGGAATGGGTTGTTGTGTTTTTGGTTTATTGATGGGTGGAGGTTGCTTGACCATGTTGGGAAGCTGAGGTCTTAAGACAGACGGGATAGGTGAAGGTGTGATTGGCACAGCCGGGGTATGGGTTCTATGGGTTTGGTGCTTCTGTTTGGGTGTCAGAGTAGGTGTGGTGTTGACTTGGGAGGATGTAGCTAAATCCAGTTTGATAGGTGGATGAGTAAGGCTAGTGGTTGGGGTGACCCCTAAGGTGGTAATAGGTTTAGTCGAGGAAAATGTTGTAGGTGTGGGTTTGGGTTTAGATGTAGTTTGGGTTATGGGTAAGGGTGTATGTTGAGTTATGATGGGTGTCATGGAAGGAATGGTGATAGAGGTGGTTGTATTTGGTTTGATTGGTCAGAATACTTTTGGGTAGATAGTGGAAGTATCAGTAAGTGACATCTGCATCTGTGTTGAGACCGGAAGCAGAAGATGCCCCCATAATAAGGCTCTATCCACATAATCTAAGTGATTGGCCAAACATGAGAATGACACGTCTGTAGGTGGAGTTGATGAGGACCTAATGGAAATTCCCGTAAAATGTGTCTTAGAGATGGGAAATTGGCTAGCTTCAGCTTCCGTGGGTAAGAGAGCTGAAAGTAGGTCTGCAGGATTTTGGGTAGCTGATGGAGAATGCTCACCAAGAGGAAAAGGTATCTCAACTGGGTCTATGATGGGTGGAGGAGATGATGGGTGCTCCTCTATAGGTGGAGGGGATAGGTGCTCCTCTATGGTTGGAGGAGGTAATGGGTGCTCCTCTATGGGTGGAGGAGGTACTGTGGGTATCGGTTCTCTAAGTGGAGAAGCTAAAGGTGAAATGTTCTTGATGTTAGCGGAAGACTCCTCCGTAGGTGATGAAGGAGATGAAAGGTGTTCCTCTTGGGTGGAGGAGTAGGTGAGGTTGGTTCTAATGCGGAAGGAGGATTTTGGGCTAGGATTTCCTCTATGGAAGGAATGTGAGGTAATTGGGAGGTGACAGGTACATCATTAAAAATAGTGTGAACCTCGCGGGTATGGGTATCATGAGTTGAGGTCTCACCGGTTTGATCAGATGAAGGGGCATGGTTGGGAAATGGTTTCTTGAAGATGTGTAGGTTTTGGTTGGTAGGTGCATTAGGATTATCCATGGTTAACTCACCTTTCTCGAGCATTTCTTGGACAATATTTTTGAAAGTGATGCAATTACCGTCACTATGACCCTTTACTCGATGATAGTTACAGAAGTCATGTTCTTTATACCATGCGGGCATGGGGTGAGCAGGGTCAAAACCAGTGTGTGGTTTTATAGGTGGAAGAGTGATGGTTGCTACTTTGATAAGATTTTCTAAGACAGAAGAGTAAGGTTCCCCAATTGGGGTGTATTTCCACTATTCTCATCTGAATTGAAAAGTCTAGACGGGTGAGAGATTAGATGAGGGGGTAGCCTGATTTGATGGATGAGCTGGGCCAGCCTTGAGTACCACTGTGTTAGTGGTGCCCTTAGCTTTTGAATAATTGTTTTGTGGTTTGGAAGAAGAAGAGGTATCATTCGACTTGAATGTCGAATTCTTATTGCGTAATTGGATTTTCTTCTCTTCGATGGCCCGAATCTCTAACTTTCGTGCCATAGTGAATGCTTCATCGAATGTTTGGAAGGTTTGGACCTGCAAGGTTGGGGAGATATGTCTAGCACAAGCTCGTGTGAAGAGCTTGATGAGTTCTATTTGTGGCAGTTGGAAGGTGAGTTGATTGATCAAGCTACTCCAACGAGTGACAAAATCTGTGATAGATTCATCCTCATACTGACGCGTGGAGTATAGGTCAGTCATGGTAACCTTATTGATGATATTGATAGAGAAATGATCCAAGAAGGCTTGGGCTACCTGATTGAATGAGAATATAGAGTGTCTAGGTAACCCACTATACCAATCTAATGCAGGTCCAGTCAGAGACATGGGAAAGGTTCTCAAGAGCAAGGCATCATCGTGAGTGATCAGATAACACCCATGTTTGAATGACCGCAAATGCTGTTGTGGGTCTTCTTTGCTATTGAAATGATTGAATTTAGGCATTTCCCAATGCACGGGGTATGGGCGAATAGGAATGGATGGGTGGATGGGTTCATTGCAAATCTCATCATAGGTGAGAGTGTTGCGGGAGCCAGAAACTGATGCCTCCAATGTCTGCATCTTGTCCAACATCAATTTGATTAGGTCATTGGTAGGTTGCGATGATTGGGTGCCTCCTGTAGCATGAGAGGGTTGGTTTTGGGCATATAACGAGGGTGGCACTCTAGTGTATGGTGCTGCCATGTAGGTTGATTGAGAAGAAGGTAGTGAAATAGGGGTACATACCCAGAGTGAATAATAGATGAAACGGGAGGCGGCTGATAGTATGTATATGGAGGTGGAAGGGTCATGGTAACCCTAGTGGTAATGGGGGCTAATAATTGTGGAATGGAAAGGACCACGTTCTGAAAAGGGGTAGGGGTCACTAACACTGGAGGTGGTAGTGTAGCTACGGGTATGTGTGAGACATTAGGGGTGGATGAGGTTGCATTGTGGGTAGTTGTCGAGGGTATGGTGGATGTGGCGGGTGCCACGGAGGTGGCAGATGTGGCAGTCATAGCGGGTATAGGACCTAGCTGTGAAATGACTGGGGGTAAGGTAGATGCGGGTAGCACAGAGCTAGATGGGGCTGATGCAGGAGTGGGAGTGAGAGTCAGGGGGATAGATACGGGCATGTCGTATATCAACTGACCCGAGGCATCTCGAGTGGATGAGTGGGAAAGGTAAAACTGCAAGGCGGCAGGGTTTTGGTCAAGGAGTCGTGCGAACTCCTCATCTCCTGTAGCGATAGTGATAGGTTGGATGGGATCCATGGATGGTGATAAAATGGAAGGTGGTGAAGGACTAGGTGGGAGTGGTTGACAACTGGGTGAAATATGAGTGTGCTTGCTTGTTTTTGGGTCAGCACCATGTGAACCAGTACTGATTAGGTAAGGTTGTTTCTCTGTAAATGACACAGAAAAATAGCAGGAGCATGTGAATCTGATGGTAAAAAGTGTATTCGGTACCAAATGTAGGTTGGAAAGTGAAATAGGCTAACTGATGCTGGTTAGGGAAAATTGATGCCGGTCAGGGGTAACCACTGCCGGTCACTGTAGAAAATGGTCAGTGAGTGAAAAACCAGGTAGAAAGTCAAATCTGACAGGTATGCCAAATCTGATGGTGTTTTACAATGTCAATGGGAATGATGGCAGTGACAGGGACTGTGAAAAGTGGAAGAAAATGAATAAAATGTCCTTTTGGGTAGGTTAACAAAAGGACCTAGAACCGATGTCGGTTGGGTATAACCGACGACGGTCAGAGGGTAACTGATGATGGTTACTGTGAAATTGAAACAGTGATGAAAGAAAAGTGGTTGTGAATTAAAATCTGATGTAGAATCAGACCCAGAATTCTGAGAATGATGATGATATGGCCCAGGCACACTCAGGTGAAGCCGGAATACACCAGCTGTGATGAGGAGTGTGCAAGGATGAACAAGAAAAATGAAGAACGTGATCTCTCACCTCAAAATGCAAGCCAAGCAGAAACACTAAGAAAAATGTGATCCTAGGAGTGCCTTTTCTATTATGTTTGTTTAGCTTATGCTATTTAAGGACTGACACATGAACTGTGAAATAGATTTTTTGGTGAGGATGGCTTCCTATGAAGAAGGAGATCTAAAAGGTGAGGTTTCAGGTATGTTATGGTGGGGGCAGGCTTCGCTCTGAAGTATGACTCGACAGAGCAATGAGCTGGGTGCCCACTGTGCCGTGATCAGTGTGATCACCTATAGCTTCTTCCAAGTAAGATGTTGTTTAAGAATGTGTGTTATTTTCAATTTTTGTGAGGTTTGGTAAGACTCAGAGAGAGAGAAAGAGAAAGAAAGTGCTTTCTATGGTTTGTTTGTCAACCATCAGCTGGTCATGACTTCCAGCGTATAGGTTGCCCTCAATTAATGTGAGCTAATGCGATAAATCAGAATGGAATGCACTTATTTTTAAACCCAAATCAAAGTGTGAAGTTGGATGACACAATAAGATGAAGAGGAAGAGGGATGCTCTTTCACTACAATGCAGAAAACGTAAAGAAATGGTTCTTTTTAATTACACCAAAAGAAAGGTTTCCTTTAGAGAAAATAGAAAGAAAAGGTGGGTTACCAAGGAAGAAAATTAATGTGTATGCTTTTCAGAAGGGAAACAAACACACAACTTTTCCTAGGAATGAATATAATGCAAGGAACCCCGGATGGGTCCCACCGGGTGTGCCAAAATGTTTCACCTGATTCTTAGACGTTTCTTTGAAGTATTGACGAAATAGATAGGGTAACGGGCGTAGGAGGAATACCTATTTTAATGTTGGTTGATGGGTTGTTGTGTGCGTATGACTTCTGAATCCACAGCTGATTGTGAGAGCTTCCTTTTGGCTAGGAGGAACTACCTGTAATGAAAAGCAAGACCACCAGAAAAAGTTAAACAATATGTGCAGTGAACTGCCTAGCGTGTGTGCTAGATCTGGGAAGTGTGATACTTCCTAGATGGCTGTCAGTCCACTGTTTTAAACAATTTAATGCGGTAAATAAAGTAAATCCTATTGTAATTTGAAATGATTTAGGTATCTCACTTAAAACACAATAAGAAAGATCTAATCTAACAGGCTAGGTTAGAATAGGATCTGAAGGTCAAATAATTGGTTCTGGGTCTCTGTAGGTCTGACAAAGGTCTCAGGTAGATCACAGGTGAATGAGGGTGAGGTGGAATTAGGTGGGTAGGTCATTGTTCTAAGCTGTATGGGAAAATACAATAACCGATGTCGGTTAAGGGTGACCGACGATGGTTAGATATAACCGGTGCGGTTACTTTGGAGTTCTGGGAATGCCACATAATGGGTTTTAGGTCTCCTTTGTGATTACACAAAGTATTTTGGTTGATCGGGATGAGGTATTGGGTGATTTGGGATGGATTTGGTGAGGTTTTAATGGGTATATGGAGGGGGAATGTTGAAGGAGGTCAATGGGTGGCTAGGTAAACAATAGGTGATAATATAATGACAAAATGAAGTGAACCAGAGAAGTAGAATGTTTTACTTACTTGGATTCTGGTCCTGGACACCTGTGAGTGAGGGATGGGGGTGCTGGTAAGAGGTTGAAGGCTGCAGGTGATCACCAATCATAGGAGAGCTTCTGCATGGGCTGCATGTGCATTCCTCTTTGCTTGGTTAGATCAGATCATTGCTGGGGTGGCTGTGTACGGGAAAATTCTTGATCTCTTTCCTTGCATGCATGCTCTCACTGGAATTTGATCTCAGAAGATGTGATATCTCTCAGGAAGATCTCAATGTTTCGCCAACTTTTTCCAATCTTTTCCAACCTTGAAAATAAGGTTGTTTTGGGGGTTAAAAGGGTAACCGACGGTGGTTCCGGCTTAACCGGTGATGGTTAGGGGTAACCGGCGTCGGTCAAGGTGGGATTTCCTAGGTTTACTAAACTAGGGAGATCCTCTTGATTTTCTCGGATCTCATGTCGTTAACCCATGGATTAGACTGGAAGCTTCTTGTAAGCATGTGGGAATGTGGTTAGAGAGAATGTAGGCATTGATTTTTAGGGTTTGGGTAAGTCTTAGTTAGTTATGGAAACTTACTAAGAATAGGTCTTAGGGTGAGTTGGCTTGATGAGGTGTCTAGGTGAGGTGTATGTGTGGATATTATTTAAATTAAGATATTGAGGATAATGAATTAAATTAATTAAATTAATATTAGTGGGGTGAAGGGGGCCATTGCTAGGTGAATGTGATGAAGGGTGCTTATTCATTGAGGGACCAAAGGGGAGCGTGACCTA
This sequence comes from Taxus chinensis, assembly GCA_019776745.2. Classification (NCBI taxonomy): domain Eukaryota; kingdom Viridiplantae; phylum Streptophyta; class Pinopsida; order Cupressales; family Taxaceae; genus Taxus; species Taxus chinensis. Next base: position 446,613,738 of record CM034154.1, read on the forward strand.
ATTTTAGTGTCTACACTTGTATTTGAAATTTTTCACTCCTACAATATCAACCGTGGCATTATCAATGGCCTTCAGTGTAGGTATATCTGCACCCAGCACATCTCATATACTTATTGCATATTGGAGTTGCCAACCCACACTCCCTTCAAAAAAATCATCCTCTCCATCCCATATCTTATGATTGCTATAGAGACTATATCCACCTTAGACTTATCACCAACAACCCCCTATTTCATCTACCACTTATTTAGGATACTTTCCATCTATATCTATTTCAGACTATGTTCCTCCCTCACAATTTTCATACTAGGCACCACCACATGCTGGGAAGTAGCCCACATCATACCCACCTCATATACCCCCTTATACTACATGGGGTGCCCAGTCATCACAACCTACCAATGATCTTATCAAAATGATGATGGATAAGATGCAAACATTAGAAGCATCTGTCTCCGGCTCATGTAACTCTCTGACATACGACGAGATTTGAAATGAGCCCATTCAACAGTCCATTCCAATTCATTCATACCCTCCCCATTGGGAAATTCATAAATTTAACTAATTCAACAACAGAGAAGATCCACAACAACACTCGTGGTCTTTTAAACATGTGTGTTATCTAATCACTCATGATGACACTTTTCTCTTATGGACATTCCCAATGTCTTTGACAGGACCAACTTTAGATTTGTATAGCTCTACCAAGACATTCCATCTTTTCATTTAATCAGGTATTTTAGGATTTTCTAGACCACATTTCTATCATCATTTTCAAGAAGGTCACCATGACTAACTTGTACGCGACACGCCAATATGAAGATGAATGTATAGAAGATTTTATCGCTTGTTGGCGAAGCTTGATCAACCAAATCACATTCTAACTACCTCAAACTAAGTTAATAGAGTTATTCACTAGAGCTTATGCTATACACATCTCTCCAAATATCTAAATTAAAACCTTCTGAATTTTTTACGAAGTGTTCACCATGGCCCGAAAACTAGAAATTTTTGCCATTGAAGAGAACAAGATATAATTGCGTAACAAGAACAATGTGTTTAAATCAAATAATGCCTCTTCTTCTTCTAAACTACAAAATAATTATTCTAAAGCAAAAGGATCTGCCAATGTAGTAGTTTTGAAAGTTAGACCATCTCATCCATCCAACTAATCAAATCCTTCTTCCGATCTTTCTCTTATTCATTATTTTCAGTTCAAGCGGGAGAAACAAAAATATACTCCCATAAGAGAACCCTTTTCTTCAGTTTTAGAAAAAGTTCTAAAATCTAGAGCAGTCACTCTTCCACCCATAAAACTGCATACTAGTTTTAACCCCTCTCATCTTGTGCCTGCATGGTACAAAGAAAATGATTACTACAACTACCAATGCGTTAGAGGTCATAGCGATGGTAATTGTATAAATTTCAAAAACATCATCTAAGAAATGTTAGATAATGAAGATCTCACCTTGTATAATCCTAATACACCAACTAAGTAGAACCTTCACGTCTTCAAGAAGTCATTCCCAAATCACACCCTGTCATCTACCCAAATCGGTAGAACCTCAACCAATGATGGTAAATTTCGTGAGGTTCATGCTCTTTTTGACATCATACTTGCTCTTCCTACTCAAATTCCTCCTACTCCATCTATCGAGGAGATTCTTACACGAGCTCCTTCGGGACTTGTTTCATCTGCTCCTTTACCTACATAGGAGTATCCCTATAGACACTAAAATTGGGTCGCACTCTTGTTGGTCCCCTTTCAAATAACCAACTTAAACACATTCACCTAACCATGATCCTTATACCCTACATTAACATTAATTTAATTATTTATAATTAAATTAATACCCATCCTCACTCCATTATTAATTTAATTACTTTAATTAAATGAATGGACACCTCACCTAGACACCTCACCATAGACCAATTCATAGCATATTTCCATAAATGAATAAGACTTGGTCTAACCCTAAAATTCAAGGCCTATTATTCCTTTAACCACCTTCTCTCTCATAAAAACATAATATCCATTCTGATCCACAGATAAAGGAACAAACCTGACCCAAATGATGTGAGAACTACCATTTTAGTAAACCTTGGGAATCTTTCCTTAACCGATGTGGGTCATCCTGAAACTGACGCCGATCATCTAGGAACCATTGTTGGTTACCATTTATTCACCTTGGAAACCTTGTTTTTGGGTTGGAACATTTTGAGGTCAATGAGACGAGGAGAGAACTACATGCAAGTAGAACCAAAGCCTTTTCATACCTACAAGTATCCATAGCCAGTAATAGGATGGATCCAAAAGTATTTCAGTCACAGTGACATTTTGGGAAGCATCACTACTACATCAAGCTCCATCCCACAAACCAGTCACCACCACCACATAGCCATTCGACCTACAACACCAGTAACTACACTTTTTACCTACATCATCTATTTCCACTTCAGTCTATTAGTTTCTTCTATTGTTTTTATTAGTTTCCACTTGCACCCTCATTCCCCTACCATTTAATTTTCTGTAAACCCAACCATTACTCCACCCCCACCTTAAAACCACCCATACTTGACCTCTTTATATTTTTGAGTGTTCTTAAGATCCCCATATACCTCGTTATGCCCTCTTTCATCTCTACCTAACCTCATCTCAAACCCCATTAGAAAATCTTAGAGAATTTTATTTTCCCACCTTTATTGACGTCAGTTACCCATAACCATCATAAGGTCTTCTTAACTATGATCGGTCATACCTAAACAGATGTCAGTGTTTGTGTTTGCCAATACTATGTAAACCAACAACCACCCACTTATCATAAACAACCCAAACACCTCACCCAACCCTACTAAGACCCTGTCTGTGACCCGCAGACCACCTGACCAACCTGCAACCTAACCTGAAGACCTTGACCTGCATATTTTTAGTATTTAATTGGATCAACACTGATAGTGATCTGAGGTACCCAAATCAGAATACTAGCACTATATTTTTTTATGTATGCATTTCATTTATTTCATATTTGTTTCATAATTGTTTTATAAAAAATAGTGGATTAACAACCTTCTAGGAAGTATCACACTTCTCGGATCCAGCATTCACTTGGCATTCCACTGTCATATATTGTTTAACTCTTCTTTGGTGGTCTTGTTTTCTATTTCAAGTAGTTCCTCCTAGCCAAAAAGAAGATCTCACAGTTAGCATCGGATTGAGAAGTTAGAACATGTGCATCAACCTCCAAACCAATACAAAAAGTATTCCTCCTTGGCCCATACCCTTATCTATTTCATCCCATTAACGTAAAGAAAATGGCAAAACATTTTGGCACACCTAGTGGGACCCATCCGGGGTTCCTTGAATTTTTCTTCATTCCTAGGTAGATATGGTGTGTTTGTTTACTTTATAAATGTACTCACACTAAATCTCTTTCCCTGGTAATACTCTCTTATTCTAATTGTCTAAAACAACATCTATTTTCCGGTGCTTAAAATGAACCATTTCTTCTTTCTTGCATTCGCATAAATAGTGAAAAGATCACATTCCTATCCATTCATCATTTGCTTCATCAAATGTAATTTGTCAGTTTGGGTTTAAAATCAGTCGCATTTCATCCTTTTATGTTGCATTTATCTCACATTAAAATGAGGGCAACCTATATGCTGGAATTCATGCCCAGCATATGGCTGACACAAAGAATCATAGAAAACACAGTCTCTCTCTCTCTCTATCTAGCCAAACTACACAAAATTGAAAGATACACATCTTCTTAAACAACATCTCACTCGTAAGAAGTTGTCAATGATCACATGATTAGTGGATTGATAGTGGGAACCTAACTAGTTGCTTCTATCCAATCATTACCTCAAAGGACGACCTACCCCCTGCCATAACATAGCCTAAAACCTCTCCTTTTAGATCTCCTTCTTCGTAGGAAACATTCCTCATAAAAAACTCTACTCTAAATTCATGAGTCAGTCTTCTAAATAGCATAATATAAACACATTAAAATCACTTGTTGGATACGTGTTTTTATCATTTGATTGACGTGTGTTTTGAGGTGTGAGGATACGTTTCTCCATTTTCCTTTATTTTTCCTTGCACACTCCACAATCATAGTTGGAGTATTTTGACTTCTTATGAATAATGCAAAAAACATAAAATAGAAAAGAATGCAATAAAACAGAGACACATATTTAACGTGGTTCACCCAAAATGGGCTACATCCACCAGAAACAACCAATCCTTTTATTCAGTCTAGCCAAAATCTCTCTCATAGTTCCACCACTAATACAATGAGCCTCATACATAATGACCCTTTAAATATATTAGGGTTTTATCATTTTGGGGAAACATAGAAAACCACCCGTTAGATCTATGACCTAATAAGGAATGGTCCAGATTTCACAATGCATAAATACATATAAAATGTGGCTTATGGGGCGCTTCCCCCAAACCCCCACTGGGGGGGCCATCCTCCCTGAGACCCCGCAAGGGGGGAGAAGCCCCCCTTGCAACCCCCATCGCTATCAGGCTCCACAACCAACAATCTCCCACTTGGAGACTGATTGTTGTAACTCCACCACTACAACTCTTGCTTGGACTTTTCTTCTTGGCTTGTTTCTTCCACTTCAAGATCAATCTTGAAGACCCACATAAGTTGAATGAAAATCCAACTTCTCCTTTTTCATTGGCTTAGTAAACATATCAGTAGGATTATCATTTGTATGAATCTTCACCAACTCAAGTTTCCCATCCTCCAACACCTGTCGTATGAAGTGATATCTTAGTTGAATATGTTTGGTTCTGGAATGGAAGGCCGAGTTCTTTGCCAGGTGAATTACACTTTGACTATCACTGTGTAACTTACAATCCCCTTGTTCCTTACCCAACTCCTCCATGAACCTACTCATCCATAACATTTCCTTACTTGCCTCAGTCGCTGCAACATATTCTGCCTCTGTAGTAGATAGGGAAACTACCTTCTACAACTTTGAGATCCAACTCACTGCTGCACCACCAACTGTAAACATGTATCCAGTAGTGCTCCTCCTGCTATCCACATCTCCTACCATATCTGAATCCACAAATCCATGTAAAGTATAATCTGACCCTCCGAAGCACAAGTGCCTACTACTGGTCCCTCTCAAGTACCTGAGAATCCACTGGACTACCTTCCAGTGTGCTTTACCTGGATTTTCCATATACCTGCTAACAACTCCCACTGCTTGGGAAATGTCTGGCCTAGTACAAACCATGGCATACATGAGGCTCCCAACTACTGAAGAATAAGGAACCCATGCCATATAATATTTTTCCTCTTGTGTTGTTGGGCATTTCTCTTTACTTAATCTAAAATGCCCAGCCAATGGTGTACTAACTGGTTTCGCATTCTGCATCTGAAACCTCTCTAACACCTTTTCTACATAGTCCTCTTGAGACAACACCAATTTCTTATTTTTCATGTCCCTCTTGATTTGCATACCGAGGATTTTCTTTGCTGCACCCAAATCCTTCATTGCAAATGTTTGTGCAAGCTTTTCCTTAAGCTTTGCAATTTCCTGCATATTAGACCCTGCTACAAGCATATCATCTACATATAACAAAAGAATAATGTAGCTCCCACTATCCAACCATTTAAAGTACACACAATGATCTGATTAACATCTAGTAAAACCATGCTCATGCATAAAACTATCAAACCTTAGATACCATTGTCGGGGAGCTTGCTTGAGCCCGTATAGGCTCTTCTTCAACCTGCAAACCAATTTCTCCTTACCCTTCACCTCATACCCAAGTGGTTGCTGCATATAAATATCCTCCTCCAAGTCACCACGGAGAAATGTCATCTTGACATCAAGTTTCTCTAAGTGTAAATCTTCAACAACAACTAAACTTAATACAGTACGAATGGAAGACATCTTTACAACAGGGGATAAAATTTCATCAAAATCGATACCTTTCTTTTGTTCATACCCCTTCACTACAAGCCTTGCTTTGTACCTTTTCCATCCACCTTCTTCTTCTTTCACATGGTAGACCCATTTGTTTTGTAGTACTCTCTTCCCAGCCGACAATTTGACTAAATCCCATGTTTGGTTCTTCTCCAGGGAGTCCATCTCCTCATTCATGCCACACTCCCACTCCTTAGTGGACTCCACCTACATTGCCTCATCAAATCTCTCTGGCTCACCACTATCTATTAGTAACAAATAATACAAAGCAGGGGAAAATATTTCTGGAGGTCTACTAATACGTTGTGACCTTCTTACCAAAGATGGGGGTGTCACGGGATCATTATTTTCTTGCTGCTCATTTTCTTGAATTTTTGACAGAGGTGTCGATGCCGACACTGGCTGTCATGCTCGGCCTATAGAATTTTCAACCTCGGTACCTATAGGTGGATATTTTCCACCCGAGAGTTAATTTTTAGGAGCTATATCCTCAACCAATTCTTCCTTGGGATTTTTTTCATCATGTACCTGATCCCTGTACATTCTATTTTCATGCCAAACAACATCATGACTCCTAATTATCTTAGATTCATCTAGATCCCAAAACTGAAATCCATAATCACCATTGGAGCCATAGCCTATGAATGTACAACGTTTGGATTTTGAATCCAATTTCTTCCTGTTTTCTTTATTAACATGCACAAATGCCTCTGAACCAAATACTCTTAAAAATGAAAGGTCTACCTCTTTCCCGGTCCAGGATTCTTTGGGAATTCCTCCATCTAGTGCACTTGAAGGCCCACGGTTGATTAAGTACACAACAGTATCTACGGCCTCTGCCCAAAACTGAAGAGGCAGCCCCGCGTGCAATCTCATTGACCGTGCATGCTCCATTATTGTTCTATTCATCCTCTCACTAACACCATTTTGTTGCAGAGTCCTGGGAACTATTTTCTCTCTATGAATCCCATTCAAGGAACAATAATCATCAAATTTCTTACTACAATACTCACCGCCATTATCAGATCTCAAACATTTCAATTTAAAACCACATTGATTCTCAGCAAGTGCTTTCCATTTCTTAAATGTATCAAAGACATCAGACTTATGCTTAATGCAATATACCCATACCTTCCTTGTGGCATCATCTATGAATGTGACATAGTACAGAGAACCACCATGAGATGCAACATGGGCCGGCCCCCACACATCTGTATGAACTAGCTCCAACTTTTTCTCTTTCTTGGTATTCCCTACCTTGAGAAATTAACTCTTTTTTGTTTCCCAAAAATGCAATGCTCACAAAACTCTAAGTCCAATTGCTTCAAACTTGAAAGCTTACCTTTTTCCTATAGAATTTTCATGCCCTTCTCACTCATATGTCCCAATCTACTGTGCCACATGTTGGCATCCTCATCTGAAGTAGACAATATGGTAGAAGAATTAGATATACAAGTAGACAAATAAAGAGTGCCTACTTTCTTACCCCATGCCACTACCAGGGCACCCTTGGAAACCTTCCAAGAATCTGAAGTGAATGTGACTGTGCAACCTTCACCACCCAACTATCCTGCAGAGATGAGATTTCTCCTGAGGCTAGGTACATGCCTCACGTCTCTCAATATCCATGTATTTCCATTCTGTAATTTCAGGTGTACATTTCCCTTCCCAACAATGTTGCACGGCTCATCATCACCCAAATAAACTTGTCCAAAATTTCCCTAGACATACTCTTTAAAATAGCTCTTATCAGGGGTTGCATGGAAAGAGGCTCCTGAATCTATTACCCAAGATTCTACTCTAGTATCAAGAGAAAGTATAAGAGCATCCTGAACAATATTACCTATCATATTTTCCTCTTTAATACCTTCAGGTTGGTTTTCTTTGTTTCCTTTGAACCAACAATCCTTTTTAGCATGTCCTCTCTTTCCACAGTTCCAACAAGTAATGCCTCTACTCCTAGATTTGGATCTACCCATATTTGATTTAGATCTCCCATGAGCCTTACTCTTTGATTTCTCCTTGCTCCTCCCTCTACTCTCCATATTCAACGCATTTCCAGAAGAAGAATTTTCCCCTATACTTTTCCTGCACATTTCCTCATTTAAAATGACACTAACTACATCTTCAAATTTAAGAGAAGTAGATGATGTATTACTAACTGCCATTACTAAGTTGTCCCAACTTTCTAGCAAAGAACATAGGAATAATAATGCTCTAACCTCCTCATCAAATGGGATATTAACTGAATCTAACTGATTTACAATAGTGTGGAAATCATTAAGATGGTTAGATACAGATCCACCTTCTTGCATTTGTAGATTAAACAATATTTTCATCAAATAAACTTTATTGGATGCACTAGGTGTTTCATATAAATTAGCTAGGGTTTTCATCAACTCTACCGTACTCTTCACCTGTGAGATATTTGAAGCTACGGATGATGCCAGACTCAATCGAATCACACTGAGAGCCTTCCTATCTAGAACCTTCCACTCCTCATCAGACATGATTGAGGGTTTCACTTCTTCACCTCCCAATGGTAGGTATAGATCCTTTTGATACAGGTAATCTTCCACCTACATTTTCCATAGCTGGTAATTTTGGCCGTCAAACTTCTCAACTCTAAACTTATTCTCCTCTCCATTGTTGCTTCTCCAACTCAAATAGAAATCCCTCTGTGAGTATACTACCAAAAAATAAATCTCAAATGTGCTCTAATACCAGTTGTTAGGATTATACCAGTTGTACAGATAAACAAACATGCAATGAATAATGCAGAAAACATAAAATAGAAAAGAATGCAATAAAACAGAGACACAGATTTAACGTGGTTCACCCAAAATGGGCTGTGTCCACCAGAAACAACCAATCCTTTTATTCAGTCTAGCCAAAATCTCTCTCACAGTTCTGCCACTAATACAATGAGCCTCATACATAACGACCCTTTAAAGATATTAGGGTTTTTATCATTTTGGGGAAACATAGAAAACCACCTGTTAGATCTGTGACCTAATAAGGAACGGTCCAGATTTCACAATGCATAAATACATATAAAATGTGGCTTGTTACCCCTAAACTGTCATTGGTTACCCTATGTTGATTCTCACCTGATACATTACCCAAATCCTGTTTTTCTCATTCCTACTACTTTTTGTGTCATTTATAGGATACAAAATCACATGATATACATTCATTCACAAGGTGTTGAATCGCAACTAAGCCAAGGCTCTTATATTCCACACTAGTCGTCAACCACTCCCACCTAGTCCTTCACCACACTTTTTCCTGTCACCCATGGATCCAACCCTGCCTACCACCATTACCACAAGCAATGAGGAGTTCACATGAATCCTCGATTAGAATCCTGCAGCCTTACAATTCTACCTTTTCCACTATTCCACCCATGATTTCTTAGGTCAATTGAGATATGGAATGCCCATATCCATCTCTCCTGCCCTTATCCCCACTTTTGTATCATCCCCTACTAATGTGGCGTTACCTTCACATGATTTTCCACTAGTGGTTTCGTAGTTAGGCCCCATACCCACTATGACAGCTACATATGCAACATCAATCACACCTGTAGTATCAATTATTCCTTCATTGAACACCCAGACCATGACCCCATCTGCGCACATTATTTCATAGATACGAAGTGTGACATAACCACATGTGGTGTCGGTGACCCCTACCCCATTCTAGAATATTTTCCTCTCCATCCCAGAGTCTCTGCCCCTAATCATTACTCAATTCACTACGACTGCCCCACCTATATATACATATTATCAGTAACCCCCTATCTCATCCATCATTCATTCTAGGTATATTCCCTCTATGTCACTCCCCTATTCTCAACCTTCCTATTTAGCACCACCATTGAGTGGAATGCCACCCACATCACATGTTTAGCACCAGACCTCTTACACCACAGGAGGTGCCCTTCTATCACAACCTACCAATGACCTCATCAAATTAATGATAGAAAGGATACATACACTAGAAGCATCAGTTTCTGGCTCACAAAATTCTCTCACCTACGATGAAATCTATAATGAGCCCATTCATCCATCCATTCCTATTTTCCCATACCCTATACATTGGGAAATGCCAAAATTAAACCGCTTCAATAGTAAAGAAGACCCACAACAACATTTTCATTCTTTCAAACATGGGTGTTATCTGATCGCCCACGATGATTCTTTACTCCTACAAACCTTCCCGATGTCCCTGTCAGGACCTGCATTAGACTGGTATAGTGGGCTACCTAGACATTCCATCTACTCATTTAATCAAGTAGCCCAAGCCTTCTTAGACCACTTCTCAATCAAAATTGTTAAGAAATTCACCATGAATGATCTTTACTCCACATGATAGTATGACGATGAGTCTATCGCCGACTTTGTCACTTATTGGCACAACCTGATTAACCAGCTCACATTTTAGTTACCTCAAACTAAGCTCATATTTTTGTTTACTTGAGCTTGCGCTAGACACATATCACTGACCCTAAAGGTGTAGACCTTCCACACCTTTGATGAGGCATTCACTATGGCACAAAAATTAGATATTTGTGCCATCAAAGAAAAGAAAATTCAGCTACGTAACAAGAACATCATGTTCAAATCAAATTATGCTTCTTCATCTTTGAAACCCCAAAACAACTATTCAAAACCCAAAGTATCTACCAACACTGTAGTTCTCAAGGCTAGACCCTCTCTAACCCATCAATCCAAGCCAAACCTTCTTCTAATCTTTCTCCCATCCAAGATTTCTAGTTCAAACAAGAACAATGAAAGTATACCCCAATAGGGGAACGTTATTCTTCTATTTTGGAAAAGCTTATTAAGGCTGGTGATATTACCCTTCCACTTATAAAACCACACTGGTTTTGACCCTAATCATCTAATTCCCACGTGGTATAAAGAACATGACGTTTTCAACTATCTTCATGTAATAGGTCATAACAACGATAACTGCATCACCTTCAAGAATATCATTCAAGAAATGTTAGATATCAGAGATCTAGTCTTGGATAACCCAAATGCACCCACTAACCAAAACCTACATTTATTCAAAAAACCATTCCCTAATAGCACTCCATCCTCCAACCAAACTGGTGACACTTCAACCAATGATAACAATGTCCGGGAGGTCCATGCTATTTTTGATGATATACTAGTTGCTTCCTAATTTCCCATTATTCCTTCCATAAACGAAATCTTATCCCAAACTCCCCACCTACATAGGAAATTATTTTAGCTACTCCTCCACCCACAGAGGAACCCCCTTCATTTCCTCCTTCACCCGTAGAAGAGCCCATAGTTAGCTCTCCTCCTTTGGCCCCTCAAATTACTGAGTAGTCATTAGTAGCACCTCTCCTACTCATAGGGGATACTTTTCCACTCCCTACACCATCATAAGGAGTGTCCACCTCATCTAGCCCATCATCTCCTCTATCCATGAAGGATACTGTAGAAACACCATTACCCTTAGATGACCATTCTCCATCAGACCTCCAAGATCTTGTTGATATGCTTTTGGCTCTCTTACCCATAGAGTTTGAAGCTATCCATTTCCCTATTTATCATTAACATTTTATGGGAATTGCTACTCCATCCACATCGGCCCTGCCTACAATAGTACCATTTTCATGCTTGGTCGATTTCCTGGACTATGTTGATAGAGCCTTACTTTCGGAACATATTCTACTTCTTGTTTCAACCCAAAGGCAACTGTCACTCAGCGAAACCTTAACAATCTATCCAAAAGTGTTTCAGCAGTCAAACTAAACAAAACCATTACTAGTGGAACACCTTGTATATCCTTTCCCATAACCCAACACACACTTCCTCCCACAACCCAACATGCACCTATACCCAAACACATTCCCACACCTATATCATCTCCCTTACCTAAACCCACCACTACGTTAGGGGTCATGCTGACCTCAAACCTTACTCACCCACCCATTAGATTAGATTTAGCCACATCTTCCCAGACCAACACTAAACTTATTCCCGCCCCTAAAAGGAAGCTCCAACCTTCTGGGCCTCATATGCCAACCTCACCTACCACACCATTGTCAACTTCACCTCTTCCATCCATCCTAGGACCTCACCCCTCAACCTTGGCGAAACAACCTTCTCCCACTGGTAAACCAAGAATGCAACATCTTGCCTCCTCATCATGAATCTCTAATATACCCAAGCAATCCAAACAACCGCTGCAATCACTAGTAACCTTCTTACCACCCATACCACCACTACCTTCCATAACTTCTTCACTACCCTTTACACTCTCATCTCTTATAGTCACACCTTATGCCCAACCTCTACTAACCACCTCCACCATAATTCGGTTGCCCCCATGGATAACCCACCCTCTTCCACCATCTAATTTTCCTTCTACATATCGTACTCCCATGTCACCTTTACCCAAGAGGGTAAAACCCAAAGCTAATAATCCGCTACCCTCCGATAAGGTAGTCAAACCAACCAAATATTCCGTCACCATCTCTTCTACCATGCCCATACCCAAACAGATGCCACTAAGACCTAATACCACTCCAAACACCAAACTAGTGGACCAACCCATTCCCCCTCCTGTAAAGCCTCTTCCTCCACAATTAACCACACCTGTACCTAAACCCACACTAACCTCCCATTGTGATCCATTAGAGGGGTCTTACGCTAAAATCTTAACCAATATCTTATATGCTTCTATCATCACATTACCACCACTTTGACCTTGCGATCCTCTCAAACCCAAGCCAAAAGGATTTGATGAGACCAAGATTTGTGCCTATCATTATGTGCAAGGACATTATGTTGAAAATCGTAAGGCCTTAAAGATAATCCTTATCTAACTTTGTCCTCCCGAGAACAAATTCAATGATGACAACATTCTTGATAAGGACCATGCTCCACCTTCACTCGTCACCACACCTCATCATCCTTTAACAATATACCAAAAACTATCTTCACCCCTTGATACTTTTATCTAACCCCAAAATTCAAAATCAACATGATCAACATTGCCACCTACACTCAGAAAGACAAATCTAAAGAAAAGGCAACTAGCCCATCAACGAACCCTATACCCAACATACCATATACACCCACACCCAAAGTCACCATTTGAGGTTCTGCATATCCTATTTCCAATGGGGTCACACATCGCATAATTCTAAAACAATTACACAAATCCTCCCTCAAAATGTCTTTATATGATCTCATCCAAACCTCTAAGTCACATCGTCAAGCCCTCATTTAGATCCTTCAATCTATCAAGGTTTTACCAAATGACCATGTTCCCCCTAGCCTCCATCATCACTCCTCATCACATAGCCTCTCTCACTAAGATGTTTCCTTCCTCTACACCTCCACCTACTCAACAAGTAGTCACCCTTAGTTTTTCTGATGAAGATATCACTCCCTTCCGGTCTGAAGACCCCGATCCCGCTCTTTTCATCTCCATATTTATTGATAATATATGCATACTACATGTTATTATTGATGGTGGTGCTAGTATTAACATCATCTCCTCCCATGTGTATAACTAAATGAGCATACCTTCCAATAAAATGTATGGTAACCCCATTATGCTACACTCCTTCAATGATGCCATGACTTCTACCCTAGGTACCATTGTTCTCCATGTCTGTGTGGGTCCCCAAACTATCTTGGAACTATTCTATGTCCTAGAAGGGGAGTTTAAGTATAATATGTTGCTAATCCAACCTTGGATCTATGCCATGGGTTGCATTCCTTCGAATTTACATCGTTACCTAAAAATTGAACACAAAGGGCATACCTACACCATTTCGGCTGACCCATCACCTTTTAAGACCTGTAATGTGTTGTACCAGCCTAATGATGTACTTTTCCTACTCAAGGCATCTGTCATTACCCCTACTTCACCTTCATCTACAAACCCCTCCACCAAGATTACCACCACCTCTCACACATATAACCTTGTTATCCTTACTTCTGCCATAGCCTCTACCACTCACTCACCTGCTTCCACATTATCTAGCAAGTTGTGTATACCTGCTACCCACATATCGACCACTTATCCCTTAGAGGGTGTCTTTCAATGCCTCACTCTGGGGGAGTACCGCCTATACAACATTGACACATTCCCCACTCCGCAAGAGTATGGAAACCTGCTTTAGCACCTTGTTATGAATACTACCTAAGCGAGGTTTTTCCTTATGGTCCTCCCCACCTTCACACTAATGTAATTTATGGAGGACTTGATATTGCTACTTATAAACCTGAATCTTGATCCCAAACACAACCATTTTCATCCAACCTACACTCCCTCACTAACCTCCGCTTCGCTCACACTTTCCTTCATCAGTGCACATGGAAAGGATTTGGCTTTGGCTTTTACGAACAAAGCCACCACATTTTCATCTCCTGTACCACCCATAAACACAATGACCATAGTGGCATTAGTTTTGATGCACCACCTCCCAAGAAGGCTCTCATCGACCTCATTCAGGAAGAAAAACATTCCCCACTTCATTCACTCGTGTCACCAACTTCACCCATGGAGTCCATTAATCCTGAATCGATTCCTCCCAACTTTTTCTCTGGGACCTCTGACCTATCAATGTGATGGATAGGCTCCCTATTCTCTCTGATTTCTTTATCCTAACATGATCGATGATGATACACCTTTTATTAATGTCATTCAATGTCAGGACGATGATTCCATCCTCACCTACCTAGGTGCAGAAGATTCTTATATTCACTAGTCATTACCTTATGAGATGCAAACCATGTTGAACAAATAAACCATTGAGATCAACATTAAAACTCAGGAAAACCCGCACATTCTGAAGATAGGCCAATCTTTAGATGCTACTAAATAGGAAGCTTTTATCTCTTTCCTTTAGGTCCATAGCAACAATTTTTCCTATTCGTATGCCGATATGCCCAGTATTGACCCAAAAATTGTGGTGCACAATATCGTAATCATTCTTGATGCCAAACTCATAAAAAAAAGTTGTGGAAAATACATCCTCACATTTCCCTTTTGGTCAAAGAAGAGCTTCAACGCCTTCTCTCAGTTTCCTTCATCCTACCCATTGACTATCCCCAATGGATTTCTAACATCATCCCTATCATAAAGGTGGTAGGGGGAATCCACATTTTCATGGACTTCCATGACCTCAACCTAGCTTATCCTAAAGATGACTTTCCCCTACCAGGCATTGACCAACTAGTTGATCTCACCGCTAGCCATGAAATGCTATCAATTATGGATGGTTTCTGGGGTTACAATCAAATATTACTAGCTCCAGAAGATCAGCACAAGACTTCGTTCATCACCCCTTGGGGAACCTTACACTATCAAGTTATGCCTTTTGGCCTTAAAAATGTCGGTGCTACATACTGGCAAGCCATAAATTACATTTTCTATGACATCATGCATCACATATTGGAAGATTACGTCGATAATCTTCTTGCCAAATCCAAACATTGAACGAACACCTACCCATCGTTAAGGTCACATTTTACCACCTCATCAAGTATTGTATCCATCTTCAACCAAAGAAGTGCATCTTTGTGGTACTTTCAAGAAAACTCTTGGGTTTCATTATTTCTGTGTGTGGCATAGAAGTCAATCCTGATAAAGTCAAGGCTATTCTGGAAATGCCTTTGCCTACTAATCTCCATCAACTTTGAATCCTACAAGTAAAGTTGTAATCCATTCCTCATTTTATCTCACAACTCTCTGACTCTTGTCAACCATTTCGTTATCTTCTCAAGAAATACATGTCATTCAAGTGGTATGATGAATGCCAAAAATCCTTCAAAGCCTTAAAACAATACCTTCTTCAACCACTAGTGTTCATTCCTCCTAAAGACGACAAACCCTTTTTTCTATATATTTCTACCACTGACCATTCTTTAGGTGCCATGCTCACTCATCGCGATTACCAACATCGAGAGTAGACAGTTTATTACATAATTCGTACCCTTATGGACTACAAAAATAGATAGACCCATCTCAAAAAACTCTGCTTAGCCTTAGTTTTCATCACCACCAAGCTCCACCATGACCTACTCAACCAAAAAACCTTCTTCATTACTAATACTGACCCCTTACACTATATGTACACCAAACCCTATCAACATTATCATGCCACATGTAGGCTTATGCTTCTTTCCAACCTCGACCTCAAATTCATTCATCAAAATTCCATCAAGGGCCAAGCTATTGCTGACCAACTAGCTAATGCACCTCTTTTCGGGAATCAACCTTCTAACTTTGATTTCCCAAGAAAATCTATAGCTACTCTCTCCTTAGATGAACCCACTTACCAAATTACACTCTTCTTCGATGGATCCAAGTGTCAGTGTGGGGGTGGGGCTGGTGTTATCTTCATTCCTCTTGATGGTGAACATATGCCTTTGTCTTTAAAACTCTATTTTTATTGTATAAACAATATTTACAAGTACGAAGCACTCGTATTAGGCCTTCAAGATGCTTATGCCTTGGATGTTAAGTCCATCAATATCTTTCGTGAATCCTAGCTAGTTGTAAACCAAGTCAATGGTATATACCAGTGTCATAATGAGATACTTCAAAATTGTAAACATCATGTAGATATACTTTTGACCACCTTTGACCGTTATGAACTTCAATCCACCCTACTTTCTACCAATAAATTTGTGGATACCATTTCCTGCTTGGCTTCCAAGATACCTGCTTCACCCGCTGACTCTAAAATCTTTGTCACAATACAAAGGTTACAATCACCCTCTTATTTACCTCGTGAGGTCTACTCCATCAAAACCGTTGCACCTGACCTCTGTGACCTTTGGTATAAGAAGTTTACATCCTATCTTTCCCTTTCCATTCTACTTGCTGATCTCACTTGTAATGGAAAACAAACCTTTCTTAAAAGTCTCTCTTGTTATGTCATCATGGGTGGTCTCCTTTATAAGCGTGGCTTTGATGGTATCCTCTTACGATGCCTTACTAGTTCTAAAATTCCCTACACCATTAAGGAAGTCCACGATGGAATTTTTGGGGGTCACTTTAGTGATTTAGTTGTCGCAAAATGCATTCTTCTCCTTGGCTATTATTGGACAACCCTAAACCTTGATTATTGTGATTATGTCAAATGTTGTGTGAAATGCTAACAACATGCTAATATTCATCATACACCTAGTCATGCTTTACAGATCACACGATATCTTTGGCCTTTCTCTCAATGGGGTTTGAATCTTGTTGGTGAAATCAATCCAAATTCTTCACAATACCACCAATAGATCATAAATGCTACTAAATATTACACAGAATGGGTATAATCCATGCCCCTCATCTCTAAAAAAGCTAAGAAAATATGTGAATTCATCAACCATTACATAATTTCTCACTTTTGTATTCCTCATTGTCTCATCACTAATAATGGAAAGTAGTTCAAAAATAAAACCCTATGCAAGCTATGTAATGCTTTTGGCATCCAACTTAGTTTCTCATCACCTTATTACCTGCAAACCACTAGCCAATCTGAATTGACTAATAAAACCTTGAACAAAATTCTTATGAAAGTAGTCAATGATATAAGGAAGGATTGTCATGCGCACATTCCTTTCACCCTATGGGCTTATCGCACTAGTAATCACACTTTTACTAGTGCCACACCTTTTCTATGGTCTATTGTACCGAGGTTGTCTTACCTCTTGAAGTCCAGATCCCATCTCTCCACATCTCACTACAAGACATGCTCAACGACAATGAATTTTTCCAAGATCATTTGGCATAACTTGAGTTATTAGATGAACATCATCTCAATGCTCTTGACCATCTCCAAATATACCAAAAATGTATCAAACATGTTCACCAAAAAAACCTTTCAGGTTGGCGACCTTGTCCTAAAAGAAAATAAAAATGTAACCAAAGCAGAGAAACGTAAGCGGGGTAAATTTTCTCCTAATTGGATTGGACCCTATATCGTTACCCATGCCTATGGATCAGGTTCTTATCGTTTGTTTTCACTTGAAGGTAAACCCAACCCTGAGCCCCTCAATTCCTTGCATCTTAAATGATTTTATTATTGAAATCAAATTCTATATCACTTTTTGTAACATTCCCATTTTAAGACTTTAGAAACAAGGGAAATTTTTATTTTTATTTTATTTTCAATAATGATATCTGTTCTAAATTTCATAATTTAGAACACAAATTCTTTATCAACCATTCATATAACAGATAACCATATGCAGCTGTAATGACTCGGTATGCTACCGATCTATTCATTTCATGACTCAGTAAACTACCGATCTATTCATGTTTAACATTAAGTATTGAATACTGTTCTGTATACTACATATACTTGGTTCTCTTTCCCTATTTAGGGTATTGAGTGATCTATCTAAGGAACCATTGGTTATGGTAGATGCATAGGTCTCTCCATGTCATCCCTCATGTACTGTGGAAATGGTGGCAGTATATCCTAGGGAAATCCCAACTGTCGCCTAACCCTATTAATGGGGATCATCTCGTGCTTGCTACTATGACATCCCTCTATCCATCTCACCAGCTTCATGGCCATCTTGTATGAAGAGAAGTAAACATATGGCCTCTAAATGATGGCCACATTGGAAAACCCCTCTAATAAATGCCTGTAATAAGCTACATCATAGTTATCCATGGCAACTCGGCACTCTCTAATCGAAGGTACCCATTGTATGTAGCCCACCCACACAAAACCTGGCTCAAATGCATCAAGTCAGTACATGCCCACTAAACTCACACACATGATGTGCTCATATGCCCAGTAGTGTAGTAGGAAGGTGCAACATAGGATAAACTACCACAATCACCCATAAACACACAACTCTTTATACAACTACACCAAGAAGGTTGGTGCCCATGTAAATCAGGTCATATCCTCCATCATATCATGCAGAACCCCCATCAATGATCATGGGAATCTCCCACCCTCTGCATCTAGCAGTGCAAAATAACACACTACCTCCATCATCAAAACTACTAGCCTCATCTCCTCTGGATGGGCTCAGTACATATCTCCATAACTCATGTTGGCGCTATGAAACCACAACTTTGATATCCCCTCCCCAAACATTGTCAGCATCATCTCCTTAGATTCCTTTGAAGAGATTGAATACACCTACATCCCTACTATCATAAATCGTAGGATCCTATACATATCCTCTAAGGTGATGGTCATCTCACCTGTCCGCAAGTAGAATGTGTTGGTCTCCAAATATTATATGTCGATGAGGGCGACCATCAAACTCAACTCTAGGACTACATGTCGGTAGCATCTAACCCTAATCAGGCTTACATCAGCCATATACTTCCACTCCTTCACTATCGTGCTTCTACATACTGCTATTAATAGGGGATGTACCCTATTGCACATCCGTAATAGGTCCCTCACCTGCATTAAAAAACCATCCCATTATTAAACCTTGATCATACCCACATTCACCCTTGATACCTCACTTATAACTATTACCCTACCTATATTCATTTAATGATACCTTTATATCTCACTCAACCACCCTTACTCATCTTCTTGCCCATTCTTCTCTTAATGCTAACCGAAATCGATTCTTCTTAGCCGGCATTGGTCTCCGATAACCGTCATCGGTCACCCCATTCGTTACCAATGTCGGTTAACACCCACTTATGTCATTCAACCCTTAACTGACGTAGGTCACTGTCGCATCGAAAATACACAAAAACCCTACCCTATTTCTCTCAAAATTCCCCATTTCTCCTTAACTACCCACCCATTCCTACCCAAATCCCCCCTCAACCCCTCCCCCACCCTCATTTACCTAACTACACCTTCCTACATTCATATTTCACCTATTTTCTTCCCAAATTCAAAATTTATTTTTCCGACCCCAACACCAATTTTACCCTAACCTGATTTCTATAAAAAAATCTACTAACAAACGAGGAATGGGATTGAATCTTACCTCATCATGATTCCATCTCCATGGGGGCACATCTAGCCAATGCGTCAGTGGTCCACCTAAACCCTCTCCCACCTCTACCATGCCAAAATCTAACTTGAATCTCTCCACCAATCAAATCAGTCCATCCAATCTCGTGGACCTGTCTACCTCACTCCTCTCACCACCCAGATCTCTCCACCTCAACCTGGTACAATGCCATGTCCTTTCCTCTCAAAAAGAGCCAAAAATTCAAATGGATCTATCATTTTCTCCAATGGTACAATACAACAATGATTCTGTCAAATATGGAATTTTTTGTTTTATAAACCCACGCCAACCTAAACGATGTCAGTCCTCTTTATGCCCTATCTAACCTACGTCAGTCACCCTCTAACCAACATTGATGCACCCTGCTACCTATTTAGTCTTGCTACGCTACCTTTTTCCTGCCACCAATCGTGCCCACATTGCTTTTTATCATCCTAGACACCCATTAAACCATACCTACAAACCCAAACTACCCTTACCTTACTTTTGTTGTGTCTTCGGGGTTGTCATTTTCCCTATACCTTGGCATTACCTATGCCATTTCCTATATACCTTGACTTGAACCACTTTTTGTGACTTTGACCCTCCGTGCTAGCTGTACTTTGTGATGTGGCTACCCATCTTGTTTGGCCTACCGACCTTACCTTGCCTATTGTCATTATGTTTATCCTGACCTAACCTTTGGTATATTAGACCATACCTAAATGTTCCTACACCTGACATCTAGTGTGTTTCCACACCATATCTTAAACCTTAGATACCATAATCACTTCAACCATGTTTAGATAGACCTATCAACCTTAGACGACGTAGATTTTGAAAGATTCTTAACCTGGTACCTTGCCGCAATTTCAAATGTGTGTGTACATTCAACTGCCACTACCTTTGAACTTGGCCCATTTACCTATTTACATAATCTGACCTTTTATCATTACCCAATGTACCCACTGATCTTCATTTTCCAAATGATCTTCATTTTCCCACCTCCTCATTTTATCAAACCACTCACTGCTTCCATCTCTCACCTCATTGGTTCCTAGGTTTATGGTGGTTACCATCACCCACATTTGGGGAAACACCACCTTCACTTACACTCAACACAACCATTTCCTATTTTTGTCAGTGTCACTTACCAATACAAGCCATGTGACAAAAGGGGTAAAATGTAAACACCAAAATTGGGTCACACTCCCCTTGGTCCCCTTTCAGATAACCAATTTAAACACATTCACCTAACCATGATCCTTATACCCTACATTAACATTAATTTAATTATTTATAATTAAATTAATACCCATCCTCACTCCATTATTAATTTAATTACTTTAATTAAATGAAAGGAAACCTCACCTAGACACCTCACCATAGACCTATTCAAAGCATGTTTCCATAAATGAATAAGACTTGGTCTAACCCTAAAAAATCAAGGCCTATTATTCCTCTAACCACCTTCCCGCTCATAAAAACATAACGTCCATTCTGGTCCATGGATAAAGGAATAAACCTGACCCAAATGATGTGAGATTTGGAGTTTTTAGTAAACCTAGGGAATCTCACCTTAACCGACACTGGTCATCCCAAAACTAATTTTGTTCAACCAGGAACCATCGTCAGTTACTATTTATTCACCTTGGTAACCTTTTTTTTGGGTTGGCACATTCTGAGATCAAGGAGACTAGGAGAGAACTGCATGTAAGTAGAACCAGATCCTTTTCGTACCTACAAACATCCATATATAGCACCAGGATAGATCCAGAAGTATTACACTCACGGTGACATTCTAGCAAGCATCACTACTGCATCAAGCTCCATCCCACCAACCAATCACCATAACCACATAGCCATTGGACTTACAACACCAATAACTACACTTTTTACCTCCATCGTATATTTCCACTTTAGTTTTTTAGGTTCTTCTATTATTGTTGTTAGTTTCCACTTGCACCCTCACTCCCCTACCCTTTACTTTATAGTAAACCCAACCATTCCTCCACCCACCCAATAAAACCACCCATACCTGATCTCTATATATTTTTGAGTGTTCTTAAGATCCCCATATACCTCGTTATGCCCTTTCTCATCTCTACCTAACCTCATCTCAAACCCCATTAGCAAATCTTAGTGAATCTTATTATCCCTCCTCTACCGACACCGGTTACCCATAACCGTCATCATTTCTACCTAACCATGATTGGTCATACCTTGACCAACATTGGTCTCTGTGTTTTCCAATACTGTGTAAACCAGCAACCACCCGCTTATAAAAAATAACCCAAACACCTCACCCAACCCTACTATGACCCTGTCTGTGACCCGCAGACCACCTAACCAACCTGTAACCTAACATGAAGACCTTCACCTGTATATTTTTAGTATTTAATTGGATCAACACTGAAAGTGATCTGAGGTACCCAAATCAAAATACTAGCACTAGATTTGTTTATGTATGCATTTTAGCTATTTCATATTTGTTTTATAAAAACAATGGATTGACAGCCTTCTAGGGAGTATCACACTTCTCGGACCTAGCATACACTTAGCAGTCCACTGTCATATATTATTTAACTCTTCTTTGGTGGTCTTTTTTTCTATTTCAGGTAGTTCTTCCTATCCAAAAGGAAGTTCTCACAGTCAACATTAGATCAAGAATTCAAAACACATGCATCAACCTCCAAACCAATACAACAGGTATTCCTCTTTGGCCCTTACCCTTATCTATTTCATCCCAATAACATAAAGAAAATGGTGAAACAATCCCTTATCTTCTCCTTCACCTACATAGGAGTCCACCATATATTTCGATGTAGTTTCCCCACTCACATCTCAACTTGACGAAAAACCCACAATACTTACTCTTGTAGCCATGGGAGATTCAAGCTTCCCTTCTTCTTTTCCAAAAGACAAACTTACCTCACCAAAATTCTCATCTCCCTACCCACATAGGATCCATTAGCAATGTCCCTTCCTATTGGTGATAATTATCCATTGGCTTTTAAGGATCTTGTTGATTTTCTCTCGTCTCTTTTACCAAAAGATTCTGAATCAAATCATTTCCCTATATAATAGACATTATTTGTAGGGATTACTACCAAATCAACATCATCCCCCTACATTGGTATCACTCTTTTTTTTTACCAACCGCTTGGATTATGTTGACAATTCCATGCTTTGGGGACATCTTTGACTTCATTTCTCAACTCAAATGCAAATGTTGTGTGCTGACACTTCCACAATCTATCCAAAGTTGTTTCAGATAACCAAACCCACCATACCCATACCTATTATAGCATCCCCTTCTTCATCACCCTCGCCCACACCTAAACCTTTACCAATAAATGAAGGTTTTCCTATTCCTAAAACCTTACCTTCACCTATACCTTCCTCCACGTCCAAATCCATTACCACATTAGCAGTCATGCCGACATCAAGTCTAGTCCATCCTCCTGTTAAACTAGATTTATCCACATCCTCACAAACCATCGCAAATATTATTCCCCCACCTAAAAATAATACCCAACCCTATAAGCCACATACACCATCTTCATCCACTAACCCTATATCACCTTCACTAACTCCATCTATCCTAGGTCCCCACCCATCAACCTTGGCCAAACATCCTCCTACCCAGAGTAAACCAAAATCATAGCATCCCACCTTGTCAAAATCATCTATTACACCCAAATTACCTACACATCTTACACATTTGACATCACCTACATCCTTTCTACCTCCTTTACCTACATCACTTCCAATATCCTCATCATTACCTATGTTATTCAATTCTCCTCAACTAGTACCTTCCACATTGCCTCTTACTACAACCTTAACCGTACCTCCATTATTGCCTTGGCTAACCCATCCCCTTCCTTCATCTTCCTTCCTTTCTACATCATGCACTTCTTCTTCACCTTTACCCAATAAGGTGTAACTAAAGCCTAAGAACCCACTACCCTACAAAGAGGTAGTTAAACCTACACCACCTTCAATAACTCATTCACCTGCTACATATTTACCTAAGAAGGTTCAATCTAAACTTAAAACCGTACTGTCTACCAAAAAATTGGTCAAACTTACTCAACCTCCGATTCCACCTCCAATGATGCCTCTCCCACAAAAGTCACCTACACTTCCATTTAGATCCACACTTACTTCACATTGTGATCCATTGGCAAGGACTTATACCAACATATTAGCTAACCTTGTAGAAACCTCTATCATCACATTTCCACCACTTAGACTTTATGACCCACTCAAACCTAAACCAGAAGGGTTCGATGATACCAAAATTTTCAATTACCATCATGTGTCAGGGCATGATGTAGAAAATTGTAAGGCTCTTAAGAATATTCTTCTCCAACTATTTCCTCTTAAATAAAACTTTGATGATGATGATATTTAAGATGAGCACCCTATTCTACCTGCACCTATCACTACACATCCTTGTCCCTTACCTATACATCAACCTCCATCTCCCCCTCTATAACCCTTTTATAATTTTTAAGCATTTGAGATCAATATGGTCTGCATAAGAGAGCTAGCCAAACCTCCACCAAAATGCCAATGTGTTGTATTGTTTTCACAAAACCAGTATATGCCCTCACCCTATTTTTCATGTCCTATTGCTACACCTATCATGACTCACTTTCTCCTTTACTGCAGATCACTATGGTTCAAATTACCACTTGGTCCCAGAAGGAAAAAGGAAAGGATAAAATAACCATCTCATCCTATACTATTTTACACAATATTCCATTTGCACCTACACCCAAAATCACCATCCGTGGACCCACTTACCCTATTTATGATAGGTTTTCCCATCATACAATGCTTAAACAATTACATCGGTCTCCTCTCAAAATGTCTTTGTATGACCTTTTCCAAACCTCTGAGTCTTGTTGTCAGGCCCTCATTTAGGTCATGTAATCTATTGAGGTTCTACCTAATAACCCTATGCCTATTAGATCCATTATCACTCCTCACCATGTTACCACAATCACTACCTCATCCACTTCCTCGTATCCCGCTACCACTCATCAAATAGTAGCTCTCATTTTCTCTGACGATGAGATTTTACCTCTCTAATTGGATGATCATGACCCTACCCTATTTATTTCCATCTACGTTGATAATATACAGATTCAACATGTTATGATCAATTGTGGTGCTAGTATTAACATCATTTCCTCCCATGTATACAACCAAATGTGCATCCCTGCCAATTGTATGCATAATAACCTAGTTATGTTGCATTCATTTAACAATGCCATGACTTCTACCCTCGGCACCATTATTCTCCACATTTGTGTAGGCCTCCATACCATTCCTAAATTATTCTATGTCTTAGAGGGGGAATTCCAGTACAACATGATGTTTTTTTGACCTTGGATTCATGCCATGGGTTGTGTTCCTTCAACCTTACACCATTGTTTAAAATTTGAGCATGAACGGAAAAACTATACCATTCCATTCGGCCCTTCATCTTTCAAAACCTGTAATATGTTGTATTGATCCAATGATGTCCTTATACCAATTAAGACATCTACCACCACTACCACTTCTTCTTCAACCACTTCCTCATCCACCACTTCTGTTGGTACATCTTCTACAGTTAAATCCTTTATTCCCACTACTACCGCAGCTTTTATAGCTGACCCATTATCTAACCCATCTACTCCTCAAACATCTAATTCTTATTCTTCCCATTTGTTCATTGATTCATCCATTATCACTACTCATATACCCACTATTGATCCCTTATAAGGTGTTTTTCAATGCCTCACTCTGGGGGAGTACCTCCTTTATAACATTGACACATTCCTTACTCCTCAATAATATGGTAAGCTTCACCAACATCCCCACTATGATCACTATATAGGTGATGTTTTCCCATATGGACCTCCCCACCTTCGTACCAACTTAAAATATGGGGGACTTGATGCTTCTACCTACTCACCCAAGCCACCTTCCCAAAATCGACCATCTTCCTCTGACCTTCAATCTCTCACCAACCACCACTTCACCCACACCTTCCTCCATCATTGTACTTGAAAGGTATTTGACTTTTTTTTCTATGAACAAGGCCGCCATACTCTCATTCCTTGCACCACTCGTAAGCATAAAGACCGTAGTGGTATTGGATTTTCTTAATCAGCTTCCAAGAAGGCTCAAGTTGAACTCATTGAGGATGATAAATATTCCCCAACTCATTCACCTACCTCACCACCTTCACCTACAAAGTCTATGGATCCAGAATCCATTCCTCCTAAATTTTTTTAACATCGTTTCCCTGAGACCTATGACTTATCAGTGTGATCATGAGGCTACCTCTTCTCTTCCCTTCCTATATCCTGACATGATTGATGATGATACACATTCTATTAACATCATTCAATGTTAAGATGATCAGTATATTCTCACCTATCTTGGTGTGGAAGATTATTATATCCACCGATCATTACCTTTTGAGACACAAACCATGTTGAATGAACCGATCATTAAAATCAACATTCAAACTTAGGATGACCCAAACATTCTAAAAATATGTCAATCTTTAGATGTTTCTGAACAAGAAGCTTTCACTTCTTTCCTCTGGGATCATAGTAATGATTTTTCTTGGTCCTACACTGATATTCTTGGTATTGACCCAAAAAAAAAATTCGTAATATTGTAACCATTCCTAATGTCAAACCCATGAATTAGAAGCTATGAAAAATACATCCTCACATTTCCCTTCTTGTCAAATAATAACTACAAGACCTTCTTTCGGTTTCCCTCATTCTAACCATTCATTATCCCCAATGGATCTCTAACATCATACCTGTCACAAAATCAATAGCGGGCCTCCATATTTGCACAGATTTCCATAACCTTAACCTACCTTGCTCCAAAGAAAAATTTCCTCTACCTAGTATTGACCAACTAGTTGATCTCACTACTGGCCATGAGATGCTATCACTCATGGATGGTTTTTCATTTTATAACCAAATAGTACTTGCCCCAGATGATCAACAAAAAATATCATTCATCACTCATTGTGGGACCTTCTAACATCGTGTCATGACCTTTGGCCTTAAAAATGTTAGTGTTACATATCATCGGGACATGACATATATCTTTCATGATATCATGTATAGCATAATGGAATATTACGTTGATGATATTTTTGCCAAATCTAAACATCGGGTGAAACACCTTTCCATCCTTAAGGTTGTCTTTAATCATCACAACAAATATTGTGTTCTCCTTCAACCTACGAAGTGTGTCTTCATTATTCTCTCCAAAAATCTTCTTGGTTTTATCATTTCTTTGTGTGGCATTGAAGTTGATCCCACTAAAATAAAGGCTATTCTCAAGATGTATCCACCAACTAAACTTTGTCAACTTCATATTTTTCAAGGATAGTTGCAATCTATTCATCTATTTATTTCCCATCTTTCTGACTGCTACCATCCAGTTCATCATCTTCTAAAAAAGGATGTCTACTTCAAATGGGATGATGAATGCCACCAAGCCTTTGAATCCTTAAAAAAAATATCTCCTCCAACCATCAGTTCTCATTCCACATAAGCATGACTAACCATTTTACCTTTACATTTTTTCTACTGATCATTCCCTAGGTGCCATGCTCACTCATTGTTATGAGAAACATAGGGAGAAAGTTTTTTATTATATAAGTCATACACTTTTAGACTACGAAACTAGATATACTCTCACCAAAAAACTCTACCTATCCTTAGTTTTTTTCACCACTAAACTTCGCCATTACCTACTCAACCAAAAAACCTTCATTGTTACCAATACTGACCCCTTATATTACATGTATGCTAAGCCCTACCAACATCAATGTGATGCACTTTGGCTCATGATTCTTGCAGATCTAGATATTGAATTCATCCATCAAAATTATATTAAAGGAAAAACCATTGCTGACCAACTCGCAGATGCACCTCTCTCCAAAAACCAATCTTCTAACTTTGATTTCCTTAAAGAATCCATCACTACCCTCTCCCCAGATTATACCATTTACCACATGGCCTTATTATTCAATGGTCCCAAATTTTAGTGTGGGGGAGGTGTCAAAGTTATCCTCATGCCTATGATGGTGATCTTATGCCATTATCTTTCAAACTAGATTTTTATTCTACTAAAAATATCGACGATTATGAAGCACTCGAGTTATTTCTTCAAACCACCATAACCTTAGATGTTAAATCAATTAATATATTTAGAAAATCTCAACTAGTGGTGAACCAAGTTAATTTTATATACCAGTGTCGTAACGAGATAATTCAAAAGTATAAACATCATGTTGACATGATTTTGAATACCTTTGACCATTATGAACTTCAAACCACCCCGTGTTCCACTAATAAATTTGTGGACACCATGGTCTATCTGGCTTCTCAAATCCCTACTTCACCCACACACTTGAAAATATTTTTCATAGTAAAAATGTTACAATCACCTTCTTGTCTATTCTGAGACATTAACCTTGTAGTAAATATTGAAACTAAACCACATGACCTTTGGTATAAGCAGTTTTATGACTACATTTCCCTTTCAATTTTTCCTCCAGATCTTACTCACAATGGAAAATGAGCCTTCCTCAAAATTTTCTCTCACTATGTCATTATGGGTGGTCTTTTCTATAAACTCAACTTTGATGGTATCCTTTTATGATGCCTTACAAGTTTTGAAATTCCATACACCATCAAGGAAGTTCACGATGAGATTTTTGGGGGTCACTTCAGTGGCTTAGCTGTCGCTAAGCACATCCTTTACCTTGGCTATTACTGGCCAACCCTAAAACATGATTGTTTTGACTATGTCAAGCATTGTGTGAAGTGTGAGGAACATGTTAATCTTCATCACACCCCTAGTCACACCTTATAGGTTGCACGAGACCTTTGGCCTTTCTCTTAATGGGTTTGGATCTTGTCAGAGAGATTAACCCTCATTCCTCCCAATGTCATCAATGGATTATTACCACTACCAAATATTACACTAAATAGGTGGAAGTCATACCTCTCATTTCTACAAAATCTGATAAAATTTGTGAATTCATTAACCATCACATCATTTTTCACTTTGGTGTTCCTCACTGCCAATTCACTGATAAAAGAAAATAGTTCAAAAAAAAAATCCTATAGAAACTTTGTGATGCCTTCAACATTCAATTTATTTTTTCTTCACCTTATTATCCTCAAAAAAATGGCCAAGATGAATTGACTAACAAAACCCTAAATAAAATTCTTGTGAAATCGGTTGATGATACTGGTAAGGATTGGCACACACACATTCCTTTTTCCTTATGGGCTTATCACACTAGTATTCACACCTCAATAATTTTCATACCTTTCTCTTTGGTCTATGGTATAGAGGTTTTCTTGCCTCTCAAATTTTAAATTCCATCTCTTCGAATCTGACTCAAAATATTCTCAATGACGATGATTTTTACTAGGACCATTTGCCACAACTTGAGCTATTAAATGAACATCGTCTAAATGCTCTTGATCTCATTCAAATCTACCAAAAACGTATCAAATGTTCCTATGATAAATGTGTACAAAAATGAACCTTCAAGGTCATTGACCTCATCCTAAAGGAAAATCAACATGTAAAAAAAATAGAGAAAAGTAAATGGGGAAATTTTGTTCCTAATTGGCTTAGACCCTATATCGTTACTCATGCCTGTGGATTGGGTTCTTATCATTTATCTTCACTTGAAGGTCAACCCAAACCTAAGCCCCTAAATTTCTTGTATCTTTAACCATTCTATTGTTTAATCAAGTCCTATATCACCTTTTGTCTATTAAATGCTTGTCCCTTGAGCAACATTCACCTTCCACTTACCTATTTTAAGGATCAACGACTAAACAAGAATCATTTGATTACCCATCACTTTTCCTTTTAAAGATGGAATACCATGGTCATTTGTCACTTAAAACCTCTCTTTCATATCTAACCCCTGTGTGTCATCTGTTTTTCTTCATAAAAGAATCATATACTTCTCTATAGTCTTGTTCATGACCTAAAAGTAAAAAAACAATTCAAAAGTAATATACGGGATTTTCAAATTCAAAATCCTTGAGTCAAACTTCTAGAAAATAGATGACTCCCTCAAAAATGGAATCTATCTTTCTATCTTTCTGCTATAAATAGACTTCTCCCTTGAAGGACATCTATACAAAGATAGCCATACTGTACATAGTCTATCCAAAAATAAGACTATTTCTACAAAAATAAAATAAAAATATTCTAAATCTTTTCACATCAATTAGCTTCACGAAGACCTCAAGGAGATATTTTATTCATTGCACATAGACTTCCTGCATCGATCATTCTATAAAACAAAATAAAAAATAAAAAGATAAATTTTTCATCATGGACTTTCCTATTTTGGTCTTGGGTATCTTACAGAAGAGGCATGTTGTCTCCCACCGAGGTTATGCTAAAACAACATGTTTCACCTCATTGTCTTTCCTTTCTAATCTTCTACCTACTTAAGGGATGTGCCGTAAATGTGACATTTCATGATCATGTGACTTTCTTCACCCTTAGAAAATTCAATCATGTAACACATTTAGATTCTTATGTTCATAAGCCAATATTTCGTATGATAGATTCATTATGGTTCTTACCAATTAGGCGGATTTGTTTTCTCCTCTTACTATTCATCTCTTTTCTTGCTTATTGATTATGCTACATAGGACTAGAACTTCGACACCTACATTCTGGTAATTCCTCTCCCACCAAAATCACTCACACCTATTCAACCTAGACGATAATAATTTATATTCAACCTATACTCAACCATGCCTATTCAACCTATACTTAACCATGCCTAAATGACCTAGACTCAATCAAGCCTAAAACCTACCGACCCATTCATCTACCTTATCATATTATTCCCTAACTTATGGGAGAACTACATTGGCTTGAGGATCCTTTTCATCATGGCGATGTAGGAAACAATCCTACGGCATGGGGATCCTTGAGGTTATCTCAGCCACTTTTACCCCTAACCAATTTTTCCCTTTTACATTCACATTCTACCATAGTTATTTTCCATTTACACAATAACTTGGGAAAAACACATACATACCTACCATTTTATCACCATGACCATATTCTACTCAAATCATTTCATATTTCCATGATATTAATTACTTGCACATTTAACCACAACATACATATAATACATTATTTCCATAAGATCAGTACCTTGGAAATTACCTAGACCCCACCATGCTTATACTTGACCAAATCATGCCTATACCTGAACAAATCATACCTATACCTAACCAAACCATACCTATACCTAACTCCATCATTCCTACAAGACCTCGACTCAATCATTCCTAACTCAACTAGTTTCTATAATACACAATAACAATGGAAATTAAAGAGATTACATCATCCATCCAATAATAATAATCAACTATATAAAGAGGAATGTATGTGTAACAATACATATGTACCCAGGAATACAAGTGTCTCAAAAACTATCATAGACAATCTCATAAAATCTTTGGCCCATAAGCCGATATATATATATATATATATATATATATATATATATATATATATATATATATATATATATATATATATATATCAAAATCATAATACAATCTCATAAATATCCCAGCCCCACGTAAGGCCCACCTCTCCAACAACTCACCTCTCTGTAAATCAGCCTAGAATCTAGCCCAATCATGGTCACTCTCGTCAATGGTATGAAAAACTTCTCTAATTTTCATTTTCGCAAATGGAAAAGCACAAATGAATTTGTAATTCACAGATTTTACATTTTTATCTCAAATCCACCCTAACCGAGGCCGGTTTCCCTACACCAACATCGGTCATATGCCCTAGTGCACTGTGTTCATTTTCTCTTGACTGACATTGGTTGGCCATGATCACGGTTGGTTAGCCCATTTTACCTCATTGCATTTAATAGTACCAACTCTTCATGCTTGAAACCTTTTTCTACCTAACCCAAAGTTGACCCTGACCTTACACCTCACCCTCATGACCTTATTACCTTTAACCCAACCTTAGAGAAAGTTGGGGCATGTTTTTTCCCCTACCATGGCCTTACCTACAGCCTTACCTAAATCACCCAACCAAATCTCGCTCATTGTGACACTCGAATTTGTTTACTCTTTATACTTTGCGATGTTGTTACTCATGTTGTTCAGCCTAATAACCTTACCTTGCGTAATGTAATGTTTTTTATCCCAACCTAACCTTTGGTGCCTTAGAACAAACCTATTACCCGTTCTAGCACCTTTTCTAGTTGTTTTTCAAGACCATATCCTATACCTTAGATACCTAAACCACTTCAACCTTATTTGGATAAACCTACTGACCTTTGATGATGTAGAGTTTGTAAAATCTTCAACTTGGTACCTTATTTCACTCTATACGTGTGTGTGCGTTAGACTGCCACTATCTATTACCTGACCCAAATCACCCTTACCTACAACTAACCTACCCTCATTTTCATCACTTACACATTTATCAAACCACTCGCCAACTTTTTTTAACACCTCATCAGTTCCTGGTTTGAGGGGGAACACCTTCACCCACTGTAGACACCAAATTCATGTCTTATGACCCCTTGTGACCCGCATCCCATTTCGCAACCTAACCTCATTACCTAAACTTTACACAATTATTTATTAATTACCTTGTAATTGATAAATCCACATCACCTTACCCGCCACCTCACTTTGCCACCTTGTCATGACCTAGCCCTAACCCTAAACTAACCTAAGTAAGACCCATGACTTGGTCTAGACTCACATCCATAACTAATGCCTCCTTACTCACACCCAAAGCCGACCTTCTAGCCACTTGACCAATCCCGCAACTGATCTCTCGGGAGAAAAGAAGGGAAGGTGGGCTATTTTACTAAAAATAGCCTACTTTTTCCTTACCGATGCCGGTTTCTACTCGACCGCCGTCAGTTACGCAACCGCCATCGGTTCCCTATAAATGGGCTCCCCAAACCAAAACAACGGATCGGAATTTCATTTTGGAGATCAGTCAAAGGATTTCTGGATCAACAGAGAGCATTGCGAGCGAGGAACAGAGTCCAGATCTTCACTTGACAGAGCAGAGACGAGTAAAGAAACCAGAAGTGTTTACAACCAAGGAGATCAACTTGCATCTTGGTCAAAACCAGTAAGTCACATCTTGCATGTCCTTTGTTATAACATTGCTTATGCTTCTTGAATCTCAGTCCTCCTAAATCCGTTTCTGAATCCACTACCCAACGTGCCATTGCATCTAACTGTCATTCTTTTGCTTCTAATCATCCCATTTCCTAATACCATCCAAAAACCAGCCATTACAAAGAACCCACCGGTATCGGTTATCAGTAACCGGCATCGGTTATCAGTAACCAGCATCGGTTCCTCTGATCAAAACTAGAAAACTAGCCTTTCCCCCTACCCAGTTTAACGAAATAATTTAATTGATATTTTGCAGTCTTTTGTGTTAATTCATATTAGCAGGGGAACTGACCACCTTCGAAAGGAAGTTTTATATTTCCTGGGCCCAAGGCAGTTTCCTCATTTATTGTTTAATCAAAATCTTGTGGTCTTGTGTTCTTATTTGCAAGTAGTCCTTCCAAGACAAAAAGGAGTTCTCCGCAGTCAGCCTGATCTTTCTCTACGGTACGCGCACACCATCTCGACATTCAACAGGTATTCCTCCTAACCCTAACCTCATCTGTTTCTAAAAGGAATGAAAGGATAGAAGCAACTCTATTCCCAGAAGCCAAAACATTCCGAGCGAAAAATTTTGGCACGCCCGGTGGGACTGGAATTACAACCCACCTTTCTTCCATACAAAAATTACAAATCACACCTGGAGACTGTCATTCCACAGAAGATAAACGGGCCCTATGGGAACATTTGAGTACACCTTTTTCTACTCAAATGCAAATGACTGATCCTGATGTCTCCACCATATACCCGAAGTGCTTACAGAAGCTTAAAATGCCCCTATTCTCACCTTCACCCCCCTCACCTCTACCAAATGCCCCATCCACTTCTATCAACTTAACCAGATCTTCCCATACGCTTGGGACCTCACCAATGCCCAGTCTAACGCACCCACCTAAGCGACTCGATCTATCCAAAAATAAATCCGCTCCGCCACCTAGGAGACAAACTCAATCCGTGCCCCTATCACAATCAAAACCATCATCGTCATACCTACCTTCCATATTGGGACCCCATCCCTCTACCTTACATCAATATATCATACCTCCTACGTTTTCTTCAAAACAACCTATGCCTTCCGCACCTATACAGAAATTCCAGGGTATATAAACACCGTCACTCCGCATATCCTGTCCACCTATCAACCCTAAACAAATTCCATCATCAAAAGATTTGTTTTCAGTCACTCCTATTTCCCCGTGGTTGTTTTCTGATACCACATCATCTGCGGCCTCATCATCCAACATAGCTTCTGTGCCAAAGAAATCACGTTTAGTAAAAACCATGTATCAACACCCCTCGGCTAAACCACCACGAACCAATCATGCCCAAACATTACCAAAACCCGCACAACCAATACCCTCATCCTCTTCCGATTTTGACCCACTCAAAGGATCTTACGCCAAAATCCTTGCTATGTTGGTGGAGAATGTGACCATTTCCCTACCTCCACTTAGACCTTATGACCCGTCTAAACCCCGACCTATGGGTTACGATGAGTCTAAAATCTGCGCTTATCACCGCACACCAGGACATGATGTGGAGGGATGCCAAGCTCTAAAAACCATCCTTCGTCAGTCACCTCTCCCGGATAGAAAGATTAAGAAAGACAACTTACGAAGGGAGAGACCTTTAGCTCTCATTCCCTCTCCTATACCATCTGTCCCCGCCTCACCAAAATCTATCATTATTACAACCCCACCTCTTGAAGACCATGAGTTATCCCCACCATCTTCCTCATCTTAGGTCTACGAGATTAATATGATTAGTGTCGCTACTCGAGGGCAGAAAAATAATGGGAAAGCAAAAGAAAACACACCTGTGGCATCTCTTTCTCCGTCAAACATCCCAATTGCACCACCACCTAAAGTGGTCATTCGTGGACCCACCTATCCCGTCTCTAATGGCATTGCCCACCGAAATATGATTAAACAGCTTCACCAATCACCCGTAAAAATGACACTGTATGATCTCATTCAGACTTCTAAATCTCATCGACAAGCTCTCGTTGAGATCCTTCAAGGGATAGAGGTTTTACCTAATGAAACCCTACCTGTCGCCTCCATTCTAACACCCAATCACATTGCTTCTCTCACCAAACAACCCACTGCCCCAACCACTTCTGTCTCTGTACAACAAGCTGCTGCAGTCAATTTCTCTGAAGATGAAATTGTCGACTTTGGTACAGAAGACCCCGACCCTGCCCTTTTCATCTCCGCTTACGTCCGGGACATTCAAGTATGTCGGGTTATGATTGACGGGGGTGCTATCCTAAACATCATCTCTTCAAAATCCTTCCAACAGATGAACATCCCTTCTAGTTGCATGTGTGCCAACCCCATCATGTTGCGGTCATTCAATGACGCTATTACTTCTACCTTAGGCACCGTGATCCTCAACATTCGCGTAGGACCATGTACTTTACCTGAACTCTTCTATGTCCTTGAGGGAGAGTTCCAATATAATATATTGTTGGGTCGTCCTTGGATCCGAGACATGGGATGCGTTCCCTCAACATTACATAGATGCATAAAATTTGAGTACGAGGGGAAGTCTTACACTGTAAAAGCTGACCCTCCCCCCTTTAAAACCTGCAATATGTTATACCACCCGAATGATGTGCTTATACCAATCAAGACACCCATACATTCAACCCAACCATCCTCCTCAAATGTACCTCAACCATCCACCTCAACCGCGCCTACGCCTTCAATTGATGAAACCACCATCGCAAAAACCACTTCCCTTCCCGCAGCTAACATTCCAACCTCCGACCCCTTAGTAGATGTTTTTTAGCGCCTTACGCTGGGGGAGTACCGCCTATATAACGTTAGTTCTTTCCCTACCCCGCAGGAGTATGGACAATTACATGCACATCCCACCTATGACCGTCGCGTGGGGGAGATAATCTCTTACGGACCACCCCATTGCCGCACTAACCTAACGTATGGGGGTGTTGACGCATCCTCCATTACCCCTGAACCTCCTCTTGGTGTGGTTCCTTTCCAATCCGATTTTCAATACTTGACAAATCGTCGTTTCGCCCTCACCTTCTTGACTCGCTGTGCGTGGAAAGGCTTTGGTTTTGGCCTTTACGAACAAGGCCGACATACACTCATTCTCGTGACTACCCGTAAACACAATGATTGCAGTGGTCTTGGTTTTCCTGAAACACCTACACAGGAGACACCTCCTGTCAGCTGTATCCTGGAAGAAGAAGACGTCGCCCCTACCAAACCATCATCACCCACTTTGCATCACCCGTAGAATCTATAGACCCTGAATCCATCCCTCCTAACTTTCTTTTTTTCATAAATACTATCTTCATAGGTCCTCTCACTTATCAACGCGATAATGACGACCCATATTCTTTGCCCCTTCTTTATCCAGACATGATCGAAGAGGATTCGCCTTTGATTAATGTTGTTGAATGCCAGGATGACGACTCCATCCTCACTTACCTTGGCGCGGATGATTCTTATATTCAACGAGCCTTACCATCTGAAACCCAAACTATGCTGAATGAATCTACCATAGAAATCAACATCCACATGGAGAAGGATCCTCACATTGTGAAGATTGGATAATCCCTTAACACATCAGAACAAGCCGCCTTTACTACCTTTCTCCGTGCTCGCAACCAAGCTTTCGCATGGTCTTACGCTGACATGCCCGGAATTGATCCTACCATCGCCGTCCATAACATCACCCTAAACCCTGATTCCAAACCAGTCAAACAAAAATTGAGAAAAATGCATCCACGCATTGCTCTCTTGATCAAAGAGGAGCTCCAACGACTCCTTTATGTTTCCTTCATCTTGCCTATTGACTATCCTCAATGGATTTCTAACATCGTACCTGTCACTAAAGTGACAGGGGGACTTTGGATATGCACAGATTTCCGGGATCTTAACCTCGCTTGCCCTAAGGATGACTTCCCCTTACCTAGCATTGACCAACTTGTTGATCTAACTGCAGGTCATGAGATGCTCTCTCTCATGGATGGCTTTTCAGGATACAACCAAATTTTGGTTGCCCCTGCCGATCAACACAAAACTGCCTTCATAACTCCTTGGGGAACCTTCTGTTATCGTGTCATGCCATTTGGCCTTAAGAATGCCGGTGCTACCTATCAGCGGGCTATGACCTACATTTTTCATGACATTATGCACACTATCCTTGAAGACTATGTCGACGATCTTCTCGGCAAGTCTAAACATCGTAGTGAACATCTTGATGTTTTAACCATTATTTTTGATCGCCTGTTACAATATTTTGTCCGCCTTCAACCGAAGAAATGTGTCTTTGGTGTTCTTTCGGGAAAACTTCTTGGCTTTATTGTCTCTTTGCGTGGCATTGAGGTCGATCCATCTAAAGTCAAAGCTATCCTAGAAATGCCCCCACCCAAAAATCTCAAACAATTGCGTACTTTACAAGGTAAGCTCCAATCTATTCGACGTTTCATC
This sequence comes from Taxus chinensis, assembly GCA_019776745.2. Classification (NCBI taxonomy): domain Eukaryota; kingdom Viridiplantae; phylum Streptophyta; class Pinopsida; order Cupressales; family Taxaceae; genus Taxus; species Taxus chinensis. Next base: position 446,651,397 of record CM034154.1, read on the forward strand.
TCCCAACTTTCAGATCGATGTCAACCTTTCCATCACCTCCTTAAAATGGATATTGCATTCCAATGGAGCGAAGAATGTTACCAAGCCTTTGAAGCTCTCAAATCCTATCTCTTGCAGCCACCCGTGCTTATCCCACCCCAAGACGACCGCCCTTTCTACCTCTACCTTTCCGCCACCGACCACGCTGTAGGAGCCATGCTTGAACATCATGACTCTGAGAATCACGAACAAGCCATTTATTATATAAGTCGTACTTTGGTGGACTATGAGACTAGGTACACACATGTAGAAAAATTGTGCCTTGCCCTATCATTCGTGGCCACCAAACTCCGACACTACCTTCTAAATCACAAGACTTTCGTCATCACCAATACAGACCCCATCGATTACATGTATGCCAAACCTCATCTGAACCAACGCATTGCTAGATGGCTCATGCTTCTCGCCGACCTCGACCTTGAGTTTTTCCACCAGAAATCAATCAAAGGACAAACCATCGTAGACCAACTTACGGAAGCTCCTTTACCTGGGGAACAATTTACCAATTTCACATTTCCCGACGAACTCATCGCTACTCTTTCCCTCACGGAGGAGTCATACCCAATGACCCTCTTCTTCGATGGATCTAAATGCCAGCACGGTGGAGGAGCCGGCATTGTTCTCATTCCTCTCAATGCTAAACCTATGCCTCTTTCATTCTGACTTGATTTCCCTTGCACTAATAATACAGCGGAATACGAGGCCCTTGTTCTGGGTCTCCAAGTTGCGTTACACTTAGGTATCAAATCTATCAACATTTTTGGTGACTCTCAATTGGTAGTCAATCAAGTTATGGGCGTCTACCAATGCAAAAACGAGGAACTTCAAAAATACAAACACTACGTGGATTCACTTCTAGCCTTATTTACCCACTATTCTATACAAACCATTCCCCGCTCCACTAACAAATTTGCGGATACTATGGCTTGCTTAGCCTCGCAAATTCCCGCCGCGCCAACTGACTCTGAATTATTCGTCGTGGTCCAACAACTTTTTGCCCCATCCTATTCAACCCCAGTAGTTTGTATGATAAATACTGTGTCTACTAATTCACAGGATACCTGGTACCACCAATTTCACGACTACCTTACAATCTCTGTCCTCCCACCTGACCTTACTAGTAACGGCAAATGTGCTTTTCTTAAAAGTGTTTCGCGTTATGTTGTCATGGGGGGACTCCTCTATAAGCGTGGCTTTGATGGCATCCTCCTTCGCTGTCTAACTGGTGCGGAGGCCACTCATACCATCCAACAGGTCCATGACGGTATTTGTGGTGGACATTTTAACGGCCTTGCCGTGGCCAAACGAATCCTTCGCCTTGGTTATTATTGGCCTACTCTCAATAACGACTGCTACGAATATGTTAAGCGTTGTGTTATGTGTCAGCAACATGCCAACCTTCAACATACTCCTAGCCACCCCCTCCAGATCGCTCGAGATATTTTGCCCTTCTCACAATGGGGTTTAGACCTTATTGGTGAGATTCACCCAACCTCTTCACAACGTCACCGTTGGATAATCACAGTGACTGAATATTACACAAAATGGGTGGAGGCTATTCCACTCATTTCAATCAAAAAAGAAAAAAAATTCGAGTTCATTAACCACGACATTATCTGTCGTTTTGGTGTTCCTCATCGCCTGATAACAGATAATGGAAAATCTTTCAAAAACAAGTTGTTGCAAGACCTTTGTGACAACTTTGGTATCAAACTTAGTTTCTCATCACCTTACTATCCACAAGCCAATGGGCAAGCCGAGTCCTCTAATAAAACACTAACCAAAATCCTCATGAAAGTTGTAAATGAATCCGGAAGAAATTGGCACGATCACATTCCCTTTGCCCTTTGGGCTTATCGTACTAGCATTCGTACCTCTACTAACGCCACACCTTTTTCTTTGGTATACGGTACCGAGGCTGTTTTGCCTCTCGAAATACAAATACCCTCCCTTAGAATATCTCTTCAGGATATTCTCACCAATGATGATTTCCGCCAAGAGCGGTTAGCCCAATTAGAGCTTCTTGACGAACGCCGTCTTACAGCTCTTGATCACCTTCAAATCTATCAAAAACGCATTAAACGTGCTTATGATAAGCGACTTCATGAGCGTACCTTTAAGGTTGGTGATCTTGTTCTCAAGAGAATCAACATGTAACCAAACTAGAGAAGAGCAAACGTGGAAAATTTGCTCCCAATTGGATTGGGCCTTATATAATCACTCATACCTATGGATCTGGTACTTATCGTTTAGCTTCGCTTAATGGTAAACTTGAGCCTGAACCCCTTAATGCCTTGCATCTTTGACCATTCTACTATTGAAATTAGTGTTATATCACTTCTTATCTACCTGCCGCTCGTCCCTTGAGCTCACTTACCACTACATACACTCTGTTTCCTACACCTCATAATAACAATCAAGCTCACATAGTTTGATCCTCACCTCCCCTTGATGAAGCCTTCCCCTTTTTAGTCTAGTCCATGACTTCAAAATATTAAAATAAGCCGTATTCTTATGGGATTTTCTTGAGTCAAACTTCCTATTAAACTAGATGCTTCACGCCAAATGAACATCTAGTCATCTAAATTAAATATAGACTGCTCCCTCGAAGGACAGCTACATGCCAAACTAGTGCTGCTATTTATATATAGACTGCTCCCCCGAAGGACAGCTATGCATTACAATCATATCTGCTACTATAAACAGACTGCTCCCCTCGAAGGATAGCTATACACAGTCAACCTTTATCAGAAGCTTCTCGCATTGATCAGCTTCGTGAAGACCTCAAGAATAATACAATCAATATCCCTTGTAGACTTCCCGCATCGATCAGTCTACATTCAATAAAAGAAAAGCCTCATTCAAAAGGACTTTTGAGTCATGGACTTGTCTATTTAGGGTAGGTTCTCTTTCGTCAGAACACTCACTTTGTAATAAGTTCTCCGTACCTCAGCTATATCATCCACCTCACCTCACCATTTGTTTCAACTCAAGGGACGTAATGTACGCTCGATATATTGTGATCACACAACTCTTTTCACCTATTGACTTCTCGTCTATGCACGGTACCTAGGGCTCCAAGCTTGTTCTACGTGGTGTGGTTTGTTTAGCTCTCTTCATCTACGGAGCACTCTTTCTGCTTTGCCTCGCATCTAGGATTGTGTGCTGACCTTAATCAGGACCCGATTCCCCTACTACTTGGGTAGGCTAACTGTTCGCTTCCCTCATACCTTTTACAGCATCACCAATTCATTACCAACACCATCCACCTTACCTTTACTAATCTTAATATTTTTACCAACCAACCAATTACCTAAACCGTACCCAATTGCCTGAATTCGCCTCTCCCTGATCCTAAGGGAGAACTACATCGGTCTGAGGCCCCTCCTTGCTTTGTGCAATGGGCTATGTAGGTAGCACTTCGGAGACATGGGGTCTCCCAAGGTTAGCTCGACCATCCCCTACCATAACCTATCCTGTGTGGTGAATATAAATATTTTTGTGTATTTCTATTTAATCATAGTCCTCTTTATCCTTTTTCAAAACACCGAAAATCAAAACACAAACAATCTTATTATTATCGTAACTCAAATCAACATACATATTCAGTTTTATTTAGATGTTAAACAAATACATCTTCTCTATCATCGACACACAGGTCGGCATCCTTATTTATTCTTATACCTTGCTAAAATTTACTCAGACCCTCACGCCTCATCCCGAACTAGGTGATGATCGTGATCGTCGACCCCTCTCGTCGAGCCTCTCTGTCCTCAAAGGTACCACGGCTATTGGTACCGCAGCCCACTGATCTGCCAATCTCTCCTATAACATATGAATACGCCCTCTCGCATGGAGGACTCCAGCCTCTAGTCTCCCCACCCGTGACTCCGCAACCACTAACAATCCTCTTGTCTCATTCACCTGCGTTCGGAGCTGCTGAACCAAACGCTGCAGACGATCCCTCTCTGCTGTAATCACCGCTATGTCAGGGCGCTCACGTACACCTCGCAGTTCTGCTACCCACCATAATCTATAGGCCTCTGTCGTTCCCGTATCCACTACCCTGCGATCGGCTGCTACCATCTTCAGGCCCTTCTGGAGGTGTTGGCCGGGGAGGTGAGAATGTTGCCCTCGGCGTCGATCCTCATATATGGTCTATAAGCCAGGGGTATATCCTGCACAAATCCAAATTGTCACCGCACGCGATCTATAGGAATCCTCTCATACTCACCCGGCCTGTGCCCTGCGATCCACCTCAATCACTCTACACCCCTCAACTCCTCAGCTATGTTCTCTGTTACCATATAGTTTCCGTATGGCCTCCAACAGATATCCGCAACCATCACTCTTTCTCCATACCTACCTGTAATACTCATTATCACCCGTCACGGCCTGGGATCTAACCTCTTGTTCTGTCTGGACCCATCATCTAAATCCCAACCTCTGCACTCCGGTTTCTCCCGACTGGGTGGGTCGGCCTATTGGTCGCACACAAACAATGTGCTCATAGGCCCAACAGTGTAATAAGTATGAACTATCCAGTTTCATCCTGTGATTTCGCCTACAAGCCCATAAACCCCTGTATAGCTCCGCCAAATATGCAGGTGCCCATGCAAAAGTCACGTTCCTTTCTATCATCTCCCAAATAACACACATCAATGCCTTTGGAAATCTTCCCCCTTCCACCCTCGGTAACGCATAATACCCTACCGCTATCATTAATATCACTGCTAACCTTGTCTCCTCAGGGTGTTTTGCGTACATTACCCCATATGTAAAAGATAAACCTTGCTGTGTCAAATCTCGTGCGTATGGACCAAATACTGCTATTATCGCTCCCCGTGCCGCGCTAGGTAGTGCCTGATATACTGGTTCTCCTGTAATAGGGAGTCTCAAAATCTAAAACACATCTTCCAATGTTACTGTCATCTCCCCTGTTGGTAGATAAAAGGTATTTGTCTCGGGATTCCATCTCTCAATCAATGCCTGCAACATAGCATGATTACGTGCGATTCCTGAATAATAGCGGATTCCACTTAACCCCAAATGATTTATCAATGTCCATTCAGCTGGTGTTACATCCGCTCGGATTCGTGACAACAGCGCTGGCACACTATCATTCATCCCTCAATCCTGCCTCTGCCTGCATACACCAAAACAACAAACAACCATTCAATCCGTCAGGGTTTTTCAAACATTCTGGAAATTCCTCCAGTAATCGGTATCGGTTATACATAACCGATATCGGTTGAGTAACCGATACCGGTTCTCCCTAACCGCTACCGGTCACTGTCAATTACATACATCTTGCCTAAAACAACCACCTACGACAAAAAATTGCTCGTTTATTCCTCTCTATATACACACACATACCCGAAACCCGTGATTACCTACCACGTAACACTTACCTCACTTATAACCCTTGCTATCATGTTTTCTTCTTCATATCTACCCACTTAATCTCTTATTCATAACACATGCAAAAATCAAATCACAACCAAAACATTTACCTCTGGGGTTGCAGTAGCTTGAGGTGGCCCTTGTCTTCCCTCTTATCCCTGCCTGCTGGATGTTTCTTCTCGTCCTGCCATTATCACCACTCTTTTCAAATTCACCTTTCTACTTTCTGAATCTCCGATCGCATTCACCTTCCCAGTCTCTTTTCTTATCACCCAAATCTCTCATACAAATTCCTGTCTCTCTACTCCTTATCACTCAAATCTCTCATGCAAATACCTGTCTCAGTCGTCAAAAAGCGTCGCGTTTGCATATTTAACCTCTTGCATGGCTCTAAAATTAAAACTTAAGTTGCCACCCTAGCTTTTCTATTTTTAGAAAAGCTCATACCTAAATAACCGGTATCGGTTACTTAACCGATATCGGTCTACCAGCTACCGATATTGGTTCCTTAACCGATATCGGTTACACACCTATCTTTTCTCAACAGCGTTCTTTTCTTCATTTCTCACCTAAATTTTTGTCGCGCCCGCCTCTTTTCCTGCATAAACAACACAATTTACCACATTTGTTCATCCACCACACATAGCATTATAAATTCATTAACATCATTTATTTTATACAAATACACAAACCATCAACTACGGATATCAAGAAACTATCAATCTATACATCATTTGGATCCAACTCATCAGTTACATATATCACAATGTCACAAAACCACCAATTCATCACATAACCTGACATTCATATATACGTGCAAAAACAAAAACATCAACATCATCCATCTATCAACATGTCAACTAAAACTTATCATACATTACATATTACCAACCATTAACAAAATATTTAAAACACATTTTGAACACTGCACGAGGATTAAAACATCGTCTCTATATATATACAAATTTTCAAAAATATAATGTGCCCTACATCGGGGCCTCTGTGATCTCATAATACACCAAAGCCGGCACGCAGGCCGCAATAACTGTCAAAAAATCTCGACTCGGCTCGCAGGCCAGTCCCTCGTATCAAAAATAGATATATACTCGGCTCGCAGGCCGGTATCCACTATACAACCCCTACTCGGCTCGTAGGCCGGTATACAATAAATGAATAAATGAATACATGAATAATACATAGGCACGTAGGCCTCTATCAATACACCCGGTTCGCAGACCGGTGCCCATCTCTAAATACAAAAGTCATGTCTGGGATCCCTCAGCTCTCCCCACCGCCCTCGGCACCTCTCCCCGCTGGTCCCTGTGGTGCCTCTCGCCTCCTGCCTGTGATGGACCCACCAGCTGTGGTTGCACCTCCCTGAGACCTCTGGCTCCGAGAGGTCTCTGCTCTATGTGCCGCATAGGGCTGATAATCAGCCCCGGTACCATCAAGAATATCCTGATAGTATCGAGCCTCCGCTCTAGCCTCCATGTAGTGCTCTCGAGCCACCGTAGGTACTGGGGCTGGTCCCCTGACACCTACTACCAGTGCCCCCTATGCCTGTGCTGGTGCCGCTGGTGGTGCCTGTGGCTGTGGTACCTACACCTGTACTTGTGCCTGGGGCTGTGGCTGTACCGCTGCTGGTGGTGGTGCTGGTACCTGTGCTGCTGCCTGTACCTGTACCTGCACCTGTGGCTGTGGTGCTGGTGGTGGTGCTGCCTGTGCCTGTGCCTGAGCCTGGGCTAGCTACCCCTGTAAGACACCTATCTGTGCCTGTGCTGCAGCTAGCTGCCCCTGTAAGAGCTGCACCTGACCCCTGAGCTGATCTCTCTCTCCTATCACTGCAGCCAAGTCTGGCTGTGCAGGCGGTACTATCCTGGCTGCTCTCTGCCCAGCCCACCACACCCTGTATGCTCTCGTGCACCCAGCATCATCTATACCCTCACCTGCTGGCCTCTCTGCTACCCAATCTGGATCCAAAGGCTGTGGTGCAGGCAGTGGGGCCTCTACATCATCTCTCCTATACTGAGGAACGGGAGGTGGCTCATCCTGTCGCAGCCCCATCTACCTGCGTACCCTCTCCAGGGGTATCCACTCGTACTCTCCTGGCCTCAATCCTGCTATCCAGAATGTGTACTAGATTAGGCGCAACTGTAAGCGGGCTCCTCTACCAGGATGGTGACCTCTGTAGGGTCTCCATACAATGTTTACTGCTGTAAGGCCCTCTAGCAGATGTCTATAGTATGCCACATCCCGACCTGCCATAACTACTCGTGGCTGGCCCACGACCCCCAACCACCTCTGAAAGCCATATCGGTATATGACCTGTGGCCCTGGCTGCTGGGGTAACCCTACTGGCCTGATGCATACGATGTGCTCGTATGCCCAACAATGTAACAAAAATGTAGAACAAATACCAAATCGCCTCCTCCGGCGATAGCCCCATAGCTCCCTGTATAATTACACCAGATATACTGGTGCCCAGGCGTAACAGGTGTGCTCCTCCACCATCTCCAGCAGTACCCCCATCAATGCTCGTGGGAAGCAGCCTCCCTCTGAGTCCGGGAGGGAAAAGCAGGTGATCCCAACCATCATCAACACAGCCAGTCGTGTCTCGTGACGATGCGCACGGTACATGTCACCGTACCCGATACTTGTGCTATGGTAAGTCAGTAGCGCGGCTGCATCCCCAAAAACCTGCAGTATGCTGTCCATCACAGTCTCTGAATCTACCTAGAAGACTTCCTCTCCCTCGATAGGTAACCGAAGGATGCGATACACATCCTCTAATGTGACGGTCATCTCCCCAGTCGGGAGATGGAACACATTGGTCGCCGGATCACATCTCTCGATGAGGGCGACCATCAGGCTGTGGTCTCTCTCTATAGCTCTGTACCTCTGGACTCCACCGAGTCCCACCTCATGCATGATGGCCCAATGAGCCGCAGATACGTGTGGCCTCATCCGCACCAACAGCGGGGGCATCCTATCCCGCATCGTCAACTGCTGACGTGCCTGCAAAACCAACCCACATCCTTAGACCTACTCTTTATTACAACATCTACTTTGTCATCTAAACACCCCTTTTTATCCCCCTGACCATACCTTGACTCTCTACCGCCCCCCTCTAACAACCTACCACCCCCACACACCCACACCAAACCCAACCCAACCCAAAAAACCCAAAACCTAACCCCACACCTAACCCTTCTCCACCCCTAACCCAACCCCCACACCGACCCGCAACCCAACCCAAAAACCCCAAAACCCAACCCAACTCAAAACAACCAACCCAACCCCACTCCCACTCCCACCCACAACCTAAAACAACCAACCCAACCCCACACCCACCCCCAACCCAACCCAACCCAACTCCTACATAAACCCACAACCGACGCCGACCGATACATGACCAACGCCGGTCACCAACAACCCTCCCTTTCCCTAAAAATGTGCGACCGATGCCGATCGCTTAGTGACCGACATCGGTCACTGTCCTCTCCCGGAGCCGAACCCCCACGCGGCCCCCAAACCCATTTTTTAACCTATTTCTACCCATCTACCCACCCAAAAACCCTAAAAACTTACCCACCTACCCACCTTAGCCTATCTAACCTATCTACCCTCTCCCTTTCTCAAATCATTTCCATTTTCTCATTATTTCCTAAAAAAGGTTAATTCCTACCCAAACCCCCAATTTAGCATAATACAACCAAATCACCAAATTAAAGAGTTTCGAATCTACCCGAATGACGACACGTCGTCATGGTGGGATGGGTGGTGGCGGTCCAGCTGGTCCAGCCCCTCCAGCTCCTCCTACCTGTGCCATGGCTCCAATCCTGATCTGCTGGGTCCCCGGCCAATCAACTGCTGCCTCCTCCTTAATCGGGCCCACTATCAACTCTCTCCGCCAATACAATAGCTCCACCTCACTCAATCCAGCCTCTAATCCCAAGTCTCCACGTCAGACAAGTCGATTTGGATTGTAAATAACAAAAGTGACAATGACAAGCCGTATTTTTCTTTTTAAAGGTTTTTCGCCTTTCTCTACTCAAATTTCACCCCATTCTTTGCCCTTATTTACTCCTTGCCTCTTTTTCACCAATATTGCCTCTATCCACCTTTGCCGCACAACATTTGTTCACTTGTCCAGCCTGACCTACGGCCTCGCCCTACCTATTCGGCCCGACCCAAGGCCTCAACCTACCAATTGGCCCGACCCAAGGCCTCAACCTACCATTCGGCCCGACCTAAGGCCTCAACCTACCAATTGGCCCGACCCAAGGCCTCAACCTACCAATTGGCCCGACCCAAGGCCTCGCCCTACCTATCCGGCCCAACCCAAGGCCTCAACCTACCATTCGACCTGACCTAAGGCCTCAACCTACCAATTGGCCCGACCCAAGGCCTCGCCCTAACCTATTTGGCCCGACCTAAGGCCTCACCCTACCTATTTGGCCCGACCCAAGGCCTCAACCTAACCATTAGGCCCGACCCAAGGCCTCAACCCTACCTATCCGGCCCCGACCCAAAGGCCTCAACCTACCCATCTAACTTGACCCAGGGCCACCGCCCCAACCACTTGGCCTGACCCGAAGGCCGTATCACTTCAATACCATACCCACAATCAACGTTTTATTTTATCCATCCATCATGTACCTTGTGTTCAATTGAGCTCACCTGTTCATGTTTTAGCATGATTAGGGTCCTTGACTTGATCTGTCGACCAACTTTGCCTAGACCTAGATCGTGACGTTTATCTCAACCAAACCAACCATTTGGTACTGCCGAACATGCCTAAACGTTCCTGTACCTCACCTGTTATATACCCTAGAGCTACTTCCTATGCCTTGGATACCAGGATTATATCACCCTTGTTTGGATAAACTATTGACCTTTGCCTACACATTGCTGGTTTGCTTGTCAAATCATGTACCCTCGTCGTAGTATTGCATTTCAACATGCGTCTGCTTCCTTGGACCTACCCCACCACCTTACCATCCTCTCTACAACATATACCCTTTATCAACCCTATCCTTGATTTCCCGTTCACTCAATCTGTGATAGATTTGAGGGGGATTACCTATATCCTTAACATGAGAAACCACTTCATATTATTGTCCGCGCAGCTTTAAAGAACAAGCTACACGACAATAAGGGGCTAATGTAGACACCAAATTCATGTCTTACGATACCTTGTGACCCGCATCCCATTTCGCAACCTAACCTCATTACCTAAACTTTACACAATTATTTATTAATTACCTTGTAATTGATAAATCCACATCACCTTACCCGCCACCTCACTTTGCCACCTCATCATGACCTAGCCCTAACCCTAAACTAACCTAATTAAGACCCATGACTTGGTCTAGACTCACATCCATAACTAATGCCTCCTTACTCACACCCAAATCTGACCTTCTAGCCACTTGACCAAGCCCGCAACTGATCTCTCGGGAGAAAAGCAGGGAAGGTGGGCTATTTTACTAAAAATAGCCTACTTATTCCTTACCGATGCGGTTCCTACTCGACCGCCGTCGGTTACGCAACCGCCATCGGTTCCTTGTAAATGGGCTCCCCAAACCAAAACAACGGATCGGAATTTCATTTTGGAGATCAGTCAAAGGATTTCTAGATCAGCAGAGAGCATTGCGAGCGAGGAACAAAGTCCAGATCTTCACTTGACAGAGCAGAGACGAGTAAAGAAACCAGAAGTGTTTACAACCAAGGAGATCAACTTGCATCTTGGTCAAAACCAGTAAGTCACATCTTGCATGTCCTTTGTTATAACATTGCTTATGCTTCTTGAATCTCAGTCCTCCTAAATCCGTTTCTGAATCCACTACCCAACGTGCCATTGCATCTAACTATCATTCTTTTTCTTCTAATCATCCCATTTCCTAATACCATCCAAAAACCAGCCATTACAAAGAACCCACCGGTATCGGTTATCAGTAACTGGCATCGGTTATCAGTAACCGGCATCGGTTCCTCTGATCAAAACCAGAAAACCAGCCTTTCCCCCTACCCAGTTTAACGAAATAATTTAATTAATATTTTGCAGTCTTTTGTGTTAATTCATATTAGCAGGGGAACTGACCACCTTTGAAAGGAAGTTTTATATTTCCTGGGCCCAAGGCAGTTTCCTCATTTATTGTTTAATCAAAATCTTGTGGTCTTGTGTTCTTATTTGCAGGTAGTCCTTCCAAGACAAAAAGGAGTTCTCCGCAGTCAGCCTGATCTTTCTCTACGGTATGCGCACACCATCTCGACATTCAACAGGTATTCCTCCTAACCCTAACCTCATCTGTTTCTAAAAGGAATGAAAGGATAGAAGCAACTCTATTCCCAGAAGCCGAAACATTCCGAGTGAAACATTTTAAAAAATATCCTACCTTCCCTGCTTTTCTCCCGAGAGATCAGTTGCGGGCTTGGTCAAGTGGCTAGAAGGTCGGCTTTGGGTGCGAGTAAGGAGGCATTAGTTATGGATGTGAGTCTAGACCAAGTCATGGGTCATTAATTAGGTTAGTTTAGGGTTAGGGCTAGGTCATGATGAGGTGGCAAAGTGAGGTGGCGGGTAAGGTGATGTGGATTTATCAATTACAAGGTAATTAATAAATAATTGTGTAAAGTTTAGGTAATGAGGTTAAGTTGCGAAATGGGATGCGGGTCACAAGGGGTCGTAAGACATGAATTTGGTGTCTACACCCACACTTGGGGAAACCTAACCATCACTCATACCTAGAGCACTGACTTCCTATTTTTGTCAGTGTCCCTTAGAAATACAAGCTACGTGATAAAAAGAGTAAAATATAGACACCAAATTTGGGTCACACTCCCCTTGGTACCCTTCAATTAATTAACGTAACACATTAAAATAATCATGATCCCTTTACCCCATATTAATATTCATCCTCATATTATTAATTAGTTTAATTATTTTAATTAAGTTAATTCCATCCTCAAACCTCCACCTCATCATGACACCTCATCCTGGACCCATTCTAGGGGCATTTAACTCACTGTGACCAAGTCATCACACTTAGCATTAAGGCATCACTCTCAGCACTAAGCCATTACTCCCAGTACTGATTCACTACTTGACCTAACTAACTAAGAATTATTCCTACACCTAACTAGACTTCTTCTAAGATATTCCTACCTTCTCTCACATGAGATCTACTTTCCTAAGAAGACCTAAAAAGGAAAGATGCCAAATCTGGGAAGATCTTCCTATTTGTGGTAAATAAGACTATTTCACCTTAACCAACATCGGTTTATCCTTGACCGACGTTGATCATCTAAACCATCATTCATTCCTTTATATAGAATTTTATAACCTTTTACCAAGGTTGGTCATTCATTTAGTGGAGACTTATTGCATTCAAGTGCAAATCTTCAAGTCATCCTGCATCTAGACAACAAACACACACAACCATGGTGCAAGACAAGCAACCAGTAATCCTTCTAGAGTGTTGGAATACTCACAAGAGGACACATGTTATACTGTCATGGCACTGGAATCAAGCACCTCTTATTTGATCAACCATCAACCATATCAACTCACAGTATATACAAAATACCAAGTGATGTGATTTCAATCATTTGTGTTTATCTCATTGTAGATATCTTGTTTCTTTAAGTATTTTATTTATTTTGTTACATGTACATCATCTTCTTCCCACCAACACACTATTAAACTACCCCAAGACTTTTCACCCTTCTAAACCCCATTCTTAGTGTTCCTGAGACTTCTCATCCATATTACGACCCAAACCACACTACCCTCACTCTCTGTGCAATCACAGAGAGCATAAAACCCCATTTTTAATACTTCATTACCCATTTCCCCTACCAATGTCATTCCCTTGACCATTTTCAGTTTTTTCTCCATACCGATATTGCTGACTTGGTCAATATTGGTCTATATTTCATTTTATATTCTCATACTAGTAAGCTTCCCAGCCACCCAATAACTAACCCAGATCTCAACCAATCAGCCCTAGACTCTTACCATACCTTTGACAGAAATTCCTGACCTGAAAAAACCCTAGTTCTAATTAGATTTAGTACTATTTTATATCTAGCATAAAATCTAGTGTATTGTGTGTATGAGAAACCTAAATCATTACATTGCAATAGGACCTATTTATTTCAATTTCTTATTCACATTAAATTGTTATTAAATAGTGGATTGAAAACCACTCTAGGAAGCACCACACTTCATGGATCTAGCACATGCTAGGAATTCTACTGTCATATGTTATTTAATATTCTTGTGTGGTCTTGTTTTTCATCTACAAGTAGTCCTTCCAAGACAAAAAGGAGTTCTCTATGATCAACTTGGATAATGTCAACAATGCATGCATTCTACCTTCCACCTTCACCTCATAGGAATTCCTCCTTAACCATTTACCTTATATCTATTTCTTCCTAGAAAGAATAAAAATTATTAGTGGAACAAAGACAGATCGATCTAAAATCTTGAACATGGACTTGAGATGAAAATCTTGTTTTGGTAAAGATATTTTTGTCACTTTCTGAAGTGGGGAAGGGAAGTTTCTAAAAATAGTAATTCTTTGATGCCCTTTCTTACAATGAATAGAAATTTTCTTAAAATAGAAAAATATTTCATGACAGTGAACTCAGAAAACAACAGAGATGGCAAACTAGGCAATTTAGACCAAAAAAGCAAAAAAAACACACGAAATCAAAAAAATAAAAAGTAACTTTCTAAGAATAAAAAGTGTCCAAGAATGGAAATAAACATCTATGAAAGTGTTCCCAGTATGTTAGGGGTTTTAAAAAACTAATTCCGAGCCAAAAAATCATTATTTCCTAAAATAACAGCTTCTAGACCCCAACAGTTAAAAATAGAAAGGCTCTATTTTGGTTGCGAAAAATTGCAATTGGCTCTATTTTCATCCATATCACTAATTTTCAACATCTTCACAGGGTTTCTAGGTTGTTTCATAGCTCAAGAAAGGTAATTCATCCTTCATAAAGGTCTAGAGGAATCATTTAGGTTACAGTTGTGTACAAAAATGAAGAATAACGTTGTAAGGCGTAGAAGTTGAAAAAAAGAAACATTGTGTAGAGAGAGGAGAAAGTTAAGATCTCAGTTGAAATTCAAGACAAGGAATTCATCAAAAATTTTCAGTCAAGTAGGATTCATCATCATTTTTCCTTAGTGAACTTATGTGATCTGAGTGAGTAGTTCAAGGAAAGTTAGTTTAGGTAAGCATCACAATGAGTTATCAAGGGAGAGTAACTCATTACAAAGAAACCAAGTATCTAGATATATATTCCCCAATGGAAAATCCTTGTCATGATAATCAAGAGTTCGTTCCATAACAAGTTTCTGAAGGTGATCCAGTGATGGACATTGTATCAAATCTTGAAGATCCTTTTTCATGGATTCAAGAAATTTTTTATAGTAATCCATGGATAGCACAACTTTCTATCATGCCAAGTCTTGAAGAAGCCTTAAGGACATTGAATTCCAAATGAAGAAATAAATTTCAAACAACATCTCTCTTCTTTAGTGGCATCTCAGGTAATCAATATGTTGAAGTTTCCATACCTAAGAATGAAAATCCCATTGAATACATGACTCCGTCTGATTATGACTTAACCCACATCTCATTGGGTCAAGATTCACATGAGGGTAAATCTCATCTATTTAAGGAATCTACCTTCCTTATCCTTTCTTGAAATAAAAAATATAAGTGAACAATTTTTTAATTGGAGGAATAGATAAAAACTCATAGTGCCTACATCTAACCCTTCTTGGAATCCAACTCAACATTTTCTCTTTTGATAGAAGACATCCCTCCAATCAGCATTGTTGATCCTGATTAAATCAATAAAACAAAATGATGCATGATGCAGGGGAAGGCCAATGAGAAATGGATTGGTAAAATAATTGAGAAAGGTCAAGCATTGTTTCTAGATATCATCTCTCTCATTAAGTATGTTCTTGGAAATTTGACAGAAGCAAAGAAATAAAAGTAAGATTTTGCAAAAGAGGTCAATCATTTGGATGAGGTGTTCCCAATGGTGTTTGCGATGAGTTCCTTTAATTCTCACACTCTTGTGAGAAAAGAAGAGTTTACATCAACTACCGAGAACTTGTCTCAAGTTTGGATCCACATCATGGATGTGAGATACGTTGCTAATCCAATCTCTGTTGGAATCTTGTGGAAAAAATGCTTTCAAGATATCCTGAATGATCTCTACAATTATGTTTAGAACTTAGCGTTCCCTCCATCTCACCTAGGACTTTCATCAGTAGAAAATCATTGTGCTTCCTTCTAGGGGAGCTAGTCAAGAAAGAGGACAAATGAATCTCTCTCCTTCCATGAAGATAATTTAGAGTCCATGACCAATATGAGAAGTTGTCCATTTACAATTGTCAATGTATCATGAACAATGGTCTGGGTCAATGCAAGAATATTAGTGATTTCCCTAGGACAGGGATCGAAGGTGTTAGGTTGCGTTTGCTTTCCAGGGGAAGATAAGTTGACAACTGTGATAGCTCAATTCAGCAAGGATAATTTAAGAAATCAGGTATCTAGTTCAAGACACTTCTCATTAACAAGTGGCATGAATTCAGCAATTTCTTCAGCATAGGGAGTTTCTTCTTCAGACATGACATCTTCTACCCTCTCCTCTCTTTCTCCCTCTTTCTTCTCTCCCCTTTCTAAGTCTTCATTATACATAATCATGGTATTTTTTCCTATTCACTTAAGTGACAATATTTACAAATCCTAAAATTATATCTCTCAAAATTATAAGGAGAAATAATTAATTCGTACTCTTCTAGGGGAAATTTACATGTCACAAGTGAAATAGGTACATGAAGAGTCATGTGGGGGTAGGTGGAAGGGTCAATCCACATTGTTATGAAATTGAAATGGATTATCTAATTTCAAAGGAGGCATGAAAATGCTATATTCCTTGATAGCTTTTATGTTGTAGAAATTTTTTATTTCTTTTTTTATACTTTGTATCACTCAATGCTACATGAAATACAAACCTATACATTTCTTCCATTTCATCTTGTCCCTATGCATTTCTCTATTTTCATCTCTTATATGTACTGGGTAAGATTAGTGATAAAAAAGAGATTTATATCTTTGATGAATGGTCATAAAATAATTGTGTATCTGTGTGGGTTTTGTTTGTCTCACTAATAGATTCATTATTTCTTTCCTCAATATTTAATGTAAAACTACTTCTAATTATTGGGTGTGGATTCTGCTTGTTCCTACTCACAAAAATAACCTTTCTTTTTCTAATTTCCTCTCATTTAACCCACACCAGCTATAAATTCCTACCCTTTTACCCCATAAAAAGCACTTTTCCACTGGGTTAATTGGAGTATTCATTGTTTTATACCCATCCTATGTGGAAAACCTTATATCATTTAGATAGTATTATAATAGTTTACAATTCAATAATGGGAACCTCTCGTAGTGTTTAATGTAGGAGGGGCATAACCCCTTGAGCATTGTTGGACAAAACACCTAATTTTCCATATCAAAAAATTTATTTCACAAACTATTTTTTTGGCAACTCTGACTAAGGAGATATCTTCCCTCCTACACCCGCAAAAATATCTCTTCAAAATAATATATATATAGATATAGGTACATTACAAAAAAATTCGTATTTTAAGGAAAAATCAAAGTTTTGAAGGTGAGCTACATCAATGAATGAATATCCGTGTCACATGTTCATTTCCCATAACAAAAGGAATAAATTTATAGATTGGAGTGAGGTAAGAGTAAGTGACGAGTGAAGAATAATGGTTTCTAAGGAATGCACCATTTTCTTGATCAGCCATCATTTTAGACCAATTCTTCTATTAGAAGAGAATTCAAAAACAGGAAAATTTATCTTTCTTGCAAGAAAAAATATTGTAATTAGACTAAGGGAAAGAAGGCTAGTGGACCATGTCACCAAAGTATAAGGAAAAACACTCTAGAGAATGAATAAAAAAATTTCATCTATGAAGAACCTGTCATCAATTCTTGGTGGCTTCAGTTCAAGAAGAACTGCTACTAAACGAAATGAAAGTGGATATTTCTCCTGGTGATGATCGAAAGAAGGTACAAGTAATTGATGAAGATAATATGCACTAAAAGATGTGAATATATCTTGTATGAAGTGGAACAAAGGATAAAGAATCCTTCTGAAGGTAAATTTTTTTACCTCACACAGATGAATGAGATAAGTTGTGAAGCAATTTATTTTATCTCCCTGTCCATCTGAGATGATTTCCATGCATATGGAGATGTACAAGAAATTGAATCCTTTGATAATCAGATTATGTGTAAAGAGTTTGTGAGATTTACACAAGAAGAAAATTCAGATCCCCAAATCCTACCTCATGAAATTCTATAGGTACTATTTCGAATCCTTATGCACGAATAGATACAAAAAAAATCATGGAATCACTTCACGTATGAAGAGGATAAATTACCTCATGGAGGAAGACCCTGATAATTTTCTATACAATACAAGGTGTTCATCAATACAATATTTTTGGGACACTTATCATGAAATGTTAATATCATTAAACCTTATGTTGAGAATCAAATACAACACTATGAAGGATGATGAAAAAGAAATGATGGATGGACCTCCATTCAATTAACTCATTCTATGGCCCAGAGACATATTCACGTGTGAAGAAACAATAGAATCAAAGTAGAGGAAGGATCTTGTGTTCTATGATAGAAGATCCAGTTCATTATGAACACTTCATCAGTCATGAATATGTATAAGAAAGACAATCCATTCATCCCAGAATCAAATATGATGAAATTCAAGGTAATCATGGATGATCTCCTTTCCAATCTTTGATTCTGCAAGTGATCTAGAACATGTTTAACGATCATGAAATGGATATTTAGCTAAAGAATCAAGTTCTCTTCTTCGATTCAAGCATGGATAGAACAAATGGAAGAGGTCAATTTACATTTATAGAAAGTCCAAGGAGAATGAGAAATTTGAGCATTAACCCCTTCGAGGAGTATGACCTCCACCATTCTCACCCAAGGGGCATAATGATTGATCATCATGAGTGAGTATGAGAATATCTAAATTTTCCATATGAGAACAAGAATATTCAATAATGAAAATGATCAAGATGAGAGTGTAAAATTATTCCTCTGTTTAAGCCCTAACATTGTTTATCTACTTCTCTATCATGAGGACATGATGAAATGGATCTCAAGCTCAAAATAATGTGAGCTTTCCCACATGGGTATCTTGGATATTTTATCCTCGTCTCAGAAAATTTTAAGAATCAAGTATGCCCAGTTCTTTCAAGAAGGTGATCCTTTGGATGACAAGAATGATAAAGAGTAGGTGAACAATGATTTTTCAAATGAATGTGTGGACATGTGTGGACTCATATTTTGAATTATCTCCTTGAGCACCAATGAAATGACTCTTTCTAATGGAAGATGAAAATGAGCACATTACAAATTTGAGAGATATCTATCACTACAAGACATTTTGAAAACTACAGAATAAACTAAAGAACACTCAACTATGGTCTTGAGATTCTAACTCAGTACCATGGAAATGCAAGGATAGGTATGAAGCAATTTTTTTTTCTCCTTTCCATGCACCAATGTTTGATGATGATACATATGGAGAAACATGGATAATATTCATCTCTTCCTCAATGCATAGATGAATGGGAGTGAAGGTGAAGGTAAGTCCATTTTCTCATTCTTGTTTTGTGAAGAATATCTTAAATGAAAAAGAGAGGAGATTCTTGAACCTACTATTAATATTATAAATATTGAATACAACATCTCCTCCATAGAATATGATAGTGAGAAAAATGTTGAGTTAATTTGTAGTGAAGATTTTTTTTTCAAAATAGAGGAAGGATTTTTGTGAGTATATTCAAGGTCAATTTTCTCTCACCACTTTTGAATTCTCCACTAATGTGGAACAAGAATTCATTTTGTTAAATTCACTCAAAGATGACCAATCCTTCTATGAAAAAATTGAGGGTTACAATTTTGAAAATGATGTCAAAATCAATTTTGAGGTGGTAGATATGGAAAACAATTGGTTTGAGAAATAAAGTGAAACTTGACAAGACTCTTGTAAATGGTTTTTGAAGTAGATTTAACTCACTATTTCTAAATAATTTGTTGTTTTTGAACATGTTTCCATGTTGCAAAATTATCTCGATGACGAGGGATATATTCATATCATTGAGGTGACCTCTAGTTTTGAAGGCACTTTCTCATAACAAAAAAGTGAGATGTTCAGAGAAACTTTTCAAATGAGATGAAAATTATGTTTGTGTTCCCACTCCTTCTGAGTACCTCAATGATTTCAAGGGATGTTTATCCATGTTGTAATTGAAGGAAAAAGTATGTTCCCATGACAAGGTCAATGTTTCCACTTTTGAGAAAATAGTAGGATTGGCTTCTCATGATCCACAGAGCATCAAGTAGGAAGTTGGAAGATACAAAAATTCCAAGAAGGTAACAAAGTTTTCATTAGATTCAAGAAACGTTTTAGATCAATACAAGTATGAATATTAAATGTTGGTTGGTCTCCTTCTCAAGCCATCCAAATCCATCACATGAGCATGGTATGATCATATAGTGATTTTCATACTTCAAAGATCACATTTCAATTCATTGTTCCATGATGGTATGTACTTTTCCTAACCTATTTTCAGGTATGTATACATTATTTCCCAAAATATGTAAATATCCCTACCCTATAATATAATTTTCCTTTTCCATTGTGTTTTGTTTTCCACTTTTGGTTTGTTTGTTTGTTTGTGCGTGTGTGGAAGAAATGAATCTGTCACCTAATGGATAAGGCATTGGTCCACACTGTATATTGATATTCTAGAGAACTTGATTACTCTTTCTTTTCTGTACTCGATCTAAAACAATTCCCCAATCTAGATTCAATTGTTTTCATGTGTTTTTGCAAGGGAAAAATTCAAGTTTAAAACATTACAACCATACCCTAGTGTTAAATATTTTATTTGTAAACCCACTTGAGAAATCCTCCGGATAAACTTCCCTCATTTTCATGCCTATCCTCATCTTCTAAGTGATCATATGTCTTTTTATAACCTTTTCCATGTGTTGGAAATATGAAAACAAGTTCATGAATTTCTTCTGCTACAGTGCTTCTCAATACATATTTTTTAGTAGACTTAGAAATGGTTATTTTCAGAAGACACATGTGCACTCTTTTGGGCTTATTTTAAGGAAAAAATTAATCAATAAGTTTTATTGAGGATAAAATAACATACTATAAGTGATTTATGAAAGTTTAGCGAAGATTTAAAGGTTTAGGGAAAATTTCAGTGAAAGTGGGTTTTTGAAGGTGAAGGAGCTTGCAGTTCAAAATAGTGCTTGGGCTTCAGAAGATTATTTTGGGAGATTCCTAATGAGTTAGAGGTAAAAAAAGATACAACTATAAATATGATTCAATTCTCTAAATTATGGTTCTTTAATACTTTTCACAATACCAAATTTCTTCTCTTCACAGTGTGTTTTTGGTAGGTACACCCTACGGTCCTAAGAAAAAAGGTTATTTTATGGAGTTTAATGAAGAATTAGATCATGGGACCCATCCCATTATTCTAAGTATTTTTTTATTCAAGTTCATAGAAATAAGTTCCCAAAATTCCACTCAAAGCTCCAGAAAATTTACCTTTAAGTCTCTCTCCAAGGTAAGCTTCTAGGTTTTAGCCAATTTCAAGGGTGGACATATGTCATAACCAGATGAAGACATACTTTTTTGTCTCGTATACCCCATTCCCTTGGGAAATTTTGGACTAAAAGTTGTTCGCATACTTATTTAAGCCCCCTAGTCCACTACATGACCCTGCTGAAGCCCGATTATGCAAGATAGGCCCCTTCTCACCTAATCCTAGCCCTTCCTATCATTCAATGATAAAGTGCCACTTATCAGCCCCAGGTGAGAGAACACTTTTCTATCCCATATTTACCATACCCTTGGGAAATTTTTCACACCAAAATTCACCCCATGACAATGGTATCGCTTGGTTCATCATGTGACCCCGAGAAGGCTTCTCAGACCATTTTTCAACCCCATCTCCTCTCCACCTCAACAAACCACATTCTTCCACTTGTCATGCTAAGATGAGGGTGAAATTTTTTTCCCCATCTATCCCATCACTTTGGGATATTTGGGAAAAAAAACATTTCTCAGTTATATGAATTTTTAAAAACCAAAAAATTGTAAATTTTTCTAACTATCATGTTTTGTCCTTCAATGTGCGTGTGTGAGAGGTGTTACCAGATTTTTTATAGAAACCATTGTAACTCATATCCACACAATTTTTCACCCATTACTCCATGATAAGAGATTAAAAATAACTAACAAAATTTATTTTTTCCCCAGACACCATGCTCAAAGTTTTCTAGACTCACTTCGTGCCCTAGAATGAGAAAAATTCATCTCCCAAACCACCAGACAAAATCAAATGAAAATTTCACATCCTCATATTTCCCATGAACCTTTAAGAATCAAGTGAAATAAAAGTTATATATTACCCATATTTTTAATATTATCAAACCCTGTTTTTCTTCCCTAATTTATTTTTTCCAATTTCCCATCATTCCAGAAGATAAATGGAGCTAAAATTTTGAACACGAAGTCTAGATGAAAAACCTATTCTGGTGAAGTTATTTTCATCATGATTTGAGGTGTGGAAGGGTATTTTATAAAAATATTCAGTCTCTATTTCCCTTTCTTACTATAAAAATAAACTTTCCAAAAATAGTTAAACCTTTTATTACAATGAACTTAGAAAACTAATAAAGATAGAAAACCAGGCAATTCGGACCAAAAAACTAAAAAATCACAAAACTTAATGTGTACAAGAATTAATTATCTATGAAAATAGAATTAGGATGAACACCTAGTAGTCCTAAAACAAAGATAAATTACAATCTATGCACCATCATTCTTAGATCTTAAACAAGACTAATCTACCAACATCTTTACATTAGAACATGAATAAACATCTAAACTAATATACCAAGCAATTAATCCATATATTTATTGAATGTTAATCAATGAAATGAATATGTTTAGATCCTTAGCAATCAAAAGGTTTGATTGTATGTTTGAATCCCAAGGTTTAAAGAATAGAGTCTTGTTAATCCTTGGCTGCAATGCCACTTGACATATCTCCATATGACTTCAAACTTAGATGGATGAATGCAAGAAATGAAGATAGCTATCTCCTCTAATGGAAGAATTATCTAAGATGATAAAATGGATATAATATATGTTTTATGCTCATTTAGGTGTAAGTAGAAAGGTAGGAGGAAGGCTCCTTATATATCCCAATGGATAAAATAAGCTTTACATCCCTTTACATGTGGGATAATAGCAAGGTTGAGTTAGTTCGGGATGATCATGGTTGAAAGAGGGTTAAGTAAATCTTAGGAGAGTTTAGTTTTTCCCTTAGTGACTCGTGGGGTTTGAGGGGATTTATTAATTTAAAAAAGTGATTAATTAATAAGTGAGAAAGTTTATAGAAGCTTTTTCGAAGAATAATTAGTATGATTTAGAGGATAAGAAGGATTTAATAAAATAAATGGTGATTTATTGATCTAATAAAAGAGGAAACTTAATTAATTAAGAATAATTAATTAATTCATGTAGAAAGGGGTTTAATTAATGTAAGATCATTAATTGTCGTATTTGTTGGATAGAAGGGTAAATCAATTAGATTGATGTAGTTAATTAACAACGATAGAAGAGAAAGTGTGATATTAACAACATGTGTTCAATTTACAGGAAGTGGTATAATTAGCACAATTTTAAGTATTTAAATTGCTAGGGCTAAATTATGGGTGTCTACAAGTAAAAAAAACAAAAAGAAACTTTCTAAAAATAGAGAGTGTCCAAGAATGGAAAGAAACGTCTTTGAAACTATTCCTAGTATTTAAGGGGTTCCACAAAACCGAGTCTTATCCAAAAAATAGTATTTCCCAAAACAACAGCTCCTGGAACCCAACAGTTAAAAATAGTAGGTCTTTTTTTGTCACAAAAAGTTACATTTAGCTTTATTTTCATCCATATCGCTACTTTTCAACATCTTCACATTGTTCCCAGGTGGTGGCATAGATCAAGAAAGGTAATCCATCCTTCACAAAGGTTTAGAGACATAATTTTGGATACATTTGTGTACAAGAATAAAGAAAAACATAGCAAGGTGCAACATTTGAAAATAAGGAGCATTGTGTACATAGAAGAGAGATTCAAAATCTAATTTTAAATTCAATCCAAGGTAGTCATTATAACTTATCAGTTAAGTAGGATTCATTCTCATATTTCCTTAGTACTTAGGTCATCTCGGTGATTTGTTCAAGGAAATTTGGTTAGGGTAAGAATCACAAGAAGGAGTTGTAAAGTGAGAGTGATTCATTATAGAGCACCCAAGTATCCAGATATGTCTTCCTTAATGAAATATCCTCCTCATGATAATCAAGATTTGGTTTCACAACAAGCTCCTGATGTAGGACATTTGTCATTATTATTGGTGTTATCATTTATGTCAAACTGCATTGATGGAAAAAGGTGTATGGAATAGGTATTAATAAGTCTGAAACAAGCCTCAACAGGTGGTTCAAGAAAGACTATGCATGAAAAATATGAAGGGTGAGTTGTAAAAGATACTAGAACAAGGGAATTTTTTTTATATATATATAACGTTCTCTGTTATGAATTATATAATTCAAACACACGTTCAAGTTTTAATAATTGTTCTCTGCCCAAACAACACAGTTTGGAACACACAATTTCCTTTTAAAACTAATGTTCCCTGTTCGCATATTTACAATATGGAACACACATTCAATGCCATTCAATCTTATAACAGATTCTATATGCTGTTGTAAATGACTCGAAGAACTGCCGATCTCCCATTTTCATGGCTCGGAGTTTCAACGATCTCTCATTTCATGACTCAGCAACTACCGATCCTTCATGTTCATTCATGCATAGTATATTATATATACAAGTTCTCTTAACCGTTTCCGGTTATCGAAGTGATCCATTTAAGAAGCCTATCTGAATATCTGTTACTGATATTCATCTGACATCCTGCATCTTAAATTAAGTGATTAGGACAACGCAACCAGCACTTGCGATACTTTGGCCAAAGATTTTCACATGCTTTGCATGATCATATTCCTGGATGTGATACACATCAATGGAATACGTCCTTCACCTCACTTCACCTGTTATCTAGAATGGTCTTTCCTGGTTCCTACCAGTCCTTTCAATTTAAGGTCAGATTCAAACTTCCAATTTCCAACTAGCAATATGAACGAATATAGGAAGGCACTCATGGTGACTAAAGATACGCAGACATACGGTGTCGTTCCCCACGACTCCGTGTGTCTAGTTATCTTTAGTCCTCCGGAGTCACTCCGTATACGTGATCATACTCCTATCCCTAGCCAAGAACTTCACATTCAGCCTATGTATTCTTGATGATTTAATTCAGGAGGGCATTGTAATATGTCAGCTATAACATTGTGTCGTCATGAAGACCCCGTCTTCATGAAGACACCGTGTTGTAGCTGGCATATGTCAATGTCCTACGGAATCCTCCCATCGAGAGTACACATCCTGCTCAAGTGATTTGGATATGATCTTAATATTTAAGATCAACTTTTAGCAACCATGTTGATCCTTTATCCTCGTTCCCGTTATAGTTGTATATAGCTAAGAGAGACTAAATCCATCTTCTAGCTTGCTATACATCTTCTCCTTCTTACCGAAGGGTTGCATTTTCCCTACTTGGTTCTCTTCTTAATCATTGGATTAAGCAGCCCGTTACCGAGGACGTGATAAGTTTAACCTATTAAACTTAACCAAGATTTTCACAACTGTAACTAAATTCAGAATTCCAGCTTATTAGACGTCATTTAAACGAGGTCTAATTCCCAATAAATGTATTCATTTATTTTCCTTAACCTTACATAGTTAAGGTCCATTAGCTCTGGATATATTTATCCCATATCCTTTCTTTCTGAATTTAACATACGAGGTTATTAATGGAGTTTGAAAATGAAGTTCAGTTACTCCTAAGTTAATTGATATTCCTTAGCTTCCAAGCTAATCCTGAATACCTATCAGTTATGGAATCATATTCTTCCTAATCCTTTTTAATGTCAATTAAAAATTCATCTTTACCCAAGTATGAACTAATTGCACATTTCAACTTAAAAGTTGCATTTAGGTAAGAATAGATATCAATTCCTTTTTAACATCCATCCAAGGACAATTAAATAAATCCAAATCAAGAAATAACATTATATTTCCAATTTAATCAACAATATCAAACTGATATAGTTATTAAAATATCACACTTGTATTTGTATTCATCAATCCATTTCATAATCCATACATCTGCCAATCCAACTGACTGGACTTTGTTTATATAAAACATCATTACAACTCATAGATAGAAGAATGTACTTTCTTCTTTTCACAATTCCTCGTAGAGGAATAATAACTAACAAATACAATTCATCTTCAGACAATCAAAAGAAGCATAAGAAAACAACCATGTCTTCATTCTATCAAATTCCATCTGCAAAATTACTTGCACGGGTCAGTTCAATGAACTGAGCATATTAAGCACTTGTCATTAAAATGAAGTGCTTTAATTAACTGTCTCAATAAAAGAACCCTGCTTTTATGAAACGACAGTATGAACATCAATCAGGAATTAATCATCAAAAGAATGGACAGCATAACAACTGAACCATCAAAATACCATCCCAATCAGCCAAAGAATTGCTGTCCTATTTCCCACATAACCATTACAAGTTCCAGATTACAATATTTGTAAAGTTTAGGAATACAAGTAGCCTACTGCTGTTATAACATAACGGCTATCAATTCCATTTCCTTTCATTAGTAGTAAATGCAAAGGATAAAATCTAACTGAAATGTAAACCAATTACTTTCCTTTCAGTTCATGCATCTCATTTGATTCCAAGCAATCAAGTACAGACGAGAAAGCAAACAACAATGAATATAGTTGCTCATACCCAATACAAAATTCGTACTTAAACGATTACAGATTTCCAACTGTATGAGAGAAGAAAAGATCATTTTTCCAAGTTATCCATCCACATTCCTATTTCTTTCCTCATGACTGTCCTAAAAATTGAATCCAAACGAGACACAAATCAAGATAACAGTTCAGAGTGAAACTTACAAAATCCATTCGGAATTCACTTTCCAGCAGCAAGAATAATTTCATTCATAATCAGCTTTAAATGAAAACAAGGAAGAATTTATCGTCCTTATCAATACTTCATTTAATTCAGGCTCATACGAATACCAAAAACAGGTTAGTAAAACATCGTATTCATCATAGAACAAGCAGTATAAGGATGCATACTATGTACTTGCTGTACTAGAAGATTCCATACTTCTTTCACTGTATTTTTAACCAAATAAATAGTTATACAATCACGTAATCACTTATTCATATGACCTTCTATGTCCATGAACGCATACAGTTCATTATAACAATTCACACATTGTTGTTACCTACAGCAAGACCAATTCATATGCACAGTAAAGCTCTAATGCTATTTCCAGAATTCAAACAGCAAAAAGAGAAGAATTCATTCCTTTAACCTTTCAATAAGAAAACAACCATTTTCTTCAAACTCAACAAGAGTTATTCAAGTTGATTTCATTTTATTTAAATGATTGTGTAAAATAAGAACTCCTACGAAACATTTCAATATTCTGTTTGTACAGAAAAACACAACACTCAGGAAATTAATCAAAATATCACTGCCACTTCCGTCAAGCCGAATCCAAGTGATCAAAGAAACCCAATTATTATTTCTTCATAATTAAAAACAGCAGAAGGAAGAACTCATTTCTTTAACAATTCCAAAAAAGAAACGATCCTTTTCTTCAAAATGTGATAAGAACACCCTAGTTGTGTTTACTTCATACTGACAGCTCAAACCCATCTCGACAGTAGAACAATTGTTCAATAATGAAAAACAAACATTTCTACCTGAAATCCATTTTTCAAGTTCATAATGATATGCAAAACTTCGGAATGCAATAATTAGTTATCAATACCTCTATCAAGGCAAACCCGCATAGGGTGTTAAATGCGTAAGCTTGGTACAGTCAAGACAGACCCAAATAGAAAACTTATTTCCATAATTTTCCATTCATTTTATAGAAATAAAAAGTCGAGTTCTTATTCACAACTATAGTCCGAACTGAAGATCAACCCGCATCAAATAAGACACAACAAAATCAACTTTCCACCAAGGCAAGAGAAAATACAGTTCATAAATATTCATTCATTGCACAGAAATACAAAGCCAAGTTTGTAATCGTGTCCACAGTCCGAACAGGAAGACCGAACAACATCAATAAAACACAACAAAATCATCCTACCCTCACAGCAAGGATAAACACAATTCATTAATAAGTTCAGAAGAAAAACAGTTGCCTTCTCCTACTTCCACGAATACCCAAAATGTTATTCGTTCATTTCATATGCAAGAAAAAGGAACAACAATAAAAATATTACCATTACTTCCTTCAAATCGAGTTCATAAGCTCAAATAAAACCCAAATGCTATTTCCATCAAAATCCAAAACAGCAGAAGGAAAAGGATCTTATTTCCTTTTTAAAGATTTTAGTATAGAAACAACATTAAACAACTCGCACATCCTATACAGTTTTTATCACTTAAGTTCCTATAGCAAAAGAACAATTGCTCAACACTGAAAGACAACTCCTACTGTCTGTACAGATTTCATCATTCAAGTTCATATAACAAAATAACGATTGCACAGCAATGAAAACAACTCATACTGCCTGTACCGTTTTCATATAAACATTAACAGAGAAAATACCCATTTCGAATTCTCCAAAACTGTCAAACAATACCACACAACAAGTTCTAATTTCCTACTCAAATTCATGCAAAGACAGATCAATCACAACAGCAAGAAATGATTTTACCCAATTCATTTCAAACAATGACAGCAAAATCAAATAAACCCAGAACCCAAGAGTAGGGTTGTTTTAATGAGACGCTTAAACAAAGCAAGTGTTTTAAAGAGAAGGGCTTAACATGCCTGCAATTTCTTCCTCGAAACTCGAAGAAAACCATGTCTACAGAAGGTGTTTCCTTCCACGGTAACAACACGAGCTTCCCAACAATCACCTTCCTCTACAGGCTCAGCAACAGCCTCCGATTTCCAAAGAAACAGTGACATAACCCAAACTCAACTGGTTCGACTGAACCAAGCAAAAACCAAATGCAGAGCAACTTTCCAAAAACCCGAACAACACAATGAACAATCAAAAATTCCTCCAAACTCTTTCCAAGGCGGACTGGTCACGAAGACCAAAAAAATTAAATGCATTAAAGGCTCTGCCTTTTCCTATTTTCTCACGCCACCGCCGACTTGGGTTGGCGAACCATCAAATTCAAATTTTGCATGCAAAACCAAGTTTAGCTTCATAACCAACTAGATACCTCTAGTTTTTCCCTGTTCCCGCCAAACTGGCGCTGTCCACGTAAGGACTTCACATTAATGCCATTAAATTCCCTTTCATCCTTATCCTCTCCCCCCAAGGGTCTGTGCATCCCCTTCTAGGTTAGGATTAGTTTAGGATTCATATTAGTGTTCGACCTAGGTCATAGCCTAGTCTTTAGGTTAATAGAACTTAGGTCTATTTCCACCTTTTTTATATAATTTAAAAATCCACTTAGGATAGTAGTTTAGGATGTAAGGTAGACTTATGATTAGATTAGGATCTAATTTCCCCTTAACACCTAACACTAATCAACCTTCAATCCAGTCAAGTCTTCCCAACTGACTTCCAATTTCAACACTGTACAGGACATTCCGTCCCATGTTAACATGCCTGAGCCACCCGTATCCCGACATTTCTCACCTTACGGGGTCTCACGTTACGACAGTGTATGGTTCGTGAATCGAACCCTTTTCCGTTGGCATCTACGTGCCAACTGTTCATACCTGTAATCAGGTGCTGCACATTTATATCAACCTTCAATTCAGTTCAAGAGTAAATCGACAAAGCGATTACAAGAAGGCCACAACATAAAGAGTTCAGCAAGCATACGACAATTTGTCGTCACATCAGCAAACACACAAGTAACAATAACTGCTGTCCCATGCTAATAAATTACAGCATGCAAGAATCCAGATTAGCAACACATTCCCTTAAGATCAAAAATATATCTTAACATGTTTGCCTTCATTTCAGCAGTTACAACAGTATGAAAAATTAATCACCAAGATAACTTACAAAAATCAGGGTGTTACATTCCTCCCTCCTTAAAGAATCATCGTCCCGATGATCAGATTAAACAAATCAAGGAGTTCCTAGGACAAAGTTCAGTTATTGTCCTTCCATTCATAAATTCATACCAAAAACAGATTCACTCTTAAAAACAGTGTTTTAAGACAACTGTACAATAGACTAATAATTGTCTAAATTTGGTAGAATTATCAGTTCCTCGAATTTCAAATTCGATTAAACAAATGTGGAAAAGTAGATCTCATTTCTTCGAGATTTTCCCAAGTTGCACTTTCTTCACTGAACTGGTCCCACTGGACCTTACATTGGTTCACTTCGCGATTTCTTAAGTACAACTGGTGAGTTCCCAGCACTCAAATGGGCTTAACCACGATTATTCCTGGGTCTTGGACCTGCAAGGAATTCCAATTCAGCACATGTGATAAATCTGTCACGTATTTCTTAAGCAAAGAAATATGAAAAACATCATGCATTTGAGACAAAGCAGGAGGTAATGCTAGACGATAAGCTACAGGGTTGATTATTTCAACAATTTCAAAAGGTCCCACGTATCGTGGCGACAACTTGGCAGCCTTGCCAAAAGTTATTGAGCTCTTTTTCGGCTTCACCCGAAGAAAGACCTTCTCTCCCAGTTTATAATTCCTATCAACCCGCTTTAAGTCTGCATAACTCTTTTGCCTATTGGCAGCCTCCTTTAGATGTTCCCAAATCATTTTGATTTGCTGTTCCATTTCCATAAGGATTTCTGGCCCAATTACCTCTCTGTCCTCAACGTTGTCCCAGCTGACAGGGGTTCTGCATTTTCTTCCATACAATGCTTCAAAGGGTGCCATTTTTAAAGAGGCATGGTATGTATTATTGTAAGCAAATTCTACCAGCGGAAGGTATTCCTCCCATTTATACTGCTGGTCCATGCAATACATCCTTAACATGTCCTCTAAAACCTGATTGACTCTTTCAGTCTGTCCATCCATCTCCGGATGATATGCAGAACTGAAGTTTAATTTAGTTCCCAAGGCCGCATTAAGCGTTTGCCAAAACCTTGATGTCATCCTCGGATCTCTGTCCGATATGATTAATTTCGGTATTCCATGCAATCTGAAGATTTCATGTACAAATCTTCTTGCTAACACTGGTGCATCGTCCTTCAAATTACCAGCAATGAAGTGTGCCACTTTGGTCAATTTGTTGACTATAACCAGGATAATGTCATGCTTATTTCTTGACATAGGCAATCCTTGAACGAAATCCATCGTTATCACTTGCCATTTATACTGCGGAATACTGTGGGGATACAATAATCCTACGGGATGCATATGTTCCGCCTTAACACGCTGACATTCCAAGCAGTGTGTTACAAATTCCACCACATCCTTTTTCATTCCCTTCCAGAAGTATTGCTGCTTAAGATCAACAAGCATTTTCGTAATGCTAGGGTGTCCAAAAAAAGGTGAATTATGAAATTCAGTTAACAATTTCCCTCTTAAGTCATTTGCCAAAGGTATATATACCCTATTTTCGAACCTTAGAATTCCTTCATTATCAAAATGGAATCCTTTATACCTAACATCCTTCGGGTCTGCAGCAAGTTCTATTTTGACTTGCTGGAAATAAGGATCTGATTCCAAGGCATCTTTCACCTCATCCTTAAACTGAGTTCTTAACGTTATAAGAGCAGAGATATGCTTCCTTCGACTCAGAGCATCTGCTACTCTATTTTCCTTTCCCTTGATGTAGCTTATATCAAAATCATACTGAGACAGAAATTCTAACCATCTTCGCTGCCTTGCATTCAGATTTGGCTGAGTAAAAATATACTTCAGTCCCAGATGGTCTGTTTTTAACTCAAAAGGCTTGCCTAAAAGGTAATGCCTCCACATTTGAAGTGCATGAACAATGGCAGCGAGCTCTAGATCATGTGGAGCATAATTCTGTTCATGTAACTTAAGCTTTCTGCTTTCATAAGCTATGACATGGTTATTCTGTAACAGAATACCTCCAAGGCCTTCTCCTGAGGCATCCGTTACAACCATAAAATTTCCATTTGGATCAGGTACAGTCAAAATAGGTGCTGTAGTTAACTGTTCCTTTAAATTTTTAAAGGCAGATTCACATTTGTCCGTCCAGACAAATTTCTTATCCTTCTTTTGCAGCGAAGTGATTGGGGCAGCAATTTTTGAAAAGTCCTTAACGAACTTTCTATAATATCCAGCCAAGCCCATGAAGCTCCTCACTTCGTGCACGTTCTTAGGCGTAAGCCAATCAGTTATAGCTGTGATATTTGAAGGGTCAACAGCTATTCCATTATTGCTTATAACATGTCCCAAATAATGCACCTCTGCATCATAAAAGGAACATTTAGACAGTTTACCATACAACTTCCTCTTTCTTAAAATTTCCAGCACTATCCTTAGATGTTCTTGGTGCTCTTCGACATTTTTAGAGTATATAAGAATGTCGTCTAAGAATACAAGCACAAACTTGTCTAAGTATTCTTGAAAAATATTGTTCATCAGATTCATGAAGGTGGCAGGTGCATTAGTCAACCCAAAAGGTAACACCGTGAACTCATAATGCCCGTACCTTGTTCTAAAAGTTGTTTTATGAATATCTTCTTCCTTTATTCTCAGCTGATGATACCCAGATCGAAGATCTATTTTTGAATAGACTGATGCTCCTCGCATCTGATCGAACAGATCATCAATCCTAGGAAGTGGGTATCGATTTTTAATAGTTTCTTTTTTCAGCATTCTGTAATCAATGCACAGCCTCAATGTGCCATCCTTTTTCTTTACAAAAATTACCAGCGCTCCCCAAGGTGAGACGCTCGGTCTTATCAGCCCCTTAGTCAAAAGTTCTTGTAACTGAGCCTTTAGCTCTACCAACTCGATGGTGGTCATTCTATAAGGTGCCTTAGATATGGGTTCAGTTCCCGGTTTGATTTCTATTGCAAAGTCAAACTCACGTTTGGGTGGAAGACCTGGCAATTCCTCCGGAAACACATCACGGAAACCCCTTAACAATGGATATCTTTCCATGAAATCATTATCTTCCTCAGCATTTTCTGTCATTTTTACTGCATACAAGGTGCAGCCTTTGTTTTTAGCCCTTTTTAGTTGCATAGCTGTCAGTTTCCTAACTGCAACTTCACGTTTTACACCTTGAATGACTGCTGCTTTCTGCAGGTCATCAAAACAACAGATTTGTTTTTCATAACAGTCGACCTTTGCCTTATGTTCAGCCAACCAGTTAACTCCAATAATGATATCATATGATCCTAGAGGAGTGACATACAAGTCAACTTCGGTGGAGAAACTAGGCAAGTCAAGAATTGCCCCAAAAAGGCACATTTCGACTGTATGGACAACATTATTCCCATAATGCACTGTCCATGTTTTATCCATTCTTTCAGCCTTTCTTTTTAATTTCATTGCAAGTTTAGCAGAAATAAAGCATTCAGTAGCTCCAGTATCAAAAAGTATGACTACAGGTGTACCGAATAACTTACCTCGAAACTTCTATAGGCGTAACTTGCTTTTCAGCTTGTCTGTTAGCCACTGCAGCGTGTATCCTATGCTGCTGACCACGATCATCCTTCTTCAGAGGACAGTGATTCGCATAGTGGTCCTTTCCACAGTTGAAGCATCCTCCAACTGGCCCTTTTCTAGGCTCAAATTTGTTACCAGCTTTGAAGTTATCATTCTGGCTTCCATAGGACTTCTGTCCAATGCCATTAACTTTCGCGAAGCTGTTCCGCATGTTATTTACAGATCTGTTCATCACAGATTTCTTGTTGTTATCCACAACAATTTTGTTTTTCACACCAAACCTTTTCCAAGGTCCCCTTTTTGGTGCAAGAGATGAAGAAGGATTGGGAATCTTCTTCCTTATCTCTTCCCTGTGAGCAGATATTGCTCTCAATTTCTGTTCCTGTCTGATTGCCTTTTCGACAACTCCATCCATGGTGGTTGGGCCGTGGACATCCACTTTGCCACCAATGATGGGATTCAGTCCCATTATGAATTTCCGTATTCTGAACTTCTCGTCAGCTTGGTACTGCGGCACATACTTAAGGAGTTTAGTAAACCCTTCCCAGTATTCCGTCACTGACAGCCTTCCTTGCGACCAGTTCTGAAATTCAGTCATTTTCCTATCAAAATAGAGTTGAGGCAGCCATCGTTGCCTAAAATAACCCTTAAATTGATCCCAAGTTATGTCTGATTCGACAATATTCAGCTCAACCTTACGGTTGTCCCACCATGATGATGCTTCATGAGAAAGCTGATATGCTCCCCATATCGCTTTAGTCTCTTCAGAGAAGTTTCTTATTGCAAAGTATTTCTCCATTTCACTGAGCCAATTCTCAGCTCCGTCCCCAAGGGTTGTTCCATCAAACTTTGGAGGACTTATTCTCTTTATATCATTTGTATTTTCAACTGCTAATCTTGCCCTTTTATTTTCAGGGGGATTAGGAGCAATTACATTATTATTATCAACACCCGGATTCCCTCCGTTGATGTTGTCCACAGGAGGCGGCTGATCATTTATTTCATCTTCATCTTCCTCCTCTTCATTGCCCATTGACTGTTGTTCCAGAACAGTCAAACGATCCCTCATATCAAGTAGGGTAGAAAGGATTTCATCCAGCTTTTGAGCAGTAGCTGCTTCTCCACCCTATAACGGATTATTCGCAACATTCCCTCTTATTCTGACCATTTTCTGTTCAATAAGAAAATGTAAACCTTATTAATATCGTGGACTCATTAGGTCCAAGAGCTGCAACCTTCAGCTCTGATACCAAGATGTAACATCCCCATTTTAAGATACTAGAACAAGGGAATTTTTTTTTTATATAACGTTCTCTGTTATGAATTATATAATTCAAACACACGTTCAAGTTTTAATAATTGTTCTCTGCCCAAACAACACAGTTTGGAACACACAATTTCCTTTTAAAACTAATGTTCCCTGTTCGCATATTTACAATATGGAACACACATTCAATGCCATTCAATCTTATAACATATTCTATATGCTGTTGTAAATGACTCGAAGAACTGCCGATCTCCCATTTTCATGGCTTGGAGTTTCAACGATCTCTCATTTCATGACTCGGCAACTACCGATCCTTCATGTTCATTCATGCATAGTATATTATATATACAAGTTCTCTTAACCGTTTCCGGTTATCGAAGTGATCCATTTAAGAAGCCTATCTGAATATCTGTTACTGATATTCATCTGACATCCTGCATCTTAAATTAAGTGATTAGGACAATGCAACCAGCACTTGCGATACTTTGGCCAAAGATTTTCACATGCTTTGCATGATCATATTCCTGGATGTGATACACATCAATGGAATACGTCCTTCACCTCACTTCACCTGTTATCTAGAATGGTCTTTCCTGGTTCCTACCAGTCCTTTCAATTTAAGGTCAGATTCAAACTTCCAATTTCAAACTAGCAATATGAACGAATATAGGAAGGAACTCATGGTGACTAAAGATACACAGACATACGGTGTCGTTCCCCACGACTCTGTGTGTCTAGTTATCTTTAGTCTTTCAGAGTCACTCCGTATACGTGATCATACTCCTATCCCCAGCCAAGAACTTCACATTCAGCCTATGTATTCTTGATGATTTAATTCGGGAGGGCATTGTAATATGTCATCTATAACATTGTGTCATCATGAAGACCCCGTCTTCATGAAGACACCGTTTTATACCTGGCGTATTTCAATGTCCTACGGAATTCTCCCATTGAGAGTACACATCCTGCTCAAGTGATTTGGATATGATCTTAATCTTTAAGATCAACTTTCAGCAGCCCTGTTGATCCTTTATCCTCGTTCCCGTTACAGTTGTATGTAGCTAAGAGAGACTAAATCCATCTTCTAGCTTGCTATACATCTTCTCCTTCTTACCAAAGGGTTGCATTTTCCCTACTTGGTTCTCTTCTTAATCATTGGATTAAGCAGCCCGTTACCAACGGACGTGATAAGTTTAACCTATTAAACTTAACCAAGATTTTCACAACTGTAACTAAATTCAAAATTCCAGCTTATTAGACGTCATTTAAACGAGGTCTAATTCCCAATAAATGTATTCATTTATTCTCCTTAACCTTACATAGTTAAGGTCCATTAGCTCTGGATATATTTATCCCATATCCTTTCTTTCTGAATTTAACATACGAGGTTATTAATGGAGTTCGAAAACGAAGTTCAGTTACTCCTAAGTTAATTGATATTCCTTAGCTTCCAAGCTAATTCTGAATATCTATTAGTTATGGAATCATATTCTTCCTAATCCTTTTTAATGTCAATTAAAAATTCATCTTTACCCCAAGTATGAACTAATTGCACATTTCAACTTAAAAGTTGCATTTAGGTAAGAATAGATATCAATTCCTTTTTAACATCCATCCAAGGACAATTAAATAAATCCAAATCAAGAAATAACATTATATTTCCAATTTAATCAACAATATCAAACTGATATAGTTATTAAAATATCACACTTGTATTTGTATTCATCAATCCATTTCATAATCCATACATCTGTCAATCCAACTGACTGGACTTTGTTTAAATAAAACATCTTTACAACTCATAGATAGAAGAATGTACTTTCTTGTTTTCACAATTCCTCATAGAGGAATAATAACTAACAAATACAATTCATTTTCAGACAATCAAAAGAAGCATCAGAAAACAACCATGTCTTCATTCTATCAAATTCCATCTGTAAAATTACTTTCATGGGTCAGTTCAATGAACTAAGCATATTAAGCACTTGTCATTAAAATGAGGTGCTTTAATTAACTGTCTCAATAAAAGAACCCTGCTTTTATGAAACGACAGTATGAACATCAATCAAGAATTAAGCATCAAAAGAATGGATAGCGTAACAACTGAACCATCAAAATACCATCCCAATCAGCCAAAGAATTTCTTTCCTATTTCCCACATAACCGTTACAAGTTCCAGATTACAATATTTGTAAAGTTTAGGAATACAAGTAGCCTACTGTTGTTATAACATAACGGCTATCAATTCCATTTCCTTTCATTAGTAGTAAATGCAAAGGATAAAATCTAACTGAAATGTAAACCAATTACTTTAATTTCAGTTCATGCATCTCATTTGATTCCAAGCAATCAAGTACAGACAAGAAGTAAACATCAATGAATATAGTTGCTCATACCCAAGCAATACAAAATTCGTTCCTAAACGATTACAGATTTCCAACTGTATGAGAGAAGAGAAGATCATTTTTCCAAGTTATCCATCCACATTCCTATTTCTTTCCTCATGACTGTCCTAAAAATTGAATCCAAACGAGACACAAATCAAGATAACAGTTCAGAGTGAAACTTACAAAATCCATTCGGAATTCACTTTCCAGCAACAAGAATAATTTCATTCATAATCAGCTTTAAATGAAAACAAGGAAGAACTTATCATCCTTATCAATACTTTATTTAATTCAGGCTCATACTAATACCAAAAACAGGTTAGTAAAACATCGTATTCATCATAGAACAAGCAGTATAAGGATGCATACTATGTACTTACTGTACTAGAAGATTCCATACTTCTTTCACTATATTTTTAACCAAATAAACAGTTATACAATCACGTAATCACTTATTCACATGACCTTCTATATCCATAAATGCATACAGTTCAAATAACAATTTGCACATTGTTGTTACCTACAGCAAGACCAATTCATAATGCACAGTAAAGCTCTAATGCTATTTCAAGAACTCAAACAGCAAAAAGAGAAAATTTCATTCCTTTAACCTTTCAATAAGAAAACAACCATTTTCTTCAAACTCAACAAGAATTATTCAGGTCGATTTCATTTCCTTAAAATGATTGTGCAAAATCAGAACTCCTACGAAACATTTCAATATTCCGTTTGTACAGAAAAACACAACACTCAGGAAATTAATCAAAATATCACTGCCACTTCCGTCAAGCCGAATCCAAGTGATCAAAGAAACCCAATTATTATTTCTTCATAATTAAAAACAGCAGAAGGAAGAACTCATTTCTTTAATAATTCCAGAAAAGAAACGATCATTTTCTTCAAAATGTGATAAGAACACCCTAGTCGTGTTTACTTCATACTGACAGCTCAAACCCATCTCGACAGTAGAACAATTGTTCAATAATGAAAAACAAACATTTCTACCTGAAATCCATTTTTCAAGTTCATAATGATATGCAGAACTTTAAAATGCAATAATCAGTTATCAATACCTCTATCAAGGCAAACCCGCATAGGGTGTTAAATGCGTAAGCTTGGTACAGTCAAGACAGACCCAAACAACAAGCTTATTTCCATAATTTTCCATTCATTTTATAGAAATAAAAAGTCAAGTTCTTATTCACAACTATAGTCTGAACTGAAGATCAACCCGCATCAAATAAGACACAACAAAATCAACTTTCCACCAAGGCAAGGGAAAATACAGTTCATAAATATTCATTCATTGCACAGAAATACAAAGCCAAGTTTGTAATCATGTCCACAGTCCGAACAACATCAATAAAACATAACAAATCATCCTACCCTCACAGCAAGGATAACACAATTCATTAATAAGTTCAAAAGAAAGAACAGTTGCCTTCTCCTACTTCCATGAATACCCAAAACATTATTCATTCATTTCATAAGCAAGAAAAAGGAACAAAAATAAAAATATTACCATTACTTCCTTCAAATCGAGTTCATAAGCTCAAATAAAACTCAAATGCTATTTCCATCAAAATCTAAAATAGCAGAACGAAAAGGATCTTATTTCCTTTTTAAAGATTTCAGTATAGAAACAACATTAAACAACTCGCACATCCTGTACTATTTTTATCACTTAAGTTCCTATAGCAAAAGAACAATTGCTCAACACTGAAAGACAACTCCTACTGTCTGTACAGATTTCATCATTCAAGTTCATATAACAAAAGAACGATTGCACAACAATGAAAACAACTCATACTGCCTGTACCATTTTCATATAAACATTAACAGAGAAAATACCCATTTCGAATTCTCCAAAACTATCAAACAAACCCACACAACAAGTTCATATTCCTACTCAAATTCATGCAAAGACAGATCAATCACAACAGCAAGAAATGATTTTACCCAATTCATTTCAAACAATGACAGCAAAATCGAATAAACCCAGAACCCAAGAGCAGGGTTGTTTTAATGAGACGCTTAAGTAAAGCAAGTGTTTTAAAGAGAAGGGCTTAACATGCCTGCAATTTCTTCCTTGAAACTCAAAGAAAACTACGTTTATAGAAGGTGTTTCCTTCCACGGAAATAACATGAGCTTCCCAACAATCACCTTCCTCTACAGGCTCAGCAATAACCTCCGCTTTCCAAAGAAACAGTGAAAGAACCCAAACTCAACTAGTTCGACTGAACGAAGCAAAAACCAAATGCAGAGCAACTTTCTAAAAACCTGAACAACACAATGAAAAATCAAAAATTCCTCCAAACTCTTTCCAAGGTGGACTGGTCACGAATACCAAAAAAATTAAATGCATTAAAGGCTCTGCCTTTTCCTATTTTCTCATGCCACAGCTGACTTGGGTTGGTGAACCATCAAATTAAAATTTTGCATGCAAAACCAAGTTTAGCTTCATAACCAACTAGATACCTTTAGTTTTTCCCTGTTCCCACCAAACTGGTGCTGTCCATGTAAGGACTTCACATTAACTGCCATTAAATTTCCTATCATCCTTATCCTCTCCCCCCAAGGGTCTGTGCATCCCCCCTTCTAGGTTAGGATTGGTTTAGGATTCATATTAGTGTTTGACCTAGGTCATAGCCTAGTCTTTAGGTTAATAGAACTTAGGTCTATTTCCACCTTTTTATATAATTTAAAAATCCACTTAGGATAGTAGTTTAGGATGTAAGGTAGAGCTTAGGATTAGATTAGGATCTAATTTCCCCTTAGCATCTAACACTAATCAACCTTAAATCCAGTCAAGTCTTCCCAACTAACTTCCAATTTCAACACTGTATAGGACATTCCGTCCCATGTTAACATGCCTGAGCCACCCGTATCCCGACATTTCTCGCCTTACGGGGTCTCATGTTACGACAGTGTATGGTTCGTGAATCAAACCTTTTCCATTGGCATCTACGTGCCAACTGTTCATACATGTAATCAGGTGTTGCACATTTATATCAACCTTCAATTCAGTTCAAGAGTAAATCAACAAAGCGATTACAAGAAGGCCACAACATAAAGAGTTTAGCAAGCATATGACAATTTGTCGTCACATCAGCAAACACATAAGTAACAATAACTATTGTCCCATGCAAATAAATTACAGCATGCAAGAATTCAAATTAGCAACACATTCCCTTAAGATCAAAATATATATCTTAACATGTTTGCCTTCATTTCAGTAGTTACAACAGTATGAAAAATAATCGCCAAGATAACTTACAAAAATCAGGGTGTTACATCTTTATTAAGTTCCAAGTGTTCAATGTTGATTTAAGATGATTCAAGATGGTTCTAAGAAACATAATAATTTTTTGTGAAAGTCACAGACATAAGAAGGAATCTACCAAAGTCTAGAGGATATCATAGAGGTTTAGTGGAATATGCAGGAAAAATAACAAATTTAAGGGTAAA
This sequence comes from Taxus chinensis, assembly GCA_019776745.2. Classification (NCBI taxonomy): domain Eukaryota; kingdom Viridiplantae; phylum Streptophyta; class Pinopsida; order Cupressales; family Taxaceae; genus Taxus; species Taxus chinensis. The sequence continues at coordinate 446,691,907 of CM034154.1, forward strand.
GAATAAAATCCGCGATAGACCAGAAAAGTAGCGGGTAGAAAAGGAAAGTCACGGGTAAATAAGAAAATACAAAATAGACCCAGAAATCCTTGGCTAGAAAATAAAAGCCGTGGGTAAAGAAGAAAATCCTTGATAAACCAGAAAAGCCACGGTTAAATGACTAAAGCCACAGAAGACTAAAAAATCCACCATAAAAGGAGAAAATCTATGGATAAAAGGACAAATCCGTAATACAAATAAAAAATGAGTACAAATATTTAATGTAATGGATGAACCTTGTCTATATGGAACAAGAATAATTTATTCGATCAATGAAGGAAATGGATAAATGTTTAAAAAAAGATCAAAAGGTAGTATATTGTAGACTATGTAACTTGTGCTTCACAAAAACACTAGACCCAATCTAAAATATCTCGAGCTCCAGTTGGTAGAATTTAATGCTCCTTTACTTAGTGTGTTGAGATGATGAAATTTATCTTGAGTACTAAAGGTGCATAAGGATTTTTTGGGTGGACACAGATCGGATAGGTGTGCGTGGAAGAATAACAGAATAGGGCGTACATGGGAAAAGTGAGGATTTAGGACTTAGCCATTTTTTATAAAATGATAATTATAGACATGGAGTGCAAAGAACATGACATTAGAAGACTTGGAGAGCATTCAAATCCTATTTTGGTTGAGTGGAAGATTAATCAACATGCATAGCTTTGGATATGATAATAGGATTGGACTATAGTTGTATTACTAGATAATTTATTATTAGTGAGATTACCTACTTTTGTATTTATCATTTAAAGGGATCATGGCTATTCTTAGCATGTAGTCTATTTTGAAGGTTCTTAGGTAGTGAAGGGAAAGTCCCCACTACCTATAAATATGTATTGATTTTCATAGTTTAGACGGTACCATGTTTTAGTAGAGTTATGTTGTGGATTCATGAACATGCATAACTGATGGTGACTATGTTATGTATGTATGAAGCTTCTATGTTTTATGGAAATTAATATAATGGATCTTTGTGTCTGGATATTGATTATTGAAACATTTGTTACTAGTTCATGCATGGTAAATTTAATCTTGATTTTGTTATGAGTTAGTCTTGTTTATGATTAAGATCAATATCTATTTTATGTTATGAAATATAATTGATTTTCTATTATGGATCTGAAATATTTTTACAATCATGCTAAATTATTGAACAAGATGAAATAAAAGAGGGACTTGGTACCCTTATGCACTTTTGGTGAGCACTCAAGTTCTGCCAAGGTGATGTGCCAATGTGCGTTGGGTTATTGTGGGTAAAATACGACTACATTTTGGTTTCATTTTTAGGACCTCTTTTTCATTTGTTTTCCAAGATAATGATTTATGAATACTTACTGCTTGAATTTGGTCAGTATTGTTTCACCTGATTATTAGATGTTTCTTTGAGATATTGAGGAAACAAATTAGGTAATAGGCGTAGGAGGAATACCTGTTGATATGCTGGTTGATGGGTTGTTGCACGCGTATGAATTCTGAATCCACAGCTAATTGTGAGAGCTTCATTTTGGCCAGGAGGAACTACCTGTAATGAAAATCAAGACCACTAGATGGAGTTAAACAATATGTGTAGTGAACTACCTAGTGTGTGCTAGATCTGGGAAGTGTGATATTTCCTAAATGGTTTTCAGTCCACTATTTTAGACAATTTAATGTGGTAAATAAAGTATATCCTATCGTAGTTGAAATGATTTGGGTATCTCATCCAAAATACAATAATAAAGGTCTAATCTAACAGGCTAAGTTAAAATAAGATCCAAAGGTCAGGTAATTAGTTCTAGGTCTTTGTAGGTCTAACAGAGGTCTCAGGTAGATCATAGGTGAATGGGGGTGATGTAGAATTAGGTGGATAGGTCATTGTTCTAGGTTGTATGGGAAAATACAGAAAATAATTCCGGTTGGGTATAACTAGCACCGGTTACTGTGGAAAAACTAGGAATGCCACAGAATGAGTTTTAGGTCTCCTTTTTGATTGCACAAAGGACTTTTGGCTGGTCAGAATGAGGTATTGGGTGGTTTGGGTGGGATTTTACAGGGTTTTAATGGGTATATGGAGGGGTGAGTATTAATAAAGGTTTGTGGGTGGCTAAGAGAACAAAATTGTGATAATATGATGATGAAATGAAATGAACTAGAGGAGTATAATGTTTTACTTACTCATATTCTGGTCCTGGATTCCTGTGAGTGAGGGATGGAGGTGCTGGTAAGAGGTTGAAGATTGTAGATGATCATCAATCATAGGATATCTTCTGTATGGGATACATGTGCATTCCTTCTTCCTTGGTTGGATCAAATCCCTACTGGGGGTGAGTGGTGGATGGATGTGCAGGAGAAAATGCTTGATCTCCTTCCTTACATGTGTGTTCTCAATAGAATTTATTCTCAGAAGATGTGATATCTCTCAGGGATGTGCTAATGTTCACCAACCTTTTGCTAACCTTCGAAATAAGGTTGTTTTAGGGGTTTAAAGGTGACCGACGGTGGTTCTGGCTTAACTGGCGATAGTTAGGGGTAACTGGTGTCAGTTAAGGTGGGACTTCCTAGGTTTACTAAACTAGGGAGATACTCTTGATTTTCTCAGATCTCATGTCGTTAACCCGCAGATTAGACTGGAAGCTTCTTGTAAGCATGCAGGAATGTGGTTAGAGAGAATGTAGGCATTGATCCTTAGGGTTTGGGTAAGTCTTAGTTAGTCATGGTAACATACTAAGAATAGGTCTTAGGGTGAGGTAGCTAGATGAGGTGTATATGTGGATATTATCTAAATTAAGGTATTAAAATAATAAATACGTTGAGGATAATGAATTAATTAAATTAAATTAATATTAGTGGGGTGAAGGGGGCCATGGCTAGTTTAATGTAATGAAGGGTGTTTATTTTTCGAGGGACCAAAGGGGAGTGTGACCTAATTTTAGTGTCTACAAGTATTGAAGAGTGGTTAGACAATTTGGAGGAAGATTATGCTCACAAATTTAGCACTGGACCTTAATGTGCATGTGTGGGTCAAACAAAATCTGTATCACGAGTTGTAAGAGATGTTCTTCACCATTTGTCCTATATATATGTATGAGTGGTTGGTTGTTTATGAATCAAAGAGAAATTAGAGGTTTCGAACACTTGTTTGGACACAAGAAAATTTCTAAGCTTTGCATGTTGCTGATCTGACTTGGACACACGATATAGATCATTAGTGGAGTCGTGTTCTGAATAGTTATATTCTAGAGTACCTGGTTTCTACTTATTCTTTTCCAGAGGATGTCAAGTTATAGTTCTTTTGCAAACCTATAGGATCTTATCTATGTGGTATCCCTTTAGCGGTTAAAATCTTGATCATGACCCTTGATTTAGAAGAACATCTTATGGATAGCTAAACCCCACATTGCGCTAGAGAAGGAGTAGATGTGGTGAAATATGGAATATGTAGAAGTAGAAAGACATAGAGAAGAAAGGTGGCTTAATTTTAACAAATTGCATGAGAGGTATTTGGAGAAGCAACGAGAAATTGTGGAAAGAATGGTGTTGCAGAGAGAGATGGTTCATGAAAGATTTGGAGCTCACGTAGAAGATGTGGGGCAAGAGCATCTAGAACTCCCCCATTTTGGAAAGCATGGTAAAGAACCCTCTTCGGTTACAGATGAAGTCACATCTAAATAAATATTAAGGACCGCAGGCATGCATCTGATCTTACCTAGTGACATAGCTCTTACGTTTAGTTTTCTAGTTTCTACGATAGTTATCAGTAAGCAAGCTAGTGTGTGTAGTAGAGTAGTGACATATAGAGTTTATTTAGAGTCAAGTTCAAGATTTAATCAGGTAGCTTATTCATCTATGGTGACACATCATCATCTATATTATTTATAGGTCTGGTTGGATGTATACTTCTTGGCGCATCATTAGCATAGAACATAGGCACGTAAAATGTTAGAATCATGTCTATAAATAGCACAAATTTGCAAACTATGGAAGTTCAGTTTACCACAATTGTTAGAACACAAGGAAGTTTATCCTCTAGTTTATTTCCCACTACAAGGGGAGGATTAGGAGGATCATGTGGCTCAGGATCTAGAGATATGGTGGTTCTGGGGATAGAGGAAACATAGGAGGTAATACATATCCTGGATATGGTAAGCATGGTCCACACCAACCCCATCAAATCTTTATGGATATGTTTCTTTGTCTCCCAAAATATAAAAGATAGAAGATGTAGTTGAGAAAGTGTATATGTGTGAGATACTATGACGTGCAAAGGGGATCACAAGTCTAAATTGCAAGGAAAGTTAGTTTGTAACTACCTTGTAAGGGTACACACATAGTTGGTACATAAAATATGATCCGAACCAAACTTGTGTAGACTATATTGTATTGTGTGGTGATTTCTTGGAGGAGTTCCATATACTTGATTTTGAGTATAAGAGAATCAGCATGTTGAAGGATATCAAGCAGGGCATGGCTAAGAGCATTTGGGTGTAATGAAATTACTTGATTAATTATGATTATCACCAGCAATAGAACACCAAATAACATAATATTGTAGATAAATTATCTCAATATGAAAGTAGAATATCTTGGCCACTTCGAGGGGGAAACCTCCAGAACATATAATAAGACTCAAATGCTCAACATAATGATCATCCACTACATATAACCCCTATTTATACTATTCCTATGCTATGGCCATCAGCAAGGCCAACCAACTAATGATAATAGATCATATATAAAAGAGATACATCATGATATTAAGTTATGATAGCAACAAGTCAACTATATCCATCCCATGTAAGATATATAATTAAGAGCGTAACATGCCACTCCCCTTCAAAGCAACATTGTCCCCAATGTTTGGAAGCCCTAGATGCTACTACATGAATGCTTCATCATTCCATGATGCATCCTCAATATTCATATTCTTCCACTTGATCAGGTACTCGGTAATGACTCTGGTCCTCAATCTTTTGGTGCGTGTCTGAAGAATGCCTTCATGTTCCAATATGATCCCTCCTTCCTCATCTAGTTCTAGAAGCACTGATTGGGTGGAAATGTGCTACCTAATAACTTTCTTTAAACAAGAAATATGGAAGACTAGATGTATTCTACTTCCTGGAGGGAGCTCTAGCTTATATGCCACACTACCAATTTTCTGCAAAACTCAGTAAGGACCATAGCATTTAGGAGCAAGCTTATTATCCTGTTGTTTTTGTTTCAAGGATAATTACTTATATGGCTGTAACCTTACAAAAACAAAGTCTCCCTCTTCAAAGTGTCACTCACTCCTATGTTGATCAACCTATTACTTCATACGGTTTTGTGCCCGTGAAAATTTTTCTCTAAGACTAGAAAGTACCTCATGTTGATGCTAAATGTGATCTTTGACTACTCTCACCTTTGGTTTGACCTTCAAGCTAGATATGAGTGATGGAGGATGGTACCCATAAAGTGCCAAAAATGGAGACATTTTGGAGGAGGTATGAAATTAAGTATTGTACCACCATTCTGCCAGTGGTAACCATTGCACCCAATGTTCTTGTTTATCTAAAGCAAAACATTGAAGATATCCCTCTAAACATTTATTTACCACCTCAGTTTTCCCATCTGATTGGGGATGATAAGAGGAACTCTGCACTAGTTGGGTACTTAGACAAGAGAAAAAATCAGTCCAAAAGTTACTTGTAGATATTGTATCACGATCACTTACTATAATTTTTGGCATTCCATGGATATTTTGAACTGTATCCATAAAAGAGATGGCAACGGTACTAGCTGTGAAAGGATGAGCCATGGCACAAAAATGAGCATATTTGGTAAGTCTGTCTACCATGACCATGATGACACTTTTCCCTTATGATTTAGGTAATCCTGTAATGAAATCCATTGATACCTCTTCCCATCTCTCACTAGGAATAGACAGAGGTTAGAGAAGACCAGGTGTCTTAATGGTCTCACCCTTTTTTTTGGCAAACCAAACATTCTGCCACAAATTTTTGAACATCTCTATTCAACACCTCCCAAAAGAAACACTTCTTAACTCTATGATATGTTTCCAAGACCCCATCATGACCACCTATTGGAGAAGAATGTAGCTTTGAAAGAACATGGTGTTTAAGTGTAGAGTTCTTACATAGATATAACCAATCTTTGTACCACAATGTATCCCCCTTCCATATAAATTGATATGATATGGACGGAACTGCTTGGATATTTTGAATGAGAGTATGTGTGGTTGCATCTTTCTTCCATTCTTCTCGTGCTTGATCTACCCAATCTGCATGTAGTATAGAGATGGCACATAACAATGCTTCAGCGGATTCATCCTTCCTAGACAGAGCATCATCAACCAAATTTTCCTTTCCTTTCTTATAAACAATCTCAAAGTCATATCCCAACATCTTAGTGACCCATTTTTGTTGTTCTTATGAAGATAGATGTTGTTCTAAGAAATATTTCAAACTATCATGATCAATTTTTACCTTAAAATGACTACCCATCAAGTATGGTCTCCATTGTTTAACTGCATGTAGTATTGCCATCATTTCCTTTTCGTATGTGGGTTTTAACAAATTCTATCATTTTAGTTATCATCTCTCAAAAGCAATGGGGTGTCCTTCTTACATTAGTACTACTCTGATTCCATTTCCTGAAGCATCGCACTCAACTACGAAAGTTTTGGAGAAATCTAGGGTTGCCAATACTGGAGTGGTGCACATAGCTACCTTTAATTTTTCAAATTCCCTAGATGCTTCCTCATTCCATTGAAGGGAGTCCTTCAATAATTTTGTGAGTGGTGTTGCTATACTACCATAGCTTTTGAAAAATCTATGATAATACCCTATGAGACCTAAGAAACCTCGTAATTGTTTGAGAGTTTTTGGGGTTTCCCATTCCACCATGGCCTGGGTCTTATGAGAGTCCACCTTAACACCTTCATGAGAAAAAATATGGCCCAAGTATTCCACTTCTTATACCACAAAAGAAAACTTTGAAGGCTTGGCATAACTTTGATGTTTCTCTAAGACTTCTAAGACAATATTGATGTGATGTAAGTGTTTCTCCCATGATTTGTTGTAGATGAGTTTATCATCGAAAAATACTAAGACAAAATTTCTTAGGAATGGTCTAAATAATAAATTCATCAAGCTTTGGAATTTGGAGGGAGCATTGGTAAGGCCAAATGGCATCACTAGGAATTCATAATGTCCTTGATGAGTTCTGAAAGTTGTCTTATGAATATCTTCTTACTTGACTCTAATTTGGTGATACCTAGAACACATATCTAGTTTTGTAAAATAAATGGCACCATGCAACTCATCTAATAAATCATCAATGATAGGAATAGGAAACTTATCTTTGATAGTGAACTTGTTAAGTTCTCTGTAATCTGGACACATGTGTCATCTTCCATCCTTGTGACGCACCATCACCACGGGAGCAGAATAAGCACTTTGACTATGATGAATAATACCCATTTCCAACATTTCCTCCACCATCTTCTCGATGTCACTCTTATGCACATATGGATATCTATAAGGCCTGATGTTGGGGGGTTAGCTTCCTGGAATTAATTGAATAACATGATCATGCTCTCTTTCAGGTGGCAATCCTCTTGGTTCCTTGAAGACAACTACATGTTGATTAATAACCTTTTGAAGATTAGGATGTAATACCTTCATTTGCAGTTGGACTTCTATAGAGAATAATCATGCTACAAAACCTTCAGACCCCTTTTTAAGAATTTTTTACATTTGGTGAGAACTCACCACTAGAGGATCTTTAGCTTGTAGACCTCAAAGTCTAAATTTTTTACCCTTAGAATGAAAGAGCATGAACAATTCCTAGAAATTTATCTCTATGGTGCCCAAGGTAGTGAGCCACTAAACACCTAAGACAATATCATCTCCACCCATGGGATTAGAAAACATCGTAGATTCCAATGTGTAATCACCCATCATGATTTTGACTTTACGACATTTACCTGAACATTGGACTGTGCCACCATCTACAATCATTACTTGAAATTTAGGTACTGGGTAGATGAAACAATTTAGTCTTGTTGCCAACTTATGATTGATGAAATTATGTGTGCTCCCTGAATCAATCAAGACTGTTACCTTCTACTTCTTAAGATAACCCACAACTTGAAGGGTTTTTGGAGTACTAATACCTGATAGAGCATGGCATGAAATAGTGGGCTGAGGATCTCTAGATTCTTCCTCTAATTTTTCCACTTCCTCTATTGATGTTGCCTCATATTCTTCCTCATCACCAGATACTTCAATGTAGAAAAAAAAATCTCAAAACATTTATGATTTGGTCCATATTTGCTATCATAGTTAAATCATAACCATTTGGCTCTTTTTTCTTCAATTTGTTGAGGTGTCAACTGAATTGGCCGAGGGTAAGAATGAGACAAGGTGTTACGATCTTTTATGCTAGAAAAGGTCCGCCTTCTATTGGAAATAAATTTTTCCTCTACTTGACGTGCCATGATAATAGAATCAGCAACCTTGAGTGGGTTAAACATGCGTACCTCATGCTCAATTTGGTCCTTAGGACCCCCAAGAAATAGGTCATTCAAATACTCTTCTGTAATATCCTCCACATGCAAGGACAAAGTTTGGAATTGATGGACATACTTCTTAACTGAACCATTTTTGCGTAACTTTGCTAATTACCTGAAGTAATTCTCAGAAATAGTAGAACTATAGTGTAATTGAAACTCTTCAGTGAACACTATCCAGGTGACATTTAGGCCATTCTTCTGCCTTTGAGAACATAACCAAAGATACCAAACAAATTGATCAGATTCTAGGTATAAGGATGCCACAGTTACCTTTTGTCCTCCTGGGATCTGATGGAGATCAAAGAAATTTTCCATTTGGGTAATCCAATTGAGTGGATCCTTTCCATCAAATTTACGCATTTCAACTTTTGGAATCATGCCTCTCCATTGGTGAGAAGATCCACTTGAATGATTAAAGAATCCTCTTTGATTTGATTGATTTGGATCTGTGTGACCATTTCTAGTAGAACCCATATGACTAGCATTAGAAGTTGTATTAGAAATAGCATTCAAAAAATCTTGCTGCATTACATGAAAATCCTTCTGAATCTCACTCCTAAGGCTACCTTTCAATTGATGAAGCTCAACATTAAGGTCATCCTTACTCACCATATTGTTTACCCTTTCCTGAAGTTGGATGACCACCTCAGATACTCCCAAACTAGTAGAATATGAAGCCATATCTTCCTTATTTTGGGTCATTCCTAGAGTTGTGTGTCCTCTTCCTTGGCCTCGAGTATATCTACTAGCCATGATGAAGGATGTGGGCCTAGGGGTAGACTTAATAGGGTAGACTTTTAGAGTTTAGGGTTTTGTAATTTTTTCGGCCGAATATAGGAATTTATCAAACAGAAACCCTAGCTACTTTTTGGAGGGGTTTCCAAAAGTATAAGAAATTTGGAAATTTTCCAAAAATTATGCCTTAGGGAGCCAAATTATGAATAAATATAGAACCTTAATAAATTTTTCAAAACAAGTCAAAACTTATTGAAATTTGGAGAGAAGCTTACTTGACTTATTTCACCTCACCAAAAAAACAATTTTAGAAAAATTCGCTACGAATCTTGAGATATAGCCGAACCTTCAGAATTAGGGTTTAACACCATCCTAACCAAGATCAAGATCTAATACCACTTGTAATGAAATTACTTGATTAATTATGATTATCACCAACAATAGAACACCAAATAACACAATATTTTATATAAATTCTCTCAATATGAAAGTATAATAGCTTGGTTACTTCGAGGGGACAACCTCTAGAACATATAATAAGACTCAAATACTCAACATAATGATCATCCACTACCTATAACTCCTATTTATTCCTATGCTATGGCCATTAGCAAGGCTGACCAACCAATGATAATAGATCATATATAAAATATATACATCACGATATTAAGTTATGACAGCAACAATTCAGTTATATCCATCCCATGTAAGATATGTAATTAAGGGCGTAACATCGGGAGTATTATGCATGGTTCAAAACCCTTTTATCAAAGTTATCTTATGACATACATCTGATTCATCATGCTCAATGGTTTATTGGAGGATTTATCACACCTTTTAGAAGTGTGCTCTCACACAAGACTTATACAAATTTGTGTAAGGCACTTGAGATAACCCTGTGCATTGAGGTGGTTGGGAGTGTAGACACATGAGTGAGCCCATTCTTGGAAGCTCAGATTGTAGCAATGGAAAAATAGTTAGAAATTTTTTCATCTAACTCAACACATGAGACACCCAGTGGGATTTGGTGCACATATTGTGAAGTAGAAGGACATACTAAGTATACGTTTCCTCATAAATCAATACGTGTCATATTATTGAACTATGAGATCTGTCACTTAGATCATGATTCAAGAAGGTGCCCATTGTTGCAATGCACGATAAGAAATAATGTGTCATGTTACTGTAATATTTGTAGGTCTACCACTAATGATACAGAGAATTATAGGTTGATTGATCATATTCATGATGTCATTGATACTGGTGTGTTACAGACCAATGTTGTAAATAATTATAAGGAATGAGGTGAGCATAATGATCATAATCACAATGAAGGACGTTCTAATGGAGGCCGAGGTAGAGGTTGAGGTCATGGCAATGGATGAAGTGAATTTCCTAGTAGAACATGTTACACATGCAGATCACTTGATCACTATAGGTGTGAATTCCCTTAGAATATTATTTGTTCTTTTTACGAAAATAACCATAACTATTAAGAATGCCCAGAATTTTATGAAAAATTGAGTAAGTAGCAGAACCAAGATTAGAGCACGAGAATAGTTAAAGTACATCATGCTACAGAAGATCAGTGGATGCCAAAGTTAGTGTATGATCCTGAGTTAGTTCCTGTGAAGATCACTACATGCATTGAGGTTGTACGTATGAGGTAAGTTTCAAAGTAGAAGCCAATTATTACAAAGGAGGAGGTACTGCATGCAAAGTATCCAGAAGCTACTCATCAAAAGGATTTTTATCAAGAAACCATGGAGTTGATTAGGAATTTACAGGGTGAGATACAATGTTTGAAAGAACAGATGTAGAATTTAGAGTAGAATAAAAAAATTGAGATTCCTCAGAAGGATTTTGATGACTTAAAGAAGTTTTGTAAGATGTTTTGACAAGAAAACAATGTTCCTTTATTAGGGGGATGGTTAAAGGGAAAGACATCGCACTGGAGTGGAGTGTGAAAGACATATTTTATATACTAAGATACCTCCTCATAGTCTGGATTATGACAAGGAGATCACTCTGAATGTTGTTTTTGATGGATGGTTGTTGGGTAAAATTTATATTTATATAGGTGAAGAAGTGAATGTACTCACTTTGAACACATGGATTCAGATGGAGAGACCACCATTGCAGCCATCTTCAAATGTGTTGTTTATGGAAAATAAGACTAAGGCCATGCCCATTGGAGTTTTCAAAGATACTACTATTAATATACAAGGGGCCAAGTTTACTGGGGACTTTGAATTCCTAGCACTTGCAGAGGAAAATAGTTTTCAAGTGTTGCTTAGGTGCCCTTGGTGTTATGCAAACAACATTGATCGACACTTCAATAAAGGATATATAAGTTTCGAGAACAAGGAAATGTGCATCATCATTCATTTGAAAAATGGGAAAGTTACACCTTATGTAGATCCCTTAAGTGAATAGGATTTGAATAGAATCTATGTGTGCACCATTAGAGATCCAGAAATCCTTGAGCCATCAAAGCAAGGAGTTCTCTAATGGTACGATGCACAATCAATGAGTGATATTGTCATTATTGCATGTAATAACTAGGCACATACTACTTATGAAATGGTTGGGCATAAAGTGAGAAGTGCAGTTACATGTGTAAGCAAGCCACATTTTTTAGGCATTTTGGCATAACCAGGTACCAAGGTACACTGGCGAGGGAAATTTTTAAGTATTCCTACGTACTATGAAAATTTAGTGGACATATCAAATATAAAGAAGGAACATGTTGGTGGATGGTTCATAGGGCTAATATTTTGGAGTGTCCATAAGTGGGAATCACCTTCTTTGCTTGATTTCTCCAGAGTAATGCACCTACTAAGACATGTGAATTTCATGGAAAGGATTCTCAACACCATGTTCAAAAATGTGAGAAACTCTATACATAGGGGAAAGAGGCCTTACCACCTTCACTATGTGTGCACAAGTTCTACTACACCTTACAAGACTACGTGCATGCATGGTATGTTTATGAAGATTTGAATAAGGAAATAGGGAATTGGCAAGAATTGACTGTATGTATGATTCAAACCTTTGACTATTTTCCACTAAACCTTTACTGGATAAGGCATTACAGGTTATGAAGATCTTGACTATGGGATATATTGCAAAGGGTGAGGAACTTATTTAGGAGTTACTAGGTGAGTTAGATATGGAGGCACAATTTGAAGAAGAAGATATAGATGCATAACAACTGGGGTGCACCTGTATAGAAAGGGAAAAGGGTAAGATGGTCTACATAAATTATGTAGAAGAAGTGGAGAATCTAGATGTTGATCATATAGAATATACACACAATGTATTAGATAGTTCAGATGATAAGGTGCATGTCTACCACGAGTATATGAAAATGAAGAAGGTAAACATTCAAATAGATGTTGAACCTAAGGAGGCCATCATTAGAGATTACTAGTCTTAATATGGGGTTGTTAAGATAATTGAGCTACTACGCTACTACCAATATTTATTCTATAAAGTCTATCATGAGTTGAAAGGAGTACATGAATCTTTGGGTGAGATGAGGATCAAGCTTAAGGAATGTGTGTGCCTAGTTAGGAAGAGACCTTACAGGATGAATCCTAATTTTTGCATCAAGGTAAAGGAATAAATTGATAATATTTTTAATTCTGTAATCATTGAGCCCATTGAGGAATCATATTGGGTTATCCCTATGGTTATAAGTATTAAGAAATATGGAAGAATAAAAATTTGTGTGGATTATAGGGAGTTGAATATGAATTTGAATTAAGAATAAGAACAGATCCTTTTCCCACACCATTTACTGAAGAGATATTGTAGATCATTATAGGGTGCACGATCTACTCCTTCACTGATGGATTTTTTAGATATAATCAGGTGATGATAGGTAAAGAGGATCAAGATAATATGAATTTCACCACAGAGTGGGGAATTTTTACGTATACCGTAATGCCTTTTGGATTGAAGAATGCGTCTATAGTCTTTTCGTGCATTGTTGTACATGCATTCCATGACTTTATTCATAAATTTTTACAGGTTTACTTGGATGATTGGACAGTGTGTGGGCTATTAAAATATCATTGTGATAATTTAAGGCTGATTTTTGAGAGGTGCTGGAAGTTTAGGATCACCTTAAACATTAAGAAGTGTTTTTTTGATACACCTTTTGGGACTTTGTTAGCACATATTATTTGTAAAGAAGGCTTGTTAGTGAATCATGCTAAGGTTGTTGTTAGTTTGGGCTTATAGGAACCTACTAACTAGAGTGAGGTGTGCAGATTATTGGGGGACATAGGATATTACAATAATTTTATCAAAGGTTATGCTGAGATTTATGATGAGGCCAGTATATGTCTGATTAATGTATAATATATGTTCTCATAATACTCTTCTTTTGATTAAGTTTGATTTCATTGTGTGAATTTTATTTGATATGATATGAGTTGGGATGTAACTGTCCATCTTTTGATTGATTGTGATCCTAATGTTAAAAAATCTGAAATTCCTAACATATTGTGTGTTTAAATTCAGTTTTGTAATAAAACATGTCTAATCAATCGAGGAAATGAAGTAGGTGGCATTTAGTATGTTTTTGATAGCATCTGATCCTACATAGCTTAGTTCCGGAACTTCCAAGCTAGTTCTAAAACTCCATCACACAGTCATCATTTAGTTCTGGAACTTTCAGACTTTGTTCCAAAATTTTTAGAATTAGTTCTGGAACTCCTGGTGACAGCTCCGGAATTCTCAAAAGTTTTTGTTCATAACAATTTCCTATGGTTCTAGAACTTTTCCAAAGTTTCGGAACCGATGGGAGTTATATATTTTAAACCCTATCTATAATTTTTTCATCTATAAACATGAAGGATGAGAATATTTTTGAACGCAAATCCAGGAAGATTTATCCTACAACTATCTGATCAACTGCCAGCTGACTCAACATCTATTCTGGGCATGATTCAATTTCATCATAATCATTGAGACAGCTAGGATTGTAAATGTATATAAATGTAGACCTACATTAGATAGATAAAAAGAGAGAGATTAGAGATATAGAACAGAGAAGAGAACTAGACTAAGTATCCTGATCCAGTATGTTTTGTAATTCTGAATGTTTTCATCAATAAAATAGCCATTCTGATTTGAGAGAATTCTGAGTTGTTAAAATCTTGAATCAAGGAGGAGCAAGGGCCCACTCCCCCAAGTACTATGATATTCATTTATTTGGTATTTATATTTCTTCAATAAGTAGCTTGGATCTATTAATTTTGTATTGCTTTAGTTCTTTCAGTTAAATTCTATTGCATACTTGTGCCTACATGTGTTTAGATAAATCTTTATATATTTCTTGCAAATTTTTTCAAGCATTTTAATCTAAGTGTTTACTTTTAAAAGAAAGAGTGTGTATTTTCCAACAGTAAGTGTGTTTCCTTTTTGCATGATGTGTTTCCTTTCAGCAAGCTTTCAGTGTGTTTTATTTTCAGCAAGCTTTCATAGTTTGATTTGAATAAGGTTTTACCAAGAAGTCCTTAAGACATTAAAGAGATCCCCCCAAAAATATAAAAATAGTTACAATCAACTACTAGATCAGTTAAAGTACTCTTATTGCATATAGCTTTGGACACACCCCTGGTTTTATCTGACATCAACAAGAAGTTGATTAAATGAAGGGAATAATGACACCCATCAATTTATGCATCCTTAGAGTAAGTATTGAAGAGTAAAGCTAAGTTCTATTGGGATGAAGCGCAACAACGTGCGTTTGAAACATTGAAGGAAAGGATTACTGCAACGCCTATTTTTCACTTTCTTTCATAGACCAAACCTTTTCATGTGCATGTGGAAGCCTTTGACATGGCCATTGGCATGATATCAACCCAGCCTAGAGAAGGTACTGTTGATCATCATATTTTCTTTGTGAAGGAGGAAGTTGAACACCAAGTGAAGCATAATTATACAACTACAGAAGGACGAGGCCTTGTCCATGATCTACGTGTTGCATAAGTTTAGATAGTACTTGCTGGCTACACCTTTTATATTTCTATACAGATCACATGGCACTTAAAGTACTTAGTGATCAAGTCCCATTTTACAAGGGGTGCATATGCCGAGTGGATTCTGTTGTTCCAGGAATTTGAATTTATAGTGGTGGTTAAGCTAGGCAAGAGCAATTATGGACTAGGTAATTTTTCAATGATCAATTCAGGAAAGGATACATGCAGAGCATTGAGGATATAATTCCATATGCATAGCTTTTCATATTAAACTGCATGCCCTATGACTTAGAAGATATTAATGTCTTTTTGTGAATAGGATGTGCCTTCCTGAGGGGATGAAGAATATCGAGAAGAAGCAAATTTCTATCCATGTCACGTGCCTTACATGTTGATTAGTGGAGACTTATAACAAACTAGGTCAGGATGAATTTTTACATCACTGTGTACTTGAGCATGAGTGCATGAATATATTATGGAGGAGGCTTATAGTCAGTATTGCAAGTGGCCATTATTTAGGAGATGCCACCATGCATCAAGATCTTATTAGCTGGTTTGTGGTAGGAAACATTGTATAAGGATTGTAAAGAATATTTTAAAGCATGTGACCACTGTCAGTGCCTTGGAAAGCTTGGGCATAGAGATGAAATGTCATTTGAGGACTATTGCTAGTGAAAAACCTTTTGAGAAATGAGAAATTGAATTCGTGGGTCCTATTTCCCCAACACGTGCATAGGACTAGATCACGCTACATTATAACTTGTACAGATTTATCTTACAAGGTTGGAATAAGCATTGCCTACAAAGGATTACATAGATAGATATGAACAAAAAGGTTTTTATGGGAGAACATTATCGAAAAGTATGGATGCCCATTGAGTTTGGCCAGTGATAGGGGTACTCATTTCCTTAATGAGACCATCAAGATACTATTGGCAGAATTTATGGTGGCACACCATAAAACAACACACTATCACCCTAATAGGAAAATGTAACTTTTGAGGCTTTCAACAAAATACTGAAGCCACACATTGACTAAAATTTTTGATGTTGGAAGGAAATACTGGGATGATAAATTCTCTATTGTACTTTGGGTATATAGGACGACTTATAAAAGACTGAAACAAAGCCACACCAATTTCAATTAGTGTTTGGCGTAGAAGGTTGTTATTACCCGTGAAATTCATGTTACATTCTCTGCGTATGTACATGTGCACATAGGAGGTTTGGATGATGAGAAAAAACTTGAAGAGTGCATTGATAGACTGATGCCGTTGGATAAAAGGAATGCACCATTACAAGATAGAGTCAGAAGAATAGAAAAGGTTAGGATAAAAGGCATGACATGATAGACATATCAAGGATAAGAAGATTGAAATCAGACATATGATTCTTATGTATGATTCAAAGTTCTTGTCGCCACCATGGAAAAATTAAAGTGCATTGGTTGGGACCATATATTGTGACTTACATACTTGATTCAGGTGCTTTTCAGATAGAGGCGCAAGATGGATAGCATACGATTTCATGGTTACTTCAATGGGAGTAGGCTGAAGCCATACTATAAATAAGTCTTCTTGGTGTTTGTAATGAAGACTAGTATTGCCATTTAGATTAGATTTCCTTTAATGTATTTCCTTTATGTGTGTTTCCATTCTTCATTGCTATGCTTTGTCAATTTAGTTTAGTGTTTTGTGTAATAAGCATGCTTGCGTGCCAAAAGATTATTACTATCTATTGCATTCATGGGTAGAGGACCACACATACTGTTTAGTGTGGGGTGGGGTATATACATGATAAATGGACCAAGATTAAATTTTCTCTGAAGATTGGTATGCATAGAGAGATGTTGTGCATAGGTGCGTGAAGTTAAGGTCCAGATAGAGAAAGATTTCTCATAAATGAAAACTATGTATGGATGAATGGATGCAAAATGTAACGTGAGGTAGGATGCAGTAGTGCAAACTACTTAGTGAAAGGTGTAGTGGATAATTAGTATGGACACATGAAGGCACACGAAAGGGAGGTATTTGGCCAAGGAGTAGTAGGCACACTATAAGGTTATGAGTGTAGCACAAAAAAATCAGTGTGAAAAATCAACAAACACTAATTCAATGTTTAGTATAGTGGTAGGTGGAGAAATAAATGTTGAAAGAATTTTTCAAATAGATATATAAGGCTAGGTGTTGATGAAATCATTTTTACCTTTTGCGATTGAGAGGAATTCAAGTGAGTTACATAAGTTGAAGAGTGAGCTAAAGAGTGAGTTGTTACATGTAATGAGCAGTGATGAGAAGATGGAAAAAATGGATTTTTCAAAGTTTCACACAAGATTTTTTGACGCTCCATTAAAGATAAGTGTTTGAGATAAGAAAAGGTGTGTGGAGAAGAGAAATTGGTTCTTAAGGTTCGTGTTTGATCTAAGGCACATAGAATCAAGCTAGGGAACATAGGTTTGAATTATATATCTTTAATCAATTAAAATAACACACCTTTATTCTTCCTATGGTACCTTAGCGGGCACCTAGGGTGGCCACAATGGGGAGGAAGCTAGAAAGGAAGTCGAGGTCGAGGTCGAGGTAGAAGATGCCCCTCAAATTTTTTTTCTGATATGTAATACCCATAAGGTGTTTTATGGGTCATGATTAGGATTCTCACATTCTTCATTACAAATTAAGTGATTACAACCATAAATACAAAGATAACAAAGATGAATTGGATAAGTTTCTAGTGATAAAGACAACATTGAGAACAACAGACAATATGGTTGTGTATGATGATGCGAGCGAAAATCTGTTGACAAATGTGGGATTTTTGTAACTCTATGAATCTTCCTATACTTTGGAAAATTAGAGAAGTTATACCAGTGGTTGATGAGAAGATTCCATGAGGAATTCTTGTATTTTTTTTGGTGAAAAATGAGGCTTACCATGCCCCTGATTGGGAGGTTGACGAAATTGAGGAGTTTGGGTACAAAAATTAATAGTGATCTTACTGACAAGTAGGTGATAGAAGCAACGAAGAAGGCACTAGGATATATGAAAGGAGGGCATGGGATGGACATCCCTAAGTTGTGGAAGTACCTATTTGTTCAGGAAAAAGCATACCTACTTAATAATTTGAAAAATCAAGAGTGTTGGTCACAGGTAAACAAGGCATGGTTACATGTAGCAAAGAAGATGACAGAAGGGGTAGTTTACAACTTGTCCAGTTACATTGCTGAAACTATTATTGAGGAGGTGCACCAAGGTGAGAAAATAATTTTCATCACAATCCTATTGTCCCTTATCTTTGTAGAAATTAGAGTGCCCGATGGGCCAAAGGATAAAATATGGTAGTATCCTGAGGAAAAGAAATCTCTTATAGAGAGATTTTCTAAGTATACATGTGATGGATCCATGAGTGGTCCCCTTAAGAAGAGAATATAATTTTTGTATGATCACTTATGTGCTACATTTGAGGAGGAATGGAGAATACCTAAGGACATTCCTTCAGTATTAGAAAAACATGTACAATTTTCCGTGTATCAACATTTCTTCATAGGGTGCTTCCGGATGAAGGATGAGAAGTGGATTCCTTTGTGTAAAATCCCCTATGGCTTCACCATGCACTAATTTCAGGCATCTATACACATGTTTTTAAATGTGTGCTAGCTATTATTTAATGGAGATAAGGTAGATTGTGACTACCACACCCTTAGAAAAACATACATCTACCCAAGTAAGCATGCATACATTAAAAATTTATTTTACATGATATTAACATGAAGGTTGTTAGCTTGGAAATTGGGAATTCTTGAGCAACCCTCATTTATATTTATCTTAACCCCAAGCTAGAGAATGGGAAGTATCTAGAGAATGATTTCACACTCCCTGGAGCACCCAAGGGGAAACATAGTACATGGGTAAATTGCAAGATGAAGAAGACACTTTTACCCTTGGAGAAGAAGAGGGATAAGAAGAAGAACTTGAGGAAGACAATGGTGGCTTGGATATGTCAAATAAGGAAGCCTACTATAGGACATAAAAGAGAGTGCAAGGTAACCCCTCCATTACCAAAAGAAGATGAAGTATTGGAAAAAAAACACCATGGAGATAAATATAGAACAAGGCACTGGAAACCAAAAATTTAAAAGAGTATTGAGGAGAACAAGGAATCAAGTCGTGGGAACTTCACATCCCTTTAGGAGGCCGCATAGTAATTCACCTTGTAAAAGTATAACTAAAAAATAAGAAAAGGTGCAGGTAGGTACATTCCATCGGAAAGATGACGAGGATGAGAAATATGGGGACAACACACCAAACACTCTAGTGCACACTGAGGATGCAAAAAATCCTCAGGAAGATGAATTGAAGAATGATGTAGAAAAGTTAAAGGAGATGGAGATAGGAAGTGGTACCATGGATATAGAGTTAGAAGTAGATAAGGGTGAGCCATCAGGCACACCCAATACTACACAGTATAGGTGAAGAACCAGTGCTGGATTCAGGCGTTCATGTTCTAAAGGGTAAAATGTTCTAGTAAGGAGAAAGCTAAAGGTATTTATGAGACACCAAAAATTGGGTATATTGATGACCTGACCAAGATCATACACGTGAGCTTCCAAATCACTTTGGAGCCCAAGGACCTTTATGGATGGGAGTTTATGGATGAAGGCATGGAAACTACACACACACGACACACATAAACAATTATCTTGGATCATGCAAGAATCATATGGATGATCTTGACTTCGATGTATGTGAAAAATCACATGTTTTTCACATAGGTTAAAGAAAGCACCACACTCACAACATGTTACAGTTAAGCCTGCCCAGATATCAGATGAACAAGTGAGAAATGTATTAATGAAGGCATCTGCAGAAGTTAAACGTGTAGAATACATAGACAAGGTAGAAACTATTCAGAGTGATTGTTAGAAGATAAGAAGGATAAGGATACTGAAATAAAACACCTGACAAAAGAAAAAGAAACAACTGAGATGAGGTGACAGCATGTTAGATACTCAACATGGCTAAAAAAATTGGTGACTCGATTTTGGGAAACAGTCTAGATTTGGAAGATAAAGTTGTAAATAATTTTTTATATTATTTGCATTACTTAGGCACATTAGTTCATATGGTATTGGAATGAGGGACCCGTATGCATGCCAAAACCAAAGGATGCTATGGAACATGCATAGAAGGCTAAGGCCACAGTAGCGTGCAAGATTACTAGTTATGAATCTATACTACAGAACCTTGAAGGATAGGAGTTGAAGAAAGTCAGATTTTGGCATCGAATATGTGTGTGGCCCCTAATGTGATAATAAAGAAAAGAACTATGGTAGAGGAAGATGAAGTCCTTAAAGTAGTAAATAATGAGACACTTGGGTGTGTGGAGAGGCTTACATTAATAGTAGAGAAGTGTGATGTGCTTGTAGTACAGCCCACGGACCCTCACATAAGAGAAGATCAATGACATTGGGATACATTGATAGTGCATAGCGAATGGATGTCATGGATGAGTATGGTCTTAAAAATGGTTAGTGTTCTCAAAGTATTATCAGAATGAAGGTGTGAACATGAATCTTGATGAAATGGAAGCAATACCGGTAGACATTATCAGAAAAAATAAATAAAGCGCTCATAGATTGGAATGACTTAGAGGCAGAGATCAAAGCATAATATCTAGAAGTTGATCCTATCTACAGATGTGTAGGGAGCCCAAGCATTATTTCATTATTTTATATAGTTGTTCTTCCATTCTTTTTTTTTTTTCATGGAGAGATAATTTATGGTTTCCCATTGCTAGGGATGACAATGAAATTAGAGTGTGGTGATGTTAAGTTGATGAAATATAGCCTAAATACTGAAGGCAGCATAAGGATTGGGCATGTGTGGACTAGGTTGAGTAGGTGCGCATGGGAAAGAGTAGTAGGAACATGGAGTGCACACGAGAAAAGATAGGATTCATGACTTAGCCATTTTTAGTATAAGGCTAATTATAGACATGGAGTGTAGAACATGCAATAGTAGACAGCTTGTATGGCACTCAAGGGCTATTTTAGATGAGTGGAAGATTAATTGACATGCATAGTTTTAGAGATAATAATAGGATTAGAATATAGTTGTATTATTAAATAATATATTATTAGCAAGCTTGTGTTTTTTTATATTTATCATGTAAAGGGTGCATGGATATTCTTAGAATTAAATCTATTTTAAAGGTGCTTAGGTGGTGAAGGTCAATTCCCCACTACCTATAAATATGTATTGATTTGCAAGGTTTAGACGGTACCATGTTTTAGTAGAGTTATGTTGCGGATTAATGAGTGTGTGTAACTGATGCTAACTATTTTATGTATGTATGAGCTTCTATGTTTTACATAAATTAATATAATGGATCTTTGTGGCTGGATATTGATTGTTGACATATCTGTTACTAGTTCATTCATGGTAAAGTTAATCTTGATTCTGGTATGAGTTGGTCTTGCTTATAATTAAGATCAAGATCTAGTTTATGTTATGCAATATAATTGATTATTTTTTATAGATATGAAATATTTGTATAATCACGTTAAATTATTAAGTAAGCTAACATAAAAGATGGACCTATTACCCTTGCACACTTCGAGTGAGCACTCAAGTTCTTCCTGGGTGATGTGTCAGTGCTCCTTGGAATTTTGTGGATAAAATAAGACTACATAGTATAAAACTGATTACATCCTCTACATCATGAAATCTAAAATCCTAATTTATATGCACTATTAAATATCAGAGAGGAAACATGGATCGTTCTTTTATCCTTGAATGATGAGAAATCTATTTTTGGAAATTGTCTCATAAATGGCTCTTAATTTAACGGGTTTAATATTTAATGATCTTAGAAAATAGAAAATTCAAGTTTTAAAGACAAATATAAATAGATTAACTCCTGGAAAGGTTGAATTCAATTAACAGACTAGATTTATAAGTGATAGGGGCATGGTAGGGTGCACGACATGCCAAGGAATTGATGGGTAGTGTTAATTAGCTATAAATATATATTCCATGTAACAACAGGAGTGGGGATAAAGCAAGAAAAATGATGCATTCGAGTTGAAGGAGAGACAAAGGGAAATAAAGAACAAGGGAGCCAACATATGGAAATTTTTTGATTAAATAGATTATTCAGAAGTAGAAGATGAAAATGAGAAGAGAATTATAGTGATCGAGTAGTTGAGCAAGAAAGTTAAAAATAAAGGTGCAGAGGCAGAAAGTGTTGAGTGTTTAAACCTGAAAGAATGAGCATAGAAATATAAATAAAAATTTTCATAATATATTTTGTAAGCAATATCGATTCTATGTGATCAATGTATTTGTAATATCATATTTCTAAGTGGGTGCTTAAATTACAGGGGTGGTTTCTCCTTACAAGTTAGAGCTTTCTAAAATTTATTGAGTGGGTGATCAGTTATATTCAAGTGGGTGCTTGGAGAATCTAAAGTTGGTGCTTCACAGGTTGAGTGGGTGCTCAACTAAAACCAAGATATTGTATGCTTTGAAATTGGTGTTCCTTATAAATCCTTAGTTTCAAAGTGGTTTTTTATCCCCAATAGGTTTCCCACTATAGATTTTTTGTTTAGTATTATTACTATCTTTAATATATTTCATTAAATTCTCATAATACACTACTACACTTTATTAAGGAATTTTGGATTGGTATTGTTTAAAAAAAATTAATCTACACTGATTCACCCCCCTCTCAGTGCTTGTGATCTCTAACACCTGAAGGTTCTCTAGTGACAGACATTGTGTCAATTCCTAAAGATCCTTTTTCATGAATTTAATAAATTCTTGAGAGTAAGACAAGGACAACACATCTTTCTATCATGCCTAATCTTGAAGTAATATCAAGGACATTGAATCCCAAAGAAGAAAGAAATATATGACAATATTTCGATTCTTTAGTGACATCTCAATTAATCAGTATGTTGAATTTACTAGACCTAAGATTTAAAATCTCATTGAACACATGAATCCATCAAATTATGAGTTAACCTACATATCGTTTGGTCAAGATTCACACTATGGTGACTCTCATCTATTCAAGGAATCCACCTCCCACCTCCTCACTTAGAATAAAGAATATAAGTGAACAATTGTGAAATTGGAGGAACAGGTAAAATATCTCAGTGCCAACATCCAACCATTCTTGGAATCCAACTCAAATTTTTCTCTTTTTATAGAAGACAACCCTCCAATCAGTAGTGTTGATCCTAATGCATTCAATAATTCACAAGGATACATGATGTAGGGGAAGGCCAATGATAATTGGATTGGTAAAATCATTGAGCAAGGTTAAGCATTGTTTCAAGATATCATCTCTCTCATCAAGTATGTTCTTGTAACTTTGACATAAATAAATAAAGCAAAGGAAGTGTTTTCAAAATAGGCCAATCATTTGGATGGGGTGTTCCCACTAGTTTCTAAGATCAATTCCTTTGATTCTCACACTCTTATGAGGAAAAAATATATTTTCATCAACTATCGATAACTTATCTCAAATTTGGATCTGCATCATGGATGTAAGATATGCAATGCTCAAGAATGCAATATCTAAGTTGGAATCTTTTGGCATACATGCTTCTAAAATCTTGAATTATATATATATAATTATTTTTAGAAGTTTGAATTCCCTCCGCTCACTGAGGACTCGTCATCAGAATAACTCATTGCTTCCTTCCAGGAGCTAGTCATGAAAGAGGTAGGTGACTCTCTCTCCTTCAATGAAGATAACTTAGAGTCTTTAGCCAGTATCATAAGTTACATTTCTACAATTGCAATGGATCATGAATAATGTCTTAGTTAATGTAAGAAGAACATTTATGTCCCTAGCACATGGAAGAAGGTTTTGGGATGTATTTGCATTCTAGAGGAGGATAAGTTGACAGCTGTGATAGCTTAATTCACCAAGTAATTCAAGGAGTAGAATCCCATTCCAGACACTTCTCATTAAGTGGCATGAATCAGAAAATTTCTTTAGTATAAGGATTTTATTCTTCGTATTTGGTATCTTCTTCCCTCTCCTCTCTTTCTCCCTTTTTCTTCTCTCCCCTTTATAATTCTTTGTTATACGTGATCATGGTATTTATTCCTATTCACTTAAATAATAATATTTGTAATTTGTAAAATTATTCTCTTGAAACTATGAGAGAGATACTAAATTTTTCACTTCTATGGGAAATTGAAGTGGAATGGGAACATGAAGAGTTATGTGGTGGGAGACAAAAAATTCAATTCACATTGTTATAAATTGGGATGGCTTCTCCATTCCAAAGGATGCTAAAATTATAACTCCTTGGTAACAATTCTGGATTGTTGTTTTTGAACTTTATATCATCAATGCACAAGAAATAAAAGCTACATTTATTTCATTTCCCTTTTCCTATGTATTCCTCTATTTTCTCTCTTATATGCACTTTGTAAGTATGGTGATCGAAAAGAGTTTTTTATCTTTGATGAATGGGCCCCATAGAACTGTGTGTTTGTGTGGGTTTTATTTTCCTCACTAATGGCTTCATTATTACTTTCTTATAATTGAATATTGAACTAATCATGTTATTGGGTGTGATTTTTTCATATGCCTACTCACAACAATAACCTTCCTTTTTCTAATTTCTCTCCTTCATCCCTCACCATTGTAATTGCCTCCATTGTACCCCATACAAGCACTTTGTCATTAGTTTAGTGAAGTTTCCCTTTGTTATCCCTGGCCTATTTGTCTATACCACAGTAATATATAGGAGTAGATTAGTTTACATTCAATAATGAGATCCTCTCAATACACAAGAAGGAGGGGTGTAGCTCAATGAGTGTTGGTGGAAAACCATTATTTTACATACAACAAATTATTTCACCAATAATATCATTCTTCATGAGGGTGTAAAATTCCCACAAATGGTCTCTAATATTTTCCCTAGCATGAAACCTAATGGCTAATTTCATTGTTGTACTAAATTTCATGATCTTTGTAAATATTATCCTAAACAAAGTTTTCCCTTACCACTTAACTACTCTATTTTTGATTCCACATCAAGTCATGACATGCTTTCCTTCACGGATGGGTTTTCTAGCTATAATAAAATCAAAATTAGCCCTGTTGACTAAGAAAAACTTATTTCATAACCCCATGGGGTATATTTTGTTATATTTCCATACCCTTTTTCCTTAAAAATGTTGTTGCTACATACCAGTGTGTCACGACTCACATATTCCGTGATTATATTCATAAAATCAGCGATGATTATATTGATGATATCCTTGCTAAATCGAAACATCATGTTTAAGAAGCTCAATACCTTTATACACTCTTTACACATTTATGACAATCTAATTTTTGCTTCAATCCTAAAAAATGTGTTTTGGTGTGACTACTAGTGATTTATTAAGTTATATCATCTCTCGACGCAGTATTGAAATAGATCTAAAAAAGATCATCGCTATCGTAGATGTGCCTCCCCTTGTATCCTTCATCAATTATTATCACTATAAGGTAAAATGAAATTTATCCATGTATTCATTACATAACTAGCTAAAAAACCCAACCTTTTACATGACTCATAAAAAATGATACCGCATTTGCATGGGATGAGAACTGTTAAGAGGATTTTAATGATATCAAATTTCAATTACTTAATCCACCTATCTTGACTCCTCTCATTATTTATCAACCACTAATCTTGTATATCTCATCTACATTTCATTCCTTAGAATCCTTGCTTTCTAAACATGATGCAACCCAATGCAAACATGACATTTATTACATTATTCACACCTTACTCTCTTATGAGTATAATCACATTTACATTAAAAAGTGTCTTTGGGACTTATCTTTTTCATTGACAAGTTACGACATTACACGATCAATGCCAAAATCCATGTCATTAATAAATTTGATCATTTACACTACTTACTTTCTTGGACTCATTTATTTGGTTTTCTTTCTCATTTGGTTATGTTTTTTTATTGCATTTAACCTTAAATTTGTTCCACAAAAATCCCATAAATCAAAAGTAATTTTTGATCAATTAGTCGAAGCTCCTATTAATGATCTTTTCCCCATATGTAATGACTTACAAGACAACTTCACTTTTTATACAATTGGAATTGATATTTGGACCATGTATTTTGATGGATCTCAATGTGCCATGGGAGTTGGAATTGGTATTGTCTTCATCACACCATATGATGAACATATGATCTTTGTTTACCGCCTCGATTTCTCTAACATGAATAATATCTATAAATATGAATCCCTTAATTTAGGATTATTTATTTCTCACTCCCTTCATATATGTCATCTTCAAATTATTGGGGAATCTCATCTTATTATTAATCATTTCACTGATATATACTAAATAAAATAAAATAAATTCATGCCCTATAATACAATTTTTATTAACATGCTCACCACATTCTATTCATACACTATCATAGTTATACCCCGTAAAGAAAATCCACATGTTGATGTTATGGATAGCATTAATTATCTTATCCCCTATCCCCTTAGAAATTATTGATGACCATGCTACATTCATCATTCAACATTAGTGGCATCCATCTATCGACTCCCATAGCATAAAGACTCTGAAAATTCTTGTTTCCACCCGTAGTGCTGATAATCTAGAACTGTATACTAATATATAACTTCATTTTATTACCAAACCTTACCCAATAACATATCATCACATGATTCACATAAATTATTTCATGATGCCACATGAAATGTTGTTGTTAGTGATTCTTTATTTAAATGTGTTACTGATGGTAATATCCATTAGTGCCTAGGACTGAATGATATTCCACTTTTTTTATCCTAGATACACAAAAATCTATGTGGTGAACATTTTACTGGAAAAGATATGGCCCAAAAGCTACTGTGTCATGGGTACTATTGGCCAACCATGGAAAAATATTATTTTGACTACACTAAATGATGTGATAAATTTCAACGTCATAGTAATCTCCACCGTGCACCAACATATGACTTCCAACTTATTGCGTCCCTGTGGTCCTTCTCTTTTTGGCTCTTTGATCTCATTACCAAATTCACTCTTGAATTAGTTGAAGGACATAAATTTATAATAATTTCTACTAAATATTTTACCATATTGGTTAAGGTTGCTCCTTTACACACCACTTTCTGTGAAGATTTTTTCAGATTTCTTAATACACATATCATAACCCTCTTTGAGGTTCTTTCCATGATATGACTGACAAAGGTTCATCTTTCAAATATCACAATGTCAAAAACATTTGTGATAAATATAAGATCAAAAACACATTTTTTACCCCTTATTATCCTCAAGGCAATAGCCAAGTTGAGGCTACCAATAAAATAATCATTAAATTTATGTATAAAATTAATAATATATGTGGTGTTGATTGACATAATCAAATGTTATACACCCTTTAGACCTATCGTACAAGTGTGCATACCTCCACTAATTCCATGTCATTTTATCTTGTATATGGTATTGAAAAAATTGTTGGATCTCAAAATTATACCCATCTGAAATCAAGATGATCCATGAATTTGAGGCAACATGGGACTTTCTCCAAGTTGTGGTACTTTACACTTGAAAAGTACCTCCATAGAAGGATTTCTTCCTTTGCTTATTTCTACTACTACAACTACTCCTAATAAGGGAAATGCAAATATCTAACTCTACTCTATGAATCCAAGGTTAGTGAAAAGGAGATGCATAAAATGAAATCCTAGACTAAGGGGAGGTGATAACACCAAAAATAAGGGGAAGAAAACTCTTAGATGAGTTAAAATGAAATAAAATGTGCAAAGGAATGGAATACATGTGTGCCACAGTCCATAACAACATTCAATATCTCATTTCCAGGGAGCTCAATAGAAAAGGAACCCACCAAGAGATATAAAACATGTACAACACATCACCACTGTAAAAGAAGACACATAAATGTTATAAAACATAAGCTAGAGTATAAGATATCCTAAAAAACAAAACTTATATTTCTTCCAAAGAATGCACAGTCAATTATAATGAAAGGAGAAGGTAAGAACCTACATACAGTGAGAAAAATCTAAGGCCTGTAACTCAAAATACAAAGGATGTACTAGTCTAAATAATGTTATTGTAATCCAAGATGGTCCAGCCTTTACAAATGAGCATTATTCCAATATGTGTGTGTGTGTGTGTGTGTGTGTGTGTGTGTGTGTGTGTGTGTGTGTGTGTGTGTGTGTGTAATAGGAGAGAAGAGGAGGGAAAAGAGAGGGAAAATTGGAATTCCAATCACAATCACCAACATAATGCAATAAATATTTTCAAATCTACTTGTATCTCTATCAAATCCACCTCCAATCGTCATTTTTCTTGTGGAATAAGGAAAGAATCCAAATCCCATGAAATATGGGTATTTGATTTGACTAAAAGTGTGCATTAATGTTCTGAGTCACATTTTCCCATTTTCACCTACCAAATCCCACCAAAATCTCATTTTGAAGAGTCTAAAGTGTATCCCACGTTAGTAGATTTCAAATGAGACCAAGTGCACATGATTTTTAACATATTTTTAAAAGGATTTTTGCAACTTTTAAGTTTTTTAGTGCAAAGGAACATGTCAGACACATGGTACAATCTAATTATTCATGAGAGTGTATAGGTGGACTATAGTTGTCTTACATCAGGTGTCATCAATCCATTCACCAGGAAGATTGATGCACATCTGCCACTTTTTTATTTGTCCACATGAGTTGCGCTTAATATGATAAGTCCTAATGTGGACACGCAGTGGGATTTAATTGGTAGAGAGATTATGACCTTGGGTGGATGCATAAGAATAAGAGGTAAGTAAGCAAGAATGAATAAGTCCACCAGCACATGCAAAAGGGTGCACAAATACTAAGAAGTAGGGTGCATATTTGCTATGTCATGCAAGTATGTAAGAAGGCGCACGAAGATTCAGAAGAAGGTGGTGCATGAAGCATTCCAAGAGGAAACATTATGTGTGCAATGTAAGGGTGTGTGGAAGTAAAATGAGCTAGCGAGGAAGGAATCACAAGGACATAATGCATGAGGGCAAAATATAATGGGTAGTGAGTGTTTGTGCAGCGATGAGTGGGACTCAAGGAAGAAAGGATTATGCAGGGGGAATACTAAAGACATATAAGAGTGCAAGGGAAATTTTTTGGTCCACGTAATAGAGTGTGTATAATTATGGAGGAGGAAATGAATGTGTGGAGGAATGTGCACAAAGAGAAATTGGAGGGAGATAGCTTAATATAAGGGAGGAAAATGAGAACGCGTGAAATATGCACTAAATAAAGTAAAGGAAATGGGAAGAGCAAGGGAAATACACAATAAAACCATGAAGGGGCACACATGAAGAAATTTAACTATGTAAATACACCAAGGAAGATAACCAATAGCACACACAATCTGAAAAACATGAACTAGATTTAGAATGGAACTGCAAGTTGCTAAAATAACCAAGGGGTTATTTTGGGAAATAGTTTGGAAATTTTTGTGGACATCTGCCTACTAGATAAAGCTGATCAACAACCTTGAAGCATTCATTGATCATGGAGTCATTCTGAAAACATAATACTATGATCGTATCTTGAATAATTCACCCCCAAAGCCACATGAATTACTTCTTAACTCTGCATTGAAATTATCTTGGGAAAGCATGCAAGAATTATTATATACTACTAGCTTGTGCACATGATTTTCATCTTAAGAGAAACAAAAGAGCACGTGCAAGAGTTCATGAGAGGAAAGAAACCTATAATACCAAAAAAATGATACATGTGAGGTGGACTTAGAGGAATTAAAACTAATCTACTATGTACATTATTCAAAGAAACTCATTGGAAGTGTTTAAGATAAATCCCATTGACTGGGATTGATAGTGCATCTCCATCAAGGTGAGATAACTCAAAGAAGTTAGCCTCCTTAAAAAAATTGATGATATATGTCCCACTCAAAATTGCATAAAAATGTGAATGGCTCCATGTTTAATATTTTTCAGTATCCCATTTTAAGACAAAATCACCCACCTTGAAAACCTAAGATCTATCCTTTCTGTTAAATCACTATTTGGTTTATCTTTGATGTTATTCCAGCCTGATCATGGAATAATTCCTTAATTATTCAAGTTGAAATAATTCTACCATTCTATTCTCTCTTTGGTCTATGCTATCAAATACTTGTTGTTGGGCTAACTCTATTAAAGTTAACTCCAAAGATAAATGAAGCCTAACTTTCTTTCCATAAACAAGTTTGTAAGGTTAAGTGCCAATTTCCTTCTTCACCATTATTATATCTACCCAAAGTGCATTTGAGACCTTTTTATGCCACTACCTCTGGTTGATATACATTGTCTACTTCATTATTCTGATTAATTTCTTATTAGTAGACTCTATCATACCATTACCCTGAGGGTAGTAGTTAGAATAAGTATTCAAATAAATTCCAAGGCTAAGAGCCCAATCAGAAATTCTTGTGCTAAGTAAGGCCTTTGCATTATCATATATAATGGTTTGAGGAATGCCACACCTAGTCATAATTCCTGTAAAGAAGTCAAGGATAATGGATTCAATTTCTTCGTTTAGCGTGACAAATTTTGTCCATCTGGTGAAATAATTTTTTGCTATCAGAACCCACTTTTGGCCAGAACTTGAAGGAGTACTGATCATGCCAGTTAATTTAAGATCTCATTACACAAAATTATGATTCACTTAGATTAGACAGAGGGGAAGTGCAACCAATTTATTTTTATATGTAAAGAAAGCATATTCTTTACAATTTCTAACCCACTTGTGAGTATTAGAAAATAATATAGGCCAGAAGTATCTTGCCTTATTGATTTTTAATGTTGTTTTATTGGCAAAGAAGTTTCCACCAGAGAATCCATCATGAAATAATTATAACACTTTATTGACTTATGTGTCATCAATACATCTTAGCAAAACACCATCAATGTTCCTTTTAAAGAGAAACACATCAATGAGTGCATACAGAATATACTACAAACTCATATTTCTTATCTTTTCTTTAATCAGGCCAAGAGGGTATGCACCAAAAGATATGAATGTTTTCATGATATCAACCTAGTTACACTTACTAGGATTCTTAATTTTATTAACTTCATTATGTGGAGGCCTTCATCTAGGAATAAATATGTGTCTTGATCATTTTGTGCATCTATACCAATTTCCTCACAAATTTCTTTTCTTCTAGCAAAATTAGTGCCTTTAATAGTCACATCATACTCCATGATTTTGGTCACCCATATAGTTCTTTCTCACTAATTTCTACTCCCATGATGAAGTATCTCACACTAGAGTGTGAAACTAGAACCTTAACATGATTTTTGGAAAGCATACTCTTAAAATTCTTCAGCACATGCATGATGGCAAAGACCTATTTTTCCATGTGATTTTATTTCAATTCATAATGCTTCAGTGTTTGACTAAAGAAATACACTGGATAATCCATTCCTTGATCATTTTCTCGATTCAAAATTGTAGCAACATTGGTATCAACTCAATATTCATAAATCAACAAATCCTTAGAATAATTAGGATTGATAAGTGTTGGGGAATGAGCAATTTATTTCTTGATCTTGTTAAAGATTTATTTTTCTTTTTTTTCCACTTGAATAATGTATCCTTCTTGAGCATAAGAGTGATAGGCATAACCAATCCTGAAAATTTAGGAATGAATCTCCTAACAAAGTTGATTTTACCTAGGAATGATTCTAAGGAATTCCTATGAGATGGAAAAAAGAGAGAGAGAGGAGGGTTGAGTTTCTTTCAAGATCAATGAAAATGAAATCCTTTAAAACAACATGTCCCAAAATATTTCCTTGTGCAACAAAAAAGTTACACTTTTGAGGGTTAAGAGACACCCGAAATTCCCTACACCTCTTAAATAGTTTCTCTAGATGACTGATGTGATCCACGCTCTACTTGGAGAAGATTGTTATTTCATCCAAGTAAACTATGATGAAATCATTGATATATCCTTTGAAGGAAATGCCCATTTCTCTTTGGAAATTGGTGACTACATTTAATAAACCAAAAGACATTTTATGATAGGAATATGTTCCCCGTTTGGTTGGAAATGCAGTCTTTAATTGATCCTCTTCCTTGACCATGATATGATTAAAACCTGAGTAATTATATAGCATGGAAAACCTTTGTGCATCAGCAACAGTCTGTAAAATATGCTATAAAAAATAAAGGATAATGATCCATTAATGAAACCTTATTCAAGTCTCTTAAATCAACACAAATTATTATTTCATTGTTCTTATTTCGCACTGGAACAAGATTTGAAACCTAAGTAGAATACTTGATTGGAAATATTATATTTTCCTCAATCAAATTGGATAATGATGAGGGTAGTCAATCCTCACCATTAATAATGTCAATCCAGGTTGGTGTTCGAAGGTTGTATGCATTAAGAGAAGAAGATATTTGAAAGCAACTCCCTTAAACACAATCCAAACTTACATAAATTGAAAGCACACATGCAAAAATTTAAATGCACATTTGTAGAAATGTAAACACAATTGCATAAATGAAATTGTTGAATTAAAAATAAATGAAAGATAAAAAGACACCTGTAGGTTCACAAAAAAAAATTTACTGAAGAAGGATCACATAACATGAAAGCAAAAGTTTACAACAAAATGAAAAATGTAGAAATAAAGAAATAAACATTAACACATTGATCCATCTTCCTTGGAATGAGTGGCCAGATCATTCCTTGGAGGAGGACTTAATTCATATTTTTAATTCAGAACTTGCAAAATAACTTTACTTCAAAAGATAGGAAAGAAAGAACAAATATTTATTTCTTGGGAGAAAAGAATTACATATCTAAGTGTGGAAGGTTGAATTTATAATTTATGCATCTAACCAACTCCTTATTTTGGGAGATAAAATCTGATCTTATTACTATTCTAATCCTAACAACTAAGATCTCCATCTCCACAAAATATGGAGAGAGATATATTATTGGAGTCAAAGTCTTATCTCACTTATTTTAGGAAGATTTACTCCCAAATCTTCTCCTTGCTTTTCGGTAACAAGAATCATAATGATTTTATTCCTCTACATTATTGGAAGGAGGATTTTCCTCAAAATATGATTTTGACGAAATACCTTTCTCATAATTTCCAGTTGACTTTGAGTGAACTGTAGTCCAAGGAAAAAACGTATTAAACAAGGGTCAAAAGTTCCATAGCTCACTAAAAGTTATATCTCTCTTCATTGGTAAAACCTGTAGAAAATTTGAATGAGGTTTTTCTCAAACACATTTCTATGAAAAAAAACCTCTCTTAGATTTTATGTTTTACTTTTTTGTTTCTATTTATGGAACTTTTAGTGCTCATTTGATACACTTTTCCTCAGAATGTAGCTCACTAAAATTTAGATCTATCTTTATTGGTAATACTTGTAGGAAATCTGAATGAGGTTTTTGTTAATCACATTACTATAAACAAAAACCTCTCATATTTTCCATTGGATTCTATGATCTTTCACAATTCCTCAAAAAAATTCAAAATCTATGAGTTCTGGAACTAAGCTTGTGAGTTCCGGAACTAACTCTACGAATTCCAGAACTAAGCCTGTGAGTTTTGGAACTAACTCTACGAGTTCTGTAACTAAGCCTATGAGTTTCAAAGCTAACTTAAAACAACTATAACTTTCGCATACAATCTCAGATTGAGATGATTCTTTTTTTGAACTTGTATAATTTTTTGAGAGGAATCTGAATATGAAATAATATTTTAGTTTATATATATCATCCTTGATCAATTCCAATTTTCCCAATACTAGCATTATCTTTCCTTTATGGACTACATACACAATAATTTTAATCTTTTCCCAAATAATCAATAGGATTAGTCAACAAAATAGATAACAAAAGATTTCTAAAGAATGAACAAGATATATATCGTATATTCTATCTTAAGCAACCTATAAGTTCCTAGATTACATTTAAATCCACTTTCAAAGGTAACTTGGAAGGAAAAAATAATGGTAATTTATGGCCAATTTATGGCCTCATCAGATAACTCCTTTATTATGAGGGTCTCTATATTGGTATTGGTAGGCTTTTGATTTTTTTCGATGGGCTTGACATTTGCATTAGGGTCGATGGATTGTTGAGAAACACTTGGATAAAATCCTTTGAGGTATTCATATTCCAAGAAAGTATATCATTGTACCTTTGAAAAAATCATATGAAGTCTTGTTTTTCATCTTCTGTGCATACTTTTCCTAGCAACAACTCTCTGTCGTGTGTAATAGTGACTAGAAGGAAGTCATCTTACTTTACTTTCATGTTGTTTTCTTCACCCTTTAACTTATCATCAGGATTGAATATGTGCTCTAAGGAGACTAATACTTTTGATAATTTATTTTCCTTCAACTAAATAATTTGATCACCATAGTTGTCATGCAAATCAAGTTACATTTATGAAGAAAGCATAGCTTCATTCTGAATGAATTACACAATTTGTGTATCATTGTCAAACACTTTTCCGATGGTGTCATTTTCTTGAATAGATGGCCTAACCACCATCTTTATATGTTACACATTTCCTTGGATGAAATCCTCAGTTGGTGAAAATTATGAACCAAGGGTTTCCATTTGATCTACTTCTTTATTCAATATATTTAGCACCACCTGTAGATTGATATCATCAAAGATCTCCAAGAGGTCCCAAAATTTGTGTTTATAATATTTCAAAATCTTATTATTTATCATGCATTAATTCCTCACTTGATGGATGAATAACTCGGTATCCCCAAATATCTGCAATGTCTTAACATGTATCTTATTAGTAATGAAAATTCCATACACTGACACTTCATATTCTGCTACATTGTTGCAACATGTAAAATGTAACCTATGCATGAAGAAGAACTTTTAATATTTGGTTTAAATCAAAACAACACTTGTGCCTGTACCATTTCTACTTCTAGAGCCATCAAAGAACATCTTCCATAGTCCAAAAGCATAATATTTTTCTTACTTGAGAGGTGTAGGAAAAGTGGATTCTTATTCAAGAATGCAAAGGTTCCAAGTATAGTTTCAATAGTTGTATCATAAGAATCAAATTTATAATTCTCTTTTGTCAATTCATCTAATAAAATATCAGGTATGGAAGGTGGAATATGTTTCTCTTCTACAACTAAATCTTTCTCTTAGTCATCTTAGATGAGGTAATTATATTAGAGAGGAAAATGTTCATATGACTCAACATGATAAAAAAGTATAGGCTCATCTTGTATGGTAAACCCAATACCATAACTAATTCTTAGGACCATAAGAGGCCAATCTGAAGACAAGTAGCCACCCACTTTGGCAGTGAAATCTCTTGATAGGAAAATGGTGAAAAAAGGAGGTAAGTCAATGAATGAAACATCTTGAGTTATAGTTAAACTTGGATAAGTGTGAAGGGTTGAATCAAGATCTTTAATGACTCCTAGTATATTCAAATTTGAGCCATCAAGTTACAAGAATCCTATACAAATAGAATTATACTTAAGACTTGGAATATCAGTAATTTTCTTAAGCATGACAAAATCACTAACCCCCAAATCAATCATACAATTGTGAACAATATGTTTGCTACTATCAAGTACACATAAAAGGGTGGGATTTTGACCACTTCTCTTACTTGTTTCTCCTCTTCTTGACATAGATTGGTAGTATCTTGGTTTCTTGGAATGAATAAATCATCTTAGGGAAGTTGTGCAAGATCTTCATGCAAGATGTCACAGTGATATGGAATAGCTAATGCATCCCAAATTGTGACATTTACATTTGTATTCTTAATAAGATCAATGATGTTTGATAGAAGTCCTATGGGTTTGTGCATTTGAGGCACAAAATTCTCCTTTCTTAGTCATCTAGGTACTGAGATAGGTGTTCTGGGATGTGCAATATTTGTAAGAGGGGGAGGTACACACATGAATTCATTTGTATCCATTTGTGGACCCTTTTGGATGTCATCGTGTGCACAAGAACTGTTGGATGCATTTACACCATCCTTCTACTTTTGAATTGGATCAATTTGTCTTATGGAAGATGAAGGTTGTCTAGGAGTATCCAGTACTCTCTTCTTTTACTTTGTGTTATCAACAACCTATAGGCGCGGCCTATTGGAATTGTCTATGGATTTTTTCATTACACAGAATGCATCAGCCCTAAATAATATAAGGTTAGTATTAAGATTGACCTCTTGCACTTCTTTATTATCAGGTTCATGCATGTTTATGGATTTCTCATGATTGGAAGCATTTTGGATCATGAAGGCTTCTGCGTTTAAGGAAATTGGATATTTATACCAACTATGTGGATGATTGTAAGGAAATCACCACTCTATCTCTTAAACCATATTTTTTTGTCCTGGAACCAATGCTTTACTTGAGCTAGTGCAAGAAAGGGGTTGTGCAGGAGCAACTGCCTAAAGAGGAAGGTGTGTATTATGACCTTGTTATCTATCATTCTTCCCATACTTATGATTTTTATATTTAATATGTAAAGGGATGGTGGATTTGACTAAATCCATAATTAGAGTTATTTCTAAAGGCTCGTGCTTGTTTTTTTCCTAAGGATACGACTTTATTAGACAAATTTATAATCAAGGCATTCATTTATTCATCTTTTTTCTAATTTTGGGGAGAATAGGATGTGGAGGCAATGGGTTGGGAACTTTTCTCAAGAATGAGAGCAATGGAAGGCTAGGGTGCTTCAATAAATTCAAGAAACAAATGCATAGGCAATCTAGGGTCTATTTTTCCAGTTTGGATTAAACAATTTTCATCTCTACTGGTTATAGGATAGGCATCAAGTAATTGTATAGCACTCATAGATTGTATCATAACTACAATTTCAGAATTCAATACTCTTAAAAAATAAATAAAATCACCTTGTGGAGTTGGTCTTAAGAGGAGTGGAATTTTTGGTCTTAAGAGGAGTGGAATTTTGTCCCATGTCTTCCAAAATCTGAAATCAAACTTATCCATGAGCTCATTGGGAGCACTCTTGATTGTTGTGAGTTGTTCTAGTAAGGGTATATTATCTAATTTCTCCTCAAAATAATTATAAAGTGTAGTACAAGGCTCATCATAGTTGTGGATAGAGGAAATTCTTAAACATTTATACCATTAAAGTGCTTTACATTTGAGTGAAGAAGCTGAAATCATGACTGCAACATCATATTTTGTAACTAGATGAACTGAACAGACATTTGCAATGTCTTTAATGTGATCAGTAGGAGTGTTTTGATTTTCATCTGTGAAAAATGGAATGATATTGACTGTAGCCACTAGTATATCATGTTGTGTGCCAAGAGCTAGAAGGACTACCAATGGTGAAGCTAAAATGGCAGATTATTTTGATGCGTCATGGTTCTTATGGGTCTCAAGACTCTGGATGAGCACACAGAAGGTCTATTAGGTGGAATATTAGAAATATCTCTACATGTGGGAGATGAATACCTACACACTACTCTACTTCTTCTTCTTTATGGAGATAACTTGAGTTTGAGGGTTTCACCAAATGTTTCTCGTTGTCTTATTTGTATCCTTCTCATGAAAGAGGTGCTTTGACTACTAAAACCAGTAGATAAGGATGTTGGGGAGTCACCAAATATGCTGAAACAATCCTCCAAAGGTTAGAAATCACCAATTCACACACCAAAACTTACAAATAATAAAATGTGAGATTTCAATAATTTTCCCATCGATAAAATGCGTGCTAAAACTAAGATTAAAGCTTAAAAATTACACCCATCCTAAATCAAGATGATCTAGGGATTCGAGGCAATATTGGAGTGTCTCTAAGTTTTGGGACCTTATTCTTGAGAAAAACCTCTAAAAAAAGGTCAGCTTCATTTGTTTATTTATATTGCTAAAACTACTCCTAAGAAGGTAAATGAAACTATCTAACTCTATTATATCATTCCAAGGGAGCAAGGTGAGAAGGAGATGCATAAAATGAAATCCTAGACTAAGGAGAGGTGATACCACCAGAAAGAAAGGGAATAACACTCTCAAATGAGTGAAAATAAAATAAAATGAGAAAATGAAGGGCAGACATGTGTGCCACAATCCATAATAACATTTAATCTCTCATTTCCATGAAGCGCAATAGAAAAGAAACCCTGTAGAAGATATAAAATGTGCACAACATACCAATATCACAAAAGAAAGGAAAGTAGATGCAATGAAACATGATCTAGGGTAGATAATAGCCACAAAACACAACTTTTATTACTTCATTTGAATGCACAGATGATTACAATGAAAGGAGGAGGTAAGAATCCACATGCAATGATCTCGGATCTCAGGCCTACAACTAAAAATGCAAAGAATAAACTACTCTGAATAATGATCTTGTAATCTAAGAGGGTCCAACCTTCTAAAATGAGCACTATTCGAAAATATATAGAAGAAAGGGAGAGAAGAGGATGGAAAAGAGAGGGAAAACTCATGGATTTCCAATCATAACCACCAATAAAATATAATAAATTCCTATAAATCCACATGTATCTCTTTCATATCTACCTCCCAACATGTAAGTTTACTTGTGGAAGAAGTAAAGAATCCAAATCCCATGAAATTCTGGTGCATTTGAGTCGAATAAAAGTGTGTGCATTAGTGACATGAATCATGCTTTCCCATTTTCACCTACTAAATTCCATCAAAATCTGATTTTGAAGAGCCTAGAGTGTAGCCTACATCAAAATATTTCCAACAAGACCAATCATGCATGATTTCAAGCTCTATGGAAGGAGTTATGGTCATTTTAAGTTTTACAATGTAAAGGAACATGCTATACATGTGAGACGATCTGATCGGACATGAGAGTTTATAGATTTACTCTTATACCAGGTGTTTTCATTCTATTCCCCACCAAGATAAGTGCACATTTGTCACTTTTATGTTTGTCCACATGTGTTGTAATTTATGTAACAAGTTCCAAAGTGGACACATGGCATGCTTAAATTTACATGGGGATTATGTCCTTGGTCACATATGTGGGAGCATGAGGCAAGGAAGAAATAATTCAAAATTATATCGGCATGCGCAAGAGGTTACATTAAGACTAGGAAGAAAGGTACATATTTTCTAAGGCATAAAAATATGTAAGAAGGTGCAAAAAGATTCAGAAGAAGGTGGCATGTGAAGCATTCCAAAAGGAAACTATAAGTGTGCAACATAAGGGTGCAGTGTAGGAAATATGAGTGCATAAGGAAGGAAGTGTGAGGACAGAATGCATGAGGGGTAAACACAAAGATTAGTAAGTGTGCACACAACGATGTGTGGGACTTGAGGAAGAAAGGATTTCACATAAGTAATACTAAATACTTGTAAGATTACAAGGTAAATCCATGGGTGCACTTGACAAAGTACATGTAGATGTTGAGGAGGAATTAAATACGTGGAGGAATGTACGTAAAGGGAAAATGGAGGGAGATAGCAAAATACTAGGTAGGAAAATGAGAGTGCATGAAAGATACATAAAATAAAGTGAAGGAAATGGGAAGAGTAATGAAAGTACACAAGAAGAGAATGTGGGGGAATGCATGAATAAATATGACTGTGCAAATACACAAGTACAAAAACCAATAACGTGTGTAATTTGAAAACATAAACTAAAGCTAGAAAAGAATTTTATATTGCTAAAATAACCAAGGGGGGTTATTTTGGGCATCAACAGTCATTCGTTTGGAACTCAAAATCCCATCTTTATGTGTTTATCTTAAAAATATCCTCTAAGACAATGAATATTGGGAGTAATTCTTACATAAGATAGAAATGCTAGATTCTCATTGTGTATAAGCTTTAGAGTATCTTTGCACTTACTAAGCACACATCAACTACACTTATCATACCAAGGTGTGTCTGTACTAATTTAATATTGGAAATTTAGTGCTCAAAAAATTAAAAAAAAACTAATGCAGAGCCCTCTCTAAAAGAAAAATTTAATCCTAATTAGATTGGCCCATATGTTGTTTAGAGAGGGTGTCTATCACCTCAAACCCCTTATAGGAAAACTGAAAACCTCTTAAAAATTCAATGATTACCATGCACCTTAAGCAATACTATGTCTAACCACATTCTTTACCACACATTTGGGGACATATTACCTCCCGCTCACTACCTAATGATGCACTTTTGTTCTAGGTTGAAACATGACTATTGAGGGTTCACTTGCCTACATAGACCTCACCTTGCACACATACATTGGTGGGGGGAACATTTCTCCCCTCTCTAGTTGTTTTATTTCATGTTCACATATTTGGAAAAATTCAAAAATATTAACCTCAATCTTTATTGGGTGTATCCTTGTTTTCTCATAATATTATATGTTGGACATTGTTGATCATGTTACTTGGATTCATAGTATGCTTTATCATTTCTCCATATACACATTTGTGTTCACATGGTAATTTTTGAGGTGAATGCAGATCACTTACAAGTTTCTACATGATGTATGATGTTTGGAACTATTCCCTACAAGTCCTACTATGGATTTTAGGGGCATCTACCTTCACTATTTATTTATATTCATGTTCTATTTGTAGACACTAAATCACACACTTGGGTATATTTCTAGTTCCCAAACACATACTAGCATTCATATGATTCTTGAGCAATAAAACTAGTAATTGATGACTATATTTGTCCTTTTTTATGTGTTTCTTGTTGTGTATTTGGTATTACACACCCTACAACCCAGTTGGAATTTTATTTATTTATCTTTTATGGTTCCAAACACCAGTGTCCAGGTGCCCTTGACCTATCTCAGGTGCTCATGTCTGGTCTTATTCCTATACTCTAAAATTTACAAATAGTATTTACGATACTCTACTCAGTCTGTTTAGCACTCCTCCATGTCTGGATCAGTTTTAGATCAACTGTAAATTAGAGTCTCCTTCTTATTTTCTTAGGATTTCAAAAATTACATCTTAGCTTACTTTTTTTGTTTCTATATTTCAAAAATTATACATCATTTGGTTTAGTAGTGACTCTGTAATATTTATATTTAATTCAAATTAAATTAAATCATTTGGTGAACCCACTTGTGATTGGTCATTTTGATCCCTATTCTATCGGTTTCTATTTCATGGCTTTTAAGGTTCATCAATTCCCCTTGAATCAATTACTTAAAATGCACCCATACTGCAAATATGTTATCAAAAAACCATAGACACTATGTTTCTCCCTCACAGTATGGCACCCACTCAATTAAGTGTTGTTTTTTATCGTCTATCTAATGACTCTATCGGTCCTAATCCTCCATCTTATCAACCCATATTAGAGTCAATTCAAGATTTAGATTATTTATTTGAAGACAAAATCCAAGTGATGAAAACCATGATTACATATCTTAAATAAAAAATTCAACATCTCAAGGATGCTTCTCATGCCCATGCTCATTATTCTTCTACATCTAATTCTACTTCTATGTCCGCTACATGTGCTCATATAAATGAACCTTGAGTCATACTGCTGCCCATGCCTCTTAATTTTTATTTCAATGCTAAGAAACATGGTATTCTTCCTCAACTCCTTATTCATCAATTGTATAAATTTCCATCCACTAATTTCTACCCTCCTTATTCACTTTCTAATTATCAAGGTCTCCCATTTTGTAATTATCGTTGACTTAATTGATATAATGACAATGATTGTTATAGTGTAAAATGAAAAATTGGACACCTTAAGCATCATGGTTTCATTTCATTTGCTACACAAAATGTTTTTGCATTCTCATCTCAAATTTCTAAACCCCAATGGGCTCCTAAATCTGATCCATCTATGTCTAATGAACATCATTTCATAGTTACTCATGTTCCTTCTTCGCTAAGTCAAGAGTTTCCTAAAAATCCTCCTCTCAAAATCATTCCATTCCCTTCTCCTCTCAAGTCATCTACAGTATTACCAATTCCACATAATCTACCACCATTCAAGACCTTTCCCCACCTTATTCCACTTTGGCATCCAATTATTTTTTTCAAACAAGTTAATCCTTACATTGATGACCAAGACAAATTTCAGGCTCCCCTACTGGTGGTGTAAATGAACTTGCAACAATTAATATGTTGTACATTGGGTTACATACGCTTAGTTATTCGACTAGGGGGCATAAAATTGAAATACTAATGGTGGTGTATACACAGTTATAGTTGATCTAAGAAGTTGGAAAGGAAATAACTGTCACATAACAATGTTGAAAGTAAAATAAAACTCAGACTTGAAAATGAACTATTGTTAAATGTTATTACTGAAACAAAGTTACAAATTCATAGAGATTATTGTTCCTAAAAAATATGCATGAAATGAAACAATACATGGGATTTATCATACCTTAAATGGGCCCTGACTTGGGTGATAATCCCTTCCTAACTCTATAACTAAAAACTAAATGACAAAACTCATATTTCTTTATTAATTTTTATAAAACATTACATCTAGGAAAATAATATTAGAGTAATCTCTTTTCCCTATTTCTAAATCTAGCTTACTTAGTTTCTTATTAAACTAACTCCCCCATTACAAGGAGCCATCACCTTCCTTTATATATTATCATTTACAACATGTGAAAAGAATAAGAATACAACAAGGAGTCTTCATAGAATGAGTGAGATATTCAACATGTGTTTGAAACACACAACAAGTGCTCAACTTACAATCAATTCTTCACTATTTCTTGATCAATGACCAAATAAAAGATTGATTTGTTTCTTAAGTTTCCATGCTTTTGTTGTAACTACTTCTCCAATGGCATATAAGTACTTTAAGTGACATTACTTCATATTTCAAAATATCTTCATAAATGCAAGTTCTTTGTTGTAAATTATTTCCTTATGTTGTGGACGAGTTATTACGGGCAGGTTCCTTTGTTGTATATGAAAAACTACTTACAATAAAGAGTTTCATCAACACATATAATCATCTAAAAAATTTAGTGGAATAACAAGAATAAATGCACATATAATATCTCAAAATAAAGACAATTAGATATAACTATATCAATTGGTCATTATGTCAAAAGTTCATGGTTGTAATAGTGATGTTCACTAATGTACTTATGAAATACATGGACATGGATATAATGGTCTTATCAAAATACAAAATATGTGTTTTCATCAAATAAATTAATATAGCTTATCACACCCAAGGTTTAAATGCTTGAATTTCCTCATTCAAGAGCTTCATATCCTTTCTATTGGAAATTACATTCTCACCTGAAATCTAAGGGTGTTCCTATTCCTTCCTCTTCTAAATAGAAATATCCATAACTCCTCCCCAATCTATCCCAAACACTTTCTTGCACCCTTAGATTGACTGATAAATTTCATGTCTAAGGTGCAATTGGGAAATGAAATATTGGAGGATGATAAGCTATAGGAAACCAATAATCCCAACATTCATTTTTTATTTCAATATACTTGTTCACCCTGTGTAATGTTGGAATTATATTTGGATATGAGTGCATTTCTTTCCTTTGAAGTGCAGGTGATAACTCTATCCTTATGGCATTGCATGTTGTTATAACTAGAACTTAATGTTCTTTGATCATGTTCCTGAATTTTTTGTGGGCTTCCATATTCATTCTCAACACTCTTTTTTTCATTGCATCCACTTCCATGTAGTTTTCATATTCTTCTACAATTTCATCTACTATTTTTTCCTCATCTCCGATATATAGTGGTTTAACCTTCTCCAAATGTCTATATGCCTCCATTTTTTGAGATATTTCTATTTCATTTGAAAGATAAGAACATAATTCCTTTACCTGTACATCCTTAATAAACAAAATTTAGATATAATCTTTGTCATATAGAAGGGAATAATTATGAAAATATAGCTCACATAATAAATTGTGTAGTTTATGTGTATTATGTTTATATAGAGTAAATAATTTCTTGGCTGATCTAATGGCATCTATCATATCAGAATTTATGCAAGTGAAATTTTGGTGAAGCATATTTTCTTTTAGATATATGGCATAAACATTTTATGGGGGTCTACAACTCAACATGTCAAATGTTAC
The DNA here is from genome assembly GCA_019776745.2 of Taxus chinensis. Classification (NCBI taxonomy): domain Eukaryota; kingdom Viridiplantae; phylum Streptophyta; class Pinopsida; order Cupressales; family Taxaceae; genus Taxus; species Taxus chinensis. The sequence goes on from CM034154.1 coordinate 446,736,320, forward strand.
ATCCATTATTTCCTCTTGTTTTTTTTCATCCTTTTAATATATTTATCTTTGTCTTCCATTTCCTTCTTATGTTTAGAGATAAGGTCCTCCTTCTCCTTTTCTCATTTCTTCTTTAGCATGTTAATGTAATCATCCCTTTGTAGTAACATATTTTCAATATTTGGCCCCATATTTTGTGTTCCCATCTCAGTGCAAGATTGGTTTTTGGGTTCCTTTATGATTTCATGAATAATAATTTGTAGTTTCATCGGTTCTAAATTTTCTTATTTTAGACTATCATTTTTTGATTGTTCAATAACTTGCTAAATGACTTGTTCATTGACATCATCTGCATTCATTTTCTCTTGTTCATTTCCTCCTTCCACTAGCTCTTCTACTTGTCTCACTTTTTGACTCTCTACTTCATGAATTGTTCCCTCATTTTGATTTAGTTCTTCTTGTTCTTACATTGGTTGTTCATGGTATTTTGGATCTTGAGTTACTATGGTATTATTATCTCTATACTCTTTTTCCAATGGTTCAAGCTCATAATTTTATTTTATGGCTTCCAAATCATTATCCAATGAAATGGGTTCAGATTGTCTTAAACTAGGGTTTTTTCCCTCTTTCTCTTAAGCCTATAGGAGTGCCTATTTTTTTTTGGATTGGAATGAGTATATTTCCTTTTGGTTTTAGAAGTGGAGATTTTAGGGGAGGAATTCCAATAAAGTTTCAGCAACAAAGATTCTCTCTGGTGAAATAGGTTTGGTGGTTTCTTCTGTGGAAGGTAGAATTTCACAATTTATTAGTTCTTGAAGTTGGGAAGAGGATGGTAAAACTTATGGCATATGTGAAGAAAAATTTTTAGTGGTGATTCTCCTTTTTCTCCTATTTCCCAAAAAGGTTTCAATATTTTTCATTCTCACAAAGTCATCCCATAATACATGATGGTGTTCCCTCTGCAAAGTATTCTTGACCACTAGGTTTATTAGATAATGATGTGACAGAACTTCCCTACCCCTTTGAACCTCTTTTCTCATTTTCTTAAGCATCTGATGAAATAAATTTGTAACATTCACTTGATGATTGTTTTTCAAATTAATTAACAATTTAAAATGCATTATATTTAACCTTGGATATCTTTGTTCACAAGTAAAATATTGAATGAAAAAATTGGAAACTTGTGCCTATAAAGTTTTGAGATATGTTCTAAAAGTACCTTAACAGTCTGAGATGAACTCCTCATCATTTTCTAAAAATTCTCTTCTTGTTACTTCTAGGTTTTCTTTGTCTAGAAATGGTTCTCCCTGAGCTGGTAACCCAGTGACCACTACTAAAATTTCATCACTTACCTTGATTGTTAATCCTTTTACCTTTACCTCTCCATTTTTCAAGGTATTTGCAAATTTTGTCTCACAAAGCCTTGAAATTTGTTAATATATTGCATCCAACCATGATTCTCAAAATACTTTACAATCTCAAGATGATTCAGAAGTTGAAAATGTGTAGAAGGTTCATATCTTATTAGGTCACGTCCCATGGAGGATATGCAGCTTCTCCCAGGTGCAATACGTAGCCAGACAATTTTTCCTTAAAAGTACTTTACAAAAATGAATTGATTTGATGGCATTTCTTACTTTGAACAATATTACCAAGGGGACAAGCAATATAGTTAGGGGTGATTAATCATTAAGTGGATGTGGAAACATTGAGTTCACGAATTAAAATGATGTGAAACATTGGCTTATGTGGAGGGCTTAAGTGGACACATCATAACTAAAAGGTAACAGTTTTTTAATGTGACACACACTTCATGACTTGACATAACTCATAATTAAATATAATTAATCTAGTCATGCTTTATTAAAGTAATAAATGTATGCACTTATCTCAATATGGCTTGCAATGATTGATGTGCATGCTTTATTTAACTAGAGTCTTAGCTGCATGCATGTTCTCTGTGATGCTACAGACATGGATTTAACTTGTGTTGAATTCTCCTTACGATAAACAGATTTTTTCCAGAGAGGGAACCCCAATTGGTTGGGGTGTCAATCATTATTTTTATATTATCCACTTGTGCATACTTCCTTGATGTTCATTATGTAACCATGAGTTCTGTCAAATGCTTTAAAAAATAGGATCTTATTTCTTATGGCTGCAAGTTGAACCCTTGGTCATTGCACTCTCTCCTTGTGATGGATTTCATGCTCTCCTACAATCACTTATCAATGAAACATGTAAAATGAAAACTTATATAAAAAAATTGGTTAGCAGAATGCTAATAATCACCCATAAATGTAGATATCAACACTTTTATTTAGCCTTGAAGTATTCAGCAAGCTGAATGTTCCAAGGATACTTAAATCTCATCAATGATCTATAATCCCAGAAGGTGAGCCAATAGGATCAACCTCTAATGTTAATTATGATGTTTCTTTCTCCATCCTTCTTTGATCTCCTCTGAAAAATTCCATAAATGATCCTTTATCAACTGAATTTTTATACAATATTAACATGTGGCCATTCACCAATAACTTGAATCTCACATGATCAATAGTAGTAAGATTCAAATATCCATTAATGAATATATTGTCAATTTCATAGGGGCCTGGACACCTTGTTCTGATCTTCCATATGTGATCCTTGTATTTTGAGTCAAACAAAAGTGCTTAGTCACCTTCCTGGAAGTGTTTTGTTTTAATATGCTGGTCATGTCATTCGATTCATTTTTTTTGCACTACCTATGTGTTATGAAGTGATTATTTGCTCAGTTCATCCAACTCATTAAGTTGGATAATTCTCTATCTCTGATCTTTTGATAATTATATTCCCATCTCAAGTAAACTTCTCAATGTTTTAGGCTCAAATTCTATTGGAAAAACAACAGTATTTCCATATAATACTTCAAATGGTGTGAAGCTAGTTTTGGTCTTCCATATTATATTGAATGCTCAAACTGTTTATAAAAACCTGTCTACCCAAACTCTTCTATGGAATGCTATAGTATTTATCAATATGGCCTCTATATCTATGTTTGTAACATCTATTTGGCCATTACACTGGGATGGTATAGTGTAGAATTTTTATCCCTGATTTCATATTCACTTAAAAAATCAAAAATCACATCAACTGTAAAATTTTTACCCTATTTTGTCACAATCTCCCTTGGGACTCCATATCTAGTAAAGATGTTCTCATACAGAATTTAGCCACCTTCTCACTGTTGGTGTGTGTGACCTGACTAGTCATCATCCACATCACATGGTGAGTCATCTTCCTTGCGAGAGTCATAGGTCTTAGGGAGTCAAATGACAAGTGTCATATTCTACCATAGAATCTTTCATTTTCATTTACATCAGTGTGTCATAGGAGTTACATTCCTTATTTGGAATTAACTCCTCCTTTAGTGGTGTCACATGCATCAGTCACGTCATATGAGTCAGTGGTTTCATATGAGTTACTTTCCTTATTTAGACATGGGGGTTACATAACACCCCTATTTGTACTTCCTTTTTTTGATCTATAAGAATGAGCAGACCTATTTTCTTATTTGCATATTTTTTCCATTGTTCAAATCTTGCTTATTGTGTTGGAGCTACAATGTTACCATCGGAGTGAAAATTTGTTGTGGTGCATTATTTCAACATCGGTTCTCTCGTATCCCGCTTTTATGGTATCAGAGTTGGTTTTGGTAAAATGGGCACTCTTCATTTATCAATTGCTTATTACTTCTGGTTTTTTCTTATTTCCTCGTGTAATTTTTTTTATTATTACTTTGGAATCATATTGCTCACCTCACGTTGAGGTTTCAATTGTTACAAGTTTGAGGGGTTGTTCATGGTTTGTGGTTTCATTTTTTCAAGGTTAACTTGTTTTCTAGCCATTACATGCATGTTTTGGGGTCTATTGTAGTCTCAAGTTACAGGTTTGAGGTTCTAGATCAATTCTTCTTGCTATTGTTTTGAGTGTTTTAAGATTCAATCACTCGACATTGTCATAGTTGTACACTGTGTAGCAACCCAGTTTTCTCGACATAGGCTCATTGGTTTGTTGGCCCTTGCACTATACCACCTATTCATTTTTACTTTGGTGTGGACCTGTGTTCCATCAGTGTCAACTTGGCTTAACAACTTTTATTTGAATCATGTTTTTTACATTCGACCTTGTATTATCTCGGTGGCTCGGTTATTAGTTGTATCAACTTGTGCTTGGTCAGAAAAACCCCTGCTATTTTTTCGAAGATTGGTCTTTGGATATATGTGGATAGTTTTGCATTTGAATCATCAGTTTGACTCTTCCCAGCTCATGCCTTATCTTATTTTTCTTCATTTCACCTTGCAACATCTAGCTCTACTCAAAAAAACTTCTCGTCCATGCACTATTTGATAGGTTTCTGCATCAAATGAACCCTTGGTATTGTCTATGGACTCCTTGATGTTCCTTGAAGCTTGCTACACCTTGGCTTAACCATCCTCCACCTACCAGAGAATCCTTTGACATCCCTGCAATGTAATTTTTTTCACCGGGCAACTTCATCTAGCATGTGGTATCTACCTATACAGATGGCTCAATTTTTTTGTGGGAGCTTATGAGCCTGCATCCAACTCAGGTCTAGGCCTCCATGCACATGTTCAGGTTCACTTCATTCTGATGGTATACACTCTTATTTCACTTATGCCCATTTCTATGGGATCTCGTCCCATGTCGAAATGGTTTTATTCATGGTTGTTACCCTCACTCTAAGTCTCTGCATGCTCAGATCATAACCTGCACCTTCTCTGCTTGGTGTCGGTTACACTGAAGGAACTTTATCTATGCTATCACCTCTATGCATGGTGGTTACAATCAACACATGGCTTAGCTGGGGATATGCATTTCCACCATAAGGTAGTTTACCATACAATTGGAGCAACTCAATCAATGCTTCCCTAGCTCAGGTCATATCCATCCTTTTTAAAAATTGATTATTTGTAAAATTAATCTCACCTTTTGTAAGGTTAAAAATATTTATTTCAAGGCATTGTAATAAAAAATTTTTGGGTATTTTTGCTTGTTTTATTGTCCTAAGTTAGAGTTTCGAAGGAGGGTGAGGTCCGGGGTTGGCAGTAAGCTAATCCCCCCTCGTAATAAAAACAAACCCTATCTAAAATTTTATGCCATTTCCAACGAGCATACATAAGACACCCCTTGCATGTGTTTAGGGAACTTTTTAATCCATTTGCAGGGCTTATTGGCATTTTCCATCACTTGTGGGAATCATTTTTTTTGCTATAACTTTCGACTCATTACTCAGTTTCGAGCACTTCTTTAGTCAAAATTGCATGTTTTTTCACACACTAAGTGATGGGATTATCATTTTTTTAAACACACTATTTTATAAAGTTCTGTATTTTGGAGGGGTATCATTTTATTGCTTCTATTGGCTCATTTCAAATCATCTCAAGAATTGTTCTATCCCTTTTATTACTTGTGGAATTTTGAGAGTGTCTGCCACAGTCTTACAGAAAAGGGATTATTTTGTGTGATGTGATATGCTATTTATCACAAGGCATTCTCTTCCCCTTCTTGTTTTCACTCATTCTTATGCTTTCTTATGGTGTTGAACTATTGCGCCCAACAAACCTTGATTGTTGACTCCACTCTTGCACGTTATTATGTTGATTGCAAGGTGAGTGATAGACTGGTTCTTGACACAGTTAAATCTAATTGTAATCAACACACTAAACTATAAAGTGCAAAACTTGGGGGTGTGATATTGTTTTGGGGTGGTTGTTTCCTTTCTCTCTCCTTCCTTCTTCCTTCATTGGTTCTATCTCTTATTTATGGATATCTCTAAGTTACCGGTGCTCACACCTTTTAATTTATTTGAATGGAGATCTAAGATTATATTGGTTTTGTGAAGTAAAGGGTTATACCATGTCACCATGGGGTTAGAGACCAAACTTGATGATGAACCTGAAAGATCTAAATGGCTCAACCATTGTGATGAAGCCTTAGGTATTCTTTGTATGTATGTCTCTTCATACTTTCTCTTCCACATAGAAACTTCCTCGACACTTGATGGAGCATGGAAAATGCTCAACGAGATGTTTGGGAAGCAAGATGACATGAGAGCACATGAGTTGGAGAATGAACTACTAGGGTTAAATCCTAGTGACTTTGAAAACCTCTAGGCCTTCTTCTCAAAGTTGGTCCACACTAGACTGTTTCTAAAGGAATGTAAACTGGAGAAGAAATTCTCTCAAATGATCTTTTTGATTCTTTCTATATTAGGTCTTGAATACTCTTTCTTCATTTCAACTTTCCACGCCACGAAATCCACCTTGGATAGTGCCTAGAAAATGCCCTCATTTGACAGATTTTCATCCCAACTCATTCGAGAATAGGACAAACTCATTCAAATGGGGACTCTAAAATCTAAGTCACATGCCTTTGAGGAAAATAAGGGCAGTAAAAATGAAAAGAAGAAAGAAAAAAAGGACCAACCTAAGAAAGAAACTAAGACCAACCAACCCCCAGCTAAGACCAACATTAACACTTCAACTTCTAAGCCTAAAGTGAAGAAGGAAAAGTTTAAATGCTCCTATTGTAAGTATTGTGGCCACGACGAGTATTGTTGTTTTTGGAAACAAATTGATCACTTAACTTAGTTACTTAAGAATAATAAAAAAGGGTTCCTAAATCCATCAAACAAAATGTTTAGAAGGGTGAGTCTTCAAAAGCAAAGGAATCTAAAAATGAAAAGAAGAAAGGAAAGGCCCTCGTAGCTAGATCAACTCCCTCATCAATTTGGATTATCGATTCTAGTACCTCGCACCACATGGATTCTTCAGAGGTTGAATTCTCTAGCATTGAAACATGTGGCATGTCCAAAATCATGTTGGGTGATGACACCCATGTGTCAGTTTCCAGTAGTGGATCGATAGAGATAGAAGGTGGAACATTTAACCAAGTGTTGAGTATTCCCAATCTCTCTACCAATCTCCTATCGGTTTACCAAATCACCCACCTTGGTAAAGGAATGTGAGTGGAATTTTTTCCTAAGTTGGTGATCATTCGTGATCTTAACTTTGACTAGATTGTGGTTGAGGGAAAGGTGGATAACCATTCACAGTTGTATACCTTTTCACACTTCTCTTCTGATTTGACACACAATGCCTTGATCACTCATGTAAAAGAGGTTAGCAAGCTATGACACGAGCATTTTGGGAATCTAAATTATCGTTATGTTGAACAATTGAGACAAAACCAAATGGTCAATGGGTTACCCCGAGTTAAGTTTTCTAAAGGTCTTTGTGAGGGTTACATGCTCAGAAAGCACCGTGAAAAAAAATTTGATAAGGGAAAATCCTGGAGAGATACTCGTCCCTTAGATCTTGTTCATAGTGATGTTTTTGGCCCATTTCCATCTCCTTCTTTCACTAGAGCTCTATATATACTAACCTTCATTGAAGTCTTTGATAATTTTCAAAACTTTAAGGCTCTTGTTGAGAAACAAGTGGAATGGTCTATTAAGGTTCTTCAAAGAAACAATGGATTCAAGTATGTGAACAATAGGTTTGAGTATTTTTACACTTTTGAGGGAATTTATTTGCAGAATACAATTGCTTAAAAACATTCCCAAAATAGAGTTGGAGAAAGAAAGAACCGAACTCTCAAGGATATGGCTATTTGTATGGTTCACTTGAAGTCCCTTCCTCCACAGTATTGGGCTAAAGCAGTGAATTATGCTTGTTACATTTAGAATTGTGTTCCACACAAGGAAGTAAGAGGGATGACACCCTTTGAATCCTATTTTTGACACAATCCTAATGTTGAGAACTTTGGAGTCTTCAGATCCAAGGCTATGGCTCAGATTCCCAAGAAGAAACGTAAGACATTGGATCCAAAAACCAAACCTTGTATCTTTGTTGGGTATCCTAATGGCGTGAACGGATATAAATTATTGAACCCTATAACCCATGAGCTCTATATTGAGAGGAGTGTGAAGTTTTATTAGTCATCCTTGACTTTTACTTCCACTGAGGTTTTTTTTCCCTCTAATTCAGATTCTAACTCATCAAATGATGATGTTTTTGAGTGATTTCCTCCTCTCCCTACTCCTCCCAATCCTCAAACTTATGAGTATTTTGAATCTAATAGTAGTGTTGATGAGGACTATGTCCCTTATCACTCGAGTGAAGAATCTTCTGACTCTGAGCTTGAACCTTCAGGACCTCTTTTGGCTAGGAAAACTTTATAGAGTGATGGAGATTTAGTTGGAGATCCTTCAGATGAGAGATGTACTCACTCGAGTTTTATTGGACCCCACTCTTTCTTCACCTCTATTTTGGATCCACCATATTTCTAGGAAGCTTCTGGGATTCCTGAGTGGGATTCTGCTATGGATGAGGAGTATTCCTCACTCATAAAGAATGACACTTGGGATCTTAACCCTCTTTTGAAAGGAAGAAAAATCATTCGGTGTAGGTGGATATATCAAACAAAGTATGGAGCGAATGGAGAAGCTAAGAAGTATAAAGCATGACTTATAGCTAAGGGTTTCTCCCATGTAATTGGGGTTGATTATTCGAAAACCTTTTCTTCGGTTGCAAAGATGACTTCCATTTGACTAACCCTTGCAATAGCTACCTCTAATAGATGGGAAGTCCACCAGATGGATGTTAAGAGTGCCTTCCTTCATGGGGAACTGGAGGAAGATATCTCTATGGAACAACTTATAGGTTATGTCCATGATTCATCCCTCATTTACAAGTTAAAAAATTCTTTGTACTACCTTAGACAAGCCCCTCGAGCTTGGTATGCCAAGATGGACTCATTTTTACTTGCATTGGGGTTCACTGGATGTCACTCTGATCCAAATGTGTATATTCTATGGCAGGATGACTCCATACTTATTCTTGTTCTCTATGTTGATGACTTTTTGATCATGGGTAGCTCTTCCTCTATCATTGATTCTTTGAATATCTCCTTGGCCAACAAGTTCTCCATGTTTGACTTAGGAATGATTCATTACTTTCTTGGGATCCAGATTTTAGAATCTGACTTAGGAATTATGATCTCGTAGCCTAAGTACTCTCTTGATTTGCTTGCTCAGTTTCACATGTCCAATTGCAAGTCCTCACCTACTAATTTTCTTTCTGGGGTCAATTTGGTTTCTGATTGCTCTTCCCCCTTGGTTGATGGTACCCTTTATCAGTAGTTGGTGGGGAGCTTGATCTACCTTACTCACACCTATCGTATGTTGTTGGGATCATGTCCATATTTATACAGGAGCCTCATGAGATATATTTAAAAGTAGCAAAGTGGATCCTTTACTATGTTCATGGCACTCACACAAAGAGTATTCATTACTTAGGAGGGACTGAGATTGACTTGGTTGGATTTATAGACTCAGATTGGGCTAGTGATCTAGATCATTGGAAATATACCTCAGGCTACAGTTTAACTCTTTGTTCAGGTCTTGTCAGTTGGTCGAGCAAGAAGTAGAACACAATTTCCATATCATCGACAAAAACATAGTATAGAGGAGCAATTAATGATGCCACATAATTTTTTTGGTTACAGGGTATCTTGATAGAGTTTTGTATCCACTTTTTGTGGCCTACCATTATCTACTGTGATAATATGAGCACTACCTCGATTTACAAAAATCTAGTTCACCATCAATGGACAAAGCACATTGAGATTCACATGCACTTCATATGGGAGCTTATAAATGAAAACATCATCGACATACAGTATGTTCAGATAGCTAATCAGGTTGTAAACATATTCACCAAGCCCTTCACTGAGGTGAAATTTCTTCACTTGCAGTCTCTTCTTGGGGTGACGTCTACTGGAACCACCCATCTTCTTTGAGCTATAGAGTCCTCCTTCTTCTCCTCTTCTTCTTTCCAGAAAGATGTTGTTTGTATATGGGCACCTTATCAGGCCTTTAGTTATTGGGCCCCATTTAGCACATCTTTCTTAGTTGTCTAGGGGAGTCTTATTTTTTGTTCTATCTTACCATGACCTCTTCCTCGGCTTCGATGAAGGGGGGGTGTTGGTGTGTGTGACCTACCTAGTCATTGTCCACATCACATGGTGAGTCATCTCACCTTGCGAGAGTCATAGGTCTTAGGGATTCAAATGATAAGTGTTAGATTATGTCATATAATGTTTCATTATCATTTACGTCAGTGTGTCATAGGAGTTACATTCCTTATTTGGAATTAACTCCTCCTTTAGTGGTTTCATATGTGTCAGTCAGGTCATATGCATCAGTGGCATCATCGGAGTTACTTTCCCTTTTTAGGCATGGGGGTTACACAACACCCCTATTTGTACTTCCTTTTTTCAATCTATAAGAATGAGAAGGCCTATTTTATTATTTGCATATTCTTTCTATTTTTTGAATCTTGCTTATTGCATTGGAGATATGATGTTACCATCGGATTGAAACTTCGTTGTGGTGTATTTTTTTGACATCGGTTCTTGTGTATCCCTCTTTCAATCAATGGTGTGATATGGAAATGATTTTACCTTTGTCCACTTGGTTAGGTAATTTGTACAAACCAAGATATACTCTTTCTACATAGATGGAGGGTCTATAGATAATTGAGATTGTAATGGAATCTCTTTAGACTTAGTGTTATTTCCCATTCTCTAGAATTTATCACATATCTTAGTGTGTAGTGTTACATCCTTATGTAAAGTTGGCCAATAGTATCCAGTGGTCAACACCTTTTGTGTTGTTCTCTTTGTTGAAAATTTCTTCCATAAGGTTCACTTTGTAAGGATATAAGGACAAAATATCTCATCTTCATCTATACACCTTCTCATTACTTGATCTTGACCTATATAATATAGAATTCCAGTTATCCAAGAAAATGGTTAACTCTTTTCAACTAAATACCTTTTCTCATAGGATGAAAAATGTGGAGGTGTTTTACTTGAAACCAAGTAGTTGGCTATATCTACATACCAAGGTGTTCTTTTAGAAATATCAAACAGTTTCTCATCTATAAATGAATCATAAACTAATTTCTCTTCACTTTTTGTCTCCATCCTTGAGAGGAAATCTTCCACCACATTATCTTTGTCAAGCTTGTCCACTATGGTGACATCAAATTCTTACAAGAGGAGCAATCACCTTATGATTTTGCTTCTGATTATTGGTTTGTTTACTAGATAATTGATTGCAACAAGATCATTGTGAATAGACATTGGGTATCATGTGATATAATGTCTGAATTTTTTTATGGAATATAATACTGCCAAGAACTCTTTTTCTGTTACTGTATAGTTTAATTATGCATGTTGCAAATTCTTGTTGACATAGTATATTGTATAATTCAAACTATCATCTTTTCTACCTAGGATAGCTCTAATAGCATTATCTGATGCATATATGTGGATAAGAAAAGGAATGTTCCAGTAAGGATCTCTCAACACAGAAGTAGTATTTAACATCTGTTTTAGAGTTTGAAAATCACTTTCACAGAATTTGGTCCATACAAAATCAGCATCCTTTCCCTGTAATGCAAAAATTTGTGCTACAATTTTACTGAAGCCTTGTATAAAATTTATATAATATCCCATGTGGCCAAAACATATTCTAAAATATTTTTGTTTTCCTGGTGTGGGCAGGTTGAATATGACAAAAATTTTTGTTGGATCTACTTGAATTCCTACTGAGGAAAGGTAGTTCCCCAACACTATACCCTCTAACATCATCATATAGCATTTCTCATTTCACAGGGACAAATTGTGATCCTTGCATATTCTTAAGACCTTATCCATATTTTTCATAGATTCCTCAAAATTAATTCCATGAAAAGTGAATTCATCCATATAGAATTCCATACAATCATTTTTCAAAACAGAGAAGATACAAAGGACCGTCCTCTAGAATGTGGCAGTTGCATTACAGGTGACAAATGGGAGAACTGAATAGGAAAATTTACCCCCATGGACATATGAATGTAGTATTATCCTTGTCCTCTGGTGAAATTTTTATCTAATTGTAACCATCGTATCCATTAAGAAAGGAGTAATTTTTACCATCTAGGGTATCAAGAACTTGATCAATGAAGGGTAATGGGAAATGGTATTTCTTTGTGGTTGAATTCAGTTTTTTGTAATCCACATAGATTCTCCATTTCTCATTCTTCTTTGATATAATTACTAGAGGTGATACCCATTGGCTTTCTGATATGAGGTATATGAATCTAGCATCTAGAAACTCATATAGTTCACCCTTTAAAATTTCTCTTACTATTGGGTTCATGTGTCTCGATGGCTATCTAATTGGTTTACATTATTCTTTAATATAAATTTTGTGAGTAAAAATCATAGGATGAATCCCACGAATATCACTATAATCTCAAGAAAATGTTTTATTATGTTCTTAAATAAGAGCAATCAACAATTTCTCATGTTGTATATTCAGCATCTTGCTTACATTTAGTGGCCTCCCTGTTGTTATTTCTACTTATTTGGAGAGGTTCAACATTAAAAAAATATTTCTACTAATAGAATTTAATATGTAGTCATGAGGAATAAGTTGGTGAAAAATACATTTTTTACCTGGAATATTCATGGTGCTTTGTTTTGGTAAGAATCAGTTCAAAGGAAGGCTCAAGCACCTTAATCTATCACTAACTTCTTCATTTATTCCATTATTTTTCTACAGAATATTAGAAAGAACAACATCTTCCTCCTAGTCTTCAATAGTGTAAGAATTTTCCAACATAATCAGTTGTTGGATAGAGCATTGATCAATTTTTGGTTCTTCAACCAAAATTGTTTTATCCTCATCATTGAATGGTTGGGCAAGAAGATAGAGTATAAGTTTCTTAGTACCATTTCCATTTGATATGATCATGTTGCAAAACTTGCACCCTATAAATGCATCAACAATGGCCAGTGATGGCCTTCTTAGTATAAGAGGGTAACCTCGTATACTGGCCTTTGGTTGTAGGATAATGAAATTATTAGGGTATTCCCAAGAGTCTACCACCACAATTATTTCCTTAAGGACTCCTTTAGGCCTAACTATTGATCTATCTGCTAGTTAAAGTATTGTAGTTGTTGGCCTCAATCCTTCTAAATATAGGCCATCCATAACTTAATTTTTCATGACATTTATTGTTGCTCCTAATTCAATCAGGGTATTTTTATTGTAGTTCGATTGATAGTAATATTCACCAAAGGACTGCCTAGATCTATGTACATAGGTAGCACAGTGTTTCCTATCATGATGTTAACCAACTGTCCAATGACTTGTACAATGGATGGATATTTTATTTTTCTACTTGGATTCTTTATTCATAGATCCTTGATCAGCTTGTTGTAAATAGGCCCATCCTTAATGGATTGAATGAGTAGAATTTTTACATAAATGTCCTTCAAAGGATTGACAAAATTAGAATCAGAATCTGATTTAAGGTCATATTTTTAATCTTGTAATATTTCTAGAAATGGGGGTCTATTGAATTTCATCTTACTTTTGTTAGAATTTTGTTCATGTTACTATGGATCAGCTTGCAACATATTTTGTCTTTGTTATGGATCATCTTGTGGAAATTGTGGCTCATGTGGTATCTCTATGATTATAGGTTTACTTGGTGGCACAAGTTCTCTTCCTGAATGGAGATGGATATTATTGACGTCAACTGAATAATCAGATTAATGGGTTGGTTCAGTGTTATACACTATCTAAAAAACTTTATTATTGGGGTTAGTTGTTGATTGAGTTGGAAAATTGAGTATTTTTTAATTGAGAGCTAGATTTAGGGTTTGGCATCAAACTTTTTGATGTGGGTAGGAAGGTTGCTGGTAGGGTTTTTTGTTAGTTAGGAGGTTTATTGCTCCATTTATTCCCTCCTCTCCAAGGTTTTTTCCATGAATAAGGGTATTTTTTCCACTATGGGACTGAGAACTGAGGTTATCATGGTTGTTGGTATTTTCTATGGTAAGGATCCCAACCTTGTTGAGTATTAGCCCAAGATGGGGGTTGTAAATTGTTAAATAACTACTAGCCAAATTTTTAAAAGATGGTGTGGGATCTTGTGAAATACCTCGTTGTCTTGGAGGCTAGGGATTCCTTTTTGTAATGTATAAAACTTTATCATCCTCCATTTCTATCATTTTGAACTCTAGTGCAGCTTCCTTTCCTTCTAAAATGATAGCCAGTCGCCTACACGTGCAATAAAATTTCATTCTTCTGCAATAATGGAAGAACTTTGCAAGTGCTTCCTATTCATCCTATCTCTTCTTCTTTACATGTAAAGCATCAAGCTAGGTGGCCATGTCATTAAATATTTCTTGTTTCATGTTCTTAAACATGTTTGCAATTTTTGATTTAGATATTTCCCCAATTCCTTTTATAGTTGCTCCACCCTTTGATCTAGTACTTCTTATTATTTTCACAGTTGCTCTAGAATAGTTTCTGTTGGATTCACAAATTTCCACAAAACTGGCTTTTGAGATATCTCCATCTCCTATTAAATCCAAAGCATCCATATCTTGCTCATGGAGTCCTTTTAAGAAAATTAACTTGAGAAACTCATGATGAAACCTTGTATGTCTTGAATTTTTAACAAAAAATAGGAATATCTCCAGGTAATCTTTTAGTGGCTCATCTTTCTTCTGTGTCATCTTGAAGATTTCATCTCCTCCTCTGCTACTTGGCTTGTAGTAGTCTTGGTACTTGGTCAAACACTTTTCTTTCATTCCCTGTTAGGTAGTAACAACATCTCTTCCTATGCCCATAAACCATCTCAAGGTTGCATCCTTGAGTGTAACAGGGAACAACTTCATCTTGTGTGCATCATTTGTGTAGTCATAACTCCTACATAATACATCAAACACAAACAAGAAATTTTTTGGTTCTTCAGTCATAGATCCATGAAAATTAGGAAGATATGATAGAGATGTATTCATCATTTAAGAAGTTTGATTGTTATTGGAGAAAAGAAACTCAAATGTGTTTGGTTCCTATACGATGGAAAAGTGACAAGCGAGCATGGGAATCTACAAGTGACTGTTCCTTGCACCCAACCTCTTGAGGTCGTGCTAAGATAGTCGATGGGGATGGATTATACGTGGGGTATGGGTAAACTAGTTAGGCAATCTTATATCTTCAACACAGACTAATGGAATCTGTGAATCTAAGGTAAAGAAGGCCCTCTTAACCTGAACTGGCATGATAGATCAGTAAGTGAGGATAACTTCTCAAAGGCTCCAATAAATATCGAGCTCTGGCATGATCTGATCTATAGGTTGTGGGATACGAGGAAAATGACCTGAGATTGTTTCTTGTATATCTCCAAATAGGGTCATAGGATGGATGATGGATATAGTGGACTCTATGGGTGATTCTTTGGTCTAGTCCAAAAACCCTTAGCTTCGTTAGCTGCTATATCCAACAAGGATAACTGTGTGATTATGATAGGCAGAAGTGGAGTGGATCTAAATACTAATGTACGTAAGCCAGTGTTAACTTCGGATTGACTTGTGTACTCATTAGGTTGTGGGATTTGTGGATCACAACCGTAGATTCATGGTTGTTGTGGACCTACTATGGTCATGTGTGGAATCAATACCTAATCCCTAGTATCCAATAGTCATATGCCTTTTCAGCTTCTATGTTAAGAATTAATAGTTGTGCAATATTTTCAGAGTAACTTATAGGCGTTCTTGCAACCTAAATTCTTAAGTTAGTGTCTATATCAATGAGAATATCTCCTGCGTCTTACTGTGGGACCAAAGGGTCACAACCGAATGTTTTCTCTCTTTCAAGCCCTTCTACAGTCATGTGGATGTTTATCTAAGGTAACCTGTAGTTTGGCCGGTTTGACTAGAATATGTGCGCTTGGTCGTCTTCTATGTTTAACCCTCTTAACTGTGTGCTGATCTATTATAAGTCTATTGTTGTTTGGAAGACTTGGATTCTAAGAATTTGGTCTATATTAGTTATTACTATGACAAGATTGGGTTGAGGCACGATAGACTTGAATACGTATTCTTTGGGATCCTTACGTCCCGCGATTTTCATGCAAAAGGAAATGATATAAAGCTAATTAATGATAGAATAAATCAACTACACAAGATATATCTATGTATGTTTCTAAATCTAACATTTTGATAAGCTACTAAACAAAATTTAAAAGAACACTTATCTAATATATCTAGAAATTGAAGACTAAACTAATAATGAAATTAAAACAAACAAAGTAGCCAAGTATAGATACTTTCTATGCAGTTTTGAATCTATTCTAAGTAACCAGATAACTGATCTAATCTATTTAAAAGACTCTCGATCCTACCTTAGGAGTGAGGAGTGAATCATAGTTTCTCAGAAAATATCAATCCCCATAGCTTCCTTGGTAATATCGAAAGTAAAATTAACTGAAATGAAATGATCAGCTACTCTATTTGATATGCTTTAACTAGAACTTTTGAAAGCTTAAACCTGGATTTTGTAGAATATTGGTGAATCCGATGGTGTGTGGCCTTGTCCCCTCAGTGTGATCTCCTTGTTCCTTTTTGCTCACATGGATCTAGAAAAGTGTGTAATGTTAGTATTAACAGAAGTAAATACTGGAACAAAGGTAGCTTAGGATGTAGACTAAATACAATGCAAGTAGGAGAGGGATAGCACAAGAGAACAAAGCTTGGCTTATGCAATTCATAGCGGGATTTATTGTGAGTCATGCAACATAAAATGTCCAGAACCTGAAACTTTAATGGCTTCCTACTGAAAATCAAACTATCCTATTGCAATTGATGGGATGAAATAATAACAGCACTTGTATAAGGAGAATATGTGGCTTTCTAACAGCTAAACAACACTACCATGCATACAACAAATGAAACTATGAATCCTAAAAAAAATTGAAAGGCTAAGCTATTGAAATGAGAAATTCAGAGGCAAATTTGAGGAGCCATTTGCTTGAGCACAAGCCAGCTATTTATACAATACCATTTACCCAAAGGTTGAACCCAAATTGATCTCTTAAACCATAAACAATGCTAAAACACTATTCCAGGGAACCAGAATCATAAATACAAGCAAAGGCGGTGAAAAAAAATGGTAAACGTTGAAAATTTACATGAGTTGCATTAATAGAGCATTCTGGAAAACACGTGAAGGACCGCCGCCCTGAGCAGGATGGCGGTTTCATCACTAAAGACCAAAAAGTAGAGAAAAGGAGGGGGAAGGAAAAAGCAAAGCACGCAGGGGCTAAGCGGGGTATGTGGGATGTTAACGTATACTTGGAGAGCTTGCAAGGAGACCTGTATCATCATTGGGGCACATGTAACATTGTTTTGGTAGTGCAGTACCCTACAATTTTGGGTACGTACATATTGCCCCCTCGGAGAAATGTTTTAGCCATGAAGAGGTGTAAAATGGTGGGTCCGAGTATGGCGGTCCCGAAAATGGGAAGTCAGAAGTTATACCTGATACGTCTGTGTATCGGAATGACGCCATCCAAAATTCCTGCCACTTGTAAAATGAAAAGAGGAATCAAGTACAAATAGACAAAATAGATCGAAGAATAAATACTAAAATAATATGAAATGAGGACATACCATTTGTGCGGGGATAAGAACTTACCTCCGTCGGCACTCCAAACCTGTGAAAAGGGCATTCAAAATAGGTCAGGTTGTTATATATGTAAAAGTGGGCCCATTTTCCTATTCATTTACGTGTGATGATTTGGTTGATTTTGAGCTCTAGAACCCACGGTGACATTTTCTCATACAGGTATAGTCAAAATGTTTAGGACGAGATTGTGATCATGCCTCCATGAGCAAAACACCGACCCACGAGATCAAAGGTTATTTTTTCTCGATTTATCATTTTTATCCCCAAAATGTTAAAATGACGAAAACTTTGTCATGGGGGGATTATTTTTGAAAATGTTAGTTTTAATAGGTCTATCTAGGGGGGCGCCTACTGGGTAGGCTTTGTTTTAATCAAAATAGTCTTTATTTTGTGTTTTTAGGCATTTTTAGGGCACATGACCCACTTGGGTTTTTGGGACACGACCGTCACCCTGAGCAGGGTAGTGGTTACAAGACCACCACCTTTAAGGTGGCAATTTAGGAACTGCCACTCTGCTCAAGGTGGCGGTTCTGCTAAGAATGCATAAATAATACTTATTTGAATTTTCTTTTGTATTTTTAGCATTCGTATGTGTTTTCACAATTTTTCTAATGTCATTTGGATACTAACTTACTCTGTTTTGTGTGTTTTTGGGTGTATGCAGGTGAAGGAGAAGTATATTAGATGGAGCTGAGAGAGAGAGAGTGTGATTGGCTTTTGGTAGTACTGGATGCCCTTTCTCAGGATGAGTAGGAAACTCTTCAGAGGGCCGGTATACTACGTATTTCATGGGTCCCACATGTTGCACCATCTAGTCACATACTTTGTGACTTATTTTCATATTGGGATGTAAACTGGAACACTTTCTGATTACCAGGGGTCCAGGGTGAGTGGACCATTACTTTGGAGGATGTTTCCGTATCCTGGGGGTCTCGATTATCGGGAGACAGCTCACTCTTGAGACAGCAGGGTCACGGGCTCAGACAGCATAGTGGGCCTCATTTATGGGAGATGTAGTTATCCCCACTGGTTCGAAGAAGGGGGTGATGGTCCGATCTATTCCTATCCTGCCTATCCCCTTGATTCATCAGGCCATTATGGGGATCCTTGCCTCGAGATTGATCGGGGACAAGGGAGGAGACACCTTACTATATTGCTGGTCCCCCATCATTGCATAGATTGAGGGACATGGCCGGATTTATGCCTGGGGTGCTGACATTCTTGGGACCACCTATCATGATTTGTACCGGGTGGTCTGTTTATAGGGGCATTCATTGAGCCATCTGACCCTGGTTATGAGATGGGTCTATGAGCGTTTCATCCCTTATGGGAGAGGTGTAGAGGTGGCAGATCTCGGAGCTGTGAGGACAGCTAGATGGAAAGACATGTCGGTGCTCAGAGCACCTCACCAGCCAGTTGCCTTCCTGACCACTGATGACAGGGAGGCCACACCTTATCAGGCCATGGCAGGTTTATCGGGCAAGGAGGCTCTTAATTTTATTTCTTACTCCACCACAGGGTAGCTTGCTGATAAGATGGGGAGGGTGGAGATACATCCATTTGGTCAAGTGCCCCAACAGTTTAGCCTTCCATAGTGGGTATGCTTCCCCCAGTGGTACCAGTATGTAGATCATTCTGGGAGGATAGATGAGGTCTTAGAGGCTGGGGTTGGACAATTGTTACTCCTGGTGTCCCCATTGCAGCTAGGAGGGTAGTACAAGCTCGAGGGAGATCCGGTGCTCCTCAGGAACCCTTGCTTTAGATTTCCGCTGGTCCCGCCCATGGCAGTGAAAACCCTATTGACATAGACTCTGAGTCTGAGGAGTTCATAGGGGAAGATACGGAGGAGGAGACCGAGGCTAAGGTCAGTGAGTTAGGTGGAGAGAAGGACAACGATCCTGAGTGACATGATACTCAAGACATTTTACAGGAAAAGAGGGTAGAGCAGAGTGTAGAGAGGGTGACCCTAGCTTCAGAGGAGCCACTCTCTTAGGGCTTGGGTAGAGAGGATGAGTCCGTAGTAGGACATTATGTGGCCCCAGGCACAAGAGGAGTGCACCAGTCAACAGTGGCATCTGTGGCAGGTGCCGATCCTAGAGATCCATCTTGGAGGCCTAGAGATCTGAGTGAGTTATCATCCTTCCTTTTAATGTTTGTTTCTAGTTAGAATTTGTCTTAGTTGCTATTTCTCCTTTCGTTTATATTTTTTTCTATCTCTTGATTATTTCTGATTGGGTTTTTCTCCTTTGCTTGCAGAGACTGCTAATGAGTGGTGAGACCTGATTTGCCAGGTATGCACTGATACCCTGATGATCCCTATGGAGAAGACCCATACAGAGCTATCCATGGATGTAGGGGAGCCCTCAATAGCTGGTGGACATACCGACGTTTTGGCCCCTGTCTGGAATGTGGCCAAGATGGTATCTACCCTCCATACCGAGTTAGCAGGATATAGGACATCAGAGCACATGATGAGGAGTCACTCTCATGGTGAGACTGCAACTGCTCTTTAGGATCGTGAGCCCTCCATGCACTCAAAGCGCCAATGCAGCCAGAGTCTTAGACGAAGGCGTGCACCTTTGGAGGGATCTCATAGGGGTTGAGAGGCCATTAGCTCTCATAGATCATTAATATGATGTATTTGTATTTCTCGGGCTCTTTGAGGATTTTAACCATGCTTGGCGCATGATGGCATTGTACAGGAAACTTTGATTATATATATATATATAGATATTCTTCTTGGTTTAGACTCTTGGTATCAAAGTTCTTGTGATTTTCTTTCGTATGTAAATTACAATGTTGTTTTTATATGCTTTTCAAAATGTATGCAATGGAGGACAAATGATACAAATGCTCATTTTCTTTTTGTATTTTATGATGCTGATATATGATAATGTACACACAATGTGATTTTGAACTCTATTTTCCATAAGTAATTTTTGGTACTTCATTTTTGTTTTGAAAAAATGAGGTGATAAACCGGTATGATGAGAAGATGAACTTGCCCCACTCCTAACTCCACGCAACTAGTAAGATGCGAGGGCTCATCCGAGAGCTAAAAAGGGCACAAGTTGTGAAATTTGTCGAATGGTTGTGATGAGAGATAGAAAAAGATTTGGTGGAACCAAATTAGAATGCTACAAACCTACTCTACTCAAGTGACTCCATAGATTAGAATGCTACTTACTGTGCAGTTTATCTAGACTTAGATCCGTAGATGGCCACATGGTAGAAAAAATCTAGTTTTCAGGGTTTTGAGCTCTCTTGAAATTTTAGACATTTGATTCATTTGTTTTTGACTCAAGATTTCAAAAGTTTATTTGAGTTGTTTGTTGACTACCTTCAACGTTTATTGTTAAGAGGACCCCCCATACCCTGCCCCATGCTACTAGTCAGAAGCATGGGCTTATCACCATGGACAAGGTACATGTGACTAGGGGCATTCCCATCCTTTCCTAACCCTACGTCACTAGTAAGAGACGCAAGATCATCACCGAAGGTTGGTAGGGAAAGGAAATGTGTAAAAATAAAATTTTCTGTTTGATCTATATTTGACTTGTTTATTTGAGCAAAATGTTAGTATCTTCTTACTTCCAAAGAGATATGCATATGGGATAGATGTGACACAATGAAGCTTCTAGAACAGACCATAGGCAAGACACCTATCCTAGGGAGAAACCAAAAGAGATAACAAGCATGCAGACCTTGGTATGGTTACCGTTAAGACTTTGTCATATCTAGCTTTGTATGGATGAAATGATTCTAAAATGGTGATGATGTTATGAAAATGAAGAAGTATGTTTTGAAAGCTAATGTCAATATCATCAGAAGTTTGTAATGAATTTCTTTGGGAATAAGTTCCTTGATCACAAGATTTGTACGAAACAAGAAGACGAAATGAACCTAACTACATGAAGATGCAATATAGATATAATTATATAGATAGTGCTGGTCACTTATGCATAGAATCATTTAAGGTGTAGTGAAATGATATTTTTCACCAAATTCCTCACCCTCTAGTGTGCATAAGAGATATGCACCATTTCCATAGTCTTTCATGACTTGCTATGGGTCCAACCATTTGGGCCAGAATTTCCTCCCTTTACCGGTCTTTTTATCGATCCGGTTGTCTAGTCTTAGAACTAGATCACCTTCGTATATGTCTCGTTCATAGACCTTCTTATTGTACTACCAGCACATCCAGTCAGCATAGACTTCGTGTTGCTATTTAGCGTCTAGCCTGGCCTCATCTAGGATTTCTAGTTGAGAGAGACATGCTTCTTTATAAGCTTCTTCCTCCAGAATCCCTTGTAATGAGATGCGGAGACTAGGTATTTCAACCTCAAGTGGGAGAACTGCTTCCGCTTTGAATACCAGCGAGAAAGGAGGTACTCCTATTAGTGTTCTTATTGAGGTTTGGTGGGCCCACAAGGCCAGGTATAACTTTAAATGCTAATCTTTTTTGTTTTCTTTTACCGTTTTAAGGAGAATGGCTTTCAATGTTTTGTTTGTTGCTTCAACCTGTCTGTTGACTTGAGGGTAATATAGGGAGGATGTATGATGGTTTATTTTAAATTTATTGTACATTTCATGAACCTTGTCATTCTTAAAAGAAGTCCCATTATCTGTGATAATGGTTTGTGGGACACCGTACCTACAAATGATCTGGTTCAAAATGAACTTGGTGATCATGGAACCTGGTACAGTGGTGAGAGGCATCGCCTCTACCCATTTGGTAAAATACTTAGTGGCCGTGATTATGAAGTTATGGCTATCTGTAGATGAGGGAGATAATTTCCCTATCAAGTCTAGCCCCCACATAGAAAAGGGCCATGGAGTAGCGATTGGTTGTAGAGCTTATGCCGGCATGTGAATCTCGTGGGAGAATTCTTGGCATTTATGACACTTGTGTACAAACTCTACTGCGTCGTGTTCTATAGTGGGCCAGAAATAGCCCATCTGATGTATTTTGTGGGTGGTGGCATGACCACCAATGTGGCCTCCACATATTCCACTATGAGATTCATAGAGAATCTTCTTGGATTCTTTTGTGTCAACACACCTTAGAAGCATTCCACCAAAAGCCTTACGATAGAGCACTTGTTCTATAATAATGTATTTATCTCCGATAATGCATAACCGTCTTCTCTGTTGTGGCATAGCACTTTCTAGATAGGTATGGATCATGATATAATTAATAATATTAGTATACCAAGGACATTCAGAGATGGGATGTCTAGTTTCAACGTAATATATGCATTCATTGGGAAAGTCCAAATCGACTAGATCACCTCCGTCTAATGGGTTGTCAGCTAACCAATCTGCTATGATTTGTCCCTTAATGGACTTTTGATTTACAAAAGTTAATTCAAACTCACCCATTAAGGTCATAAAGCATCCAACATTTTTTGTCAAAGACCCTTGCATGAGAAAGGTTCATAAATGGTTTTTTTGAACAGTGACCCTCGTTTCTTGATTTAGCATGTAATGTCTTAATTTTTTGGTTGCAAAGACTATGGCAAGGCATTCTCGTTCTGCTTGCGTATATCATGTTTCATAATCGAGTAATGTGCGGCTTATAAAATAAGTCACGCGTTCTCTCATGTCATCGTCTTCTTGAGCCAGCATGCAGGCTAGCGAGAAATTGGTAGCTCGTGAATATAAGATTAAAGGGTGATCTGGTTTAGGTGGCATTAGCGTGGGTGGTGACAACAAGAAACACTTAACTACTTTGAAAGCCTCCTTGCAGTCTTCAATCCAATTGGTGTTGTATTCTTTCTTGAGTAGATTATTGATTGGATTAATGACAAAGCTTAAGTCTGGGATGAATCTTCAGATGGCATCGAGTTTCCCAAGAAATGACCTGATTCCAGATTCATCCGACAATGGGATCATTTCAAGAACAACGTGGATTTTAACTGGGTCTACATCGATCCCTCGTGAAGATATAATGTAACCTAGGAGCTTCCCTCCTATCACACCAAATACACATTTTTCTGGGTTTAGTGTGACTCTGTATTCTATCAAACGTGAAAGAATGATACAGAGCACTTCCAAGTGATCATAGTACTTCCTAGCCTTGGCCAACAAGTCATCTACGTAGAATTCTATGATCTTATGAATAAGATCGTGAAATATGTATGTCATTGCCCCTTGGTATGTGGCGCCAGTGTTTTTGAGATTGAATGGCATAATAATGTAGTAATAGGTTCCCCAAGGAGTTATAAATGTGGTTTTGGATTGGTCTTGTTCCGATATTCTAATTTGATTGTATCTTGAGAATCCATCCATGAGAGACAAAAGCTCAAAGCCAGCTGTTGCGTCAACGATGATATCAATGGATGGTAATGGGAAGTCATCCTTGGGGCATGCTTTGTTAATGTCTCAGAAATCTATGCAAACATGTATCTTCCCATTCTTTTTTAGAACGGGAATGATATTAGATATCCATTGAGAATAATCGACTAGTTTGAAGAACCCTACTTGGAGGAGTTTCATTACTTCTTCTTTTATCATGAGAGCTACCTTGGGTTTCATTGGTTTTAATTTTTGTTTAACTGGCTTTGTATCTGATTTGGTGACGAGATAATGTACCGCAATCTGTGGTGCAACCCCTGTCATTTCTTTATGATTAAATGCAAAAGCCTTTTGATGTTCTTTGAGGATTCGAGTGTGTATTTCTATTTCTTCTGGAGTTAACGAAGATCCTAGTTTCAATATCCTTGGGTCTTCCTCTATTCCAATGTTAATATCAATTGTTTCTTCAATTAAAGAAGTGTTACCTTCTTCAAACTCAGGTGGTCCTGGAGGTAATCCTAGATCATCTACATTCTCTACTATGTACATGCTGAGTTCCTTTTGTGGGGGAAGCTCTATCATGGGATTTCCGAAGTAGGAAGATGAATGTCAGATTAAGGATGAATCTACCTCGTGATGGGTGAGATGTAACGCTAGATAAGCATTTAAATAATCTAGAGTAGCTCTATCACTATCATCGTGGTCTAGGATAATAGAGTTGTTCTCAGCTATATTTGTTAAAAAAGGGTTTGACATTGTTTTCACTAATGATTTAGTATGAAGGGATACCATGAAATGGGTATCTTCTAACTCATTTTTTGCGGTGAAGTGTGATGCTGAGGTTGTTATAGAATCTGCAAGAAGATTTTGTTCTCACGAGATTGCTTCAATGGATATGAAGTTGAATTCTTTACTCAAAGTTAATACCACTATTTTGTAGAGCTGTAAGTGTTTAGCTCTAGTTTCATACACCTCAGAGACTTGGTTTGCTACTAATTGAGAGTCTCCTAACACCTTGATATCGTTAACACCGAGCCTTTTAGCTATGATGAGGCCAAGGAGGAGGGTTTCATACTCTGTGCCATTTTTTGTACATTCAAAATTTAGTTTAAAGGAAAATGGTAGGATCTTTCCCTCGGGACAAGTAAAGATCATGCCTGCCCCAGCCCCATAACAACATCTTGCTCTGTCGAAATGGAGAGTCCAATATTTAGTTGGGAAGATGGATGTTGGGACATTCGCTACGTCAATTTTTTTTACTTCAATCACTTCTACCATGCAGAGATCCTCTGCTTGAAGAGCACCAACCCCTAGGGTATATCCCATACCTATAGAATCAAATGGTAGGAAAATTGGTAGATCCTGCTCTAATAAGTTGACAATCTTCATAGTAGTTCCTAATGATACTGATTCTACAATGTTAGTCTCATCCCTGAGGGTTGGGATAACTTTGACTAGGCTCATAGTCTCAAGATATGTTATAGGTACCAAATTTTCTTCTAGTTTCATGTCGGTTGGTTTGTTAAGTTGGTTTGCTAGGAGTTCAAACTCAGAGTGAATGCCTAGTCTTTTCTTTTAGTCAACTAGGTGTATATCGAATGGTTTTGGATCACCTTTGGCTACGAATACCTTTCCTAAGTGCAAGAACCTTACTTATTGAAATAGTGTATAAGGGATTGCCTTCATACGATGTATCCATGGTCGGTTGAGGATCATATTATAATTGGTTTCCCGATCTATAGTATAAAACTCAGTCAGGATTTTTTTGGGTCCTAAGGTAATTGGTAGTGTTATAGTTCCAATCGAAGTGGCCTTAAGGATATCATAGCCTCTTAGTGTATTTCGAGTCATGGAATAGTTTGTTTCCCCATACCCTAGCTTTTGAAGGAAAGAGAAGGGGACTATGTTAACAGTTGCCCCATCATTAACCATTATGCATTTAATATAATTGTTATAAACCCATACTTACAAATGTAAGGCCAGATCACCTCTACACGCAATCTCAGTGTCTATTGGCATTTTGTTTATTTTGAATAAAAACTCGGCATCCCTCTCCGGATGCCCCGGAGGGTAGATATCAAAGTCTATATGGTTTACTTGTGTTTTGGGAGGTGGAGTGATGTTAATTAAATGACCTAACCCTAATGCCTCTAAAAGAGCAGCCCTGTGGGCAGGAGAGTTCCTCAGCAAATCCAAAAAGGAGATGTGAGAGAAGGTTCTTGTTAGGTCATTAATCAAATCATAGGCACCTACGGGTTTCACTAATATTTGTTGGATGTTATCTGTCTCTAGTGGGAAACTTGGATTTGGCTGAGAGGAATACTCTCGTGTCCTTGTTACGGCTTCCATGGGTAGTTCAGTATCTAATTCTACTAAACTGACTATATTGGGCCATGGTTGTCTTCCTAATTGTGGTGAAATAGGTGGATTTAGTGAAGTCAAGGCTTCATAATCATTATTTCCTACAATTACACCTTTGTTCATCCCATTTGGATTTAATTTTCTGTTATTGTGACTTGGGAGCAGATCATTCAAGATCTTGAGGGGAAACTGCCCTTGTAAAAGAATTCAGTACTGGTGACATAGGATCCGCCAAGAACATATCTATGAAAAGTTTTCTCTGCTCCTCTGGCAAACATTGCATGAATTTATTGTAGTCACAACATGTTTTAGTGTTGTGGCCTCGAATCTTGTGAAAACCACAATACAAGTTAGGATTGTAATTTCTAGGTTGCTGGTTTGGTGTATATTGTGGTCCAAGATTCTTATCAAAGTGTCGTCTGTTAGGATTAAGGTTTTGTATTTGTTGTTTTTGGTTTTGGTTATTATTTTAATATCCAAAATTGAGTTTTGTCTTAGACCCTATGTCTAGATCTTCTGTTGTTGTTGTTGTTTTGGACGATTAAAATCCACCAAATTGATTGTTGGGGTAAAGTTGTTGTTTCGTTGATTGTTAACCAGCGGTGGAGTATTTAGAAAATTGACCTTTTTATCTTGGTCAGTTACCCCATCGGTTGTTGAGCCATGATTTTTGTTAAGGATTTAGGTCCTTGATTGACGTTTGTGGCAGTAGGGTAAGTCGTAGTATTCTGGTTGGGGGTGATTAACCTCCCATTTGCTCCATACGTCTTGCGACCGCTATCTATTACCGCTTGATCTATTCAGAGAGCACTCTCAAGTACTTCATCGTAAGTCCTTAGTGGGAACTTCTGGACTTCTTCCTTTACCTCTCTGCTAAGAGAATGAAGGAATAAATTGCATAGCTCCATTTGGTCCATGTTTGGAGCACTGGCCGAAGAATAAAGGACTATACGCCATCTCTGGATGAAATGAGTGACAGATTCATTTTTTTCTTGTTTAATATGCAAGAATTCCCTGATTCCTATTATTAACAGTTTGTTCATGTCAAATTCCTTAATGAACTCTGAAACTAGTTGTTTAAATGAATGGATGGAAGCTTCAGGTATTCTGTAATACCAATCAAGGGTGATGCCCTCCAAGGTCTTGGGGAATATTCTGGCAACAACCCCATCCCAAGGAAGTAATTCTCGAATGGTTATAGCATAGGCCTTAATGTGTGTATTCGGGTCTCCCTCCCCTTTGTCTTTGGGAAAATTAGGAAGAAGTCTCGGAAGCATGATGCTTTGTATGGTGAATTCTAAGGGCTCTTTCAAGTACTCTGAGTAAGTCCCTATCGCATAGGTTTTGACCATTGATGGTGCCTGTTGAGGGGGGGGAGGTGGAATGGGTTGTTGATATGGCGTAGCGTATGTGTTTGCAGGGGCATAAGGAGGCCCCTGTGGTTGAGCAAGCATGCCGGGAGAGGAGAACATATCTTCTTGTGGTGACTTGAAGTACATGTTTAAGTATGAAGGAGCATTCCCCAAGAAGGATTGTGTTGTACAAGACTGGGGGGTATCATATTCCCCACCCGAACAGTGTTGGAGGTGGCAGCTCTAGTTGGTGTTTGTTGTGAATACTGGGGAGGCATGCCCAACGTGCCTATTCTTGTGAGGATTTTTACTTGGCTAGGATGATGTGGAGGATTGGAATTTACTGCCTATATGAATTGAGATGTTTGACTTTCTTGAGAAAGTTCTAACCCTCTAATTCTTTCTACTAAAGTCAAAATGACTTCATTTGGTGAAGTCCCAGTATTTTTCCTTGGTGGCATTTGTCGTATATTCTAAGGTTGTATAGTCATGTGATACCCCACTATGAATTGATCATTGCCCTGCCAAGTTTCACCGAGGGAATTTCTTATAGGTAGTGGTATGGAGGTGTTTTCTTAAAAAGAGACCTTGGGTCATGTTTGTAAACTTCCTATAGGTGGGTACATACTGCCAGAGTGTTTTTCATTCCTAGCGTAACGCACTAAATGTTCATCATCTAAAACTAGGTATGGATCTAATTGTCTGCTAATTTGTGGTCTAAGCAGCACCTGAGGAGATGAACTAGATTCTCCTATGAATGTCATATTGTTCGAGCCTGAAGGCTCTTTTTGTTGCATTTGCATGAGTTGAACCAACTCCTCTATTTGGAAAGATGAACTATATCTAGTCCTTAGAGGTGGAGCTTGTGTTGGTAATTGGTTATTTGAATAGTTGTCACCCCATACTAAAAGTGAGGGAAATGACTATCTATTTAGTTGAGTGTAGTATGCCTCAAGACCTAGGAGAGGTCTACCATATGCATCAAATCCCAACATATTCGAGGGGTATATGAATACCCGCAGAATAATGGGAAAGATTGAAGGTGGAAGAAAGAGGTAATAAAGAAAAGGGGAAGCACTATGTCCTTCACATTGGGTTCACCAATTTTGTTGGTGAAGCTGATGTGAAGGAAAATGATACAGGAAAGACGAAACGTATCCTAATGGGAAGAACATGTAGCAATATGATTGTGAACCAGAAATTAGGAAGTTCAGCAGCCGAGTATAGCTACTAATAATGAAATTAAAACAAACAAATCAGCTGAGTATAGCTACTTGTCTATGCAGTTGTGAATCTATTCTAAGTAACCAAATAACTGATCTAATATATTTGAAAGACTCTCGATCCTAGATTAGGAGTGAGGAGTGAATCATAGTTTCTCAGAAACTATCAATCCCCACAACTTCCCTGGCAATATCGAAAGTAAAATTAACTTAAATGAAATGATCAGCTACTCTATTTGATATACTTTAACTAGAAATTTTGAAAGCTTGAACCTGGATTTTGTAGAATAGTGGTGAATCCGATGATGTGTGGCCTTGTCCCCTCAGTGTGATCTCCTCGTTCCTTTGTGCTCACGTGGATCCAAAAAAGTGTGTAATGCTAGCATTAACAGAAGTAGATATTCAAACAAAGGCAGCTTAGGATGCAAACTGAATACAATGTGAGTAGGAGAGGGATAGTGCAAGAGAATAGAGCTTGGCTTATGCAATTCCTAGCGGGATTTATTGCGAGTCATGCAACATAAACGTCCAGAACCTGAAACTATCCTATTCAACGAGGATAAACTACAACTTTAATGGCTTCCTACTAAAAATCAAACTATCCTACTGTAATTGATGGGATGAAATAATAACAGCACTTGCACAAGGAGAATATGTGGCTTTCTAACAACTAAAAAACACTACCATGCGTACAACAAATGAAACTATGAATCCTAAAAAAAATTTAAAGGCTAAGCTATTGAAATGAGAAATTCAAAGGTAAATTTGAGGGGCCATTTGCTTGAGCACAAGCTAGCTATTTATACAATCCCATTTACCCAAAGGTGTAAACCAAATTGATCTCTTAAACCATAAACAATGCCAAAACACTATTCTAGGGAACTAGAATCATAAATACAAGAAAAGGTGGTGAAAAAAAATGGTAAACGTTGAAAATTTACACAAGTCACGTTAAAAGAGCATTCTAGAAAACATGTGAAGGACCGCCACCGTGAGCAAGGTGGCAGTTACAAGACCACTGCCCTGCCTGGGCGGTGGTCGCGAGACCGCCACCCAGGCAGGGTGGCGGTTTCATCACTGAAGACTGAAAAGTAGAGAAAAGGAGGGGGAAGGAAAAATCAAAGCATGCAGGGGCTAAGCAAGGTATGCGGGATGTTAATGTATACTTGGAGAGATTTTATAGATCCTGAACACCTTGCAAGGAGACCTGTATCATCATTGGGGCATGTGTAATGTTGTTCCGGCGGGGCAGTGACCTAAAATTTTGGGTACGTATAGTTACCTTACCTCTTCTTCCATGTTTTGATTCACCTCCTATTCCATGTTAGACTGTTCAGGAACAACTTCATAAATCTAACTTGGGAGGGAGTGTTTTATTAGCAAACCTTGTACAGAAGAGGATGTTTCTTCTTCAAAATTAGAAGTAATATTTGTTATTTGAGGATTGGGTAGGAATATACCATATACATCTCTACGATGGTGCATACATCAACTGACTCAACTCAATCAACATTTATTAGTGGGGGGTTTTGAAGGTGGAATTTCTATAACCTAATATATTTTAAGAAATTTAGAAATGAAAAGCCTCACAAAATCCTATAACTTCAGAAATATCCCCAACAATGGTGCCAACAGTGGTGGTGTAAATCAACTTACAACAATTACTATGGTGTACATTGGGTTACATTCACTTAGTTATCAGACTAGGGAGCATAGACTTGAAATACTACTGGTGTTATATGTATAGTAATAGTTGATCTAAGAGGTTTGAAAGGAAATAATTTTCACATAACAATGATGATAGTAAAATAAAAAACAGACTTGAAAATGAACTATTTTTAAATGATATTACTAAAATAAAGTTGCAGATTCAGAGAGAAGATTGTTCCTAAGAAAATATGCATGAAATGAAAAAATTGAGGGGTTTTAATAGACCTCAAGTGGGCCTTGACTTGGGTGTTAATCCCTTCATAACTCTATAACTAAAAAATAAATGAAAAAACTCATATTTCTTTATTAATTTGCATAAAACATTACATCTAGGAACAAAATATCAGAGAAATCGCTTTCCTCTAGTTCCAAATCTGGCTTACTTAACTTCTTAATAACTTGAATCCCCCATTACAATGCACTAGTCCTTTCCTTTATATCTTATCATTTACACCACGTGAGAAGAAGAAGAATACAACAATGATTATTTAACAAAATGAGTGAGATGTTCAACATGTGTTTGAAACACCCAAGTGTTCAACTAACAATCAATTCTTCACTAGTTTCTTATCAATGACCAAATCAAATATTGATTTGTTTCTCAAATTTCCATGTTTCTATTATAGTTACTTCTCCAATGGAACATTAAGGAATTTAAGTTCCATCACTTCATGTTTCAAAATATCTTCATAAATGAGGTTTCTTTATTGTGAATAATTTCCTTATGTTGCAAATAAGTTATTTGGCTGTGGATTAGTTGTTGTGGAGATGTTACTTCATTTCATATGAAATTTTTCTTACAACCAAGAGTGGCACCAACATGTATAATCATCCAAATAATTTATTTCAATAACAAGAATAAATGCACACATAGTATCTCAAAATAAAGAGAATTAGATATAACTATATCAATTAATCATTATGCCAAAATGTCTTGATTGTAATAGTGATGTTTGGCAATGTACTTAGGAAATATATGGACATGGCTGCAATGGTCTTATCAAAATATGAAATATGAGTTGTTATGAAATCAATTAATACATCTCATCATCCACCATGACATGTTCATTCTCACCTCACTCACATACTTGGGGGCATCACACTTTCTTTTCCCCTCTCCTATCATCATAAGTTTTCAATCAAATGTACTATCATGTTTCGTGCTTCACATCTAGTCTCTCTTATCCACATTAATACACAACTTCTGTCATCACTATCCTATGACGTAGTCTAGTTCCATGGTTCATACTCAACTGCTAAGGGTATAAATCTCAAATGAACCCCATATCATTCACTTTTCATGCTCTATGCTTCATGATCTATCTTTCTAGCACACATTATCATACCATTTCCTGATGACGCACTCTTATTCTATGGTTCATTCCATATTATTGAAGGGAATTTTATAAATGAACCTCATTTCATGCACATCTTCTAGGGGCACAATAATCCTTCCATCTTCACACATTGTATACCATTCCATCTCACTCTTACACAACATATTGCATATATTGGTTGCACTTATTCTTGCTTGTTTATACTTACATGTACACTTTATTTCCCATGTTAGATGGATACTTAGTATGTCAATATATTTTCTATATGCGCATGTTCAATCACTTGGTATTTTGGAGTGAATGTATATCTCTTATAGGTCTTTGCACGTTGTAATGATGATTGGAAATTTACCTCTTACCAGTCACACCGAGGCTCCTAGGGGAATCTACTTTCTCATACATTACAATTTTTATCATTTCATCATATATTACTTCCTATTATTAATAGCACACTATTTTTACATTTATACATACATGCTTTGATATAATTTTCATCTCTCTACTATGTTAACGAGTGCTTCATGTGCAACATTTTACTTGTAGGACTAGTTGTCACCATGGTTATCTGACACTTTCCTTGACATTATTTTCCATTGAAATTACTTTTGTACGTCATTTTTTTGGGTTGTTCCCCATGTCATTTTTTCTTACTTATTATATTATTTTGGCCACTTCATCTTTAATTGTCTTGTGACATGGAGAGTGATGTCTCGTGTTTGAAACCAACTTTTCATGGTCCATCTTATACACACACTTTCTTGTTACATTGTTTTTCTGTTGGGATGATGACATCTTTCCTAGGTGTTGAAGGCACATGTGATAGTGACGTGGAAGTAGGGGGTGCATAAGTAAGCATGAGGGTGTGACATATTTTTGCCCTATGGTTTTGCACCTAGAAGGAGAAAGTTTAGGACTTAGCTATTTTTTCATGTTGCAGGCTGAAAATATGATGGATTACTGAGCATGACTTGGAACAAGGAATGAATACTTAGAGGAAACACAAATCTATTTTGGGAACAAGAATAATTTCAAGCATCATGAAAATTTGAGCTAATAATAGGATACACATCTAGTGGTATTAATAGATAGGATATTATTAGGTGAAGCTTGCATGTTTCCTTAGTTTCTTTTATAGTGGCAAGTGGATATTTTGAGCATGTAGCCTATTTTGAGTTTGCATGGGAAATGAAGGGATAGTCCCCACTACTATATATGTATTGATTTAAATAGTGAGGTGTGAATGGATTGTGATAGAGTTATGTTTCTGGTATGATGCACGCATAAATTTTTGATGGTACTTATGATGTATTCAGCTACTGTGTTTTGTGATAACTTAATGTAATGGAATGTTATGGTTGGATATTGATTTTTGATGTTACTTATCATGGTTTTTATATGGTGAATCTGGTATTAATCTCTATGTGATCTATATGTTGACGTATTATGTGTGTTTCTAAATTGAGCTCATGGATCTGACTGTAAGAATGGGATATGCACCTTGAGATCTGGTTATTATGGATATGCATGTTAACACCCTAGTAAGATAGTAATAATATGGACATGGTACCTTTACATGCTTTTGGTGAGCACTCATATCTATCTGTGTGATGTGTTAGCGCGTATAGGGTTTGAGTGGGAAAATAAGACTACATTTTGGTTTCGTTGTCTGGACCTCTTTTCAAAAAATTTATCACGATGTTACATGATAATGGTGTATCGATTAACTCTTGTGTCCATTAAAGATTAGATGATTTAAAAATAAGATCATTTTTCTTGAAGATAGGGTTTTGGGCCTGATTTCAATGCACACAAGTGGGTTGAAGAACATTTTTATCATGAGATTTATGATTCATTATTTTATTTTTTTCCAATATATTTTTACAAGTGGTTTTCTACATATGCATCAAAGAAAAGTTAGTATTAGAAACCAAGGAATTAGATGCAGGAATATTATCAGGCTTCGTTTGATGTAGTTGAAACTTGGACATGTGTTGGAGATCATTGGTGGGTCAGTTTTGTGTGCATTTATACTTTAGAGTGCATTGTGTCTACATATTCTTATCTGGAAGTTGTTGAGTTTGAATTTTTGAGCAAACCCATATGATCTTACCTTCGCGTTATTCCTTTTTCAATTAAGATCTTAATGGCGGTGTTGAGTTTAGAGATCCTACCTATGAATAGCTAAGAATCCCACCACAAGTAGAGGTAGGAGGAGCTATGGTGAAAGATGGTGAACCTTTTAGAAAAAAAGGAACAGATGAGAAAGGCAACTTAAGTATAATGAAGCGCGGGAGAAGGAATTGGTGAAGAAGTGCTATATTGAGGAGTCTTTAGAGTTGTGGAGGATGATGTCTCATGAAGGATTTGAACCTCATGTTGAAGACATGGAGCAAGAGCATCAGGATCTCCCCCACTTAGGAAAGTGTAGTAGATGTTAGGAATTAGTGAACAAATATGCGTAAACAATTCCTCAAATCACAGTAGTAGGAAACTATATAGAAGAATTATACTTGCAGAAATATAATAGTATAAATAAGTAATACAAAAAAGAACACAAGACAAGATTTAACATGGTTCACCCAATGTGGGCTACGTCCACTAAGAGCTTGTTTAGATTTTATTATCAACAATAGTAAAAAAACTATCACAGTATTCTCTCAGTTATGAATTCACAACAGATCCAAAGATGCTAAACCACATCTAAAACACAATTGACACCCAATTGCTTAACCTTGATCACTCTTGATCACCTCTTAATCACTAAGACTCAATACCTCTTGAACACTCAAGATATCTTCAAGATACCCTAACACCTCTATTTATAGGATTACAGTCCTTTTAAGAAGTCCTAAATCTGACCCTAGAAGTTTGAAATTCATGATCTTTCATCTTCCCACGGCTAGAAAAAACTGTCACAACATTGACAACCAATTAACAACATATTAACAGCAATGTCATAGAAGATAACTGTAGAATTCTCTTGAAGTCTCCAAACTTAACCGTTCAAACTCCAACACTTCAATACTGATTCGAGAAGACCACAAATAGGGTCCACACCCCAAAAATATCCCACTTGGAGACTAGTTCCACTGAGAAAATTTCTTAACCCTTCATTATCAACCATGAATGCCAATAAAAGTTGAACACAACTTCAAATTCTCACTTTTGACTTCCTTGGTCATCATATCTGTGGGACCATGACTGGTATGAATCTTTTTCAGCTTTAACTTATCTTCTTCTAAAGCTTCCCTGATGAAATGGTATCTCAGCTGAATGTGCTTCATCTTAGAATGGAAAGAAAAGTTCTTTTCCAAACAAATAATGCTCTGGCTATCACTGTGTAGTCTCCTAACTTCCTTCTTAAGACCCAATTCATCAAGCAACTATTGTAGCCAAATCATCTCCTTCCTTACCTCTGTGGCAGAAACATACTCACCCTTTGTGGTTGAAAAAGCCACAACCTTTTGTAACCATGAAATATAACTCACCGTTGTATCACCAACCATAAATGCATAACCTTTCATGCTCCTCCTACTATCCAAATCTCCTACCATGTCAGAATCTACATATCCACACAATGTAGTGTATGATCCACTCAAACATGATGCTACTCCCATGGTCCCTCTCAACTATCAAATGATCCACTTCACTTCCTATTCGTGCTCTCTACCTGGATCACTCATAAACCTACTCACTACTCCCATTGCATGTGTAATGTTAGGCCTAGTGCATACCATAACATACATCAAGATACCAACTAATGATGAGTATGGTACCAGAGACATCTATATTTTATCCTCCTTAGTCTTGGGACTCTGCTCCTTTGATAATTTAAAGTGACTTGCCAAAGGATTACCAACCAGTTTAGCATATTACATACTAAACCTCTCCAAGACCTTATTTATGTACTCTTCTTGAGATAATACTATCTTCCGCTCCTTCTTGTTCCAATTTATTCTCATACCAAGTATTCTTTTTGCTACCCCCAAATCCTTCATAGCAAATAAGTCACCTGGCTATTTCTTGAGTACCTTTATTTCCTACATGTTCTTCCCTGCAATAAGTATATCATCCACATATAGGCACAGATTAATATAAATACCATCAAGAAACTTCTTGATGTACATGCAATAGTCTGAGTGACACTTGGAGTAACCCTGCTCCTATATTAAAATATCAAATTTCTTGTACCACTACCGTGGAGCTTCTTTCAGGCCATACAGGCTCTTCTTCAATTTTCACATTAACCTCTCCTTCCCTTTGACCTCATAACCCTGTGGCTACTGCATATACAATTCCTCCTCCAACTCACCATGAAGGAATGTAGTATTCACATCTAACTACTCTAAGTGTTGGTATTCTACTGCTACTAAACTAAGAACAGTCCTAATAGAAGTCATTTTAACAATAGGAGAAAAAATTTCATCAAAGTCTATACCTTTCTTCTGTGTAAATCCCTTGACCACTAGTTGGGACTTGTATCTTTTCATGCCTCCATCTTCCTCTGTGATTCTATACATCCACTTGTTCTACGATGCTCTCTTTCCCTTGGGTAGCTCCACTAGATCCCAAGTTTGGTTATCCATAAGAGATCTATGCTCTTCACCCATGGTCTACTCCCACTTCTTCTTGGCATCCGCTTGCACTGCTTCCTCAAAGCACTTTGGCTCTCCACTACCAGTGAGTAATAAATAATTCAAAGATGAAGTAAATCGTTTAGGTTCCCTTATTACCCTAGAAGACCTTCTCAGCTCAAGAGTTTGGGGTTCCTGATGAGTAGGTAGTTGAACTGGCTATGTTAGAACATGTTGTACCTGAACCGATCACTTAGCCACCTTGTTGTTTGCAATGTCCTCTAACACTATGTATTCTTTATTTGATTCCACTTTTGTTCCTGCAACTGATCTTTATACATGACATTTTCATTAAATACAATATCTCTAGACCAAAATAATTTCTTATCTATAAGAATACAAACACAAAAACCAAATCCATCTTCACCATATCCAACAAAGGTGCATTTCTCATACTTAGCCTCTAACTTGGTCCTATCATCTTTATCAATGTGAACAAATAACTCACATCCAAATACTCTAAGAAATTAGTTATCAATTTTCTTACCAGACCAAGCCTCCTCAGGTATACCTCCATCCAAGGCCATAGAGGGTCCTCTGTTAATTAGATAAGTAGTTGTGCTTACTACTTCCACCCAAAACATGAGTGGCAGCCCCACATATAACCTCATGTACCTAGCATGCTCCATGATTGTCTTGTTCATTCTCTTTGATAATTCATTTTCCTGTGGAGTATTTAGAACCATTCTTTTCCTATGGATCCTATTTAGCAAATAGTAATCAAGAAATTCATTGCTGCAATACTCCCCTCCATTATCTAACATGAGACATTTCAACTTGAGACCCGTTTCATTCTCAACCAAGGCTTTCCATCTTTTGAAAGTTTTAAACACATCATATTTATTTCTAATGCAATATACCCAAACTTTTCTAGTTGCATCATCAATGAAAGTGACATAATAACATGAAATACCAATAAATTTTACCTTAGCTGGCCCCCATACATTTGTATGCACTAACTCCAACTCACCATCATTCTTGGTAGGTTCAACCTTGAGGAATCTCACTCGCTTTTGTTTCCCATAAACACAGTCCTCAGAGAAGTCCAAATCTAACTCCTTTAATCTAGGCAACCTATCCTTTATAATATGCATGACCTTATGACTCATATGACCAAGTCTCTGGTGCCAAAAATTTGCATCTCCATCTCTAGCAACTAAATTATAGTAATCAGCACCACTGGTTAAATATAAAGTACCCGTTTTCTTACCTCTTGCAACCATAAGAGCTCCCTTAGTAACCTTCCAAGAATCCATTGCAAAACTGATTATACAACCATCACAACCCAAGTGACCCACTGATATCAAGTTCCACCTCAACTTAGGCACATTCTTGACATCCTTATGTATCCATGTGTTCCCATTTTTCATTTTTACCTGAACACAACCTTTCCCTATTATGTTGCATGGTTCATCATCACCAAGATATACGTGTCCAAAATCACCTTGAACAAAATTAGTAATGTAATGTCTATGTGGGGTGGCATGGAAAGAAGCCCCTTAATCTAACATCCAAGATTCAATAATATTATCTAAAGAAATAATTATGGCATCTTGACAAACATCACCTACTGTCAAATTTACCTCTTTAGTTTCCTCCTTTTTTTTCTTATCCCGAAGAGCCCAACAATCTTTCTTAGCATGACCAACCTTCCCACAGTGCAAAAATTCTAACATACTCTTGGACTTTGAACTTCCATGGTCATTCAACTTCCCATGGTCACCTTTACCTCTATTCTTTTTTCTCCCTCTACTCTTCACCATCAAAGAGTTTCCAGAAGTAGAAGAATCCCCAATGCTTTTCCTTCACATTTCCTCATTTAGGATCACACCTATTACATCCTTAAACTTCAACTTTGAATTATTAGAGACTGAATTACTTATAGCCATTACCAAGTTGTCCCATCTATCTGGTAAGGAGCAAAAAATAAAAAAATCCCTTACCTCATCATCAAATTCAATTTTTACCGAGTTTAACACACTCACAACTGTATTAAATTCATTCAAATGATCAGCAACAAAACCATTCTAAGACATCTTCATAGTAAATAAATTTTTCATCAAAAATATTTTATTAGAGGTAGAGGGTTTTTCATGTAACTTCCCCAATGCACTCATGAGACCTTTTCCGGTCTTCTCCTATGATATGTTGAAAGAAACTGAAGATGCAAGGAATAACAAAATTTCCCCAAGTGCCTTTCTATCTAGCAACTCCCAATCCTCATCTT
This sequence comes from Taxus chinensis, assembly GCA_019776745.2. NCBI lineage: Eukaryota > Viridiplantae > Streptophyta > Pinopsida > Cupressales > Taxaceae > Taxus > Taxus chinensis. The sequence goes on from CM034154.1 coordinate 446,775,039, forward strand.
ATATGGCTATAGGTTTCTTTACTTTTCCAGCCAAAGGAACATGGAGGTCCTTCTGATACAAGTAATCCTCCATTTTCATCTTCCACACAAAAAAAAGTTCGTCCCATTGAACTTCTTAACCCTCAATCTGCCCTCATCTGCCATAGCTCCCAATCAAGTTAAACTTTCCCGGTGATTTACCACTTCAGAAAAAAAAACCCACCAAAGCTATGATACTAGCTGTTAGGAATTAGTGAACAAATATGTGGAAAAAATTCCTCAAATTATAGCAATAGGAAACTATATAGTAGAATTATACTTATAGAAATATAACAACATAAATAAATAATGCACAAAATAAGACAAGACAAGATTTAATGTGGTTCACTCAATGTGGGCTATGTCCACTAAGAACTTGCTCATATTTTATTATCAACAAGAGTAACACAACTCTCACAGTCTTCTCTTAGTTATGAACTCACAACAGAATTCCAAAGATGCTAAACCACATCTAAAACACAATTGACACCCAATTTATTAATCTTTATCACTCTTGATCACCTCTTGATCACTAAGACTCAAGACCTCTTGAACACTCAAGATATCTTCAAGATACCCTAACACCTCTATTTATAGGATTGCAATCCTTTTAAGAAGTCCTAAAGATGACCCTAGAAGTTTGAAATTCATGATATTTCATCTTCCCACGGTTGGAAAAAATTGTCATGATGTTGACATCCAATTAACAACTTATTAACAACAACGTCACAACAGAAAAATGAAGAATGCTCATGAAGTCTCCAAACTTAACCGTTCAAACTCCAACACTTTAATACTAATTCGAGAAAACCAAAAATAGGCTCCACAGCCCAATAGTAGATAATTCCCTTTGGATTTTGATGAGAGCACATCTAATGAAGAAATACTAAGGATTGTGGGTGCCCATCTAATCCCACCTAGTGACCTAGCCCTTGTGCTTAGTGTTCATGTTCCAGAAGTAACTATTGACAAATAGGTAAGTGTAGGTAATCCAATGGATTTAGGTAGGTATGATTTTCCTTTGAATACAGAAGTGAATCAAATAAGATCTATGGCATCACATGCGAAAACATCTTTGTTGTTTGGATGACCGATTAGAGGAATATTTTATGACGCATCATCAGGATAGAGTGTGGGTGTGAAGAACATTGGAAACATGTCTGGAAGTACTACAACTTTTAAAACTGTGGGATTTCATTTTAGTACTACGGCGGGTACATAAGGAAGTACATCAATGGGTCTAGTGCCAACTACAAGAGGTAGTTTAGGAGGATTTGGAGACTCAAGATCAAGTGGATTAGGTGGTTCTGGTGGTGGAGGAAATACTAGTGGTGATTTTGGTCCTAGGTATGGAGGATAAGGCCTACATCCCCAACAACCACCACATCAACCCCATCAAGTTTATTATGAGATGTCTCTTCACTTGTCAGAATATAGAGGTTTTGAAGATGTAAAACATGTGCATAAATGTGAGTTGTTATGGAATACTAAATGAATCACTGCTCCAGATAGAAAGGTGAGTCATTTTGCTACTACTCTTCAAGGGTGAACACATAGTTGGTTTTGAAAGTATGACCCACACTAGACTATGGTTGATTATGATGTTTTGTGCTCTATATTTTTAGTTGAGTTCCATATCTCTGAATTTGAACTAAATAGTATAAATGTGATTAAGTACATTAACCAGGGCTTATCAGAAAGTGTTTAGAAGTATGAAGCACATTTTAAAACATTCTTGTCAAAATTGTCTTATGACATTCACCCTAGTCAGCGTGCACAATGGTTTTTTTAAGGGTTGTTGACTCCTTTCAGAAGGGCACTCTCTTATAAGACTTTTGTAGATATGTGCAAAAATTTGAGAGAATCTTTACACACTAAATCCATTGGGATTTTAGACACTAGTTTGAGCCCATTCTCGGAGGCACAAATTGTAGCTGTAGTGAAACAATTGGAAAATATCTCTACTTTAGATCATGATATGCACAGTGGGATATGGTGTACAGATTGTGAGGTCAAAGGAAATACTAAGAATATTTTTCCTCAAAATTTATTACATGTCATGTTGTTGGATTGTGATATTTTTCATCAAGACTATGATGTAAGTAGATGTCCTCTTTTGCAATGTGAGATCCATAAGAATATATCTATGTATTGTAAAATTTACAAAACTCATACTCATGATACTGTTAACTACAGAGTGTTTGATCATATTCATGAAGTCATTGAAACTGGTGTGCACCAGATTGGTGTAGCACGTGGATCTAAGGAAAAATGAGAATAACATAATGAAGGGTGCAGTAATGGGGATAATAGGAATATAGGCTTCCATGGTGGATATAGAGGTTGAGGTCACAGTAGTGGAAGAGGAGGATTTCCTATAGGATATTTTTTTACTTGTGGATCTCCTAATCATTATCAGCATGAGTGCCCTCAGAATGTGGTTTTCTCATGGTGTGGAAAATAGCATAAATTTGAAGAATTCCCTAACTTGTATGAGCATATGAGTAAATAGTACAAGTAATATAAGGGAGCAACTATTATTAATAATTAGCACATGGATGGAGATCAATCGATGTCGAAGGTTGGACTGAATTATAAATTATAACTTGTGTTAGTTACCACACACACTGAGGCTACACACACTCATGAACCTCTGAACTATAAGTCGATTATAACAAAGAAAAAGGTAAGTAATGCCAAGTAACCTGATGTTAAACATCAGAAATAAGTTTAGTTAGAAACTATGGATTTTATCAGGAATCTACAAGGAGAATTTTAGAGTTTGAAGGAGAAAGCACACGTGATGGAATTTTATAAGAAGGCTGAAATACCATAGAAGGACGTAGATGATTTGAAGTAAGTTTGTCAAATTTTACGTCAGGAGAACATAATCCCTCTGTTAGGAGAGTGGCTGAGAGAAAATATACCACACATAGGTAATGAGCGTGAGAGGAAAATTCTCCATCAAAATATGCTTCCCCATAATCACGAGTATGATAAAGAGATTACATTGAATACATTCATTGGTGGGTGGATTCTTAGCAACATTATTATAGATACATGTTCAGAAGTTAATGTATTCATGTTTGATGTTTGGAATCAGATGGGAAGACCACCATTGCATTCTTTTTCAAATGTGTTGTATATGGAAAATAGAACTAGGGATAATCTTATTGGGGTGTTAGAATATGATACTATTATGATTCAGAGAGCCAAGTTTACTGAGTAATTTGAAGTATTATAACTCATAGAGGTAGATAGTTTCCTAGCATTACTTGGGCACCCCTGGTGTTATGTGAATGAGAAGTGAATACATTTCCAGAACAGAAATGCATGTCTCCTACCTCTACTGCATAAGACGGGTATTGAACATTTCAGTGTTTTATATCAATTATTCCGACTTATTATTGGGGTTAGTTATAGTTTGAGTAGGAATTTGAGTGGGTTTATGTGGAGGAGTTACATTAGGAATCAAATCTTTTTGTTATTAATTTTGTGAGGATTGTCAATTGTTTTTTAAAATAATCAATGGGTTATACCATTGTTAGTTCCCCCTCCATGGTTTTTGTCATGAATTAACTGGATATTTATAGTATTTTTTAGGGATTTGATTGGGCCAAGGATACTGCTGATAAGTTCCAGAAGGGGTTTCCCAATCTAGATTAGGATTTCCCTGTGGTTCTTGCGAGCTATTTCCATTTGGAGCATTATACCAATTTCTAGGATAAAAAAAAGTTAGGGGATCTTAAGTCATACATCCTTGTCATGGTGGAAAAGGGTTCCATTTTTCAACATAGTATAATTGACCATATTAACATTATAGTAATTTTAATTCAAGAGTTATTACTTATATTTAATAATATTGGCTATGATCTTATACTTGCAATAGGATTTCCTTATTATACAGCTTGGGCAGTATTCAGTCAAGGCTTCCTCTACCTCTTTTTGCTTCCTCTTTACACGCAAAAAATCTATCTGAGTGGTCATATTATCATTAGAAAGGTATTTCTTAATTTTTTTTCAATAGTTTGGTGATCTCTACTTTTGTTAGTCCCATATTACCCCTTGACTATTTGTCCCTTAATCTATTATAGTGGGTCTTCTTTATGGTTTACCATGAATAGCTTCTACATATGTTGTAGATGTCATCAAAGGTTATTTTGGATATGTATCTACCTCTAATCAAGTCCAATATATCTATAAATTTCATGCTGATGCCACATAGAAATATGATATTGACTAACTCTTGGGACACTCTATTGTGTTTAGATTTATGTATACAAAGTAGAAATATTTTTACATAATCCTCTAATGACTCTTCTTATTTTTTTCATCATCAATATGGAATCTCCTCTCATATCATGGCCTCTATAGTATTCTTGATATTTAAGGAGAAACATTTGTTTCATAATTGGATAATTTTGGATAGAATCTCTTCCCAATCCCATGAACCACCTTAAGGAATAATCCTTAAGGGTTGCTAAAAACAACTTAAAACAATGATCATTTTTAGTGTAGTCATGGACTTTGAAAAGGTCATAAAATTAAATAAAATGGATCTTCCATCATTAGTCCATGGAAATTTGGAAAGGATAGGGGTGAAATATTCTTCATCGCAGCATATTCATCTTGATTTGATGTTTGAAATTCAAAAATAGAAGGTTTTTCCTACTCCACTAGATTATTCTGTCCTAGTTCTTCTGCCATGATTGAGTAATTAATTTCAACCCTAAGGGTCTCACTTATAATGGGATCCCTGATGTAAGCTTCTAATGCTGCAAGTTAAAACTATCTTTCCAAACCAATAGTGGTGGGAATTCTTATTTCAATAAGGAGAAAATGTCTAAGGTGGTCCCTTCTTATTTGTACATAGCTATTGATTATTGAATTTTTGCATTGTGGTAGTGAATACAATTCAAAAAATTAAGTACACGATTCTAAGCTTGGATGATATCAAAATGAAAAATGAAATATATATATTGATGTCAAAATTCCAATGGTTGATAACGTCCCCATAAACAATGCCAAAAATGATGGACGAAATCAAGTCTCAATTAATTTAGTTCGACTATGTTGAACACAACCAAAGGGATAGGTTTCCAATACTTGAGAAACCATGTGATCATGACTTTACTTCATTTAAAATATCAACCCAAGGATGTATATTTTACTATGATGTTTGTACCATATGTACAACATTATTTTTCTTGAGATTATGATTTCCTAAGAATTAAAAATGTAAAAATTCAGATAATGATGCTGAGAGTGAAATAATAAAATAGAAAGCATTAAATGACTAAGAAAAGGGTATGAAATAATGGTTGTAATTGAAAGAAATAAGTCTTTTAAAACAAGAAATAGGTATTCTATCCAACCAAAAGTGGGCCCTTGATTGGGTGGTTGTAATCCCTTAATATTCCAATTAAAACACCCCTCTCTTATTTTGTAGAAAAACTATTTTTATTGATATATGTTATTTAAAATTCAAATCACCTCCTTTTTACTATAAGGTTATAGGTATTTATAAATCTTATATCTATTAATGTAGTCTTATTTTCCTAATATGTAGGTGAAGGACTAGATAATTTTAGAAAAAAAATCAAAAGATAAGTTTACTAACTATCACTAAGATATATCATATTCCAGTTAACTTTTTATTCCATCCTAGAGTAGTTGTGATGCCTTAAAATAAGAGGTCAAGTAGGATTTTTTTTGTGATATGAAGCTTACCTTTTTCTATGAACACATGATGACTTGTTTAATTAGTCACGTATACACTTTATGTAATTTTGGGTGATTTTAGTTTATGTGATAGCTTTCCTTATGTTGCATAAAGATCTGGTAGATGTTTTAGATTTATCTTCATACATGTTTTGTGTTTCCATATGTGGATGATCTAGGATGATCTTCATAGATGTTGTGTTTCACCTTGGGTAGATGTTATAGGTTGATATTCATAGATGTTGTGTGTTTCATTATAATGTTAATGTGTATAATACAAATGAACAATAGAAATATAATATGACATCATGTGTTTATTAAATAACCACTTATACAAAATTTAGCGTACAAAATACAAGAGTTTATGTGCACATATGGAAAAGTTATGGTAAAAAGAGAATTGGGAAGATGATTCAATGGAGGTAAGATACAACTGATAAAATAAATTTTTCAGGATCATCAAAGAACATGATGTGGAGCATGTAGACTATGAGACAAACACACTCAAGACACATGTCCTCTTATGTAAGTATCCCCACCTTGTTATGAATTGTGTTTATGGTTTTTATTTATTTCAAAGTGTCACATTGATGTCAAAGGAAGTCAAGCTGGTTTAGGTGTACCCATGAGGTGTCATTTATGTTAAATTTTGAGGGTTAGTTGGTAGTTTTAGGTCTTTGTGTCTCCAAGTGGTGTCTTGGTGCATATTAAAGCAAGCTAGGTGTGTAGGTGAGCTCAGAAGTTGGTAAAATTATCGTATGAGGTATAATATGGTAAATATGATGAGTCAAAGGTTTTAATGAGTCTATAAGAGGTCAAGAAGGCTAGTTCATGAGATTCATGTGTTGAGTCAACTAATTCTAGTCCTAGTCCTAGATCTATTGCATGGTGTATGACATGGTAACACAAGAAATGGAGCAGGGAAGAATTTTTGGAGAATATAAGGAGTATTTTTAGGTTATAGAGCATTTTTAGGAGGTGTATCAGGTCATTATTCAGGTGTATGATGCATGATGAAGATATTTTTGAAGTATTTCATTGAAGAAGAGGTATGAAGACATTGGTAAGTCAGAGTGTATAGAGAGTTTCAGATGCACTGGATCTTAGATGAGAGTTAGGATACATGACGAAGGTAACTCTAGTGCTTTGGGAAAATTTTCAAGTCAAATAAGTGAATAAGTTACAAGAAAATGGATTTTTAGCTCCACCGAGTTCTTAAGAAGGCAAAAACCAGCTCAATGGGCATGTTCATTTTCTCAACCACACGTGTACACTTTGTATGGGAGCTTGATGCTTTTAGGTATTTTTTCGTATGTAGCTAAGAGTATTTTTCATGAAAAATGGATTGATTTGGTTGCCACATATTTATGAACAATAATTAAGAAGCAGAGGTGGTCTAAAACCCTAGTTAAACCCTAGTTATATAGAGATAGGGAAGAAATACATGGTATTGTTTCCAAATGAAGTGAAAAGAAAAGTGTGATCGGTCAGGCATGTAGATTACTCTTCAGGTATCCTATTGGTGGTGATTTCATGTTCCAGTTGTTTCAGCAAGTTGGAGGAAACCCTAGTTTTGTGGAGATTTTCAAGTACAGGGATGAGTTAGAGGTTTCATGAAGTAAAGTAAATTGTTACAGGAAGCTTGGTATGTGTGATATATATCCAAAAAAAATTAGATATGTACAATGAATATATTTGGTGTAATAGGTCTCCAAAGTTGCCAAACTGCTTTTGGTCTAGAAGGCTAAAACCTAGTCTTATGGTTTGAGATGAGTTTGATGAATTTACATGTTAGATAAGTATGATGTGAAATTAGATAGAATTTATGAGTCTCATATTATGTGTTTTAATATTTGGTTTGATCTAAAGAAGTGATTTATTGCTTAATCCCTAATGGCGTAATCAACCTTATTAGGCTTGTCAAGAAGCAGTTTGGAACAAGTGTGCTTGGTTGATATTATCCATTTGACATATGATTTTTAGTGTTTAGGAAGTGTGGTATGATTAACTCGATTTTTTCCATCCATTGGTCAAGCTTAGAAGTGAATATTGAAGTGATGAATCTTGTTTCTCTCAATATTGGCTCTTGAGTCCTAGAAGATAGTTTGAGAAGTTCCAGAGATTGAGTTGTTTGGAGGCCTTGTGTTTTGTTTTGGTAAATAAAATGAGTTGTTTCAGTTAGAATAATTCATTATATTTCCAATGATATATTACTTGTGCTATGAAGATGAATTTTTCTATTCCAAGTCGCTCATTTTCTGAGTGTGATTTCCTAGGTTCTTAATCCTAGTTGGTGAAGCTTGCAAAAGGGAGGGTTCCATGGCATAGATGTAGACACGTAAATTTGTTATCTATATCCATGATTGATAGCATTTGGATATTTATTTAATTCATAACATTTATTTAATTAAATGCCCATCCAATTCCCATTAATTAATCAAGCCAAATTAATTCATTAATTAATCATTTAATATCTTACATGCCCAATTATCCCATCCATATTATTTTATATTCCTATTAATTTATTAATTCATACTAATTAATTAATATCCATTATATTACCCCAAAAAAACTTCTATTTAGGATGATTTTATCCTAAATCCATCCCCTTCCTTTTTTAATCTTTTATCCCATCTATTTTTATGCCCCAACAACCCACAATTCATCCTCAAGTAATCTAATCTCGCCTACATGATTTAAAACATTCGGCCAACTCTTAAAAAAACATAAATCACATAAAAATCACAAAATATAGTCCCATTGTGTAAAATTTCCCCACAATTGACAACGACCCAACCCAGTCACCATTGACCCTATAAAGCTAAGTGATTTCTTTCTATTCTTAAATTAGATGCATGCAACCTCGAGCCTTCTTGCGACCTAAGTATACTTCCTCATTCCTGAGCATTCTTGAGACATTTAAAAACTTTATAAACATCCCTTCGTCATGATTTCATCACTCACGATCATCCTTCATGAGATTTTTCATCATCGTAATCTAAATTTTGGTATATCTATCATATTGTTAGATATTCTTTGTTCCTAACCTTTTATAGGTACATAGTAGCTTTTGCAACATCCAAGGAAAACTCAATAACATTAAGCTATAGCCCTTTCATTTACAGGATGCCATATCCATCCACTTATCCACAACTTTATATTTCTCTAATACAGTCACTGTCGATCCCTCTTGGCCACCGTTGACCAGAGCCCTGCTCATCTAATAATCTATCTAAACTATCCATTCATGTCCTTTTTCCTACCTTTTTATCTCTGGTTATTTTATACAGATCCTCTTACAACACTTACAAACCTTTATCAGTTTCCATATTGCACTCATACCTTGTAGTTCTACATATTTTATTTACAGGTGCAGATCCATCCTCTCATGTTACTGTTGACCCACCTCTACATAGTCTGGGTCGTTGCTGACCCAGACTAGGTAATACTTAATTTACAATTATTTAAGTTATATAAGCTTCTAGATCAGTTTTAATAATTTCTCATATTCAATTTTATTTATGTTTCTACATGTTATCTACTGTTCTTTCTTTATTTCTCTCTTTCTAAAGAATAGGGATTGACCTCCATGAAAGGAAGCTAATCACTTCTTGGAACCACATTATTGGGAAACCCCCACATATATTTATCTAGTTTTTTAGGTATATCAAGTTACAATGAGAATAAACCATTTTTTTCCCATACATCCATCATAACACATTTGAGGTAACATAAATCCTCCAACATTTCTTAGTTTCTAGTTTATTTTATCACTAGTTCATTCATTGATCGGTGAGGAAGTTTATTGTCCAACATTAGATGATGGTTGTATAGATTATTATTCTTTTTTATGATCACTAGATGTTTTTCCTAAATTTTATGAAGCTAAAGGAATCATGGTGAATATATAGTGTACCATTAATGTTCATAGTGCATTAGTTAGAAGTGATAGCTTGTGTTTTAGGCCTATTCCAACCTCTTTTGTCTCTTGGAATGATTTTATATGATGGAATACAGTATATTTATGTTATTATGAACAAACATAATGGTATTTTCTGACCTTTGGTTGAATTTATGATGAGACATGTATATAAGTGAGTTGCAATGACTCATTTGTGTTAGTAGTAATAATGGGGATGTAAACGAGCTATAAAAGGTACAAGAAGAGTATAGATGGGTCAAGGGAAAAGCTAAGAATAAGTTTGAAAAGATGAGAAGAGTATAGGAGAAGATTTTCAAGGTCATTAGAACTAATCATCAAGTGAATGATAATATTTGAGTGAGGAAGAAGAGAGGACTATTTGATTTGGATTGAGTTGAACTTGTGATCAAAATCAGTTGTAGGAGCAACAAGTATTCAATGATAATCCATTTTATGTAGCTAGGTGGGTTTTTATTTATCTTAGGGTGTTGTATCCTCATTGTAGGGTGGGTTCCCTACTAAAATATGGGTTGGTGATCCTTTTGGGGTTGGTGCCTCACTAAACAAATCTTGTGTGATTTGTAATATTCACATGAGTATTTTGGATTGAGTAATATTTTCAAAATTTCTAGTCAGTTTTCTTACCCTTGAGGGTTTCCCACTTCATATCTAGTGTCTATGTGTTCTCTCTTATCTTTTGCACTTGTGGATGGTTGATACACACTTAATAATCTCACAGTTCATCATGTATGTTGAATCGTTAATTTAAATGATGAATGTATGTTATGGTAAATGAAGTAAAATATTTGTAATACTAATGGTTATATGGTAACCGAAAACAGTTCCTGATTGAATGGCATCAGTTTAGGGATGACCGACGTCGGTTAAGAGGAGATTATCTAGGTTTACTAAAAATGACAAAAAAATTATCATTTGGGTCAGGTCTGTCCATTTATTCACGGATCAAAATGGACATTATATTTTTATGAGTGGTAAGGTGGTTAGAGGAATAATAGGCATTGATTTTTAGGGTTGAACTAAGTCTTATTCATTTATGGAAACATGCTATGAATAGGTCTATGGTGAGGTGTCTAGGTGAGGTGTGTATCCATTTAATTAAAGTAACTAAATTAAATGAATAAATGGGGTGAGGATGGGTATTACTTTAATTGTAAATAATTAAATTAATATTTATGTGGGGTATAAGGGTCATGTTTAGGTGAATGCGTTTAAGTTGGTTATTTGAAAGAGGACCAAGGAGAGTGTTACCCAATTTTTGTGTCTACATACATCTAAAAGTTGGTGTTACCATCAAGGGTTACATCCATTAGGTGTTTGTATATCTACACTCCAAAACACAAAGGGGATTGAAGTGGAGGTTATAGACTCCCCCTTTCTAAAGCTACAAGTGGTGCCAATCCCACTAATGAAAATAGTACATGTTGAAGGAGAGGAATAAGAAGAAGAAAAGAGTGAATTAAAGATAGACACTTCCCAGAAGAGGAAGTATTACATGTGCCACAATAGTAGCAAGGTCACCAGCACTTCACAAAAAGGTGGCACTAGGGATTCACTACCAGAGTACGAGGAGGAGAAGAAGGAGGAATAGCTGGAAGCAAAGAAGAAGAAGAAACACAATGCATCGAGCTCTGCAATAGGCTCGGAAGAAGGAGAGGATGAGGACCTCACCACCTTCAAGGACGAGATGGAAGCAGAGCTTGAAGAACAAGATAGAGCTGAAGCTAAAGCCACAGATGTAGGAAAGGTGCAAAAAAAAGAGGAGTATTCTACAAGACTTGAGAATATTCTAGTGTGTAAGGCCTCCCCAACAAAAAATACCATCCCAGGGGAAATAGATAAAGGGGACTTATTTACTATAAATGAGGATAAAGGATTCAACCTGGGATCAAAGAAGCAACGAATAAAGTGCAAGGAAACAAGGAAGAAGTGGACACCCGTGTCCCCTCATATGAACTTCTAGGATGACCCCACGAAGGTATTACACGTAAGGTTCCAGGCCACCATCCCACATGAAAAAATACATGGTTGGGATCTGATGGATCAAGAAGGGGGAGTTCCTAGGACCAGAAAAATTCTAAGCTCAAACATGCATTGCCACTTCAAAGAGCCTGAATTTGAGGTCAATGATCACGTGACTGAGACCATTCACTTAAAGAAGAGATGAGAGACGTATAAGTCAGTGAATCCTAGCCACCTAATGGTTGAGTAGGCAAGAAATGCACTTGAAAATATGTCCTTAGAGGTGATTTGATGTAGCTTAGATGCAAGGGCAACTATTTGAAACCTAGTCATGGGAAAGAAAGACAAGGACAAGGAGATAGATAGATTACACCATGGACTAAGGGGCGAACATGCATGAATGAAGGAGGCTTATAACTAAGCTGATGCCCTTGTCAAGAGTATTTTGGGACAATGTTTGGTGTTGTTGGGCTAGGCCAGGATGGATTATGGGGATGAGATGGAGTATCTCAAAGACCTTGTGGGGATGTTTCTCACAAACATAAGGATGGCACGGGGCCCACAGTTATAGATCTCGTCAAGGAGAAAGAAGAAAAAAATTCTCTGTTGAGGCACAGATCAATAAGTTGGAGGACTTGCTCACTCAAATCAAAGAGGTGAACATAGTGGAAGATAGGGGCTTTAAAAACAATAGAAAGTGTGAGTCAATCATTGACATGCAGGAGACATAAGAGGAGGATTTATAAGATATGATCCCCACTAACAAGGTTGAGAGCACGTAGTTGGTTTTCAACACCACATCTCAAAAAGATAAGATAAAAAGAAAGCATGAGAAATTGGATTTTAGGATTAGCAAACTCTAGGATTCCATCACTGAGTGGATGGATGAGTTTGAAGGTATTTGCATGTAGTTGGTGTTAGGAATTAATGCACTCAAGGGGAAGGTGGAGGAAGTCACCCAAGACCAAGTGCCCAATGTCATAGGAGAAGTACCAAGGAAGGATTTAGTATAATTAAAGGCTTGGGAGAAGTTGAAGGAAGAAATAGATGTGGATTTCCTTGAACTCCTCTAATTGGTTGCGTAGTGGGTTGACCATGCTGTAAATTCTCCCACTCTTCCATTCTTTATTTAGATCATTTCAATTCCACTATTCTTTTTTCTTTGGAGAAACATTTTCTTCCTTAGCAAAATTTTGGTCATTAATATTTTGATTCAAGAAATGTGAAGGATTGTCAGGGTGTCAATCACATTAGTGTGGGGTGATTTTGGACCCCTAAATTAACTAAGTACCTAAGGCATGAAGTTTTTTGGTGTGTGGAAGTATGGCGTTAAGGCATGTACAAAAGTATATTTTGGGGATGTGCAAGGGCTCAAACCCAGGAAGGATGGATTCGGGACTTAATGGGTTTTGGAAAATGGGTAAAGATGCATTTAGGGAATGGATGGAAAAGTGACCAGATATAATTATGGATAAAATATGAAGACTTGCAACTCAAGCAAAATATATTCAAGGGAATCAATACAATTATCATGAAACGATAAGGAGCTAAGTTTGTTATGGATTAGATATCATGTGCATGCTAAGGGATAATCGATTGAGGAAACATATGATGACATTTGGTGTGTTCTTTGGTAGTGGTAGAGCAATCATGAAAGATTCCTTTAGGCTTTCTCTTGTAATGATGAGTGGTTAGAAGAGATCCCTTCAAGTTCCTCTTTATGGATGGTCTTGCATGACATTAAAAAATATTGTGAGTGAGTGAGAGAGATACAACTAGTGAAGATGTGTAATATGTGATTGTAAGCTATGTAATGAAGCAATAATAGAGAGCATGTTAAATCTCCACTGATGTTATATCTCCATCCATGGAACTATTTTGATGTACTATTGGCTACTGTAATTTAATGAATGAATATAATGGAATGGTTCTAAACATATGTGTGATGGATCTTGATATGTGCATTTACTTTTATTTTCATGGGTGTAATACTAGTGTTCTTAATTTTAATCATGAGTTAGTTCTACTTCTATTGTAGTATGATCATGTTATTAGGTGTTTTGGTGCATTAGAATAAGATTTATTTCTTAATATTGATTCCAAGAATGGGTGTGTTCATTCTCTATTTGTGAAAAAATCCCTTTATTAAGGGAGAATATTATCACAAAGCTCACATGAAAGAGGGGCTCAATACCTACGTGTACCTTGGTTGATCTTCTAGACTAGTATGGATGATGTGTCGGCATGTTTGGGGTTTGATTGGTGAAGCAAGAGGTAAACATAGACTACACTAATTGATCACATCCATGAAGCCATTGAAACGGGAAACAAGGAGGATCTAAGGAGTAGGAAGAACAACATAATGGAGCGAAAAACAATGGAGATAATATAACTTGAGGATTCTAAGGAGGATATCAAGGATGAGGTGATAGTGGTGGTGGATGAAGGTTCACCTGAGGAAATTGCTATACATGTGGATCCCCTTATCATTACCAACAAGATTTCCCTCAGAATACAACTTGTTAATGGTGTGGGAAGCAACATAAGTTAGAGGATTTCCCAGACCTATATTTGCACATGAGTAAAAAAAATAAGGACAAGGGTGTAGGGATAATCAAGGTGTAACACAAAAAATTCAATAAACGAATGCATACAAAGATGACTGATCAAAAATTACAACCAATACTAGTTACAATGTGCACCATTACAGTAGAAATGCACGAGCCTCTGAAGGTTAAGCTTCTCATCATGAGGGAGGAAGTGATAAATGTTAAGTATCTAGATGTAATTCATCAGAAGGAAGTCTACCAAGAGACTATGAGAGTCATTAGAGATTTTCAGGTTGAAATACAGTGCTTAAAAGAGTAGGTGTGCAAGAGAGATCTGGGAAATCATGTTGAACTCCCACAGAAGGATTTGGATGACTTGAAAGAGGTATGTAAGATTTTTCACCAAGAGAATATTATTCCACTACTATGGTAATGGATTTGGGAGAAGGTACATCATGCCAGAGTTGAGTGTGAGTGGCATATACTTCATGTAAATCTACCACCTTAGGACCATGAATTTGACAAAGAGATCACACTTGATGCGGTTATTTATAGGTGGTTATTCTACAATATCTTGATAGATATAGGAGATGAGGTAAATGTACTCAATATAGAAGCATGGAATCAGATGGTGTTATCACTTACCTTAAAAATGTAAAAAAAATTGAAATTTTTGTCAAGTGACCCCTTTTCCCAATATTTTTTCCTTTTTGAAGTCCTTAAGAATGGAAACAATCAAAATAGTTATTCATTTTTGAGGTTTTTGGGTTAAATCCAATGTATTGCGGTGATTTTTTGTAATGAAGGAAAATGAGGAAAAATTTCCTCCGTGAACCCCATTCCTTGCATCCCCACTCTATCCACATGAGATTAAACTGAGTGTATGATATATCTTTGTGTTCCTTGTGGAGCTGTTATGTCTAGGTATTTGTTCCACACACCCGCTTCTTCTCTTCAAGGTTCTTAAACTTGTAAATATTTGTTTCATAGTCATGTAGAAATATTTTCGTCGAACGGAACTATTCCTCATTGCCTCATGTTCCCCATAAATCTGATATTTTTTGCATTAGTCTTGGTTTTTTCATTGTGGGGGTTTTAGATATTTAAGGTACTCATGGCCCTTGTTCCTCCCGACACCCTATTCCCCATAAGCCCGCATCTTCCACACTTGATGAAATTTTTTTGTGTTACAGGTACTTCAAAAGTTTTTTCCCTCAAGCCTTTTATTCCCTCAGTCTTCCATTTCCTTGAAATTCTACCATATTTGTAGTATATGGGGAGAATTATTAAAACGTTCCATTAGATTATCCATTTCCTGCATTCTACTGTAACCCTAAAATTGGTCATTTTATCGAGTTATATTCAAATGGTAAGCTATAAAATGGGTAAAATTGATTCATTTTTCCCATTCAAAGTCGTGAAATACACTCTACACTTCTATTTTCTTGCTCTCATGCATGGAGGACATTTTTTAACGTATCATGCTCATCTCCAAATCATTTTCAAAAATTCAAATTGCAGTGGATCTGTTATCAAAGCATCATTATTCATATTACTAAGATGAGTCATTTCATAGTATATTATTTTTTTTGGTGTCAAATTGAGTTTTGTGCCCTCATTCTCAATCTTTCCTAGAAGCCATTGTTAAAGCCCCTATTTTTCTAAGTTTCTCTCCTCATCTTTCCACCATGAAGTTACTATATGGGGGGTACAAACACATTTCTTCCTTGGAAACGTATTTTCCTAACACCAGTGATAGTGACATTAGGCATATGAGTTTTGATGACTTTTTGGATAATATCTCTGAATTTAACCCTATTGTTATGGCCCAATATATTAAAGATAGTGGAATTACTTATGCTTATTTCTTCCCTCTCTCTATCTAGTGTACTGATACTATCCTAAATTTTGCCTCTTGTTTTGATCTTGAAACTAAATAAATTAAAAACCCTCAAGGCCAAGTTATATCCAAACTTGATGTTAGTTGCATAAATGTAACCCTAAGAATCCTTGTCATTGAAGACTCCAACACTCTAACCAAGGCCCAAGATCAAAAACGTTTTGAGAAAGATAAAGATAGATACAAGGAAATGATAGATAAATCATGGCTCAAGGCCCAAAAGAGAGGATCTTCCAAGCTTAAAAAATTCCTATATAGGTTAGACCTTCAAGGAAGAATTATCTGATATGAATACCCTATTGGAAAGATTCATGGGCTATCTTCTAGTAATGAATTCCATATTTTGATGTGGGTATACATGGATATCAGTTGTGAGGGAAAACAAATCCTAAACTGGGAAGAAATAATTTTTGATAATTTAAGTGAACAACTTGTGAATGTGTAATAGGATGGAACCTTTCACATGAACTCCTACCTTATGTATGTAATTACAGCCTATAAAGTGTAGGTAGGGTTGTCTCCTCAGGATGAAAATAAAAATGAACAAGTCTATGAGTATTATCCACATCTTACTTTTAAGAATAGAAAAATCCATCATAAGAGGGTTAATGCTGTTTTCATCATGTACATATTCAGGCTCGTGGAAGGAAATACATCTAAAAGAGTGTCTACAAAAGTAAAATAGTTAATTTCTACATATGGCAACCTATTTAATTCAGGAAATTTTCCTATATTAGATTGGAAGATTTTGAAGGTTCACCTAACAAGTTGCCCATGTATTGTAATGATAAGTTGGTTCTTGTGGAAGTATGCAAATAATTGGAAATGATACACAGGACATATAGGGATAAGAAGATCACATGCAAACAATTTCCTATCTCCCTAGGAAATTATTCTAGCAGGACTACCTTAGATTCTCAAAATTTAGAAAGAACAATTTTTGAATTCAAATTTCACACATATCATGAAAGGTCTTATTTTGATATAATTTTTTTATCTCTAATAATTTAAGAATTTCTTATTACCGTAATCCTATTCTTGAATATTATTGGGAGGATTGTTCAAATAAATATAAAGTGAGAAGAAGATATTTTAGAAGAATCTCTTTACAATAGATCAAATAATTCAAGGTATATCAAGTCCTGGAGGATTTGGAGGATAAAAATAATGATCTTTACTATGTTGAGTACATAAAAAATATCTAGTATATGCATATCCTTACCATTGATTAGTTCTAAAAAGATAGATATGATCCCTCTGAAATAATCAATCTAGTTTTGGTAAGAACAAAAAATGTGCTCAATAAGAAGATGATGGCATATAATCAAAATATGAAAACATTCTCCTCCCAAGAGGATTCTTCATCACATAAGGAAGTTTCCATTCCTACCCCAGAGGTTCAAGCCTCATTTACTACTTCTTCCTCAACTTTAGACTATGTAACCAGGGTGTATACGAAGAAATAAAAGGTCAAGGAGATAAAGAAAATTGAAGAAATTCTTGAGAAAGAGGTGGAAGAGGAGAAAATTTAAAAATTAACAAAATAAGTTATCCATCCTCCTGAAAAACTATCACAACCACTGGGAGAATAAATGAAAACAACTGGGGTGGGAGAATATGATACATAAAAGACCTAGGAAGATTAAGAAATGAATGAATTAGGAAAAGGACTTGAGGAGCAGAAGAATGATCAAGAAAAAAGTGGTGATGAGGAAGAAAGTGAAGAAGAGGAAGAAAAGGACGATGATGTGTGTTGGTGCCCATTTTGATCCTTTGTCATTTTTCCATGTTTCCCCTTTGCTCTTTGTGCTCTAAAAAGTTTTTTCCTCATTAAATCAATGATGTGAAATTGTAGCTCCATTATTATGCATTGGATTTCTTGCAAACTCATTACCTTGCCCTAATTTTCTAAGGAGAAGTGCGTTTTTGCCCTAATTTTTCCCGTTCAAAAACCTCTACCATTTTTCCCATGTTTCCCCAATCTTTGGAGCTTGAAATCATTTGATTTGTACTTATTTTTCCTCAAATATCCCTTTCCATGGTCATAAATTTCCTATAAACACTTTCAATTTGTCTTTTGATCAAGAAATTCTTCACCGACGAAGAAAAAAATGATTTTGGGGGTTGTTGGCAATTTCTGCATTTTTTTTATCATCACATGGGCTTCCTTTGCCCGTCAAATTCTAGCTCATATAATTTTACATGCATGGCTTGTTCTAATTTTACATGCATGGCTTGTTCTAAATTCTAGCTCATATAATTTTACAAGCCCACTAGAGTAAATTAATGCCTTAAGTCTTTTTTGTTTTGAAAGGCAAAGCAGAGTGGTGGATTTCCGGGAGAGTTTGAGATTTTTAACCTTTTTCCTAAAAAGGGTTAAAGTCTTAAAAGAAGGCATGACCCCAACAAAGAAGAAAGTTAAAGGCTTGCATGGGTCGGTAGGCCGCTGGAGTAAAAAAGGGAAATGTTACCTTTTGGCAATGTGAGTTAAAGTGGTAATTTGAAGTGTGGCTCTGCAATGAATCAAAGGGAGACACATGTAAAAAAGAAAATGGTAGACGGGAGTACAGGCTGTAGGTGAGTTTTGAAAACTTTGAATTTTTTTGAAGGGAGTACGAAGCAAAAAAGGGAGTTATTGCCTTGTAGTGAATCAGCGATCGCCACGTGTCAGGGAAAGAAATGAAGGTGTGGGCCCACGGGGATAGTTTTGAAAATTTCCCTTTTTTCCAAAAAACGTAGAAATGTGAATAATCAAGCTGTGATTCCAATGGGGCCCACCTTGGGACACATGTTAGGACCGTTTTCATAAGGCGTATGGGTAGAGAAAAATGTCAAATATTTACAATTTTCCAAAAATGTTAAAATGTCAAAAAGTGATCCCAAGCCCATTTCCAATCACATTATGACATGTGGAGGGATCATATTGAAAAGAGAAAGGAAGATCAATGGTAACTGTGCATTTTTCAGTTTGGCCACCATTTTTTTCTCCAAGAAGTGTGGAAATGCATTTTTTGCATCGATTTTGATCGAATTTTTGATGAATTCATGTCGTTTTTTCCTTCAAGGATCAATGGAATCAATTTGAAAATTCAAGTTTCAAATCTGAGGTACTTTTGAGATGAAATTTTGTTCGGGCTCAAACAGAAACGTGAAGTATCAAATCCAAAAGTTACACAGTCAAATTTTGGAGGGATAAGGATGAAATAATGAAAGGAAGGGGGTCTACATGCTTTGAAGATGAAAAATGTGCCTCCACAATGGATAATGATGTGAATTTTGCAATGATTCACCTTTTTTGAGGCACCTGGAAACTTTTGAACGTTTTTCCTGTTAGATGTCCCTTTCTACAAGTCATGAGTGAATTTGTAACAAACTAAGATGCCATAGGATATTATTTTCTTGGGAAAGAAGGATCAAATGTAAAAAAATGATATATAATTCATGTTTTTTGACATGCAAAAGGTAGGGAGAAATTGAAAATCATGAGAAAATTTTTGAGAGAAGCTCATCTTCTGAGAAACCCTCCAAAAAACCTGGTTAATTTCTTCTATGTTAGATCTTCATTCATGTTGAGTTGGTTACAAGTGTATAGCCATCACACAGCTCTGAGATTGTTCCTAAAACTCTCCCCTGCTAATGAATCTAACAAGCTTTTGAATTAATCTATGTTATTTTGGGAAATATGATGTCTGTTATCATTTTTAAATGTCTACAAACAATTTTCCTTATTCTTGTTGCAATCTTGCATTAAAATCTTTAGGAATCACATAGATCTCATCCTGTATTGATAGTTTAAGTGGCATTTGCAATTTAATTTTTCAGAAAATCTTTCATCTGGCATTGAAAATAAGTAGTTGAAAATCACTTCACCTTCATTTGTTAACAGAGATTACTTGTAATCCTTTGGGGGTACCTTAGGCGTGATTTGATCATAGATAATTTGATGTTTAATTGAGTCCTTTAACTCAAGATTTTGTGTTGAGGTCTCATAGATTATGTGAAGAGTGCAAAACTTGGGCCTCCATTTTTCTATCTCTTCTGGTTGAAAGAACATCCTGACTATTTTGAAGCATTTTATCTAATAGTTGTTCAAATGTTGTAAGAGTTTGTCAAAGATCTGACATAGTCAAGTTTGTCCTTGTCAATATCCCACCAAAAATCATTCTAAACAACTAATCCTACCCCATACTACCCCTATTTTGGCTTGTATACCCACAGAAGATCAAGATCCATTTTCTAAAGTATGCAGAATAGATCAGGATTTTCAAAATGTCTTCAATAACCCTTGCCTTGCATTGAAATTATCTCCATAATCTGGAAGTGACAACTTGTGAAAGTCAGATTTGGAGTGTTCATCATATTTTCCCAAAGACCCTTTTCATACTATTCTACACAAATTGAGGGATTATATTCATCTCCTTCACCATTTGAGGGTTACAAAATAGGTCCTCTTACCTTGGTTGAAAGGCACAACCTAAAACAGTTAGGACAAGATCAAGTCCTGTTTGAGTGTTATCCATCTCTCCACAAATCTGAGTGCCAGTTAGATCACATCCCCGGCTACAAAATGACATACATCATGATCTATCTGTCTTCAAGCTTCATTCTATATCCTTGATGCTACTCAAAATGAAAAGGAGAAAAAAATTGGGTACCAACACTGGTTCTTGATCCCAACACTTCCAAACTTGTCAGCAACAGCATTGAAACTTTTGTCATGATGCACAATGTTGAAGGAATCAAACATCTCAATTAGATCCCAAACTACATGTTTGTATTGTTTCATCCGCTAATTTTTTATAGCATATAGTTTTCTTATTTGTTTGAAAACTAGCTCTGAATATCCTTTTGCAATGATGTCCTTGACACCATACTTCCATGTAATTCTTAGACCCAACAACAAGGCTTCATACTCAGCAATGTTGTTAGTACATTCAAAATTAAGCTTGAAGGAAAAAACAAACTCTTCCAAGCTAGGAGAAATCAGAATTATACCAGCACCATTTCCAAATTTGGAGCAAGCTCCATCAAATAGCAAGGTCCAAGGAGAACCTACCTATTCTAGGGGGGGGGGGGGGGGGGGGCACTGGTCCACCTTGTGCTCCTTACCATCAGCAAACCCAATAAAATTATCAACATCAACATCAGCAAATAATACTTCATAAGAAGCATTGTTTGGATCCTCAATTAGATGTAAACATCTTCTTTTCTCTATAGAGCTTGACAAGGTTGTCTTCAATGGGGAATTAGTGGAAAAAAGACATGTCCATTTGGACACTCCCTACCAACACTTGCATCCCACTTTCTTGATAGTAACATACCCCATTTGGTAGGGGAATCGATAATCACAACATCCAATTTTAAATTCCTCCCATGATAAGATGCACGTTGCACCACCAGACCCTTCACACAACCAACTACCGGATACTTCTCTTGAGTCCATGGCAATACACTTTCCATAGGCTGCTAGTCACTTTGATATCCAACTCATTCATGACTTCTAGAGGCATGACATTGCATGATGCAACTGAAATCAAACATATAATCTGTGAAGTAGTCTATCCTTTATGATCAAAGTTGTAAAGAATGGATCAACATTCAATTGGGAATCAACCAAGGATGTCCCCAAGTATACCTCAGGTGTTTCTCCAAGATCCTCTAATTCTGGTGGTGTTTCAAGGTCTGTAATGATCTGAGGAAGAGTTTCAACAACATTTACATTTCTACTTGGAGTAATCTATCTCTTATTTCAAACCTAGGTACTCAAATTCTCTCTTCTTGTGCTCAGGAATCCTAAGCAACTCAAATGATTGGAACACTCACTTTGATTTGGCTCAATACTTGGGCTATGTCATAGGGAACATTCTTTGGTAAGGCAAGCATTGTTAATGGAGACAAGAAGATTCACTCAGATAGCAATGGGATTCTTGGCTAATTTGGTCATGAGGAGGACTGTAATTTTTACTCGGGACAGCAGAGATTTTGGCAGGTGTTTCTCTTATAGGAGCTTCTTTGGGAGTACTTGTAAGTAAGGGGTGTTTTAGGTTTGGCTTTGAGGCCCAACTCCCTTAACAACCTTTCTCCTAGTGGTATACTCTTTCTCTTGAGCCACAACAGCATTCATTAACAATTGTCTATCTTCCTCCGAAGGTATACCTCCATCAGTACTTCTTGATCATCAAAGCTCTTAAGTATTCAAAGTCATTGTTAAGAATTTTAAAATCTTTACACTACATCAACTTCAAGAGTATGAGGGGGAAGAAAGACTTGTACCCGTTTGATGCAATCCCAAAAGTTTGCCAGCTTGTCCTTGCACCTTATTACCTCAGTTGATGTTGCTCCTTCTTGTGAGCTTGAAGAACAACCCATCATACAGATACCATCATCAGTACCATCATCATTATTAGTTTCACCATCTTACTAGTCCACTTCACACTGGAGGATGGGGTAGAAAAAACCTATCACACCAATCAATATCAGTAACCTCCTCAACAATAGCAACCCCTAGTAGTTAGGGGATCAGGTAATACTCTTCCTTCACATGCTTGAGGATGTCTATTTACAGACCCCAGGGGTCCTTTCCCTATATCATCAGATCTCTGATCACCCCTAGGATGATTGGAAAAAATCTGTCATGGTTTTGTGCTTTTTTGCTAACCTTGTGAAGTCTGCCCAATTCCCTTCTCAGATCTTGCTAACTTGTAGCAAAATCTCTTTGACAGCCCCTGCCATAGTTTTCACCACTTCCTCCAATTCTACACTCTTGCTTTCTTGATGATTTTCAGGGTTTATCAACTTTACACCATCTCTCTTGAGAGGTTTCTCCAATTTCTTTGATATTGTTTTCAATCTACAGTGCCATAATGAAGGCTTACCTCAAATTAGTAGGGTTCTTGTCTCTTAGGTAATAGGATGCCTTCTTATCAAATGCATCTGCATATTTGATCAAGCATGACTGATCACATGGCCTGAAATTAACTGGCAGCTCTTCTCAAAGTTTTGTTAAACCTTGTGTTGAAGTCATGAACTGATTCATTGGGGTTCTTCTTGATATTTTCAAATTTAGACAATAGAAACCTAGGATTAGTTTTGTCACCATATTACAATCTAAATGCATTGTATCATTTCAGTCCATGAATCAATAGAATTATCACGCAGAGCCTTATACCAATCTCTTGCATCCTCTTCTAGTGTATGAATGAAAATTTTAATATACACATCTTCATGCTCAATCTCAAATTCCTCCATCATGTTAATAAAAAGTTTGAGATGTTGATCACCAGTTATTGCATTGTTACCTTGGAACTTTGGCAACCTATTCCTGACATCTTGAGGGATAGCATTAGGATAACCAATCATTCCTCTAAAGTCTATTAGGAGCTAAAGGTGTTGAACAAAAAATGGAGGCCTAGGTGGAGGCTGAGCCATATTGTCTGGTTCAGGTGATCTTGGGGGGTGACACAAATTGATGAGGAGTGTGAGGTCTTTGGGGCTCAAGAATGTGGTTCACAAGATTGGTATTCTCTAGGTGCTGATTTTATTGGAAAGTTTTATTTAGAATTGAAGCACACATGTGCATATTGAGATAAAGAACTTACCAGGTACAACAGAAGGACCTTCACTAGTTGAGGTAAACAAATTTGTGAGAGGATATTGCTTGAATCATAATCACTGGAAGAAGAGTGATAATCCTCTACTAAAGGCTAATCTCTCTCACCAATGGATATACCTTTGCCTGATGTCTAACCCTCAACAACCTTCCAAACCTTTCTTTCTTCTAAAACTATCTTTCCTAATTCTTGAAATAATTTTCTACTTGGGTCCCTCCTGAAGAGAGATCTTCTTCCTTCCAATTTTGTAAATATTAGAAAAACCATAAAAATAAATGACAGAAAGCTAAGACACTGGGTATTCATCAAGATCAAAACATCAATGGAGTCGCCACTAAGGACTTTCAGCCTAGTTGTGTAAATACACTAAAAATACTCTATCAAATACCTATCAGACACTGAAAATCTTGCCAAACTTTATAGATCAGGCCTTCCCTTTTCTTGAATCTATCAACCACAAACTGCAAATGAAGTGCAACTACTGTTGGAAAATTATAAAATTGTAGGCAGAACATTATATCTTTGCACTTACATCCTTGCAAATCTGATTATAAAATGATGATCTTCAACAATGTACTTGCATGTAGCATTTGTAAGAAACATTACCAGGGTTTGACATGTATCCAAGATATCTCAAATATTTTCAACAACTCCCCGGCAACGGTGCCACTGGTGTTGTTGACGGGCTAAATAGATATGGACTGGCAGTGAATCATGTAAATGCAATCTCTCAATGAAACTCCAGATTAACAAATTGAGTCTGGATATTACATTCTTCTTCCCCGGTAATGGTGCCACTGGTGTTGATACCCCAAATTTGTTAAAAAATTTCAGTCTGAGCAGCATCAAAGATATGGCATGAAGCTTGAAGACAGATAGATCATGATGTATGTTGTTTTGTAGCCGGGGATGTGATCTAACTAGCACTTAGATTTGTGGAGAGATGGATAACACTCAAATAGGACTTGATCTTGTCCTAACTATTTTAGGTTATGCCTTTCAACCAAGGTAAGAGGACCTATTTTGTAACCCTCAAATGGTGAACGAGATGAATATATCCCTTAATTTGTGCAAATAGTATGAAAAGGGCCTTGGGAAAATATGATCAACACTCCAAATCTGACTTTCACAAGTTTTCACTTCCAAATTATGGAGATAACTTTCAATGCAAGGCAAGGGTTACTGAAGACATTTTGAAATCCTGATCTGTTCTGCATACTTTAGTAAATAGATCTTAATCTTCTATGGGTATGCAGGCTCAAAACAAGGGTAGTATGGGGTAGAATTAGCTGTTTAGAATGATTTTTGGTGTGATATTGACAAGGCAAAACTTGACTATGCCAGATCGTTGACAACCTCTTATAACATTTTAAAAACTATCAAATAAAATGCTTCAAAACAAGTCAGGATGTTCTTTCAACCAGAAGAGATACACAAATGGAGGCCCAGGTTTGCCACTCTTCACACAATTTTTGAGACCTAAACACAAAATCTTGAGTTAAAGGACTCAATTAAACATCAAAATCTCTAATCAAATCACGCCTAAGGTACCCCTAAAGGATTACAAGCAATCTTTGTCAACAAATGAAGGTGAAGTGATTTTAAACTACTTATTTTTAATGCCAAATGAAAGCTTTTCTGACAAATGAAAATGAAAATGCCACTAAACTATCAATAAAGATGAGATCTGTGTGATTCCTAAAGATTTCAATGCAATATTGCAACAAGAACAAGGAAAACTATTTACAGACATTAAAAAATGATAACATACATCATATTGCCCAAAATAACATAGATTAATTCAAAAGCTTGTTAGATTCACCAACAGGGGAGAGTTTTAGGAACAATCTCAAAGCTGTGTGATGGTTATAAACTTATAACCAACTGAACATGAATGAAGATCTAACACAGAAGACATTAACCAGGTTTTTTGGAGGGTTTCTCAAAAGATGAGCTTCTCTCAAAATTTTCTCATGATTTTAAATTTCCCCCAACCTTTTGCATGTCTCAAAATCATGCATTATATATCATTTGTTAAATATTTGATCCTTCTTTCCTAAGAAAATAATATGCCTATGGCATCTTAGTTTGTTACAAAATTCACATCATGACTTGCAGAAAGGGACATCTAACAGGAAAAATGTTGCAATAAAATTTGCTCAGGTGTCCTCAAAAAAAGGTGAATCATTGAGGAAAATTGCATCATCAGTTATCCATTGTGGAGGCACGTTTTTCCATCCTTCTTTAAAGCATACAAACCCCCTTCCTTTCATTATTTCATCCTTATACACTTTCCAAAATTTGACTCTGTAACTTTTGGATCTGATATTTCACGTTTCTAGACGGGTCAAGCCTGAACAATATTTCATCTCAAAAGTACATCTCAGATATGCAACTTGAATTTTCAAAATCTAATTCCATTGATCCTTGAAGGGCAAAAACAACATGAATTTGTCACTAAAAATTTGATCAAAATCGATGCAAAAAATGCATTTCCACACTTCCTGGAACAAAAATGGTGGCCAAAATTGAAAAATGCACAATTATCGTTGATTTTCCTTTCTCCCTTCAATCTGAGCACTCCACATGTCATAATGTAATTAGAAATGGGCTTGGGATCACTTTTTGACATTTTAACATTTTTTGGAAAAAATGTGAAAATTTGACATTTTTCTCCGCCCCTTCCACCCTATGAGATTTGGCACTGACACATGTCCCAAGGTGGGTCCCATCGAAATCGTGGCTCGATTCTACACATTTCCACCTTTTTTGGGAAAAAGGAAAAAAATTCACAATTTTCCTCACTAGCCCGCACCTCTGCTTCTGTCCCTGACACAGAGCGATGTGTCCTCATATGATTGGCTGAGGGCCATAGCACTCCCTGATTTTATACTTTAATTCCTTGCATCACCAAATTTCAAATTTTTCAACATTTCACTCTGCAGCTCCGTACGCACCTATGCGATTCTGTCCCTGCCACATGTCTCCCTTTGATTCATTGTTGAGCCATGCTTCAAATTACTACTTTAACTCACCTTGCCAAAAAGGAAACTGTTATCCAAAATTCACCCCTCAAGAAAACAAGCTCGGGCTAGAAAAAATCATGAAAAATGGCTAAGTCCTAGTCCTCGCAACAGTCGGGACATGAGTGACATCTGGGTGCGAACCGGCCGAAAGGCTGCCAGGCGGTCTGCGTAGCATTTGGGATAGTCAAGACATGAGGGACATCTGGGCATGAATCAGCTGAAAGGCCACTAGGCGGTGTGCATAGCATTTGGGACAGTTGGGGCAAAGGGACACACGGGACGCGGAAATCCGAACTGGCCGAAAAATGGAAAAAAATTGACTAACTGTTGAAAAAGGCAGTCTAGGACATCTGGGCAGTTAGTATGCGGAGGATGCAGGTTGGCCAAAAAGACTTAAGGCAGCCTGGAATAGTTGAGATGAAGGTACGTGAAGTACGTGAACCAAATGGATTGGCCGAAATGAGAACTTTCACACCGGGACAAGAGTACACGAACCGGCCGAACCGGGCGAATCGGAAGAATTTGTCCCCAACAGTCCGGGACAAGCGGGACAAGAGTACGCAGCGGATGCGAACCAGCCGATTCAGAAAAAATAGGAGACTTTCGTACTGGGACATCCGGGCCAAAGGGATGCGTGGGATGCGAAAAGCTGAAGCGACCGAAGGAGAAGAAGAAAAGTCAACGTTTGGTTCGGAAACTTCAAACGGCCATAACTTTCGACTCCGAGCTCCAATTTTCATAAAATTGGACTTTCTGGAACGAGCACGACGTCCTCTACACCAAAAAAACTAGATTTCTTATTTTTGATGAGGGTAGATATATTTAAATAAGAGAAATATATTCGGCTCCAGTCAGTTAATGCTCATTCCCGTTAAATGACAGAAAACGCCTGTCAGACCCAAAATAGCTGCCCCCACTTAGAAGGCCATAACTTTTGCATTTCTCAATGAAATCGCACAAAGTTAGTACCGTTGGAATCATGGCTACAAGTCTGATGCACAAAAATCAAGAAATTCTAGATTTTATGAGATATTGATCAATATGTTTAACAAAACGTTGCCGGGTTCATAACAGTGTTTTATTTGGTAGTTGAGAGTGCAATTAAGAGGCATGATCATCATTCTTTCTCTGCTGCAGCACATGGGACAGTATGCGGAGCCTTTTGAAAGTAATGTACAATCATTTCACTCCATTTAATACCTCTTACAGGTGGTTGAAGGATAGATTTCGGGATTTCCATTTTCCCTTCTCTTTTCCTTCTCATTTTTCTATAAATTGGAGTGTTGGGCTCATTTTAAAGGAGAGAGTTTTTGGGTAGCAAAGCTCTACCAAAATTGCTTTGTGAAGCCAGTGTGTTGTAGGCCCTTGTAGTGGACTCCTTGCATGGTGATCTAGGCCCTTATCTTGTAATAGACTGAACCGTGCATATCATGAAGCAATAAAATATCAGTTTGTGGATGTATCTTCCCCTGCTGTGTTTTCTTGCATTCTTCTTGGCCCTTTAATCTTTCTACAAGAATATTGTGTCTATTATTATGTTCTTGCAGGGATACATTATCATTGTGTATGCTTGGAATATTGTTGTGAATGAATTTTGCTAGATTATGGAGAACTTTCATCACCTCTTCTAGTGTGTACTTTGCTTCTGTATTTCACACATTTGGAGACTACTCTCACACCCTCATTTTCTAGTGTATCACCACTTTAGTGTAGGCTTTCATTTTATGCATTCTCTCTCCCTGGTCCCTTGGAAATTTAGATTAGAACAGTTAGCTTATCCTGCATTAGAGTAGATTGTGACAGGTAGTTTAGGAGCAAGAACTAGCTTTCTCTGGAGGTCTATCTCAAGTAGCAAGTCCCACAACTTGGAGATAGTACCCATGTTATCCAATCACACCGTGAGTTCAAGTATATGCACTTGTATAAACACAAGGGTGCTGTGATTCGTTGATAACAGCAACATTTCCATTTTTTCCTCCGGCGGCCCACCAACCCGTGCAAGCCTTTAAATTTCTTATTTTTTGGGGCCACGCCTTATTTTAAGACTTTAACCCTAAAAAAATATGAAACTCTCTCAGACATCTACCGCTCCACCTTTCCTTTTAAAACAAAAATAACTTAAGGCATTAATTTACTCTAGTGGGCTTGTGGCCTTGTTTTGCATTTTAGTACTTTTCACCAAAAAAGGAAAAATTTCTCCAAGTTCACCATCAATTTACATACCCTCTACCAATTTATAACAAGCCATGTATGCAAAAGTATATGAGCTAGAATTTGATGGGAAAAGTATGCCTGTATGACCGTAAAAAAATGTAGAAATTGCCAACAACCCCCAAAATCAATTTTTTCTTCGTGGGTGAAGAATTTATTGATCAAAAGACAAATGGAAAGTGTTTTTAGGCAATTTATGACCATGACAAGGGATATTTGAGCGAAAATAAGTACAAATAAAATTGTTTTAAGCTCCAAAGGCCTGGAAAATGTGGGAAAATGGCAGAGGCATTTGAGTGGGAAAAACTAGGGCAAAAACATACTTCTCCTTAGCAAATTAGGGCAAGGTAATGAGTTTGCAAACAATCCAATGCATAAGAATGGAGCTACAACTTCACATCATCGATTTCATGAGGAAAAAATGTTTCAGAGCATAAAGAGCAAAGGGAAAACATGACAAAATGGAAAAGGATAAAAATGGGCACCAATAATGTGAAGATCATATATCAAGAAACTGGGAAAGTAAGTGTCTCAAGACCTAAATTACCAGTCAAAAAATCATCTTCCTCCATTGTTGAAGTACCTACTCTAGAAGTTCCTACTTCTCAACCTCCTTTTCTTGCTAGTGTTCTTCCATTGGCACCACCTCCTCCTCCACCTTGAATTGATTATTTCAAATGGGTTCAACCCATGATTGATAGTAAGAAAAATAAGTCTTCTTATAAGATAATTTCTCATGGTTTTGATGTTGTTTGCTGACTTTTATTGACACAACCCCAACTCCTCTATCAAATATGGACAAGATATAACCTATCCTAATTGATTTTTGATTCAAAGGCACCATAATTTTTGGAAACTGAAAAACCAAAGGGAGATAAATATGAAAAGGATATCACTCTTGTAGACCTAGAGATGAGTAGAATTCCACTTGGTGAATCTACTCTTGAAGGGGAGGTTCAAAATTTGAAGGATACTATTTCCAAGGTAATTGAAAAAGTTTAGAAAGACAAACAACACAGGAGTAGTTAGAAGAATAGGTTAAAATTTCTTTCCAACTTTATTAAGTATTTTCTTTCAAGTGATAAAGTTCTTGATCCAACTCCTCTCTCCTCAATGCCTCCTCCAACCATTATTTCTGAGGAAGATGTTAAATCCATCAAGGAAATTCACAAGCATGCTTCATATGGTAGAGTTATTGAAGCATTGGTTGAAGGATTGCTAATATATGATATGAATTTCATTAATAAGGCATACAAAGTATATGATAACATCTTTATCATGCTTATGATCAATTTAATTCAGCTACCAAGGGAGTGGAGAAGGAATTCAAGATATGGTTGGAGGGAATTAAATACTTGAGAATCATGAGCACCATGGATGAGAAGATTCTTCTTTCCCATAAAATTTTTGATGATTCCAAGAGAAATATATCAAAGAATTGGGTTTACAAAATTGAATGGAAGATCAAATTTCTTAAAGAAGAAGCCACTGAATTAAAGAATATGGTGCAGAAAGGAGTCTTTCAAATCTGAAATATTTGCTGACTTGGAAGCCCTTAGATGCCAATTTTCATAAGGATAATTATGTAGATAGGTACTCATTTGGATGAAGTCAAATCACAAATTCAGTACATTAATTAAAGAAGAGATATTCAAGGATGAAAAACTTTCAACAATGGAGAAGATAGAGGAGATCATTGAGATGCACAATGTACGTTGTATGGAAGCCACCAAGGGATATATTACAAAATGGAGGTATTGCGAAGGGAAATGGAATATTCTCTTGGTAGTTGGTTAAATGCTATGGAAAATACAACCATCCCTAAAGGAGATGGAGATTTCTAGATGTTATTACTAAGTTCAGAGTTCGTGTTCTTAAAGTGAACATTCCAGTCTATGCCAGTCCTCAGAATGTTCCTTCCTCTAGTTCTTAGTGCATTTTTCTAGCTAGTTGTTATATTTTTGAAGTTAGCTTTATCATTTTGAAAATTAAAAAATTGTAAATAAAGCTAACTTATGTAATTGATTAATTAAGTGGTAATCACCTAATTAAATATCAATTAGCCTCGGAAATTTTGTTATAACCATCCCTCATCCTATATAAGGGTGTCATTATTATTGTAAAGGGGTCGGATTTTGATGTTTTTGAATGTAATGATACAAAACTTTTTAGATCAATACAGAAGAAAAAAATTTCAATATCCTCACTCTTATCCATATTCTTTCTACTTTTCTTTTCACTCCTGAAATTGTGAATGTAAGTTATAATATATTTGAATCTAGAAAATGTGTGTTGAATCCATTTGATTATACTTTGAGGAACTTAAGTTTCTGTATGCATTTATATTATATGGATTTTTAGACTATATGTTAACTCGTATGTTCTTGAAGTCTCCTATATGCAGTAATCCTGATATAACTATAAAGTCTCTATATCCTCAATGTGTTGTCTAGATCTTCATTTAGTTTTCATTACAATAGTGAGTAATCTTGCATAACCAAGGAAAATACTTGAATTCTTGAACTATGGTGCGTATTAGATTAAAGTTTGTAACTCCCTGTTTCACTACGTGTTTGCTCATATAATACATTAGATTCCTTCACTCCCTGAAAAGCTTACCCCTTTTTAAATAGGATTTTGTATTTAGAATATCCTTTTAAATATAGAGGTCATTATATACATCAAAATCCTCATTCAGAATGTTAGTATGTATATTTGTGAAATAATTATATTCCTTAGGCTCCTTTTGGTGAATACTGGAAGCTCACCGTTGTACAAAGAGGGAGTGGAATGAGGGGCCGTTGTCTCCTAAACTGGGTTGTGTATGTGTCTAAAGTCAAAATTTCCAACCATTTTTTTTCCTACAACCAACGTGGATACACGTTAATGAGTTGGTTGCCCACCAACTAATATTCAGGATTAAATCGCGAAACACTCTCCTACACACTAGCAGAGGAAAGAAGATACATTTCTGAGGACAGAGTTCCCTAAGGTTTTGACCTCGGATGCCTACTTTTCAGTTGCAACCCATCCACGTAATGATCCCTTAAGTTGTGCTCTAGAGAGAAGAGGTCGAAATAGAAGTTCTTTGCCAGCACTCCTCCTATAAAAGAGCCAGAACTGTCGTCCATTCTCTTAGGAAAACATTACTCACTCATCCGCAAGTAAATCTGCCTATTGTTTAGGATTTAGTTTTAGCCCAAGTGTTTTTCCGATTTCTTCTACAAGCTATTTTTACTATAATGGTTACACCATTGATCTTGGGGGAAATAGGTTAGACCTCTAGCCCTTCCAGAACCTAATGTACGCATGATTTTCCAAAAGGTAATAGGAAGAATTTTCCTATAGTTCAGAGGTAATGGAAAAGTAGCTCACCCAGATGAACACATTACAACATTTATTGTTACATGTGGATTTATTGGAGTTGAACACGACAGATGTATCAGTCATAATTTTTTGTTGATAGCTTTGTCAAGATAATTTTGACATACTGGTTCTACCAGTCTCCTCAGCTAGTACAATTACTAGCTTGAATACCATGAGACCCACCATTTGTGAGAATTAGATTCAATCCTACTAATTATGTTCATGCCCTCTTGGTTTAAATACTCCGAGATAGAGAAAGGAACCTTATGAACCTATGTGGGAATTCATTTCCAAATTTGCAATCAGATGGTTCATAATATTCAAGTGACTACTCATCCTGACTTGATCAGAAGTGTAACATGGTTTCTTCCTAAATTGACTGAACTTTGACAGAGGTGATTTTATGTAGTAAGGAGAGAAAATCTTGTTCGCTAATTTGAGATACTAGATCAACAATTGGTCCATTAGTCTCGAAGATGATCTCCATACTGATGCAATCCTGGGAAAGTTGAGAAAACAACCACTCCATAAGGTATCAAGGATCATTTACTTTAAGTGCAAGCACTTAATTATGAATAACAATTAGTTTAAAAGTTGGTTCCAATGATTTGATTACAATGAAGGAATATCTTTCTCATTGTAATATCCCATACAAGGACATTCCACATGGTGTTTTGTAATGTAATGATACAGAGCTCCCTCCTGATCAACCACAGATAGTAATTGAAGCACCCTCCTATGAAGTGTTCTATTCAGTTTCTCTTCCACATGTGAAGTGTAGGAGCCTAATGATGAGTTATGAATTAGAGGATACTTAAGAGCTGAAGAAGAATGTGTTCAATTCATTGATTATAGTGTGAAACAAATTTACTACCAAATTGCATTATATCATCTTCAAAGGGAGCAGACAGATGATATATAACTCATATGTATCTTGACAGTCATCATAAAATGTAAGTAATAGGATATTCATGACTGCAGATCAATTTAAAAATCTGAACGTGTTGACTTCTTCACAACTTTTCAAAGGAAAAGAAGTTCTAGTAGGAAGCTCACGACCAAGGACTAATACATGTATTCTTGACTGGTGGATTAGAGGAGAACTTTGTGTCCCTAGTTCACTGCTGCTTAGAAATATAAGCTACTGTTTCCTCCATCCGAATGCTACTTCTCTCTTTTCCATCTTTTGTGCCTAAAGCAACCTTGCCTTCCAATCCTGTGAGGTAAATTATTTACAACCTCAAAAGCTCGTAAATTCAAGAACCTTGGTTTGTATATTCCATTCAAGATAATTAGATTCCATCAAGAGGTATTGGTGATATAAGGGAACCACCACACAAAGATGAGGGACTAAATTGTCCCCTGAACTGTTGCTTGTGTTCGCTTACAATTTACTAGACCCAACAAAATCCATAATGAAGAAATTGTCACATGTATTTTAACATCTCAACCTGATATTGAAGCAATGAAACACAGATTTTATACAAAGTGAAGGATTTCTTACTCCCATATGATCCTTACACATAGAAAACATAGTTGACAGATACACCTTCCACTTTTAATGAAGAAATGATCCCTTTGAATGTCCTATATATGATGAATATGATGGATCTATAGAAGTCAACAATTCATGTCATGGAACTCTGGAGCATCAGATAATGTGATGCTTGCAAAATAAATGTTCAATGCCATGTAGCCTGACCTTGACCTGAATATCAGTCCAAGAGAGATGATTATTTGATGGACAATAAAGATGGTGCAACTAGGTAAAAAATGATGAATAGAAGAAGTATGCATTGGGTGACATGTTATGTGACTAAATCCCCAAAGATTTAAAAGCAGTCAAAGAAATAATTATTTGTTGTAAACAAACCTCCTGTAACTTCTAAAAGTGTTGTTAAGTAGATTACTTGTAAAATAAGGTTGGAGGTGTGATACAGATGGACCCGAGTCATCCTGATTTTATCCCCATCAGTGGATAATATTAAGAAGTTGTGTCCAAACCATTAGTGTTGAGTATATTGTAACCACCCATGACATTATTATGAACCTAAGGGATGTAAATTCTATATGAATAGATTAGTAATGGAAATTATGATTGTGATGTTTGAGACTAAAGTTGGATTTTACAAGGTGGTTCATAGATGAATTTTTGACGGACTTTGTGGATTCTAGATCTTAACAGAATTAATTCCAAGAATTGTTTCCAAGTACAGGAATTACGATTGGGCACGCTTGATGAGTAAGCTCCACTCTTGATGCTATAGAGCATCATCACATTTGACAACAATCAAAGGAAAATTGTTCAGTATGAGGAACTTCATAGTTCCTAAGAGGTCAAATTAAATGTGAAATGGCATAAATCAACCTCTTTATGGAAAGGGGTTTTATGGAGTGTCAAAGCTTGAAACATTAAACAAATTCAGGGAGATTTTCAGGTCCAAAATCAGAGACATTTAAACACTCCTGAAAGTATGGTAAATGGGATTCTAATGAGCTTATTGAAGTGAATTTTTTAGGGAACGTTGTTCCAAGATATAGTAACACTAGAGAATTTGTCTAGTAGTGACTGAGTCCATGTTGAGCAAGTCCTCACCATGAATTATGAGTCGAGAGAAGTTCGTAGTAGAAATGTTAATTAGACCCATTATCCCAGTATAGGCATGCAAAGTACTATGTAAGTGTTTGGTGATAAATAGCATTAGATTATGTTTCTTGAATTGAAGGGGGTTACATAATTTTAGGTTAATTTGAGTTATTGAAGGGAAGTAAAGACTAGCTATCGTGAGGTCCACTACATAGTTCCATGTCTTGAAGGAGGGATTGAAGAGGAAGTTGAGAAGGGATGGTTGCAAATTAAGCTCAAGGGTTTGTATAAAATACCTAAAGGTGTTGTAAGTTTAAAGCAATTGTTTGATAAGCACGAAGATATGATATTGAAAGGTAAAAAGTATCATGAGATGTTAAGTCATTTAAGTTTTAAAATCCTTAATATAGGAAGTAGATGTCAGGAGCAAAAATTTCTTAATATTGTAAATGTTACTTCTAGTGCAATGAGAGACTAAGAATGGTTGATTAATTTTACAAGTAATTAGAATATCTATGTTCTGGATTATTCATATGATGACCTAAAAAGCTTTAATACAAGGGAGATGGCAACATTGCATTCCTATCAAGTGAGGAATTTAACCTTTTCATCATAATCAAAGGAAATTCAATCTGAAAGATAGATAGACATGATTTATTAGGAGATTCATAAATTTCTCAATTCCATGATAATTTTCCCTATTCATCATTCAACCTAGGTTACCAATGATTGCTTTTCCAGCATAAGAATAGAAAACTGTAAGCGATTTGGATTTATGTCCATTTAAGATATTTGAACCATGCATTAGATCTTAAGGATAACTACTTAGCTTCATCGTAATGGATCAAATTCTAGTAAGAGGCATTTCATCAGTATCAAACTATGTTGTCTATGCTCGATGGTTTTTCAGGATAAAACTAGATTGAAGGTGGATGTACAGGACCAACTGGTAAAACTAAATTTTCACAACTCCTTGACATAGACATTTGCCTACAAAAGAATTGTGTTTAGTCTGATCAAGGACATGTGCAATTTATTCCAGCGGGAAACCCTTCTTGGATCCTTGAGTCTTTCAGTGATGATTGAAGAATAAATGATCATTGTGATCTATTTTGATGATCTGAATATTTTTTCTCAAACTCAAAAGAGAAAGATAGCTTTGAACACCTAAAATTGGTACTTCAAAGGTGTAGGGACCATAGAATTTGACACTCTAGAATCCAAAAAAAATTGTCTTCAATGTGTAAGATAAGGGAAATTTTCTTTGGAGTTATTATATCTAAGGATGGAATAAAGATTAATCAAGAATGTGTCCATGGCTATGCAAAAGATACCCCTTCTAAAAATTAAGAAATGTGTGCATTCCTTCTTCAGAAAGATCAATTTCCTTATGAAGTATTTAATCTCCAATTTCGCAGAGTTGACTAGGGACATATCCCATTTGATGAAGGATATAATAAATCCTTTTATCGAGACTACTGAAGGTAAGATAATGCCTTTGAAAACATAAAGAGAGATATTGTCCAAGAAACCTATTATTTACCTGTCCTAGATTTTGATAAAGATTTTATAATTTTTTTTTATGCCTCTAAGCACACCCTGACAACAATGTATAGTACTGGAAATAACCATCATGGATGTGAAGTTCCTATAAGCATTCATGATTTATGTATTAAAGGCCCACAAGCTCAAGTAATCTCTAATTAGAGAAACATGCCTTTCCTATGGTGAAAGCAGTAAAGCAATTTTGTTTTTACATCTTGAATTTTGATTCCAGTATGTTTGTGCCCAGATACATCAGTGAAAGTGAATTCTCACATAGCATGAGTTTGGATCCAAGGAAGGTAACTGGTTATCAAAATGCTAATAGTACGACCTTAATATCAAGCCCACCAATATTTTCTAGAGGTAAGGTTCTATGTGAAT
Source organism: Taxus chinensis (assembly GCA_019776745.2). Classification (NCBI taxonomy): domain Eukaryota; kingdom Viridiplantae; phylum Streptophyta; class Pinopsida; order Cupressales; family Taxaceae; genus Taxus; species Taxus chinensis. The sequence goes on from CM034154.1 coordinate 446,811,855, forward strand.
TTCTTACTAATGGTTTAAGGAGTTAATTGATTGAGAAGGAAACTACTGATGTTCCAAATGTACTATTTTTTAGTTCAACTGTATGAGTGGTATGCTGATATTTCTCATTTCCTCACATACGGAGAATGTTTGGTAGATCTGACGTTCTAAGGAGAAAATGATCCATTAAGACTTAGATATTCTCAATATGTACTTTGGGATGATTCCTTATTCAAAAGGGTAATTGATGGTGGTTTTATCATGTGTGTTGATGAGGAGCCAGTATAAGATATTACTAAGAGTATTTTCATGATCAGAGCCTATGGCAGGTCAATTTTTCTTTCACAGTGACAACTCATAAAATTCCCCGTGCAAGGTATTAATGGCTAACTCTTTTCAAATATGCAATGAAGTACATGTCAAAGTGTGAAGCATCTCAAAAAAAATCATGTGCACAACCAATTTATCCACTCTTATCTCTTAAACCAAGTGGTTATCAAAGAGCCTTTCTAGCAATGGGGATTAGATTTCAAAAGAGCTCTTAATCCAAATTAAAGTTTAGGAACAAAAACATGTTCTAACAACCATTGATTATTTCACGAAGTGGGTTGAGGAAATTCCACTCCATATAGGACCACTTCTGAATTAGTATGTGATTTTATTAAAGAAAATATATTGGTCAGATTCAGAAACTTCCAAAAAAAAAATTGTACAAACAATGTCCCCAAATTTTCTTCCCATGATTTTATTGATTTCTTCTATGGGTATGGAATTTATTTTACACATTCATATGATTAGTATCCACAAGGAAATGGGTAGGTTGAATCGACAAAAAATAACCTAGTAACCATTATCAGAAATGCTCATAGATGAATCACAAAGGAATTGAGATAAGAATTTGTACGATGATATCTTTGGCCAGACATGATCACACAAAAGAGATCCATCATGAATGTATTCATTTCTAGTTAGTGTATGGGATGGAATAGCAAAATTGAAAGTAATAGTGGAACTTCACTTGCATGTTACACCTTGTAAAATCCATTGAGGATGATGAGTTATCAAGTGCCATGGAGAAAATAGGATTTTTTATACCTACAAAAGCTGGATGAAGAGAGGTTGTAGGTTGTTGACATGATTCCTACACACCAACAATAAATTAAAGCAGATATTTGACAAGAAATCCAAGCCCAAGGACTATCCAAGTAAGAGATGTTGTCCTACAATAGGAAAAAAGGCATGAACCATGAGGAAGCCATGGTAAGTTTGAATTCTCTCTAGCTCATTCATTTCCAAGATTTCACATTTTTTCTGGTGAAAATTCTTACTAAACTAAGCTATATAGATGGAACTTTCCATTCCATTTTCATATAGTGGTCAATATTTGAATTTATTTTTGTCTTGAGTGAACAAAAATCCTCTATATATATTTCTATAAATAATATTGTACAACATTTGGTCTATGTTGTGTTATTGTGTCTCTGTGTTCTTCTATTTGGTCTCATTCTATATAAATTTTCCTAATTGATAAATAAATAAGTATTGTAACTAGAGATTCTTTAGGTTCTTGGCCCTGTCTTTTTTTCAATGTGTCAAGTCAGTCCAATCCCTAGAAAGAGCCAACTGTTGTCACTGACCAAAAAAATGTACAAAATTTTGAAACTTTTGGGCAAGTGATCCCTTTTCCCAATTTTTTTACCTTTGTGAAGTCGTGAGGAATGGACAAAATCTAAAAAATTAGTCATTTTTGAGGTTTTTTGGTCAAATCTAGAGTATTGTGGTGATTTTAGGTTTTGAAGGAATAGGAAGAACAAGTTCCTCTAGAACTCTCATTCCCTACATCTATGCTCTATCTGCATGATATTAAATTGAGTGTATTTCAGATATTTATGTTCCCCTTGGAACTATTCTATTAGGGTCTTTGTTTCCCACACCCATTTTTTCTCTGCAAGGTGCTTAAACCCACAAATCTTTGTTTTGTAGTCATGCAAAAATATTTTCATCAAATGAAATTGTTCCTCATTGCCTCACGTTCCTTGCAAATATGATTTTTCTACATTTTTCTTGGTTTTTTAATGTTGTAGGGTTTTTGATATTTAAGGTACTCCCAGCCCGTGTTCCTCCCGACACCCTATTCCCCGCAAGCGTGCATCTTCCACACTTAATAATATTTTTTGTGTTACGGGTACTTTATAATATTTTCCCCCTCGAGCCCTTTGTTCCCTTGGGCCTCCATTTCCCCGAAATTATACCATATCCGTAATGTATGGAGAAAATGATTAAAACATTCCATTATCTTCTTTGTTCCTCACATTCCATTATAACCCTCAAATTGGTCATTTTATCGAGTTATTGTCGAATGGTAAGCTATAAAAGGGGTAAAAGTGATTCATTTTTCCCGTTCCAAGTCGTGAAATACACTATGCACTTCCATTTTTCTTTCTCTCATTCCCTAAGGATGTTTTTGACCACATCTTTCTCATCTCCCAATAATTTTCAAAAATTCAAATTACAATGGATTCGTTGTCGAAGTGTTGTTCTTCTTATTTATAGAAATTGTAATTTCATAGCCTATTATTTCTATTTGGTGTAAAATTAAGTTTTGTTCCCTCCTCATTCTGTCCTAAAATCCATTATTGAAGCTTCTATTTTTTAACTTTCTCTCCTTATCTTACCACCATGAAGTTCCAATATGGGGGGGTATGAACACATTTCTTCCATGGAAACCTTTGTGCCTAACATTAGGGATAGTGACATTAGGAATATGAATTTTGATGAATTTTTGGGTCATATATCTTAAGTTAGTGTTATCACTGAATCATAACACCCCCTAAATTGTTATCTTTTATGACTAAGGCATTCAGTGTGATTGGGTAACATGGGTACCATCTCTCAAGCTATGGGACTTGCAGGCTTGAGATGGACCTCCAGAGAAGGTTGGCTTACTATTCCTAATCCTAATACTAACACTACTCCTAATGTAATAAAACACCTAGCTAAACCTGTACTAACACTTCCGAGGAGACAAGGAGAGAGAGATAGATTGAATGAAAAGGGAAATCATACACTAAAGAGGTGATAACTACAAGAAAATGGATGTTGGGAAATGCAAAATGCATGAAAAATGGAGGAGGATGAGTGTAGAGTGAATGGGAAAGAATCATAGACCAAAAATGTAATCTTCACCACGTTCACATAAAAAAAACATTCCCCAAAACTTGTAATGAAACAATAAGGATGTACAAGGAACATGTATAATGATGAGAGGCAAGAAAGAACAATTAAAATTAACCAAGGATAGGGAAAAATATCACAAAAATCAATTTTATTATTCATATATTTACATAGTAAATCATTTCATAGGAGGAAGTTATGGAAACCATTACATTGCTTCAGGAATAAGGTTTGAAAACCATAAAAATACCCTATAAAATAAAATAGAAGAGAGAAAGAATGGGGAATATGCCCAACCACTTGAAAAATGGCTCCCATTACAATTTATAGAAGAAATTGAGCATGAGAGAGAATTTACTGAATGTAGAGTACTGAAGATATGGGCATCATAAAATTCCCCCATACTATGATGTAATCTAGTATGATGCCCCATAAATCATATGGGGTAGATTACTGAAAACTATGATGTAATATTTTATGATTCCCATGTATTCAGTACTCTACCCTGTGTGAGGAAAATGGGTGCCATACCTCATTAATGGATTCCCAAATTACCCTAACACTATTCATGATTGGGATAATATATATAAATTTTAACCTGCAAATTTCTCCAAATCTAATTTATGATGATCCCATCATGTACCTCTTCTTCTCACGATTCCATCGACTATAATTTTTCTAATAGTTGATGACCTGCAAAAAAGTTATAGTCATTTGAGTGTAGGCTATTTTTAGCTCTCCATGCCTCTGTTATATTGCATTGGACACAACATGTTGAGCCCCAAAATGACTCGGTGATTTGTTTTCTGGGTCCCCAAAATACCCCCTTTTGATTAAATCAATTGATTTTTTATGTCTCGGTGGGCACCTCAGCCCCTTCATTCTTGGTTGAGTCCCGAGGTTGTCCCTCTTCATGTCCCTTGCTTCACATTTATGGGTGGCCTCAAGATCACCTCGACCCCTACCAAGGTGATTCTCCATTCTTTGAACATTTCCTGAGCTCCTTGTCACATACCTATCCACATACCCCCTAAACTCCATAATTTTCCATTACCTTGCATTCCCCAAATGGGCTCCTTAAAATATGCCCCAATCGATTTGCATTTGTTCCTAAGATCACCGCCATGACCCAGCCACCGAGTGCCTTAGGAAACGGTTTCCACATCATCACTGACTTGGCCCATGTTGACCTTCCCTGATATCAGACTTTGAATTACAAAGAACCTTTAACTTGCTGAGCCACTCGAAAACTGACGAGCTTAATGTCTAAAATCCACAAAACCTAAAGTCTGAAATTCAGACTTCGGGGTTCAAAACTATGGCTCTACATTTATTCAAATCTAACGACATGTTTCCAATCTCCACCCATAAAACAATTTTCTCATTGACCTTTAAAATGGATTTTACCTCAGAAAACATGCCTTATGCTTTGAATTCCCATAGTTTCGAGAAAATTTCCCGACCTATCATGTTTCTCCCCATGAAATTTCCTAAGTCTTTCCTTCCAAATCCTTGAGCACTACACAACGTCTGAAAATGTCGGCCCTAGCCCATTCATCATGCCAATAACTTGGTTACCCACTCCATCTCAAGCTTTCTTACTCCCTTATGTGACATCATTATACATTTCTAACCCATCTTGGCTATCAAATCCCCGAGTCCCACGTAAACATCTCAACACTGGGACAAGCTCTTTCTCGATCTAGTTTTCCCTAGATTTATTGCAACTCCCATTTGGATTGAAGAAACCTAGCTAGATAAACCTTGAGACACCCCAACCAATGTCGTATACCCTAGAAACATCCCTCTGGCTCGCAGAGTTAACTCAACGAGCCTTTCCTTGTTTCGTGTCATTGTTCATTCTCCCAATGTTGAGCTCCTTCATCAACTCAGAACCTAAACAAGTCCCTAAATTCACAACCTATGCACTAATCTACCATCCTAGTTCACTAAGTAACTTAGAGATTCGGTACAAAATTTTCTCCACTGCAAATGTTTAGCCAGCTCACCAAGTTGGTTGGCGAGCTGTCTTTGGCTCAGAGCCAATTTTTATCCTTGAACCCAAATTTTGCCTGATTTTAGATTTTCCTCAAAAAATTTAGTACCAGAGGGCTAATTGGGATTGAGTGAAATATTTAAGGGCTTGTTAAGTGTCCTTGCCATTTTTTCTCAATTTTTAACGAATGTGGGCCCGTCAGATCCTATTTTTCCACCTTAGGAAAAATCTTGGTATTTCTAAACCCAGAAGAGGAAAATATTATCTTAATGATATTGAGCTCCCGAAACACTCCCAAATGCTCCTAAAACATGAAATTGTGCATGTAAACCCTTAATCCTCTCGATAATGTCATATCCAATCCTTGAGTCAAATTCTCTCATGTTGTTCATTTTTACCTGGGGATAAAATGGATAACAATTTTGTGACTCACAAGGATATCTACCTTCTAGATGGATTTGACCAATAGTCGTAAGCTCCCATTGGGTAAGAAGTCATTACTAATATTCTAAATTTATTTGAACCCTTAATATGTTTCACCATAATCTACTTGAAATGTTATTGCACCTAGGATTGACCATCTCACTTACAAGATTTCTCAATTAAGATTTTTGTAAGAGTGGAAAATTGTCTTAAATTTGAAATTTTGTTTCTTCTCTACTTTATAGATTTACCTGGTTAGGGTGAAAATTTATCATAAAATTTCTCCAAAATATGGTTCTTTCCAATGGGAAACATTGAACTAACTTGTGTCTTGATAAGAATGAAGAACTACAGATCTTGAAAGCACAAGTTGTCTTGGGAAGTGAAGGGGTTGCTGCTAAAATTGAAAAAAAATCATTACATAAGCTTCTTAAGACACCATTGAAGGTTGAGGCTACCTAAAAATCCATAATATTTCCAACTAAAATGAATTAAACAAGGATTTGAGGTTGATATTATTCTTTCAACCAAAGAATACCTTGAATAATTTTGAGGAGGCTGCTCACTAGAATTGATTTCTATTCTCACAAGGGGCACCAAGAGCCCAATTGTAGCTGTTCTGAAGGGATATGAGAATAAAGGCAATGAGACTGATACCTAAAACTAATTTAGTTTCTATGAATTTGGAATTTCTTGAATATTGTAACTATTCCCTGCAACCTTAAGCTTCTTTGTTATAACATTTTGCTTTCCAAAAATGGTGAATTGTAGAGGAGAAAACATGAAAAAACTATATACAAAAGGGAAAACAATAGATTCCCAAGTGAGACATGTAGAGTGTGCACAAGCACTTTTTTGGTGGAAATAAAACCTACTCCTACCCTATTCTAACTAGAGGCAAGGAAAAATTCAAAAAAACCCTGAAATTAGTAAGGTAATCTAGTTTCCCTTTGGATGATTTGGCATTGAACATGGCTATGGATAACCATAGAAAGTTATCCTAAAATTGGTTCTCCAATTCAAAATCTAGAGTACTAATAAAAAATAAGAAAAAAATATCCTCAAACTAACTTGCATTTGAATCCTGGAGGTGTTGGAGCTGATCCTTGGTGCTTTGAAGCTTATCCTTGTGTTCATAACTGGACATGGTCAGTTTTGGATTCTCCTTTGGATACAAATAATCCAAGTACCTTATTGGGAAATTTTTGGTCAACTGAATGTTCTTGGTGCTCTGAGTTCCAAATTCAATAAGAAAATATTCCTCCAGACTTTTCTGGGAAAGGTGACTATTTATAATTTGATTTCCTCCTTGTTTCTCATCTACAGACAACTGATGTTCCACAATGATGGATGGTATGATAATGGTGTCATCTTTGTTCCCTTTCAGTTCAATAAGAAACTCCTCCATGACATGTAGCTCTTTGGGATTTATTTCAGCCTCTGATGGAACCATTTATGACTCACTATATACAGGTTTTTTTCTCACCTAGGAGTTTCTCCCCTTCAACTTGACGACCAAAATTATCTTGGTCCCGAACTTCCTCATCCAACATAAAATTTACAAGATTAAATTCTCCAACTTGATGTTCTTGAGGACTATTATGGGATGTTACATTTTCAAGGCCTTTCCCCTAGATGTATTTATTAAACAATCTATTTTCATCATAAGGTAAAGGAGGAGGGAAATTTTAATTTGCATTACCACAAGAAAGAAATAATTTTTCTATAATCTCCTCTTCTTGCAAGGCCTCCAAGATTTACTTGTTCTTATCTATGGCATGAACATGTTCCTCTTATTTTGGATTTGGAGATGATATAATCTCCTCTCATGTTGATTTTGAAGCTAGTGAATGATTAAAAACTTCTACAAATATAGTGTCAGTTTGAACACTACACTAGGAGCACACTGATGTTTTATCTTATCCTTCCTATTCTGGATCTTCTACTACAAAAAATTCAGTTTTGGCCAGCTATTATGTAACCTTGACCTCTTTGGAAGGCTTCACAAAGGAGAGAATTTTATCAATTCTCAATTATAAAGCCCAATTCTTTAAAAAAATTGTCATTTTTTCTCTGTTGGGATCTTCTCTTTACTGTCCCTCTTGACTATTTTCCTGAGTCTCTTTTCGACATGGTTTTGGGAAAGCAAGATGAGGGTGGATTAGAATTCAACTATTTTTTGCATTATTGGTGATGGAGAGGTAGGTTTTATATTCTATTCTACTGGAGGGGAACTGGGTTTGGAAGGAAACAAGGAACAAAAATCAAAGTGGGGTGGAAGAGTGGAAGATGGATAAATGGATTCCACAATGTGGGAAGTAGGTAAGAAGCTTTGGAACTGAGTTTTAGGTTGAATTGGTAATGATTGGGGAATGGGGAAAGGAATATAAGATGGTAATGGATAATTTTCCCATTGAATTGAATAACTAGTATCATACTCATATGTCTCAATTTCCTCAATCCATCTTTCAAGTTGGGGGAGCATCTCAACCATGAAGTCAAGATTCTGTTGATGGCTGGAGTGTCTTGGCATAGGACTAATCCATGCAACAAGGTTTCCTAAAATAGATCTTGAATGCCTTCATTTGAGATGTATTTCTTCTTTCTCCATTCTTTCATCCCCTTATTCTTTTTCCTAGGTGTAAGCCTATTGTATTCTTTATTTCTTTCACTAAGAGAAGTGTTCTTATAGATGGAGAATAGGCATAGTGTGGGGTGATGTTGGGCCCCTAGAATGTTGGCTAAGTATAAAAATTTCACAAGGATAAAGCATGCAGAGAAGGGTTTAAGAAAAAAGTTTAAGGAAAACCGTGGCACACGCAGCATGCATGTGGACAGAACCAAGGGTTTAGGACTTAGTCAAATTGGGAATTTGGAGTAGAACACATGAAAAGCATGACCCGACTATGCATTCTGAGTGGATAAGGTGCCAGTCTGGTGATAGGTTGGCCCAGGAAGGAGCATGCCTATGGTAGAAGCTTCTAGAAGAACATCATTGTGAAAAGTGGAAAGCTTAGGCCTGGAGGAGCATGTTAACATGGAGGACCACATTCAAACACTTGGCATCAGATCTAAGGGCATTAGAGGAAGATTTAGTAGCCCAGAAAGGCTATAAATAAATGTTCCTGTAGAGTAAACAAGGGGAGAACCAGAGAGCAGATAGAGCTCTTCACAAATACTGTAAGAACTCTGTTAGTGGGTAATTGCATTTCGGAAAGGATGTATTGGGCATGGGGCTTGTAAATTTTCTTTTTGAGAGTCTAGCTACATTAGTCCAGTTGTAATACATGACTATGGTCTACTTCTCTGCAAGAATTCTGTAATGGCTCCATGGATGTAATAAGGTTACCAGTTTATATATATATATATGAATATCAATGATTCTGATGCATACATCTTTCTCATAGTTTCTCTTTCATTTATACTTATGCTAAGTATGGATGCTTGTATACTTCTTTCTATTATGATACAAGTTATATAATATGTTAAGTACTCTATGTCTGGAATGAATACAAGGATCTAGAGGCCATTCTAAGCTCTATCGTTCTTATGTGTCTTAAATCCTTGCAAATATATTAAGCACAAATAATATATGATGATGTTTCCCACTAAACTCACATAAAAGAGAGACTCGGAACCCACGTGTGCCTCAGGTGAGTTCCCAACATCTGCTAGGTGATAGGCTGGTGTGCATGGGGTTCCTTTCTTTTATGATAGGGGTAAAAATGACTACATATTAGTTCTATTGCCGTGAACTCTTTTCAAAGTTGTAGTGGGAAATAACATATATCATTATATGTGTAGTCAATAATGACAGAGCGGTTAACTTTGGAGAGTGTTGAATCATGGTTCAAGAGCATGGAGGATGAATTTTCTAAGAGATTCAGTATTGGACATGATTTTTATGCACGTAGATGGGTAGAAGAGAACCTCTACCATGATTTGTATGAAACTTTTTTCTACTGCTTCCCAGTGGAACTATATGAATGGCCCTCAAACTATGCATCTAGATCAATTTGGCATTATAGATTGTGTGTTTGGACCCAAGAAGAATACCAGGGGTTGTAGGATACAGATCTAACATGGACCCGTGTTGTATATCATTGGTAGAAAGGAGTATTGGCTAGCTACACTCTAGAGTATTCCATTTCCACATATTCTTGTCCAGAGGTTGTTGAGTTTGAATTTCTGTGGGAGCCTAGAGGATTGTTTCTACATGTTGTCCCTATGGATATGAAAATCTTGATGGTTACCATGAGTTTAGAGGCATTCGCAATGGCTAAATAAACCATTCTGAGTGTTGGGAGAGGAAGCTATGGTGGAGGAAGATGGCAGATGTTGCGATAGAGAAAGAAAGGGAGGATACATGACTCAATTATGGTGAAGTGTGTGAAAGGGAGATTGATAGACAATACGAGGTTACATGTGTGATGGATGTATAGTGGAAGACGTTACGGGAAGGATTTGAGGTTCAAGTAGAGGATGTGGAACCAGAGTAGTCTATGTGACCCCATCTTGGCAAGCATGTAAGAGAGACCCCTTTGGCTTGTGATGAGAGTTATTCACACAGAGAGAGAAGAACCGTTGGTGCACATCTGAACCCACCTAGTTATCTGACCCTGGTGCTTGGTTTTCTAGATCAGGGGAAAATATTGCTAGTCTAGTTGGTTACATTAGAAGTGATCGGTCTACACCCAGGAGATATAATTTCTCATTTGGGCCTTCTATGGCTGTAAACTCTAACCCAGTGTTAAGAGGACTTTCAGGAAACGTATAGACATGCAAGATTTTGGTCTCACATCTTGGAGTGGTGTGGGGTATAATATTGGTAGTGGGGCATTATTGCAGACCGTAGGTGCACAGTTTAATGGAACTATAGGGACCCTCAGCATGACCACTATGAGATCTGGTGGATTTAGGGGATCAGGAGGAATAGGACCTGGTGGAACTAGTGAATTTGGTGGTTCAAGAGGAGTAGGATCTTGTGGGTCTGGTGGATCTAGTGGTTCAGGAGGCATAGGAACTGGTGGACCTGGTGGGTCAGGTGGCAGAGGAAACAGAGGCAGAAACCAAGGTTTTGGCTCAAGAGGATTTAGGCCCCAACCACCCCCCCAAGTTTTCTTTGAAATATCTCTACATTTTCCTGATTAGAGAGGTATTGAGGATGTTGCAGAACATGTTCACAAGTGTGAACTGCTATGGTGTGTAAAGGGTATCACAACCCCAAAGCGGAAGGCTAGTCAGTTTACAACCATGTTGTAAGGGCATGCACATAGCTAGTATAGGAAGTGTGACCCTCATCAAATAGTAGTGGATTATAATGCTCTACAGGATGCATTCTTGGAAGAATTCCACATCCATGAGTTTGAATAGAAGAGCATCAACGCTTTGAAGGAGATTCAACAAGGAATGGCAGAGAGTGTGTGGGAGTATGATGTGCACTTAAAAACTCTCTTATCTAAATTATCATATGATATTCACCCTTCACATCATGCTCAATGGATTGTTGGAGGATTAATCACCCCTTTTAGAAGGGCCTTATCTCATAAAACTTTTACAGACCTATGTGAGGCATTGGAAGATACTTTGCATGCCGAGGCTGTTGGTAGTGTTGATATTGGCATTAGCCTAAGGCTAAGATTGCTGTTATGGCCAAGTAGATGGAAAATTTTTCTACAAACTCATCCCATGAGACTCATAGTGGTTTATGGTGTACATATTATGAATTAGAGGGGTATGTAAAGTATAATTTCCCCCGAAGGATAGAACACACCATGATAGTAGATTGTGAAATTTGTCGTGGGGACCATGATGCAAGTAGATTCCCCTTGCTACATCGTGTAATCTGGAAGAATGTGTCTTATTACTACAAGATATACACATCTACAACCCATAATACTAAGGATTTTAGGCTCAATGATAAGATCCATGAGGCCATTGATCATGGGGTATGCCAAACTAGTATTTATAGTAGTTCTAAGGGCGATGATCACCGTTATGAGGAGCGCGCAGATGGAGGCATGCACAAAAGGGGTTTTTAAGGAGTATCCCATGGTCATGGTAACTGCAGAGGAGGAAGAACTGAGTTCCCACATGGAACTTGTTTCAATTGTGGGTCTACAAAGCATTACAAACGAGAATTCCCAAACCTGTTGTAGTGCTCACGGTGTGGAAAGAAGCATAAGTATGAGGAGTGCCTAGAATCATTTGAGCATATGAATCAGTAGCACCGGAAAGACAAGGGCACTACAATGGTCAGTATTAAGAATGCAGAAATAAAGTGGATTCCATGGGTAACATAGGATGCAGGTTTGGAGCCTATCCTTGTAATAACAAGGGCAAAATCCACGTGTGTTAAAGAGATACCAAGGTAGAAGAACCTAGTTTCAAGGGAGGAAGTAGCTCATGGAAAGTAACCAGACCTTGCACATCAAAAGGAGGTATATCAAGACACCAATGATGTCATTCAATGTTTACAAGGGGAAATCCAGTGTCTAAAGGAGCATTCCAGGAGGGAGGAGAAAGGAAGGAGAGTTAAGGCACTAAAGGATGACCTTGATGAGGTCAAGGAGGTGTGTAAAATGCTAAGGAAAGAGAATATCATTCCATTGCTAAGATCATGGTTGAGAGATAAGGTACCATGTGTCAAAGGAGAGCACGAGAGGTAGGTGTTGCAAGAAAACCTTCCCCCTCACATCCTTGACTATGAAAAGGAGATCACATTGAATATAGTTGTAGATGGATGGCTCCTTAGTAATAGCCTCATTAACATAGGCACAGGGGTTAATGTTCTAACTTTGGATACATGGCATCAGATGGGAAGACCTGCATTACATCCATCTTTGAATGTGTTGTATATGATAAACAAGACTAAGGTGATGCCCATTGGAGTCTTATAAGATGCAACTATCACTATCCAGGGAGCTAAGTTTACTGGGGACTTTAAAGTCTTGGTGATCATCGAGGAAGATAATTTCCCAACAGTACTTGGGTGTCCATGGTGTTACAAGAACAATGTGGATCTTTGGTTCAACAAGGGGTACATCAGTTTTGAAAACAAGGAGGAGTGGTTCATTATACCCTTGGTTGATAAGAAGTTGATGCCCTAAACTTAACCTTTGGGAGAAGAAGTTCTAGATAGGATATATGTGTGCTCAATTAGGAACCCAAAGATAATACATCCTATTAATGGAGTTATCCAGTTTGAGGATGCTCAGTGAGTAAGTGATACCACTAGTATAGCATGTGACAATTAGGTGCATGGAACTTATGAATTGATGGGATGGTAGTTGAGATGGTCGGTGACCAGGGTGAAAAAGGCGTGCATAGTTCGATGCCTAGGAGGAAAAGAGCTTCCTAAGTATTTAGGAGGATCCTTCCTTCAGATATTTCTATAGGAGATGGAAGCTCAGTGGAAGAAGGAGAAGGAATGGAGAGGGATGCTAAGATATGTCTTTCTCGGCACAGTGGCACGGTGGTGGGCTACACATTAGGGGAGCCTTTTGGAATGGTATGAGGTAATAATTTCTCTCTCTGTAACATTCTCTATAAATAACGTGACCACCGCCATCAAGTACTACCATGGGAATGATCCCACCTCTTTCCATATCCAAGAGTGTAAAAGGATCTAGAGGGAAGGTGTGGAAGATTTTCCACCATCCCTCTGGGTACACAAGTTGTATTCTACACTATAGGGTTATGCACATGCATGGTACATACATTCGAAGACACACTGCCAGAAAGGGAATTGGAAACAGCTAACGGCTGAACTCATTCAAACCTTTGAGTATTGGAGTACAAATCCATCAGTTTATAAGGTCTTATAGGGTGTCAAACAACTTACCATGGGGGATAGTGCCATGGTGGAAGATAGGTTGTTGGATTTACTAGGTGGACTAGGTTTGGAGGTGCACTTTGAAGAGGAGGTATAGGAAATAGAAGAGTTACAGCTTGAGTGCACATGTTTGGAAAAGGAGAAAGAGAAGTTGGTGTATGTGATTGATGGGGAGGAATCAGAAAGCTTGGATGTTATCCATTCTGTAGGGATGAATGAGGTAGTGGACAATGTTGATACTTAGGTGCACACTTACCATGAGCCCTTAAAGACAAAAAAGGTTAACATCGGTTAATGAGAATAACCTAAGGAAGCTATTATTGGAGATTATTGGTCAAATAAAGAAGTCTCTAAGATCATTGATCTATTGCATGAATTTGAGGATTTATTCCCACGAGGGTACCATGAGCTCAAATTCAACCACCATTCCTTGGGGGAGATGAAGATAAACTTGAACGATGGTGTGCACCCAGTCAGGAAGAGACCCTACAGGATGAATCCCAATTTGTGCATAAAGGTTAAGGAGGAGATAGAAAAAATGATAGCTTTTGGGATCATTGAAGCAGTGGAAGAATTGGAGTGGATAAGCTTGATTATTATCAACATCAAGAAGGATGGGTGGATTAGGATCTGCATGGATTATAAGGAGCTAAACATAGTTTGTGTCATTGATCCTTTTCTAACCCCCTTAACTAAAGAATTTTTGGAAGGATTCGCTGGGTGCAAAATCTATTCCTTTACGAATGAATTTTTGGGGTACCACCAAGTCTGGATTACAAAGGAAGACTGGGAGAAGACAACTTTTGCCACTGAGTGGGGAATTTTTGCATACATGGTCATGCCCTTTGGGTTGAAGAACGTGCCTACTATTTTTTCATGCATAGTGGTGCAAGTGCTCTAGGACTTCATCCATAATATTCTTCAGGTCTATTTGGATGATTGGATAGTGTATGGTCTAGTACAAGATCATTATGACAATTTGAGGTTAATGTTTAAGAGGTGTAGATAGTTGAGGATATCCCTCAATATTAAGAAGTGCGTATTTGCTACACCCTTTGGGATGTTATTGGGGCATATCATATGTAAGGAGGACTTGCTGGTAGATCCTACTAAAGTTGCAATTATTTTGGGGTTAGGGGAGCCTACTAGCTAGAGTGCAATGCATGGATTCCTTGGGCATATGGGTTATTACAAGAAATTCATCAAATGGTATGCCAAGATTTTCACACCTTTAGAAGAGCTTCTTAGACGTAAAAGTTCCTTCCATTAGGGAGAGGCACAACATAGGGCATTTGATACATTAAAGGATAGGCTTGTCACCACACCTATATTACATTTTCCCTCTCGAGACAAGCCCTTCCATGTCCATGTAGATGCCTTAGGAACCACTATTGGAGCAGTGCTTACATAGTCAGGTGAAGGAATTGTTGATCATCCTTTATGTTTTGCAAGTAGGAATTTGACACCAGTAGAGAAAAATTACACCATGACTAAGCACGAGGCATTTTCAATGATCTATGTGATTTTTAAGTTTAGACAGTATCTGCTAGTAACTCCCTTTATAATCTACACCAACCACATGACATTAAAGTATTTGGTGAACAAGCCCATTTTGTAAGGGTGCATATGTCAGTGGGTATTGTTATTTCAAGAATTTGAGTTCACCGTAGTAGTGAATCCTGGGAAAAGAAATTATGGACCTGATCATCTGTTAAGAATTGATTCAAGGGAGGTTGCGCAGAGTATTGAGGGGACAATGTCAGATGCACAACTATTTACGTTGCGATGTGCGTCCTAGGATTTGGAAGATATTGTAGTATTATTAAAGGAAGGTGTGGCACCAGAATGATTGAAGGCATTAGAGAAGAGGAAGCTAGCCATACGTGCCATGCCCTACATGTTGACCAGTGGATACTTATAAAAGTTGGGATGTGATGAAGTTTTGTGCAAGTGTGTACTAGATCATGAGCACCTTGCCATCATGGAGAAAGCACATAGAGGAAGTGCGGGTGGGAATTATGCAGGTGATGCCACCGCACGTAAGATATGACTTGAAGGATTGTGGTGGGAAACCCTATACAAGGATTGTAAATACTATTGTAAAGCATGTGACCATTGTCAGCACATTGGCAAGCCAAGAAAGAGAGATGAAATGAATTTACACCCTATACCTAGCGCGGAACCTTTTAATAAGTGGGCAATATATTTTGTAGGCCCTATTGTACCAACGGTGTGAAGGACTAGGTCATGCTATGTCATCACTTGCACAGACTATTTGACAAGGTGGGTAGATGCAGCCCTAACTAAAGACTACACAACAGCCACAGTAGCAAGATTCTTGTTGGAAAACATTATCACAAGGTATGGATGTCCGTTGAGTCTAACCAGCGATAGGGCTACGCATTTCTTAAATGAGACCATGAGGATCTTGTTAGCAGATTTCATGGTGGCTCATCACAAGACTACCCCCTATCACCCACAAGAAAATGGAACCATGAAAGTATTCAACAAAATACTGAGTCATACCCTAACCAAAATTTGTGATGTCAGAAGACAAGATTGGGATGATAAAGTATCATCAGTATTATGGGGTTACATGACAACTTATAACTGGCTAAATAAAGCCACATCATTTTAATTGGTGTTTGGCGCAGAGGCTATTATGCCAGTTGAATTCATGTTACCTTCTCTACGAATAGCATGTGCATGAGGGTTGGCTGATGAGCATGTGTTGGAAGAAAGAATTTATGAGTTAATGAAGTTGGATGAGAGATGATCACTCAACAGGTGGATCCAAACAATAAAGAAAGCAAAGGAAAAAGCTTGGCATGATCACCACATCAAAAACAAGAAGTTTGAGGTTGGTAAAATGGTCTTACTGTATGATTCTAAGTTTCTGCACCATCCTGGGAAGTTAAAATTCCATTTGTTGAGTCCCTACACAATCTCATACATCCTTGATTTTGGCGCGTGCCAATTACAAGTGCTAGATGGACCAAAAATTCCTATACACTTGAATGGGAGTAGGCTGAAGCCCTACTATAAACAAGTCTTCTTGGTGTTAGTAAATAAGGTAGTTTTGTTGGTTAGTTTATAATTTTCCTTTATGCATTTCTTTTCTTATGTTTCCCTTTTGCGTTGTTGTTTTGTTTTGCTCCTTGGACACCGGTAACCTTATTAATACTTTTGAGAATTTGTGAGTGCACAAAGGACCACACAACGTTTTAGTGTGAGGTGGAGTAATGTGAAGGAGTGCATGGTTAAAGTGCCAAGGAAGTTTGTGTTAAAAATCTCAGTTGAATGGCCCTGTTCAAAGAGGTGCTTGGAAAGAAAATATGGAAAAAGGATGGTTGGTGTGTAAATTCCTCGACAATTTTTATATTCCTCTTTTGCATTTTAAGTGTTAACATGTGATTTTCTTCTCAAGAAGTGTTCTTTTGATTGTTGGAGATCATGCTGGATATGGATAAATCTTTTCTTTTCTTAAGATCATTAGACTGGAATGGAATGGATTCCTTAAATCCATTTTTCACTTCTTGTAGGTGAGTTGCAATCTGGTTTAAGAGTTGCAAACATATCTCTTTATCTGACTCATCCTTGGATCAATTTTAGTGATCCAAGGAATGTTTTAAACCTTCTCAGTTGAATGAATGGTAAATTGACATTCCATAATTGAGGGACATGGTGGACTGAAATTTGTTATTACAAGTTCTTTAATCTTGTGTGAACGTGTTTCCATTTAGTTGTATGTTGTGCTTAGGTCCTTGAAGATTGATCTTGGCAGTACATTGCTGACGTAAATGAAATACAGCCTGCTCATGACATAGGAAGGATTCAGAATCCTAAAACTAAAGGATTATCCTACGGAATCCTAAGCTGGGTAAGAATATTTACTACCTAGCTATGTTACTTAATTGAATTTTTATTCTAACCTAAGCTTCCTATTCTACTTTGTTGGGTTGGCGTCCAAACCTAAGCCTTGTGCTAAGGGAATATGGAAAGGTTGCTAGGCTATCTAAATTAACCTAAAACCTAATGCTATAAGGTTATGAGATAACCTATCTAACCTAAAAGGCTATGTTGGAATTACCTAAGGTAATGTGTTAAGGCTTAAGTTAATTATTCCTAAACTAACCTAAGTTTTAAGGGATCTATCCTAAGGTATTTTAATGGGAACCTAAAAGGGTCGCATGCCTTTGTGGTGATGGTTCCAATGGCATTGAATTTATTGATAAGGTTCTTAAAGGTATTAAGTGCTGCCAGTTTGGAAGGGGATAGTTAACTTGGCAGAGGCTTATGTGGAAGCTCCAAAAAAGATGGAATTACATGTTAAATGGGAATTGGTGTTCGCCAGATTTCGGAGGTGGTGGTAAGGAGAGACAACTGGGAAAATTGGAATTAATGAAATTAATTGGCCTCAGGTTTTGTTCACAAATCATCCTAGAAACTTGGAAGGAGGGTTTGTGGAAGGTTGTTGGTTTTTGCATGCTTTTTTGATTTTGTACTGCATGGAGCAAACTGGTTCTTCAAACTAGCAATTATACTTTCACTTCATTGCTATTTTTAACTCACCTGGTCTATTTTTGATCATGGGAAGGTATATGAGGCATTCTGAGGAAAGTTGTTGGTTGGTTGATCTTTCGTGGAGGAGAAAAGGAGTTGGAAGCTCATCTGGAAGTCTCCTTCGATTTGGCAGAAGCACTATCTGGCATGATAGCCTCTAACCATTAAGATATCTTGCTTTCTTCTAAATGTTTCATTAAAATGATTCTGCTCTTTTGAGATTCTTGGCTTGCATGTTTTATCTAGTTATTTGCTTACTGGGTTTTTGGAATCTTTGGTAAATTTGGGTATGAATCCATGGAGAAATTAGTGTATGTCTTGGAAACTTTCTTTATATGGGTTAAATAATGAAGCATGCATGAGAAAAAAAAAATTGTGGCTCTGCTTGTCATTTCTTGAACTGGTATTCGAAGAGTTGTGTTTATGACTGACCTTCGTCACTGTTTACTTGGTTCTGATTTTTTTGGAACCATGAGTCCCATCTGATATTTCATTGGAGCTCGTGTTTTTTTGAACTTGAGATTATATTTTAGCTTGTGGTTTTTTAATCTTCAGCTTGTATTTGAACTCGTATTTTATTGGAGCCTATATTCAGGTTCACATTTTGTTTGAGCTTGAACTTATATTTGAGACCTCATGTTTCGTTTGAGCCTGTATTTGAGTTTGTGTTTAGTTAAAGCTTGATTCAGGGTTAATGTTTTGATAAGAATTTGTGTTGGAGGTTCTTGTTGCTTTGAAACCGTGTTTGAATTCTCAAGTAATCCTGGACTGTTGTTTGAATTCTGTATGTACCTTTGTACTTGTGTTTATTGTTGTGTTATTTTGGACTGTTTATGGGAGTTCATAATGTACAAAACACTTGTATTTTATTACGTGAATAGTTCTGAACTATGGTTAGAAGCTTGTGTTTCGTTTTGAGCTGGTATGAGTTTTCTTTGTTTGAAATACAAACTGGAATGGGAACTTATGGTTACCCTGAACCTGAGAATATCCACTTGAATGGATTTGAACTCTTCTGTGAGAAACTTGTGTTTCATTTTGAGTTGGAAATAGGGTTTCTTGGTTATGCTATAAAATGGTTAAGGTTGTTCGTATTATATTTTGTCTTGTATCATGATATTTGTATATATCTGTGCTCATGTTTGAGATTTTGTGATTCGACACTGTACATGTAATTTGGTACTTAGTGTTTGGAATTTATAGCCTGAACGATGTGTTGGTTTTGTTCTGGTAGTTGTGAGTTGGTTTTATATTGCATTCAAGTTGAAAGCTTATAACTCTTTTAATTCAAACTGCTTACTCAAAGAAAATATGGGGAAGTAGTATGACTGAGTTGTTTGAATATCTCTTGGAGATTTAACTAGAAATGCTTTCGTTTGATAGTAGGATTTGGAATTTCTTTTAAAATGATTTTGTACCAGTGCATAGAAATTGAAGTGGAATGAATACTTAAATCTGTTCAGTTTGATTTTCTTTTATAGTTATAAAAGAATTATGAACCACCTATGCTTAAGCAAAATGTTGTGGAGGTATTTTAAAGGAACTTAAGTTTTGAGTTCGAGGATACTCCTGAACTAGTTTAGTTTAAGGTTTCGGGTTTTCTAATCTTGTTGGGATCAATAAGTGAATACTTGAGTCTTTTAAAAGAAAAAGGAAATTGAGAACCCTTAGGGACAGTGTGTTGTTTTAGAACTTTACTGTTATGTTGTCCTGAACTGAAATTGGAACTCATGCTTTTAATGATAAGGATTGTAAGGGGGACTAACAGTACGTTTTCTTTGCAATGAGTTGGTTTTGTTCTCTCTTCTGGGAACTAGTGTATGAGCTTATTGTTTGGATTAGAAATGGGAATTTTTTGTTAAGTTTAGAGAAATAAATTAAGGATTGAATCAAATTCTGATAAGATTCCTTTTCTAACCTGTAGGGATTAGTTCATTTGATTGAACCCTTCTGTTATTAGTTCTCTTGTGAAATGGAGATTTATTATAATTGTTTAGTCTTCCTTGTTCATATCATTTGTTGAAGTGATGTAGGAAGAGATTTGATGTTTCAGTTTTGTTGAACAGAAAATATAATCTTGTTGGCAGACTGTTTAAATTCTATATTCCTTCTTAGATTGATATGGGATTCTATTCTATTTAAAATCTTAAATGTTGTATTTAAAGGTAGTTTTCCTTTAAACGAAACAGTTAAATTCATGTTATGAACCTATTTCTATTTTCAGATATTTTTGTTGAGCATAGTTTGGAATGAATATTATTCTTCCATGCTTAGGAGCTAGATGAATCATCCTAATGAGAACTATGTTGTAAACCCTTTCTTTGTCTTATAGTAAAGTTAAATGTTGTATTCCATTATGATAGAATTGGGAACAATATGATGTTATGATCTGTTGTTTGTTTAAAGGTAATTGATAGGATCAATTAAACTTTAATTTTTTGACGTAGATGTTGTGCATTAAATTATATTCTTCTCTTAGAAGTAAATTCAGATTGGTTAATGTACTTCTTTTCTAATTGTTATTACTTACTGATATGTATGATATATTAATTATTTCATTAAAGCAGAGTTGTTTTAATGGAACAATTAGTGGAATGCACTTCATTTTAAGGCTTAGTGCTTATCATGCTCAGTTCATGGAACTGACCTGTGCTAGCAATTTTTGCAGATGGACTTCGTAAGTGATAAAAGAAGGCAAAACTTATAGGATGCATTGGCTGATTTAAGTCTGATTCTTTGTGAAGAATAATGATTCGTTCTTGAGATTGTATTGAAAAATAAAGTTGTATTCTTTTTAGAATGAAGGCAGTTGTTATGTAGTATGCCTAAAATGCATAAGTCTTGTAAATGTATAAGTTATAAAGATGAATTGAAAGTTGAGAATTTACTTGTATTGGTTGTGTAAATTATCTTGTACTTGTATAAAAGAGATGGATTTCTATCTTGTTGATATTCTTCATATTATTTATATGCTTAATTGGTTATCCTTTGATAAGTTGGATAAAG
Source organism: Taxus chinensis (assembly GCA_019776745.2). Taxonomy (NCBI): domain Eukaryota; kingdom Viridiplantae; phylum Streptophyta; class Pinopsida; order Cupressales; family Taxaceae; genus Taxus; species Taxus chinensis. The sequence goes on from CM034154.1 coordinate 446,832,830, forward strand.
GGATTTAGTTCAATTTCCCTAATTAAGATGCAGCTTGTTAAGTTGCAGAATATGATGTTCTTTATCTAAACTATTTAACATATTAATGTAATGTGTGATGAACATACATTAAGAAAAATGGTTATTAGGTAGGATATCCCCTAACACTTAGAAGATGTAGAGAAAGACTCTTTCTCTTTCTTAATTGAATATAAACCAAAAAGGTTTGGAAATATGATTACAATTTATTAGACTTCATTTTGTATGAAGTCTACTTTAATTGGATATATTCAGATGTTGAACCTTTCTAAAAGTTATGGTACTTTTTAAATGAAACTTATGATAATGTTGTTCTGTTGCGGTTAATTGGTAGTTTAACTGAGAAATCAAACAGTAAAAACAACCATAAGTATAATGAAGTTCTTCATGGACTAAATGAAGAAAATTTAGGAAAGAACTTATTGAGTGTTGGATTAGGGTTTGACAGGGTTGCTGTAATCAAGAAATAATCCAAACTAAAAACATATTAACAATCTCCTTGGGGGTATGTACATCTTGATGAGGTAGTTTCTGTAGGATGTTGGCACATGCCAATTATGGGGTTGTACTTTCGAGAAGGCTTGGGTCTTCTCGAGAATACAACATTGTAGTTGACATGTGGCATCACCCTTCCACATTGATCATCTAGATCTACACATAATAGGAACTCAGACTTGAACTTAGTTTCTCTCTAGGTCAGGATAGGAGCATATTTGTATAGGAATTAACTTCCAATGGCTCATGGTACATTAGCACATCCGGTAGACTTAGGTTAATCGAGTATGCCCATTTAACGTAAGCCATTATGAATGTCTTCCTATAATAGGTTATGTTTCTATCTAGGGCTAGGGTTAAACCTGGAACAAGTGGACTGATGGTAGTCAGTAAAGACCAATCATGATAATAGAGGAGTGAGGTGAAGGACGTATTCCAATATGATGAGTATGTTGTCTAGGAATAGTGACATACACAGTATGTTGTAAATCTTTGGCCAAAGTATCACAAGCTACTGGTTGCATTGTCCTATGTCACCTAGTTTAAAGTAATGTTATGTCAGATGAATATTGGTAACAAATATTCAGATAGGTTCTTTAAACAGATCACTCAGTACCTGGAATAGGGTAAGAAAACCAAGTATACGTAGTATACGACAAGTATTTAATACTGAAGTTAAACATGAATAGATTGGTAGGTAACCGAGTCATGGAATGAATAGATCAGTGTATCACCGAGTCATTCACAGCTGCATATGGTTATCTGTTATGAGATTGATTGGCATTGAATGTGTGTTCTAAATAATGTTTTATTTAGAACCGTGAACATTATAAAAAAAAAATCCCTTGTTTCTAAAGTCTTAAAATGGGAATGTTACATCTTGGTATCAGAGCTGAAGGTTACAGCTCTTGGACCTATTGTGTCCATAATCTGATGAAACTTAAATTTTCTTGTAATAGAAAATGGTGAGAACAAGAGGAAACATTGCAAATAACCCTCCACCTGAGGAAGGAGTAGCAATTGCCCAGAAACTCGATGAGATCTTTGTTGCCCTGTTGGACACAAGAGATCATTTAGCTGTGCTTGAACAAAAAGTAATGGGTAATGAGGAGGAAGAAGAAGCTGATAACAATAATCAGCCACCTCCAGGGGACAATGCCAATGTGGGTGTTGATAATAACAATGTTAACATACCTGTTCAGCCTGAGAACAAAAAGGCTAGGCTAGCAACAGAACTCACTAATGACATAAAAAGGATAAGTCCACCCAAGTTTGATGGCACCACATTAGGAGATGGGGCTGAGAACTGGCTTAGTGAAATGGAGAAATACTTTGCAATAAGAAATTTCTCAGAAGAAACAAAGGTGATATGGGGAGCATATCAAATTTCTCACAAAGCATCTTCATGGTGGGACAGCCACAAGGCTGAGTTGAACATTGATGAATCTAATATCACATGGGACCGATTTAAAGGTTACTTTAGGCAACGATGGCTGCCACAACTCTACTATGATCAGAAAATGACTGAATTTCAGAACTTAGCTCAAGGAAAGCTAACTGTAACTGAGTATTGGGAGTGATTTACAAAACTCCTTAAGTATGTGCCTCAGTACCAAACTGACGAGAAGTTTAGGATACGAAAATTCATCATGGGGTAAAATCTCATTATAGGTGGAGAGGTGGATGTTCACAGCCCAACCATGATGGAAGGGGTTGTTGAAAAATCCATAAGGCAGGAACAAAAATTAAAGGCAATTTCTGCTCACAAGGAGGAAGTAAGGAAGAAGAATCCCAACTCCTCTTCATCATCTCTTACACCCAAGAAAGGACCATGGAAGAAATTCAGGAATGAAAAGTAAGTTTTCATCTGATACAAATAAGAAAGCAGCAACAAACAAGTTTACTGGTAATGCATGGAACAACTTTTCCAAGAACAATAATAACGGACAAAAGTCCTATGGGGGTCAGAATGATAACTCTAAGGCTGGAAATAAACCTGAGCCTAGGAAGGGACCTGTAGGAGGCTGTTATAACTATGGAAAAGATCATTACACAAATCAATGTCCTTTGAAGAAGGATGATCATAATCAGTAGCACAAGATACACGTTGCAGTAGCTGACAAGCAGGCTGAGAAACAGGCCACACCCATAGAAGTTCCAGGTAAGTTATTTGGCTTACCAATAACTATTATTTTTTATACCGGAGCTACTGAATGTTTTATTTCTAGTAAATTAGCATCAAAATTAAAAAGAAAAGCTAGAAACATGGATAAAACATGGACTGTATAGTATGGGAATAATGTTGTTCATACGGTTAGTATGTGTCTTTTTGGAGCAATCCTTGACTTACCTAACTTTTCCACTGAGGTTGATCTTTATGTTGCACCCTTGGGGTCTTATGATGTAATCATAGGTGTTAATTGGTTAGTAGAACATAAAGCTAAAGTGGACTATTTTGAAAAACACATTAGTTGTTTAGACGACCTACAGAAAATAGCAGAGATTCAGGGTGTGAAACGTGAGATTTCTGTTAGAAAACTGTCAGCTATGCAACTTAAAAAGGCCAAAAATAAAGGATGTACCTTATATGCAGTAAAAATTATTGAATCAACAGAAGAGAGCAGCGATATTATGGAATGATATCCACTGTTATGAGACTTCAGTGATGTATTTCTGGAAGAATTGCCAGGTCTTCCACCCAAAAGGGAATTTGATTTCACGATTGAGATCAAGCCTAGAACTAAACCTATTTCTAAAGCACCGTATCGAATGACTACTACAGAATTAGTAGAGCTTAAGGCTCAGTTGCATGAAATTTTGTCTCAAGGTTTGATTAGACCAAGTGTTTCACCTTGGGGAGCACCCGTAATTTTTGTGAAAAAGAAAGATGGAACACTTAGATTGTGCATTGATTACAGAATGTTAAACAAGGCAACAATCAAGAATAGATATCCACTCCCTAGGATTGATGATTTATTTGATCAGATGTGTGGAGCATCAGTATATTCCAAGATAGATCTTCTATCTAGATATCATCAACTACGAATTAAGGATGAGGATATTCATAAAATAGCTTTCAGAACAAGGTATGGACATTATGAGTTCACAGTTTTACCTTTTGGATTGACGAATGCACCTATAGATTTTATGAACTTAATGAATAATATCTTTCAAGAATACTTGGACAAGTTTGTGCTTGTATTCTTGGACGACATTCTCATATATTCTAAAAGCATTGAGGAGCATCATGAGCATTTGAAAATAGTTTTGGAAATTCTGAGAAAGAGACTGGTTGTTTGGTAAGCTATCCAAATGTTCTTTCTATGACACAGAAGTCCACTATTTGGGTCATGTTATAAGTAAAGATGGGATTGTTGTAGATCCTTCAAAAATTACAGCTATAATAGAATGGCCTGCACCAAAGAATGTACATGAAGTTAGAAGCTTCATGGGACTTGCTGGCTACTATAGGAAATTTGTAAAAGATTTTTCTAAGATAGTTGCACCAATAACTTCCTTACAGAAGAAAGATAAAAAGTTTGTTTGGAGTGAGAAATGTGAAATTGCATTTAAAACCTTGAAGGAATAGTTAACTTCAGCACCTATTCTTGCAGTACCAGATCCTAATGGAGATTTTATGGTGGTAACTGATGCATCCAGGTGAAGGTCTAGGAGGTATTTTGTTACAAAGTGGTCATGTCATAGCATATGAAAGTAGGAAACTTAAGTTACATGAGTTGAATTATGCTCCACATGATTTAGAGCTTACTGCCATTGTTCATGCACTACAAGTTTGGAGGCATTACCTTCTCGGTAAGCCTTTTGAATTGAAAATTGATCACCTTGGACTGAAGTATATCTTCACTCAGCCAAATCTTAATGCAAGACAATGAAGGTGGTTGGATTTTTTGTCTCAATATGATTTTGACATCAGTTATATAAAGGGTAAAGAAAATAGAGTGGTTGATGCTCTAAGTTGTAGGAAGCACATTTCTGCTCTTATAACGTTAAGAACTCTATTTAAGGATGAAGTAAAAAGTGTTATGGAATCTGATTCTTAATTTTAACAAGTAAAATCAGCACTTGCTGTGGATTCAAATGATTCGAGGTATAAAGGTTTTTGCTTTGATAAAGAAGGAATCTTATGATTTGAAAACAGAGTCTATGTACCTTCGCTAAATAATTTGAGAAAGAAATTGTTAGCAGAATTTCATAATTCACCTTTTTCTGGACACCCTGGCATTACAAAAATGCTTGCTGATATAAAACAACAATATTTCTGGAAAGGAATGAAAAAGGATGTTCTAAACTTTGTGACACATTGTCTTGAGTGCCAACGTGTTAAGGCAGAACATATGCACCCAACTGGTTTGTTGTATCCTCATAGCATACCACAGTACAAATGGTAGGTAATAAGCATGGATTTTGTACAAGGGTTACCTATTTCAAGAAATAAGCATGATGTTATATTAGTAGTTGTGGATAAACTAACAAAGGTAGCACATTTTATTGCTGGAAATCTGAAGGATGATTCTCCTATTTTGGCAAGAAGATTTGTACATGAAATTTTCAGATTACATGGAGTACCTGAGTTAATCATTTCGGATAGAGATCCTAGAATGACGTCAAGATTTTGGCAAACGCTTAATGCAGCTCTAGGAACTAAGCTAAATTTCAGTTCTGCGTATCATCTAGAAACAGATGGGTAGACTGAAAGAGTAAATTAAGTTTTGGAAGATATGTTACGAATGTATTGCATGGATCAACAGTATAAGTGGGAAGAGTATCTTCCATTAGTTGAATTCACATACAATAATACATATCATGCTTCTCTTCAGATGGCACCTTTTGAGGCATTATATGGAAGAAAATGTATAACCCCTATTAGTTGGGATAGCATAGAGGATAGAGAGGTAATTGGACCTGAAATTCTTACTGAAATGGAACAACAAGTTAAATTGATTCGTGAATGCTTGAAAGAAGCAACAGATAGGAAAAAGAGTTACACTGACTTAAAGAGGGTTGATAGGAAATTTGAACTTGGTGAGAAATTCTTTCTTCGGGTTAAACTGAAAAAGAGTTCTATAACTTTTGGCAAGGCTGCCAAGTTATCACCTCATTATGTGGGACCTTTTGAGATAGTTGAAGTAATCAACCCTGTAGCTTATCGTTTAGCATTACCTCCTGCTTTGTCACGAATGCATGATGTTTTCCATATTTCTTTGCTTAAGAAATACGTTTCAGATTTATCACACATGTTAAATTGGAATTCCTTGCAGGTCCAAGACCCAAGAATAATCATGGTTAAACCCATACGAGTGCTTGAAACTTGCCAGTTGCATTTGAGAAATCGAGAAATAAGTCAATGTAAAGTCCAGTGGGACCAGTTTAACAAAGATAGTGCAACTTGGGAAAACCTAGAGGATATGAAAACTTATTTTCCATATCTATTTGAATAGAATTGATTCTGTAGACTGTTAAAAAAAATTATATGACAATAAGTATGCCAGTTTTGGGTAGATATTTATATGAATTGAATAAACAACTATTTAATGCTGATTTCTGGAACTATAAGGTTTTGATATATTTGACTTATGGTAAGAGAAGTGAATGAATTGATTGTCCTTGATGTAAATTGTTAAAATGAGGTAATCATCAGGACGATGATACTTTTTAGGAGGGAAGCATGTAACACCCTCGACAATTGTTATATTCCTCTTTTGCATTTCAAGTGTTGACATGTGATTTTCTTCTAAAGATGTGTTCTTTTGATTGTTGGAGATCATGTTGGATATGGATAAATATTTTCTATTCTTAAGATCATTAGACTAGAATGGAATGGCTTCCTTGAATCCATTTTTCACTTCTTGTAGGTGAGTTGCAATCTAGTTTAAGAGTTGCAAACTTATCTCTTTATCTGACTCATCCTTGGATCAATTTCAGTGATCCAAGGAATGTTTTAAACCTTCTCAGTTGAATGAATGGTAAATTGACATTCCATAATTGAGGGACATGGTGGACTGAAATTTGTTATTACAAGTTCTTTAATCTTGTGTGAACATGTTTCCATTTAGTTGTATGTTGTGCTTAGGTCCTTGAAGATCGATCTTGGCAGTACATTGCTGACGTAAATGAAATACAACCTGCTCATGACATAGGAAGGATTTGGAATCCTAAAACTAAAGGATTATCCTATGGAATCCTAAGCTGGGTAAGAATATTTACTACCTAGCTATGTTACTTAATTGAATTTTTATTCTAACCTAAGCTTCCTATTCTACTTTGTTGGGTTGGCATCCAAACCTAAGCCTTGTGCTAAGGGAATATGGAAAGGTTGCTAGGCTATCTAAATTAACCTAAAACCTAATGCTATAAGGTTATGAGATAATCTAACCTATTTCCTAAAACTAAAAGGCTATGAATTAATCTAACCTAATGTTGGAATTACCTAAGGTAATGTGTTAAGGCCTAAGGTAATTATTCCTAAACTAACCTAAGTTTTAAGGGATCTATCCTAAGCTATTTTAATGGGAACCTAAAAGGGTCGCATGCCTTTGTGGTGATGGTTCCAATGGCATTGAATTTATTGATAAGGTTCTTAAAGGAATTAAGTACTGCCAGTTTGGTAGGGGCTAGTTGACTTGGTGGAGGCTTATGTGGAAGCTCCACTAAAGATGGAATTGCATGTTAAATGGGAATTGGCATTCGCTAGATTTGGGAGGCAGTGGCAAGGAGAGATAAGTGGAAAAATTAGAATTAATGAAATTAATTGGCCTCAGGTTTTGTTCACAAACCATCTTGGAAACTTAGAAGTTTGGTTTGTGGGAGGTTGTTGGTTTTTGCATGCTTTTCATATTTTTCTCTACATGGAGCAAACTGGTTCTTCGAACCAGCAGTTTGACTTTCACTTCATTGCTATTTTTAACTCACCTAGTCTATTTTCAATCATGGGAAGGTATATGAGGCATTCTGAGGAAAGTTGTTGGTTGGTTGATCTTTTGTGGAGGAGAAAAGGAGTTGGAAGCTCATCTGGAAGTCTCCTTCGATTTGGCAGAAGTGCTATCAGGCATGATAGGCTCTAACCATTAAGATCTCTTGCTTTCTTCTAAATGTTTCATTAAAATGACTCTGCTCTTATGAGATTCTTGGCTTGCATGTTTTATCTGGTTATTTTCTTGCTTGGGTTTTGTAATCTCTGGTAAATTTGGGTATGAATCCATGGAAAAATTAGTGTATGTCTTGGAAACTTTCTTTGTATGGGTTAAATAACATAGCATGCATGAGAAACTTGTTTCTGTGGCTCTGCTTGTCATTTCTTGAACCGGTATTCAAAGAGTTGTGTTTATGACTGACCTTCATCGTTGTTTACTTGGTTCTGAGTTTTTGGGAACCTTGAGTCCTGTCTGATCTTTCATTGGAGCTCATGTTTTGTTGAACTTGAGCTTATATTTTAGCTCATGGTTGTTTGAGCTTGAGCTTGTATTTGAACTCGTATTTCATTGGAGCCTGTATTTGGGTTCATGTTTTGTTTGAGCTTGAACTTGTATTTGAGCTCGTGTTTCATTTTAGCCTGTATTCGAGTTCATGTTTAGTTAAATCTTGATTCGGGGTTAGTGTTTTGATAAGAATTTGTGTTGGAGGTTCTTGTTACTTTGAAACCATGTTTGGATTCTCGAGTAATCCTGGACTGTTGTTTGAAGTCCGTATGTACCTCTGTACTCATGTTTATTCTTGTGTTATTCTGGACTGTTAATGGGAGTTCATAATGTACACAACACTCATATTTTATTACGTGAATAGTTCTGAACTCTGGTTAGAAGCTCGTGTTTCATTTTGAGCTGGTATGAGTTTTCTTTGTTTGAAATACAAACTAGAATGGGAACTTGTGGTTTCCCTGAACCTAAGAATATCTACTTGAAATGGTTTTGAACTCTTCTGTGAGAAACTTGTGTTTCATTTTGAGTTGGAAATAGGGTTTCTTGTTTATGCTATAAAATGGTTAAGGTTGTTCGTATTATATTCTATCTTGTATCATGATATTTGTATATATTTGTGCTCATGTTTGAGATTTTGTGATTCGACACTGTACATGTAATTTGGTACTTAGTGTTTGGAATTTATAGCTTGAATGATGTGTTGGTTCTATTCTGGTAGTTGTGAGTTGGTTTTATATTGCATTCAAGTTGAAATCTTATAACTCTTTTAATTCAAACTGCTTACTCAAAGAAAATCTGGGAAGCAGTATGACTGAGCTGTTTGAATATCTCTTGGAGATTTAACTGGAAACACTTTTGTTTGATAGTAGGATTTGGAATTTATTTTTAAACAAGCTTGTACCAGTGCTTAGAAATAGTAGTGGAGGGAATACTTAAATCTGTTCAGTTTGATTTTGTTTTATAGTTCTAAAAGAATTATGAACCACCTACACTTAAGCACAATGTTGTGGAGGCATTTTAAAGGAACTTCAGTTTCGAGTTCAAGGATACTCCTGAATTGGTTTAGTTTAAGGTTTCAGGTTTTCTAATCTTATTGGGATCAATAAGTGAATGCTTGAGTCTTTTAAAAGAAAAAGGAAATTGAGAACCCTTAGGGATAGTGTGTTGTTTTAGAACTTTACTGTTATGTTGTCCTGAACTGAAATTGGAACTCATGCTTTTAATGATAAGGATTGTAAGGGGGACTTGCAGTACGTTTTCTTTACAATGAGTTGGTTTTTTTCTCTCTTCTAGGGAACTAGTGTATGAGCTTATTGTTTGGATTAGAAATGGGAATTTGTTTTTAAGTTTAGAGAAATAAATTAAAGATTGAATCAAATTCTGATAAGATTCCTTTTCTAACCTGTAGGGATTAGTTCATTTGATTGAACCCTTATGTTATTAGTTCTCTTGTGAAATGGAGATTTATTATAATTGTTTAGTCTTCCTTGTTCATATCATTTGTTGAAGTGATGTAGGAAGAGATTTGATGTTTTGGTTTTGTTAAACAGAAAATATAATCTTAGTTAGTAGACTGTTTAAATTCTATATTCCTTCTTATATTATATCGCTATGGGATTCTATTCTGTTTAAAATCTTAAATGTTGTATTTAAAGGTAGTTGTCCTTTAAACGAAACCATTAAATTCATGTTTTGAACCTATTTCTGTTTTCAGATATTTTTGTGTTGAGCATAGTTTGGAATGGATATTCTTCTTCCATGCTTAGGAGCTAGATGAATCATCCTAATGAGAACTATGTTGTAAACCCTTTCTATGTCTTATAGTAAAGTTAAATGTTGTATTCCATTATGATAGAATTGGGAACAATATGATGTTATGATCTGTTGTTTGTTTAAAGGTAATTGATAGGATCAATTAAACTTTAATTTTGTGAGGTAGATGTTGTGGATTAAATTATGTTCTTCTCTTAGAAGTAAATTCAGATTGGTTAATGTACTTCTTTTCTGATTGTTATTACTTACTGATATGTATGATATATTAATTATTTCATTAAAGCAGAGTTGTTTTAATGGAACAATTAGTGGAATGCACTTCGTTTTAAGGCTTAGTGCTTATCATGCTCAGTTCATGGAACTGACCCGTGCTAGAAATTTTTGTAGATGGACTTCGTAAGTGATAAAAGAAGGAAAAACTTATAGGATGCATTGGCTGATTTAAGTCTGATTCTTTGTGAAGAATTCTGATTCATTCTTGAGATTGTATTGAAAAAGAAAAGTTGTATTCTTTTTAGAATGAAGGCGGTTGTTATGCAGTATGCCTAAAATTCATAAGTCTTGTAAATGTATAAGTTATAAAGATGAATTGAAAGTTGAGAATTTACTTGTATTGGTTGTGTAAATTATCTTGTACTTGTATGAAAGAGATGGATTTCTATCTTGTTGATATTCTTCATATTATTTATATACCTAATTGGTTATCCTTTGATAAGTTAGATAAAGGGATTTATTCCAATTTCTATAATTAAGATGCAACTTGTTAAGTTGCAGAATATGATGTTCTTTATCTAAACTATTTAACATAGTAATGTAATGTGTGATGAACATACATTAAGAAATATGGATATTGGGTAGGATATACCCTAACACTTAAACATGTAGAGAAAGAATATTTCTTTTCTTAATTGAATATAAACCCAAAAGGTTTGGAAATATGATTACAATTTATAAGACTTAATTTTGTATGAAGTCTACTTTAATTGTATATATTCAGACGTTGAACCTTTCTAAAAATTTATGCTATTTTTAAATGAAACTTATGATAATGTTGTTCTGTTACGGTTAATTGGTAGTTTAACTGAGAAATCAAACAGTAAAAACAACCATAAGTATAATGAAGTTCTTCATGGACTAAATGAAGAAAATTTAGGAAATAACTTATTGAGTGTTGGATTAGGGTTTGACAGGGTTGTAATCAAGAAATAATCCAAACTAACAACGTATTAACAATCTCCTTGGGGGGTATGTACATCTTGATGAGGTAGTTTCTGTAGGATGTTGGCACATGCCAACTATAGGGATGTACTTTCGAGAAGGCTTGGGTCTTCTCGAGAATACAAACATTGTAGTTGACATGTGGCATCACCCTTCCGCATTGATCATCTAGATCTACACACAATAGGAACTCAGACTTGAACTTAGTTTCTCTCTAGGTCAAGGATAGGAGCATATTTAGGATAGGAATTAGCTTCCAATGGATCAGGGTACGTTGGCACATCCAGTCGACTTAGGTCAACCGAGTATGCCCATTTACCCTAAGCCATTATGAGCATCTTCCTATAATAGGTTATGTTTCTATCTAGGGCTAGGGTTAAACCTAGAACAAGTGGACTGATGGTAGTCAGTAAAGACCAATCATGATAATAGAGGAGTGAGGTGAAGGACGTATTCCAATATGATGAGTATTCCATCTAGGAATAGTGACATACATAGTATGTTGTAAATATTTGGCCAAAGTATTGCAAGTTTCTGGTTACGTTGTCCTATGTCACCTAGTTTAAAGTAATGTGATGTCAGATGAATATTGGTAACAAATATTCAGATAGGTTCTTTAGATAGATCACTCAGTACCTGGAATAGGGTAAGCGAACCAAGTATATATAGTATACGACAAGTATTTAATACTAAATTTAAGCATGAATAGATCGGTAGGTAACCGAGTCATGGAATGAATAAATCAGTGTATCACCAAGTCATTCACAACTACATATGGTTATCTGTTATGAGATTGATTGGCATTGAATGTGTGTTCTAAATAATGTTTTTTTAGAACCGTGAACATTATAAAAAAAAATCCCTTGTTTCTAAATTCTTAAAATGGGAATGTTACGTGGTGCCAAGATAAAGCTACTTTCAGATCCCACGTACAAAGGAGGAGAAAGTGCATTAACCAAATCAAGGTAGGTGAGAGCAAAAATCGGGACAGAAGAAGTGCCTTCAACACTAGTTACACGTGTGTAAGAGTCTCCTGTCAGGTTAGATTTGTTGTGCACTAGAAGGTTAGAGTATTTTCCGTGTAGATTGGGTCGCATGAGGGAAAGCGTTGAAGACAGAATTTATTTGAAAAAGTTGCATTAAATGAAAAAAGTATGGTGGTAGGTGAATTAGCACTTAATGCTTAAAAAGGGAAAAACTATAAAAAAACGGGTTTTAGCACTTCATTTTCACTTTGTGTATAAGGAGAAAGAAGCACTTTTTACACCTTTGCAAACTAGGGCTTGCAAAAAACTGATTTGTGTGAAGAAATATTTGGAGAGATTAAATCGTGAGGAACTAGTTTGGATCTTTGAACCAGGAGGAAGGGATTTCACGGGCATAGGAAAAGTGTGAAAAGGTGTCATCTTATGAAGGGAGTATCCCAGTTAGGGTTTGAAGAACGAGGTCACATGTTTAAGTAATTTTCTTCACAAGTTCGAGATCTAAGGTCTGAGAGATCAGAAGAATAGAGTAACATAGAGTGATTGATGTGGGAAGAAGACCTAGATAATGGCACCCAAGAAACCATATAGTACACCCAAGAAGGTCAAGGGAAAGGGAAAGGGTAAGCAATAGGAAACTGAAGCACACACAAATGAAGAGTGGTATATAGAAATATAGTACCAAGATGTAGTGTTGTTGGGGAAGGAGTGGGAGTCCCATCTTAGGAACAAGTCTGTAAATTATTATAATCATTAGACAAGCACAATCAAGAAGGAGATGGCGCTAGAGTTAGTGTGCCCAAAAAACAAGAGGACACCAGAGGGTTTGCCCATATATAATGATGACATGAAGGTCAAGTTGGAGAAGGCAAGGTTACTACAACTCTTTGATTTTACCTACTTCGGGAAACCTGAGTGCTTATATCAGTGGTTGATGTCACGCATACACAAGGACTACTTCCACTTTGTAGGGTGTAAGATGTGTATAACTCCTCATCTCATTTCACATTTCATAGGCCTCGTCTGTGAAGGAGACAGTTTGGAGGATGACTTGACTGAAAAAGAAGTGATTAAGGAAACTATCACCTCTTTTGCATACAAGAATGGGTCAAGGTATTATGATATCATAGACATTAAGGATCCAATAATGAAGATGGCCCCGCAACTAGTATCAAAATTAAATGGATAAGAGAGATGGACCCAGGTCAATAAGCCATGGTTGAATGTTTGTAGGAAAATTTTAGAGGGCACCATCTACAACTTGTCTGCATTCATCACGGATGAAATTGTCAGCTGCCTAAAGGAAGGTGACAGGTTCCTTTTTGGCAATGTCCTGCTAACCATCATGTTCTCATAGATCGATGTACTGGATGCATCAAAAAAATTTATATGGGAGCACCCTGCTGAAGACCCCTCACCCACCAAGAGTTTTGAGAAATACACTTGTGATACTATGTTAACTATGCACAAGGTGTTCTTGGAAAAGTGGTACATGCACCTAAGGAATGCGTTCAGGGAAAAATGAAGAATTCATGAACAACTACCAACAGCCACTAGGGGAGAAGTAGAATTTTCTATGTACCAACATTTCTACCTAGGTAGATTCAAATTGATCAATGAGACATGGATCCCATGGTGCAAGCTCCCCTTTCCCTTCACAACTCAATAATTTCAAGTGGGAGTAAACAGGTTCAAGGAGTCCAAGAAGTTTAAGGTGGACCTTGGAAATATGGACCAAGACCATAGGGAGATGAGCAAAGGGTTGGTATACCCTAGAAATCATGCATATGTGGAGTGGTAAATGTTGCAAGAAGTTCAAATGACAAATCCCATAACTCTGCCCATTGCATAAGTATCTGCAGTGCGTGTTTACATCTGCATAAGACCCAAGTCAGAGAAGGGCACATATCTAGAGAAAGAGGTGTCTATACCTTAGGATCCAACTGGTAGGAAGAGACCATCACCCAAATGGGAGGAAAAAGAGCCAAAAATGAAAATTCCAAGTGTGGTAGGCACACAAGCAATAGGTTCCCCTGGGAAAAGTGCTAGACCTAGTATGTATGCACACAAGAAGAAGCTCATAATCAGAGAGAAGACTCCACAGCCATAAAATCTGTTAGACAAGGAGTCATCAGAAGAGGAAGAAATAGAGTCACCTACATTGGAATCCCCGGTTAGGAAGAAGCAGAGGGTAGAAGAGGAGACTACCTGGGAAGAAGTTGGAAATTTGGACAAGTACATAGGAGAAAAGGATGAAAATGAAGAAGAAGTTAGTGGAGAAGAGGATCCTAGGAAAGATCAAGGGCCCCCTATATTCAATATACATGATTCGGAGGAGGAAGGTGGAGAAGAAGAACAAGGGTTCCTTTTTGTGTGGCACAAGGATAGCCAGGTAGGAGAAGGTGCCCAAGACATGGGAAAAGATAAGGAGGCTAGTGCGCAAAATAAAGATGCTCTAAGATCTGTGCAGGAGTAGATAACCAAGGTGGAAGAAGAAGAGGAAACAAGGGACATTGAGACCCAGGTGGAGGACAATGTGGAACACATCGTTGAGCCAGTGTTGAACAAGGAGAAGGATGAGAGTGCAGAAGAGGAATGCAGCAGCACTAGAGGCCCCATTTTAACTATAAGTATACCCAAGGGTACACACACATGAGGAAGGTGTGCAAAGGGGAGAGGCTGGAGATGGGTTATATTGATGACCCCAAGAAATTGTTTCACGCGTGGTTCCAAAGTACAATTTTGGTAGTGGAGCTTGTAGAAATGTCATATTTTGACAAAGAGGAAGCCTATCTATGGACAAGGAAGATGATCTCATGGGCAATTGAATCCCACCTTAATGACCTAGAGTTTGAGGTAAGCCATTGGGCAGTAATAACGTTGCTAGGACCAGGAGAAGATAACCCAGTGGTGGATACCCAACAGCTCTTGGATGAAAAACTGTGCAAAGCACTCAACAAGGTCTCCATTGAGATCAAGGCTAGACTCTTTGGGTGCAATGATAAGATCAGAGATTTGGAAGGGGAGCTAAAGAAAAAATAGGAAGAGATATCTATAATGACCAAAGAGCTGAGCCGGGTAAAGTTGATCAGTTCCCAGTGGAATTGGGAATTAAAGGATGAAAAGGCCAAGGTGAGCAATGTGTACAAGAAAGTGGAATCCATTAATGAGCCCATAGTATTGAAGCATCTGGACCTAGCATCGCCCGCATAGAAGTATGGATCTTCCTTGGGATGCCTGGAGGATCTAACAAGGATCCTCGCCATGGAAAGAAAACCTCTAGCCTTGGAGTCTATAGACGTAGTGGCCACATGCCTAGAGAAGGAAGATAAGTTAAAGATCATAGCATTCATCATGGAATACAAAAAAGTGCTTATTGATGTAAGGGGTGAATCTTGGACTGCTGAGGCCGCGTATGAAAATTTCATAAATAGGGAAAAAGTGGCAGTGCCCTGGTCACCACTCTTAAAGCGGAACTGAAGCAGTTCCAGGAGAGAAACAAGGGGAAATAGGGTGGAAAGAGAAAACACTTGCTGAGGTCAAGAAGAAATTTGAATCCATTGAAACCTTAAGGGGTTCAATCAAAAACTGGTTGAAGTAACTATATCTGCACATTACACAAAGAATGGATGTACTAGAGGATATATGCAAGGAGTTGGAGAAGATCACTGATACTATGAGCGTAGAAGGAGATGGACTAAATTTTGAGGAGGTGAGTGCTCAGGTCGGTGACCTCTGTAAGAGGGCATAGGATGAAGTCGTTGACTGCAACAAGTTGGAGGATGACTTGTGAAAGGATTTTCCCAGCTTACTACAGTGATTCCTTCATGCTCCCATTCTTTCTTCTTTCCCCATTCTTTCATCCCCTTATTATTTTTCCTAGGTGTAAGCCTATTGTATTCTTTATTTCTTTGAGTAAGAAAATTGTTCCCGTAGATGGAGAATAGGAATAGTATGGGGTGATGTTGGGCCCCTAGAATATTGGCTAAGTATAAAAGGCATGCAAGGACAAAACACACAGAGAAGGGTTTAAGAAAAAAGTTTAAGGAAACTCGTGGCATGCATAGTACGCACATAGAAAAAACCAAGGGTTTGGGACTTAGTAAAATTGGTCATTCAGGGAAAAACACGTGAAAAGCATGACTTGACTATGCACGCTGAGTGGATAAGGTGTCAGCCTGGCGGCATGTTGGCCTAGGAAGGAGCATGCTTGCAGTAGAAGCTTCTAGAATCACATCATGGTAAAAAGTGGAAAGCTCATGCCTGGAGGATCATGCTCACATGGAGGACCACATTCAAACACTTGGCATTGGATTTGAGGGCGCTAGAGGATGAGCTGGCAGCCCAGAAAGGCTATAAATACAAGTGCTTACAAAGTAAACAAGGGGAGAACCAAAGAGCATGAGGAGATCTATAGAAATACTACAAGAACTTTGTTCATGGGTAATTGCATTTGGGAAAGGATGTATCGGGTATGGGGGTTGTAAATTTTCTTTTTGAGAGTCTAGCTACATTAGTCCAGCTGTAATGCATGACTGCAGTCTGCTTCTCTATGACATTCTATAATGGCTTTATGGATGTAATGAGTTTATCAATTTATATATATATATATATATATATATATATATATATATATGAATATCAATGATTCTGATGCATACATCTTTCTCATATGTTATCTTTCATTTATGTTTATGCTAAGTATGCATGTTTGTATACTTCTTTCTATTATGATACAAGTTATATAATTTGTTAAGTACTCCATGTATGGAATGACTGCAAAGATCTAGAGGCCATTCTGAGATCTATGGTTCTTGTGTGTCTTAAATCCTTTTAAATATCTTAAGAACAAATCATAGATGATGATTTTTCCCACTAAAATCACATAAAATAGAGACTCAGCAGCTGCACGTGCCTTGGGTGAGCACCCAACATCCACTAGGTGATAGGCTAGCGTGCATGGGGTTCCTTTTTATTGTAATTGGGGTAAAAATGACTACACCATGTCTTTTGTACTATACCCTGTGTGAGGAAAAATGGGTTTCATATCTCATTAATTGCCTCCCCACCTACCCTAGCACTATTCATGACTAGGATAATCTATGAAAATTTGAACCTCCACATTTATCCAAATCCCATTTCTAATGATCCCATCATGTATCTCTTCTTCTCATGATTCCATCAAGTATAAATTTTCCAAGATCTAATGACCTAGGCAGAAGTTACAATCATTTGAGTGTAGGCTATTTTTTAGATCTCCTAGCATCTACTGTATTGTATTGGAGAAAACTCGTTGATCCTCAAAATGAATCAGTGAGTTGTTTTCTAGGTCCCAAAAATATCCCCTTCCATTTATATCTGCACATTATTTTATGGATTGGAAACCACCTCAACCCCTTCATTCCTGGTTGAGTGTCGAGCTCCTCCCTCTTCATGTCCCTAGCTTCACGTTGACAGGCATCCTCGATATCACATCAGCCTTTACTTCAGTGATTCTTCTTTCTTCACACATTTACCAAGATCCTTACCACATTCCTATCCATGTTCCCTTTGAACTCCATGATTTTTCATTACCTTGCATGCCCCAAATGGGCTCCCTAAAATCCCCCTGAAATGATTTGCATTAGTTCCTAAGATCACCACCCCGACCTAACCACTGAGCACCTTGGGAAACAACTGCCACATAACCATTTACTTAGCACACATTAAATTTCCTTGACACTAGAATTTGGAGTCCAAAAAACCTTTGACATACTGAGCCACCTAATAACTGAAAAGCTCAATGTCTAAAATTCATGGAACCTGAATTCCAAAATTCAGACTTTGGGGTTTAGAACTCCGACTTGACATGTATTCAATTCGGCCAATGATTTTCTGATCTCCACCACTAAAACACTTTACTCATTGACCTTGAAATTGGGTTTGACCTCTGAAACCACACCTCAGCCTTAAGATTCCCAGACTTTCAGGAAACTCACCTAACCTATCATGTTTCTCCCAAAAAAATATCTGAAGTCCACCCTCCCAAATCCCTGAACACTGCACAACCTCTAAAAATCTCGATGCGAGCCCATCCGCCATGGTGATAACTCATTGACCTGGTTAATCCATAGCTCTCCTACTCCCCTATGTAATGGAATTATGCATTTATGACCCAACTCAGCTATCAACTACCCGAGCCCCACATAAATACCTCACTACTGCTATGAGCTCATCCTCGAGCCACTTCACCCTGACACCATTCTAAATCAAATCCAAAATGCCTCAACCTAGAAATCTAAACCTCGAGATTCATCTAATGCCATCCACCCTATGAATTTCCCTCTGGCTTGTCAAGTTAACTCAGAGAGCCCTTCCTTATTTCGTGCCACCATATATTCTCCCAACATCAAGGTCCTTCATCAACTTAGACCCTGAGTCAAGTCCCTAAATTCACAACCCACACACTGAGCTAAAATCTTGGCTCTCCTAGTATCTCGACAAGCAACTAAAATTTTTTCCCCTTTGCAAACAATAAACAATCTCACCCTCTAGCTCACAGAGATGGTTGGTGAGCTGTATTTGGCTCAAAGCCAATTTTTATCCTTGAACCCAAATTTTGCCTAATTTCATATTTTTTCTAGAATTTTCTTATACCATAGGGGTAATGGGGACTGAGTGAACTATTCAAGGGATATTTATGTGTCCTTCCCATTTTTTGCTCATTTTTTGCTAAATATGGGCCCACCAGAGACTGTTTTTTCAGCTTAGGCAAACTATGGGTCTTTCAAAACCCATAAGAGGAAAAAAAACCTCTAAATGATTTCGAGCTCCTGAAACACTTCCAAATGCTCCAAAAACATAAAATTGTGCCTCTAAATCATGGGTCCTCTCATGAAGGTCCTTTCTAATCCTCAGTTCAAATTATCTCATGCTGTCCATTTTTACCCCGAGGGTAAAATGGATAAAAATTACACCTACTTTCATGGCCAAATATATTAAAGACAATGGAATTACTTATGTTGCTAGTTTCCCTCTCCCTATCTAGTGTAATGATACCATCCTAGCCTATGCCTCTTATTATGATATTAAAACTAAAGAAATTAAATACCCTCAAGGACATGTCATAACCAAGCTTGATTTTAGTTGCATATATTCAACCATAAGAATCCTTATCATTGACAACTCCAACACTCTGACCAAGGCCTAGGGTCAATTTTTTTTTAGCAGGATAAAGATAGATACAAGGAAATGATAGCTAAATCATGACTCAGTGTCCAAAAGAGAGGATCTTCCAAGCTACCAAAATTCCTATATAGGTCAGAATTCAAGGAAGAATTATCTGATATGATTACCCTATTGACAAGATTGATTGCCCTACCTTCAACAAATGAATTCCATTTTTAGATGTATGTATACATCAACATTATTTGTGAGGTAAAACAAATCCTAAACTAGGGAGAAATAATTTTAGTGGATAGCTAGAAAATGTGCAGTAGGATGGAACATTTCACATGACCTCCTACCTTATGTATGCAATTGCAACCTATAGAATGTGGGTAGCATTGTATTCTCAAGATGAAAATAAAAATGAACTAGTCTATGAGTATTGTCCACATCTTACGTATGAGAATAAAAAATCCATCATAGGAGGGTTAATGATGTTTTCACCATGTACATAGTTAGGATCCTAGAAGGAAATACAACTGAAAGAGTGTTTGTAGAATAAAATAGTTAATTTCTAAATATGGAAGCCTCTTCATTAAATTCAGAAAGTTTTCCTATATTAGATTGATAGGTTTTTAAGGTTCACCTAATAATTTGCCCATGTATTGTAATGATAAGTTGGTTCTTATGGAAGTATGAATATAATTGGACATGATACATAGGACATGTAGGGATAATAAGATAATAGGAATCCAAAATCCTATCTCTCTGGGAAAGTATTCCTGCATGACTAACTTAGATGCTCAAAATGTATAAAGAACAATTTCTAAATTCAAATTTCACTCATATCACAGAAGGTATTATTTTTATATAAATGATTGTATCTCCAATCATTTAAGAATGTATTATTACCATGTGCCTACTCTTGAATATTATTGGGAGGATTGTTCAGATGAATATGTAGTGAGAAGAAGATATTTTGGCCGCCTCTCTTTACAAAAGATCAAATACTTCAAGGTATATCAAGTCTCAGAGAATTTGGAGGATGAAAATTAGGATTTTTACTCTATTGAGTACATCAAAAATATCGAGCATAAGCCTCTCCTTACCATTGATTGGTCCCAAAAGGATAGAGATGATCCATCTAAAATAATCAATCCAGTTTTGGTAAGAACAAACAATTGGTTCAATAAGAAGATGAGGGCATATAATTGAAATGTGAAACAATCCTCATCCTAAGAGGATTCTTCATCACACAAGGAAGTTTCCATTCCTCCCTCATAGGTTCAAGCCTAATCAACTCCTTTTTCATCACCTTTGGACTATGTAACCATGGTGTATATGAAGAAATACAAGGCCAAGGAGATGAAGAAAATTGAAGAAATTACTGAGAAAGAAGTGGAAGAGGAGAAAATTTAAAAATTAACTGAATAAGATTCCCCTGATCTTGAAAAAGTGTCACATCCACTAGGAGAAGAAATAAAAATAACTAAGGAGGGAAAAAATGATACAAAAAAACAAATGCAGAGAAAAAAATAAATGAATCAGGAGAAGGACTTGAGGAGCAGAAGAATGATCAAGAGAAAAGTGGTGATGAGGAAAAAAGTGAAGTTGAGGAAGAAAATTAAGATGATGTGAAGATCATAAAGCCATACACTATGAAAGTAAGTGCTTCAAGACCTAAATTATGAGTCAAAAAAGAATCTTCCTCCACTATTGAAGTACCTACTCTGTAAGTTTAGACTTATTAGCCTCCTAGTCCTCCTAGTGTTTTGGTAATAGATTCTCCTCCTCCTCCATCCTCAAGTGATTCTTTTACATGGGTTTAACCCATGATTGGTAGTAAAAAAGGAAGTCTTTTTATAAGATATTTGCTCCTGGTTTTGATGTTGTGTCTACTTTTCTTGGAAAAACCCCAACTCCTCCACAAAAGAGGGCCAATATAACTTCCTGATTGTTTTATAATTCAAAGGGACAATTTTTTTGTAAATTGTAAAACAAAAAGGAGAGAAAGATGAAAATGATATCACTCTTGCAGATCTAGAGCTAACTAGAATTCCATTTGGTGAATCTACTCCTGAAGGGGAGGTTTAAAATTTGAAGGAGACTATTTCCAAGGTAACTGAAAAAGTTGAGAAAGACAAATAAACATATGAGAAACTGGAAGAACAGGTTCAAGCTCTTTCCAACTTTATTAATTATTTTCTTTCAAGTGTTAAAGTTATTGATCCAACTCCTCTCTCCTTAATTCCTCCTCCAACCATTATTTCTGAGGAATATGTTATATCCATCAAGTAAATTCATAATAATGCTTCATATGGTAGGTATTTTTTAGAATTGGTTAAAGGATTTCTAATCTCTGGTCTAAATTTCATTGATGAGGCATACAAATTATATAATAACATTTCTGCAGCTCAGGATTAGTTCAATTTAGTTATCAAGGGAGTGAGAAGGAAATCAAGATATGGTTGGAGGGCATTCAAGATTTGAGAATCATGAGCACCAAGGATGAGAAGATTCTTCTTTCCCATAAAAATTTCAATGATTCCAAGAGAAACCCATCCAAGAAATGGGTTTACAACATTGAATGGAAGATCAAATTTCTTGAAGAAATAACCACTTAATTGAAGAATATGATGCAAAAAGGAGAGTCTTTCAAATCCAAAATATTTGATAACTTGCAAGCCCTTATATGTTAAGTATGCAAAGATGAATTCAGTTGATGAAGTGAAGGCCAAGTTCATTTCACTAATAAAAGAAGATCTATTCAAGGCTGACATAGTAAACAAGGAGAAGATAAAGGAGATCACTGAGATACATAACGTTTGTGTGGAAACCACCATGGGATTGTTGCAAAATGGATAAATTGTAAGGGAAATGGAATATACTCTTGGTAGTTGGTTAAATTCTATGGAAAACACAAGCAGTATAAAGGATATGGAGATTTTTTATGTTATTGCTAAGTTCAGAGTTCATGTGCTCAAAGTGAAGATCCTAGTTGTGTCACTCTTGAATGTTCATTCCTCTATCACTTAGTCATTTTCTATATAGTTGTTATATTATGAAGTTAGCTTTATCATTTTTAAAATTAAAAGTTCCAAATAAAGTTATCTTATGTAATTGATTAATTAAGTGTTAGCACTTAATTAAATAGAAATTAGTTAGAAAGTTGGTTACAACTACCCTTCAGCCTATATAAGGATTCTTTCTTATTGCAAAGGGGTTGGATTTTGGTGTTGTGTAATGTAAAAATATAGAACCTTTTAGATCAATACATAAGAAGATTTATCTTCCTCTTATATGTGTTTTTTTCATTTCTTTCCCTTAAAATTTTAAATGTGAACTAAGTATATCTTAATGTATAAACTATGTGTTCAACCCATTTATTATAGTGTGAGGAAATTTGTGTCTGTTGAATTTTAATTTCATGGATTTTCATACATATATATATTAACTCATATATTTTTGAAGTCTCATATATGCAACAATAGGATATAAATTTGTAGTCTCTATATCTGATGTGTTGTCTTCTTCACTTCTTTTCATTACAGTAGTGAGTAATCTTGCATAACCAAGAAGAGTACTTGTGTTCTTGACCAGTGGATTAACTTGAACCTCATGTCCATATTTCACCTGTCTTACTCATATAAGCTATTATTTCTTCCTCTTAAACCCTTCCCCTTTTTTATCTTTTGTATTGAGAATCTCATAATATGGAGCCATTATTTACACCAAAATTCTCATTCAAAATGTTAATTTGTGTATTTGTAAATAATTAGATTTCCAAGTTTTTGGTGAATAAGAGAACCTCCCCACAATGAGGAGAGATTGTTGTCCCCTAAACTGTTGCTTATTTCTAAAGAATAAATTTCCACCCAACAGATGGGAAGGCCTACATTGCAGCCATCTTCGAATTTGATATATGAAAAAAAACTAAAGATATGCCTAATGGGGTACTAAAGGATGTATCCATTATTATTTAGGGAGATAAGTTTAATTGGGACTTTGAGGTTTTGGATCCTTCAAAAGAAGAAAATTTTCCAACATTACTTGGGCAGTCCTAGTTCTATATAAACAATGTTGATTTGCACTTTAATAAGAGATACATCATTTTTGAGAAAAAACGATGAGAGCGTGATTATATCTCTTTTTTAAAAATAGGTGAAGCATTATGTTGAGCCTTTCAGTGAAGAATAGTTTAATATAATTTATGCAAAGATGGTGCATGATCCAGAGAATGTAGACCCCTCTAAGGAAGGTGTAGTTCAGTGGGAAGACACAGAGTCTATAAGTGACACTACTAGTGCTTCTTGTGATAATTGGGATCATGGAATGTACAAGATGGTCAAGAGTAAAGTGAAAAGGTGAGTCATAAGGATGATCAGGATGCATATGGTGAGGCATTTAGGCTCAGATCAAGTACCAAGATACATTGGTGAAGGAAAGCTCGATAAATGCTTATGGGCCATAGAGACTCAATGGTTGAATGAAGGAGTTAGAAGAAACATGTTGGTCTATAATTTGTGTGAGACAATAACATAATGGTGGGAAACATATACAGATAACCTCTTGGAATGATGAGAAGTTTGAATCACCTTTTCTACCAAGTTTAATCACATAAATGTACCTACACACATCTTTGAACTTCATGGTAATACTCTAGATTCCTATCACTTCCACACTTGTGAGAGACTATGGACACAAGACCAAGTGGATTTACCGCTATCCTTATGGGTACATAAGTTCTAATCCATACTACATGGGTGCACGTGCACCCAATATGTCCATGCTAAGCTCAAAAACAAGACTACAAACTAGAAAAAGATGACTGTAGGTATGATTAAAACTTCTTATTACTTTTCTACTAACCCTCCATTCCATGAAGTATTGAAGATCATGAAGCACATAACATTGGGGGATAGCATGAAGGTATAAAAGATGATGTTATAGCTATTGGGAGAACTTTATTCTAAGGTGCAACTTGATCTTGAGGAGACAAAATAGGTACAAATGAGTCATGCTTGGAAAGAGAAAAAGAAAGCAAAGCTAGTGTATATGTTTGATGATGAGGAAATATATAAATTTTATGTTAGGAACATTAGATGTGCATGTGAGCTAATGGATTCTACCCATGAGAAGGAACCTATGTACCATACCCCCATGAAAACAAAGAAGATGAATATTGACACCAAAGATGAGACTAAGGAAGTAATCATTGGGGATTAGTGGTCAGAACAAGAAGTAGGCAAGATAATTGAGATTTTACATGAATTTCAGGATTTATTTCCAAGAGGGTACCATGAATTAATAGGTGTACATCCTTCCTTAGGTGAGATAAAGATAAAGTTTAAATAAGGCACATTCCCAATTAGGAAGAGGCCTTATAGGATGAATTTTAACCTACGTGTCAAAGTGAAAGAAGAGATTGACAATATGCTTAAGTCTGGAATATTTGAGCCTATTGAGGAATATGAGTGGATTAGTCCCATGGTTATCAGTATATAGAAGGATGATCAGATCAGTATTTATTTGGACTACAGAGAGTTAAATGCTTCATGTGTCATAAATCCCTTTCCCACCCCTTTCACAGAATAAATCCTCGAAGGCGTAGCTAGGCATGAGATATATTATTTCATGGATGGTTTTTTAGTCTATCACTAGGTGTGCATCATGAAAGAAGATAAATTTCATCACTGAGTGCGGAAGTTTTTCCTATACAGTTATGCCCTTTGGATTGCAAAACGTGCCAGAAGTATTTTCACACATTGTGGTGCAAGCATTTTAGGATTTCATTCATAAGTTCTTGTAAGTGTATTTAGATGTTTGGATGGTGTATGGCATAGTCAAGAGTCACTTTGATAATTTGAGTCTCATGTTTTAGATATGTAGGAAGTTGAGGATATATTTGAACATTAAAAGTGTATCTTTGTTACACCCTTTGGAACCTTACTTGGGCACATATTTTGTAAAGAAGGATTATAGGTTTACCCAACCAATATAGTTATCATTTTGGGATTAGAGGATCCTACCAATTAGAGTTAAGCGTGTGGATTTCTTGGACACATTGGTTACTATAGGAATTTTATCAAGGGATATGTTAGGATTTCCATGCCCATGGAAGAGTTACTCAAATCTAAAGTGAAATTTTATTAGGGTGATGCCAATAATAGGCATTCTAGAATTTGAAGGAAAGGTTGACTACTGCACTAATTTTTCCCTTTCCTTCATGGAAAAAACCTTTTCATGTACACATTGATGCCTATGGGATAGAAATTGGTGTAGTTTTGAAGAAATAAAGAGAATGGATTTTATATCATCATATTTTCTTTGAAAATAGAAATTTGACACCCGCAGAGTAGAATTACACTATCAAAAAGTGCAAGCATGTGTCTATGATCTACACACTTCAAAATTTTAAGAAATACTTGTAAGCTACTCCGTTTATTTTCTATAAATAGCAATGGAATTAAAGTATTTAGTCAACAAGCTTGTTTTCCAATGGTGCATCTGTATGTGGATAATTTTGTTTCAAGAATTTGAATTTATAATTCTTGTCAACAAAGGAAAGAAAAATTCATGTCCTTATCATTTATTAAGGATTAATTCTATTGAGGATGCACATAGCATTTAAGATACTATTCCTAATGTGAATTTTTTTATATTGAACCATGTTCCCAAAATATAGAAGACATAGCTGTATTTTTACACATTAGAATGGCACCAAAGGGAATGAAGACATTATAGAAAAAACAACTTATTATCTGAGTTGCACCTTATCAGTTGATTGGACGTAACTTTTACAAAATGGGTAGAGATGAGGTTTTGTGTTGGTGTGTTCTTGAGCATGAGCTTGAAGCTATTATGGAAGAGGATCATGGAGGTATAATAGGAGGACATTATGTAGGTGATGCTACAATGCAAAAGATCCTTATGGATGGCCTTTGGTGGGAAACATTGTATACGGATACAAAGGAATATGTAAAAACATGTGATAATTTTTAGTGCCTTAGGAAACCAGGATATAGAGATGAGATTCCACTCAAACCCATTGCAAGTTTGGAACCTTTTGAGAAGTGGGATATTGATTTTTTAGGACCTATAATGCCACCCACACATAGGATTAGCACACACTATATTATTACTTTCACCAATTATCTTACAATGTGGGAAAAGGATGCGCCTATAAAGGATTGTAACACAACTACAACAACAAGGTTCTTATGGGAAAATATCATTAACAGGTATGGCTGCCCCATAAGCTTGACAGGTGATAGAAGAACTCATTTCTTGAATGATAATATCATAATTTTATTGGTAGAGTTTATGGTGGCACACCATAAAACTAATCCTTATCACCCATAAGATAATGGTACTCTAGAGGATTTTAAAAACAATTTGGGACAAAAACTGAAAAATAGTTGTGATGTTGGAAGAAAATATTGGGATGATAAAGTCTCATCTATAGTTTGGGATTACAAGACCACTTATAAAATATTGAACAAAGCCACACCCTTTAAGTTGGTATTTGGTGCAGAAGTTGTGCTCCTAGTTGAATTCATGTTACCATTCCTACGTATTGCATATACATGTGGATTAGATGATGAAAAAGCTATAGAGGAGTGCATTGAAAAACTAATGCAGATAGATGAGAGGCACACCATTACACATTGGAGAGAGAATAATGAGAAGGCCAGACAAATAGCATGGCATGATCAACATATTAAGAACAAGACATTTGCAGTTGGCAAGATGGTCCTTCTCTATGACTCCAAGTTTGTGTGCTACCTAGGGAAATTGAAATTGCATTGGTTGGGACCTTTTGTAGTAATCAAGATACTTGAATCAGACACATGTCAATTATAGGTGCTTGATGACACCTTGTTTCCCGAGTACTTCAATGGGAGTAGGATGAAGCCCTACTATAAATAAATATTATTGGTGTTTGTAATTTTTCTTCTATGTTTTTTTGTAATAATAATGCTTGCACGCAAGAAGTTGATTACTATCTATTGATTTCATCCACATAGGACTGCACATACTTTAGTGTGGGGTGAACCAGGTACAAGTGCGTGAAAAATAAATCCACTAGTGTTGAGAGTTATATACAAGTTGGCACATTTGGAAAGGATGACATAGGTACAAGTGTGAAGTAAGGATGCTCTCTAGAAGAGAAAGGTGCTACAGGTGCTAAGGTTGATGGTGCTCATAGGGAATTTATCATAATGAATACCACACATGGAAAAAGCTCATGCAGTGTAACTTGATGTAGGAAATAACTAGATGAAATACTTAGTATATGTCATAGAGGATTATGTATTGTGGCACAGGGAAGCATGCATGAGGAGGTATGTGGCTTGGGAAATAGTAAGTGTGCCATAAAGTTACAAATACTACGTGCAAAAGGAATTGAAGTGATAAAGGAAAAAGTGGAAAACATAATTTATTAAGAAAAAAAACTTAAAACACTTAAAGCAAGAAAAAGTGTGTTTAAAGAGAAAAACTAAGTCGTTTGGAGTACAAAAATATTATAAAAGGGGAAAACATAGTTATTTTCTACCTTGCATTAGAGAAAAATTGAGCATTAGAGCTACTGAGTAATATAGTGTGACAGAGTAAGAGAAGTGAGAAATAAACCAGATTGGCATGTGTAAGGTGTTTGTGTGCTGCTCCTTGTGGAAAGAAATAAGTTTGATCTAACATTTGGATACAAAAATAGGGAATAAGTAGAAAGGGTTTTCAAATTTCAAGTTTAAATAGCTAGGGTTCATAGTGCTTAGGTATTAAGGTGAAAGTAATGATTTTGGATTAAGTTATCTAGGACACAAGTTTGTAGGAAGAATAGAATCAGAAAGAGTGACTACTTCATCACCAAGAGGAATAAAAAAGGTCTGCATGAAGATGTTTGAGGTTGAAGTTGAGGAACCACTAGAGGAGATCTACTTGGAAATGTAGTAATCCCATGAAGTGTTTAGGTTCTAGACATGGAATTTGCAGCTTACAAAGTGCAAAATTAGTGATTTCAATCATAGAGCTCTAGGAAATGAAGAGACTATGAAGACTTATATGTTATGGGAGCTACCATAGATGAATGAAGAAGGGAAAATATGCTATGGATGAATCAGTGAGGAGAAATATGGAGAAGGTAGGGGTTATCTAGTTGTTCGATCTACCCTTATTTGTAAATCCCACACATCTATTTTAGTGGTTCATGTCTATGGTACACGAGGGTTATTTCTATTTCATGAGCTGGAGGATGTGGATCACAACCCAACTCATTGAACAGGTTACAAGGTTGAGAGGGAAAGGGGAATACATGGAACTAGACCCATATTCTGATGCAAAGATTGACGAATGGCCATCAAGTTATAGTATGATAAGGGAGGAAGGTACATGAGCATAGAAAAAGTCACAGACCTTGCAATGAGGGTTGGAAATGGGCTCATAAGTTGTAAATTGGGTGCCTCGAAGAGGTGGATGGATGTGAACAAGAAATTCCTATATATTTCACACATAATGTCCCACAAAATGTAATACAACATAGTAAAATACATTACTAATGGGATCCTAGAGGAGGCTAAAGCACAAAATGAGGAGGGAGAAAAAAGTACTTGGGGATCGATCCTCTTATTGATTGTATTTTGGGAAATTAGAGTTTCAGACGGATGAGATGAGGTCATTTGAATTTTCCCACAAGTGAATAAGTATCTTGTAGTTTAGTTTTTATGTCACACTTGTAATGGCACAATACCCAATGAATAAAAGAGAAAAATCAGAAAATGTTACAATAGGTTTCGTGCAACACTTGAGAATGAGTGGCGCATCCCACAAAAATTACTAGAAAAGGTTAGGGAACAAGAAAAATTTACAATGATGCAACACTACAGTCTTGTGAATTTTGAGATACAGGATGGAGAAATGATTTTATGGTGCAAATGTCATTTACATTTACTACCAATTATTTCAATTGCACCATAAATAGGATTAAGGAAGCACAAAATTTGAATGTTGATGCTGATAAGGTGGATTTTGATTGACACTTTTTGCATGCCACCTACATGTAAAAATATAGGTCTACATATTTAGATACTTTAGAGCCAAATAATTTAGACCTAAATCCCCAGATGAATGTCACAATAAAGAAGATGATATGTAGAGCCTTTATAGTTCCAAGGCCAAAAACATAGGGTGGAATAGAAATGGAAGTTATAGATACTTTTTGTCCAGATCCTAGGAGAACGTTTGTACCACCTCTTAAGAGAACGCACGAAGATACTCCCGAGGAATAAAAAGAGAGTGGGATTGATCAATCATGCAGGAAGAAAATGTATTATAGAAGAAGGAAAATTAATGATGGCGTAAAGACTTCTTAGCCACCTAAGGATAGTATAGACAAGAAAAATCTCAAGAATGAAGGATCTCAAGTATTTCTAGTGAATAAGAGGAGTCTAGTGAAAAAGAGAATGATAAAACCTTGATGAAAGAGTTAGAGTGTGAATGGGCCAAGAAAAGAGGAACAAACACAGAAAGGTTTTGAGCCAAAGAATAAAATTCCTAGTAAGAAAGATAAGGAGTGGTGCAGAAGTCCACAAAATGGAAATTCACCTATGTGCAAGGAGGCACATGAGGAGAAAGAAGTTGGTGATGCTTATGTCATGAAGGAAGATAAGGGCACAGAAGGTAGAAATAGCACATGCCCCTTTATTTCAAGGAAGCAAAGGATGAAGGTGAAGGAAACTAGAAAGAGGTGGACACCCTGATCACCACACATGGACTTTGTACACTATCCTAAAAAGGTGTCAAGGGTATGACTCTAGAGTATAATATCTATAGATAAGTTATATGGTTCTGACTTAATGGATAAAAATGGAGGGGTCTCGTGCACTAGGAAGATGTTATCCTAGAATTTATATACAAATGTGGAGGATCCTAAATTTGAAGTATGTAATGATGACCTTAGTGTTATAGAGTTAAAGAAATAACCTGGGAAGAAATACAAGCAAGTAGACCCCATGTATCTGGCATATGAGAAGGAATGTAATTCCTTATATAGGATGGCCATAGATGTTACATGCAGGAATTTGGATTCTAGGGATACAATGAGGGTAGTAGATAAAATTAATAAAGAAAGTGAGATTTAAAAACTTAATAAGGATATCTAGGAGAATAAAAGTGAAACAAGGAAGTGTATGATAGGGAAGGTGTGCTAGTAAAGAAAATTTTCAGTCAATGTTCGGCCTTAGTGAGCCAGACCAGTACTAACTAGAATAATGAGATGGAATATCTTGGCAACCTAGTAGGGATGTTTATGGTAAATAATGAGAGTGGTGTGTGACCTAAAGTTGAGGAATTAACTAAGGAAAAGGAATAAAATAAGATATTTTTTGAGTTCAGAATAACTGAGCTCGAGGATCTATTCCTGCATCTTAAGGAAGAAAGTAGTAAAGCCTACTTAGATTTTAATAGGTCTCAGAAAATAAATGAAACAACCAAGGAAAAGGGAGTTGAAGGCTGAATCAAGCCATGAATGTTGTCAAAAAATTTCAAAGACCAAGGAGGATGACATGGCCAGCCCTAATGTGAAAACATATATGATACATACCAAAAAGACAAACACTGGAAGGTCCAAGTTAATCAGACAATCAAATGCATCTAGGTATGATAGAAAATTTAATAGCTATTGTTTTTCATGTAATGGATTTAGACATAAATCTAGAAGTTGTATATGGCTTGATGTATACATAGAACATCTATGGAGGGCGACACTACCTTCTTAATAATGTGGTTCATATCATTACCAAGGTAGATCCTCTATGATACCTCTTATCTCGCACACATCTCTCAAGATGTCTTGCACGATGGGTGATGTTTCTAACATATTTTGACTTTAAATTCATTCCATAAAAATCAATCAAAGGAAGAGTTATCACTTATCAACTAGCTAACATACCTCTCCTATATGCATCTCCTATTTGTGATTAGTTTTGATATGATTTCATGGCTTACATCATTAACACCAAAACTTGGACTATGTAATTTTATGGGTCTCATTGCCTCTTAGGAGTAGAGGATCGAATTGTGTTCATCACTCCACATGGTGATCATCTTCCCTTTGCATATCCCTTAGGGTTCTAAAGTACGAACAACATTGTTGAGTTTGAGGTCCTCATTCTTGGCCTTACTGTCACTCGTAAAATTCTTATTTGAAATATAAGAATACATGGTGATTTGTATTTTATTATAAATCAAGTTTACGATACAAATCAAAAAAATAAGAGCATATTATCACATATAATAACTTTGTCAAAATAATCCTAGCCACATTTGAATCCTACTCATTCACTATCATCGCACACAAAGGAAATTTTAATGAAAATTCTATGGTCAATGTGGCATCAATCATTCCTCAAGATATCACTGATGAGAAGGCCACCTTCATCATTCACCACTTACAATAGCCATCTACTTATAGTCCACCTTTTAAACCATGTATTATAACATGTAGAATTAACTGTCATGCATGGTATACTCAAATTTATAACCTTTTTATATCAACAAGCTATTCCTGATGGATTTCAACCTCATGAAGCCTGTCATTTGTGATGTGAGGCCACATGATATGTAATCATAGGTTCTTTATTATTCAAAATATCATTTGATGGTCTTTTGATGTGATGTTTACGACTAGAAGACATCCCCATAGCTATTTCTCACATTCATGATAGTCTATGTGGTTATCAGTTCTCAGATAAATCCATTTCACACAACCTTCTAGTCATGGATATTGTTGGCCTACAATGGAACAAGATTGTTTAGAATATGCTTAACATTGTGAAAAGTGTCAAAAACATAACAATCGCCATCATGCACCTGCATATGACCTCCAGACCATTTCTCCATCATTTTCATTTTCCTTATGGGGTTTTAATATTGTCAAAAAAATTAATCTTGAATTGGATGATGGTTATAAGTTTATCATTACTACTATGGAATACTTTACTAAATGGGTCGAAGCCCCACCCTTGAAAACTACCATTAGTCTCAACATTTTTCATTTTAATTCTACCCACTTCATTACACACTTTGGCATTCCCTCTATAATTATCAATGATAATGTATCTCCTTTTAAAAATAAGGATGTTAAGTGCCTCTGTGAAAAATTCAAGATTAAGAAAACATTGTCGAATTCTTATTATCCATGGGGAAATGTCCAATCCGAAGCCACAAATAAGACAATTGTTAAAGTATTACAAAATACCGTTCATACCAATGGTGACGATTGGCACAATAAAATTCTATATATTCTTTGGGCTTACTACACTAGTGTACATACCCCAAAAAATGTTATTCCCTTTTCACTTGTGTATAACGCTCAAACAATAATCCCCTTAGAGATGGAAATATCATCCTTTCAGTTATCCCTTAAAGGCATTCTCAAAGACAAAAAAAATATCATGAAAATTGGCTCCATGAGATTGAGATGCTTGACTCTCACCACGTACAAGATATCAAACACATCTAAGTATAGCAGGATCACATTGCAAAATATTACAATAACAAGCTTCATCTATGTGAATTTAATATCAACGACCTTGTATTAAAGGAAAATAAGAAAAACAAAATAGTCAAAGCCCATCTCAAATGAAAATTCAAATCTAATTGGCTCAGACCTTATGTCATTAGAGACATTTACCACTTTCCTTGGAAATCCACTTAAGAACCTATTGGAGCTCAAATGTGCCCCCATCCCAGATCATAAGAATATTGGGTTTAAGACAAAATGGGATTGTCTCTAAGTTGTGGGACTCAAATTGAGATAAACCTCTAGAGAATTTTAGCTTCCTCTTCTTACTCCTAATGCTAAACTACTCCTAGGGATTGAAATGCAACTATCTATCTCTACACTAACTTTCAAAGGGACCAGGGTGAGAAGGAGATGCATAAAATAGAAATCCTAATCTACAGAGGTGATATCATAAGAAAATAAGGGGATGAATATGTTTAGATAAGGGGAAAGGTAAAGGAATGATAATGAGAAGGATTGGATATGAGACATAGATAAAAATCACTCCCAAAATCCACTTTCATGATACACAATAGAAAAATATTCAAAAAATGAAACATACAACACATTTGTGAATGCAATAAAGGAAAGGAATGCAATAGAATAAGAACAAGGGCCAAACAAGCCACAAGATTAAATCTTATTACCTGAAATTATGTACTGAAGATTAAAATCACAAGAGGAAGATGTGAGAATTCACTTAATCAAGATCTAAAGGCATGCTACCCTTAGGACATATAAACAACACATGAAAGAAGCCTTATATTACAATATGCCCAAACTCTAAGAGTATCCAATCCATAAGGACTATTACTCTTCAATACACAGAAAATAGTGGAAGGGAGAAAGAGGAGGAATAAGAGGGAAATTCAAATTCCTCAACCAACCCCAACTTCCTCCATTAATTCTCTTAGGTAATAAGGTGCCACTTTTTATTCACTGTTACATGCTTTCTTCAACTGAGAACCCATACTACATTTATTGTTGCTGGTTGTTGCGCCTAGAACTTCACCTTTTGTGTGCTAAATAATTTTATTTGAATCTTTCCCATTTGCCTCAATTTTACTAAGGAAATTAGATTTGATCACATAGAGAACAAAAAAATCTTATTAAATCTAAAAAGATATGAAGATTGAATCGAAGACCAGTCAATTTCTAACCTTCGCGAATAAAAATCATTTACTTTTTACACAACTTTTCCATTCAGTCTTGTGTGACTATTTGACATCCGCGGATCATTCCCTTGTATTACAGCACCCTTGGTCTATGTGGATTTTGAAAACCTTCCATAGTTTTCCCCAAATTTGTGACTTGGTTCCTTGTGACCTGCGGTTTTCCTCTTACTATGGTTTTATCCTGTGACACTATTTATAGTAGCATGAATTTGAATATCCGCCTGCATAGTATTTTCTTCATTTTGTGACACTTTCTTCCTACCATGGTTCTACTTAGGTCCTCTGAAACAATGTTCCTCCATCTATGGCATACTCAAGGCCTCTTCAGTTCCCTCAAAATTGCCTCTGAATATCTACCAAGTATAACACTTGTGTAAGTTGCTCAAATTTTTCAAGGGATGCAAAATTGGGAAACATTTTTGGTGAATCTTAGGGGTCATCTTCCTACTATATGGATGATCAATATCCTTAAACATCCATTGGGAACAAATTCAATTGATTGATTTAGTTTCTCTGCATTTGACTCCTTCACTTGATGGCAACTGATTTTTAATGCTCTTCACTTACAACAACATCCTCTGAAAACATGGAACCTATGCAAAAGGACCCCCAAGGTAAAAAACATGTGCAAAACACTTACGGAAAATAAACCTAAACTACCAACCAGACAATGTGCTGAAAGCACTTGGAGGAATTAGAAATCTAATCTACTATGTAGAAGATGCATGAAAATATTAATGGGAGGGTTTGAGATAAATACCATTTACTGGGATTTGAAATGCATTCCCATTAATGTCAGATAGATCAAAATAATTTTCCACCTTGTAAACAACAATAAGGTATGGTCCTCTCTAAATAGCATCAAATTTGGAGTGTCTTTCTGATTTAACTCAATCTGTATCCCATTTCAAGACCAGATCTCTGACCTTGAATGTATGAGGCCTAGATTTTCTATAAAACCACTACTTGGTTGAATTCAGATGTTGTTCCATCCTGACCATGGCAGAATTTATTTTTTCTTCAAGTTCCACAAGTTCTTCCATTCTAATTTCTCTTTTTTAAGCACCTTCAAATTCCAACTGTTGTGCTAACTCAAGTGAAAAAAGAATCCTAGCTTCTTTTTCATATACCATTTTGTAGGGAGAAGTTATAATTTCCTTCTTCATTGTTATCCTATCCACCCGAAGAGGATTTTTCACTTTTGTATACAACTTCCTTCGATTTGCGTCCATGATTCTAATAAGATTTTTGTTAGTATATTCTGCCAATCCATTACCTTAGGGGTAATAATTGAAGGAAGTCTTGAGATAAATTATAATTTGAAGAGCCCAATTAGATATTTTTGATCCCAAGAAAGATTTAGCATTACCAGAAATAATGGTTTGGGATATGCCAAACCTTGTGACAATTTCTTTGAGAAACTTGAAGATGGTTGATTCAGTAGCTTCCTTTAATGGTGTAGCTTTGGTCCACTTTGTGAAGTAATCAATTACTATAAGAACCCATTTGTGGCCCGCACTAGATAGAGGATTTCTCATCCCAATGAAATCAAGTCCCCATTGTGTGAATGACTGATCTTCCTGAATTGGATGAAGAGGCAAGGCCGCTAATATTTTCTTTCTGGTAAAGAGAGCACACTCCTTACATTTCTTAAGCCACTTGTGAGCATCAACGAATAATGTAGGCTAGAAATATCCTACTTTTATAATATTCATAGTTGTAGCTTTAGAAAATAAATGTCCACATAAGAAACCATCATGAAATTCAACCAAAACCCTGTCACATTCCTCATCTTCAATATATATGAGCAACATATCATCAATGTTCCTTTTAAATAGTAAGCCATCAATGAGCACATATGGAAAAGACCGCAACCTTAAATTCCACCTCTTTGCTTTGCTGAGACGAGGAGGATATATACTTGAGGAGATGAATGTTATCATTATCTTCATCCAGTTATCTGTGGCTATGTCTTCATTCTTCTCAGTTTTTGCATGAATCTCCTCTTCTAGGAATAAAGTAATCTCTAATTTTCTACTAGAAATACAAGGCTAAGGCATAATTTCTCAATATAACTTTAATTGCATTCTTAAGAGAGTAAGGATTGGATAATGTAGTAGACAAATCTTTCATGTTGAGAATCATCATTTAGTTCTTTAATGGCCCCTAATACATAGAATTTAGCATAAATGTATAATAATAAATGTCGGTCAGCCATGGGAGGTACTAGGACATGAAGATTTAAGAGATGATTTTATAACATCTAATTCACTTTTGCAATGGTGGTCCCAAAAATATTTAGTGTCCTTTTTCATTAATCATGTGAATGTTTGGGTTTTATCAATGAGATGTGCCATAAATCAGTGGATGGCCTAGAGTTTACCTTGTAGTGAGTGTAACTGATGAAAATTGTAAGGCATAGGAATGTTAATAATGGAACGGATCTTTTGGGATCAATTTCAATTCCACGTTGGGAAATAATGTACCTAAGGATCTTACCAGTGATAACACAAAAAACACACTTCTTTGGATTTAAACATACTTTATTTTGTTGTAAGCATTTGAAGATTGTGTAAAGATCTTGAGCATGTGTGAAACGATGTCATGATTTTTCAAGTATATCATCAACATAATCTTCAAGTTTTTTATAAATATTTTTATTGAACATATGTTTCATTTCTTTTTGCTAAGTAATCCTGACATTTTTAAGGTCGAAGTGTATAATGTAACAAATTTTTCCCCATGGCATAGTAAATGAAGTTTTTTCTTAATTTACTCAGTTGATTTTTATTTGATTGTAACCAGAAAATCCATCTATGAAAGAAATAATATTGTACCCAATAGTAGAATCGAGAATGACACCAATGTGCAACAATAGGAAACTATCCTTGGTACACATTTTATTGAGATCACAAAAATATATGTAACAACAGAACCTACCATCTAGTTTCATAATTGGAATGATGTTAGACACCCATTTAGGATAATCCACAACACGGATAAAGTTGGCATCTAACATGCATTTTATTTCTTCCTTGACTAGTAGTGTGACCTTGAGGTGTATTTTAGAATTTTTTTGTTGAACAGGTTTAGCACCAGGGTAGAGGACAATGTTGTGCATGGCTATTGAAGGATCTATACCAGGCATATCACTCTAGTCCCATGAAAATATATCAGAGAATTCATGAAGAACTTGTTTAATATTATCTTCCTTGGTAGGCAAAGAGAAGAAGTGAACAAAACAATTTGCGGGTTGGTGGTAATGTCGAGTTTATATTGGATGGTTTCTTCATTTAAAAGAGTTGACTGGTCCTCTATATATGGGTCAGTAGGAATAGTGTCAAGAGAATCAGTACTTTAATTAGGTGTATATGATTCACCAAATTAGGCATTAGTATTGAGAACTGATGAGAAGCATTTCTTGTGATGGAAAGATGGCAGGTGATCGCAATTCCCCATGTACTCTTAAAGAGAATCATTGGTAGTAAAAGTGTCCAATTAGGCCAATCAGTAGAATGAGATTCACTGATGAGTTCCAAATATAAGAGAGGAAGTAAATAAGTGTGTAAAACATCATAATCCTTTAAAGAAGATGTAGAAGGAAGATGATATACAATGCCAAGTTTTTTAGATTGAGTGGGAAGAGCCAATGGTTTTATGAATCCTCGACCATGTTGGCCTAAACCAGTACCAAAAAACCATAACGAAGCAAATACTTATAGCCAAGACCATATTTAAAGAAATGTTTATTAGATGTAGAAGAGATAGAATTTTGAGTGGAATGCTCAACATAATACAAAATGCTGAGGGGGTGGATCTATTATAATTTCATAGAATACTCCTTGATAAAGGAATTTAATTCATGTATGAAGAGTGGAAGTAACCACATGCATGGCATGGATCCAAGGCCTCCCAAGAAGAATATTATAATTAATATTATTGGGCATCACATGGCATGGAATAGGTAGTGTACACAACCCAATAGTAATGGGGAGTGTGATAGTACTTAAGACATGCTTCGGAATATTATAAAATCCATGAATATAAATAGATGAGGGAGCCAAAGAGGCCTCAGAGAGTCCAATTTGGTGGAGAAATTCTAGATTAAAAATATTAATCCCTGATCCATTATCAACTAAGGCACGTTTAACCCTAACATTATTAATACAAACATGAATATAAATGGGGATCATGTTCTAACATGGCTTGAGAAGGAAACTTATTTGATGTGAAAGTAATATGTTCCTCATTGAGAAATAAAGCTGAAGTAAAATTATGATACAAATATTCAAGAGAAGTATGAGGATGAGTGTAAGTGTTAGATAAATAATATCTAATTTTAGTTACAAAATCAAGATTATCCTACAAAAAGGAATGGATGGAGACATATATGGAGGAGGATCCCATGATAGTGATGCTAAGATGGAATAAATATCCAAGAGTGTTTGAATGAGTAGCATTCAATAAATGATTATATATATATATATATATATATATATATGTGTGTGTGTGTGTGTGTGTGTGTGTGTGTGTGTGTGCTAAACCTTAATTACAGAGTCTAAATAAATGGTAGAATACATATTTGACACAAGAAATAAGTAAATAAAATATGAAACCCTATGTGAAAGAGAGAGAGAGAGAGGAAAGGACTTAGCTGATTTGCGTTTGATCCTAGAACTCATATGGATTGGAAAAATGGTAAAGAGGAAGGGAATAACCTCGCAACTGTGCACTATGAAATCTAGAGCTATTAGAAAGAGTTACACTAGGGTGCCTAGACTAGGTCATGGGGGCTAGAGTCTACTACTGGGCTCTTGTGACTACAAAATTGGTTAGAATATGATTTTATTAGTGTCGTAAAAGTGTTGTTGATATTCATTGTTTCTCATGTGTATGTCTAAATATGACCACCAAGTGTTCCTGTAACCTACAAAATAAAGATTCACCTCCAAAACCTAGAATACCACATCAAATCCAAAAAAATAAATATGTAATATGGGGATTTTGACTAACCCTAGTGGTGACCCAAGTGAGTGAACTTAAAATCGAGAGCTACACTACACATTAGAATCCATGTAGTTCTTGTGAGTGTGTGAAATAATCATGCCCTAGGAATCCCTTGTGTAAGTGCACTTGATAGTAGGTGATATGTGTGTGTGTGTGTGTGTGTGTGTGTGTGTGTGTGTGTGTGTGTCAATGTAAGTAGATGTGTGGATGGAAAAATGAACTTCCCCTTCCTATACAGTATATGCAGAAAATGTAGTCTGTCATCCCTTGAATGGATGCTAGATGGATGCCTTTAGTGCTCTTAGATTCCTTAGGATGTAAGCTTAGGTGATGATAATAGATTCTTAGAGCTTGGTCCCTTAATTTGATCACATATCTTTATATTTATATGATTCCATTGGTTGAATTTTGTAATTGACAACTAGAAATCTGACCCATAAGAAAAAAAGATGCCCAAAAGATAAAAGAGGCCCAATAAGAGTGAGTAAGGTAGAAATAGGTTAGGGTCACCCAGAGGGGATGAAGGCACTTGGAAACTGTCATCTTATCTACGCACTGGTGTTTGAAGTCGTAAAATATAAGTAAGTAAAATACCAACTAGGATGTAGGGTGTGTAAGACCAAATGGAAAATAATAAACATAGAAAAAATGCCAAAGGTAGCTATCAATTACTAGTTTTATCGCTTAAGAATAATATGAATATAGGTATGATTTTAGGACCTAGAAATGTACCCAAGTGCATGATTATTTTTTTAACACATGTAATGAAGGTATTTCAAGTTCTAATAGAATAACATCCTCATTTCCATAGACTAGTGAGAAAGGTGTAGCATTGGTGGTAATGTAGCTGTTGGTGTAGTAAGCCCAAAGAGCATATAAAATCTGATAATGGCAATCATTTTTTTCTAGTATCAACAGTTTTGCACAATATTTTTACAATGGTTTTATTGGTGGCTTCAACTTGACCATTTCCTTATGGATAATAAGGAGTAGAAAAGGTTTTCTTGATTTTGAACTTTGCACAAAGCCTTTTGACATATTTTTTTTGAAAGAAGAGTCATTATCAGTGATAATGGTTGAGGTAATGCCAAAGCATGTGATATTGTGGGTAGTAATGAAATGGAAAATGTTAGGACCAGTAGTGAAACAATCTACAGTAGTAATAATGAATTTATCAAATCCGTAAATAGAAACAAATGAGGGATTTAAGGAGGTTTTGGAAAGGCAAATTTTCTGAAGAAATTTTAGATTACAAATATTAAGCCTAAAACAATTATCAACTAAAGCTCGTTTAACCCCGATCTTATTAATACAATATTTAATATAAAGTGGGATCATTATCTAAAATAGATTGAGAATAAATTTCAGCAGATGTAAAGGTACTATGCTCTTCATTAAAATATAATGTTGCAATGAATCTATGATATACATATTCAATAGAATTATTAGGATGAATGTAAGTGTTAGACAAAAAATGTTGTATTTTATTTTCACATTCACGATTGTCCTACAAGAAGGCATAAAGGGAGACACTCAGGTTGGTGAAAATGGATGGATCCTAGGGTATCGAGGTTGCTAATAAAGAAGGAGTTAATATGAAAAACTAGGATCTATTATTCGAATGAGCGTACAGTTTCACTAAATTATTTAATCTTAATTGAATTAAACCTTCTTTCAGATTAAATACTATAACTAATTATATACAAGTGATAAAATACAATAATACATAAGAAATAAGCATGTAATAATGTGAAACCCTAAACAAATGAGAGTGGGAAGGTGACTTAGCATATTTTGTGGAACATGGAGATGATATAGGCTGAGAAATTGTTAGAATAGACTAGAAAGACTATCTTGAAGGCTCATATAGGGTTCTAAAACTCAGAACTACATAGGATAGAAGCACCTGCGGGAGGAAAGGAGTGCATGTATGCTAGTGAATGATCTAGGCATGATTTTCTACTTATATGCTCAGGTTTTTGTCTTTTCTAGGATAAGAGAGCCTCGTTGTTGTTCCTCCTTTGTTGCTCTAGTTTTTCTCCAAAGTCCTCAATCCTACCTGTAACCTTATATATAAATAACTTGCTTCACATGCCCATAAACCACATAAAACATAATAAAGAAGATGTCGAATGGGATGTCAGACTAAATCCAACAGTCACCTAGATAGTCACCTTAACACTGAGTGTTGCACTACATCTTATAATCTATGTATTTCTATGTGTATGTTTGTGTAATGATTCCCTAGGTTTTCCTTTTGTAGGTTACACTATGATAGTGGGATAGATAAAAATTTCTCCAAGTATGAAAATGTGTGAAATGGAATAAAGTGAACTCCCCCTCATATGTTGTGTATGTAGAGTGATGCAGCCCTTGTCCCTTATATAAGTGTACTAGATTAATTCCTTTGAAATTCTCTAGTTCCTTAATGCAATATTAGGTGATACTAGATAATTCTTAGTGTTTGGACCCTTATTTGAGAGAAATAACTAAGTATATATATGATTCCCTTGTTTAAATTTCATAATTGGAAATTGAAAGGCTGACCCAAAGTTTAAATAGGTGACCAAGAATTAAAAGATACCCAAAACGGGAAGAAGAAGATAAAGAAGTTCAAGAGTGCCCAAGAAAGACATGAGCACCTAGGCACTTTTGTCCTAACTGGGTGCTAGTGTTTGATGCCATTAAATATAAATCAGTAAAGTTCCAAAAGGGTTGTAAGTTATGTAAGGTCAATAAAATTTCAAGAGATAAATAAAAATGCCTAAACGAAGTTTTCAACCACTATTTTTTTGCTTAGGAATCATGTATATATGTGTATGCTTTATGACCTAGAAATGTACGCAATGCATAAATTTTGTGTCTATAGATAAGTATGATTAGAAGAGATTAATTAGTGATTAACAACTCATGGGATTTTGGGAAGGTTTAATTAATCAACTAGGATAAATTAATAGACCAAGTTAAGCTTATAAAATCCATTTAGATATTATTTGGAATGAGATTAATACAATTTGAAGGGTTTGAGAGGGGGATTTAACAAATAATAAGGTATATTGATTAAATACGAGTGTAGAGACCTATTTTTTAGTACCCTAAATTATTTATCCATACTGCTCAAATTCACACTCAAACATCAAACTATCTTATTATCCTATAAACCATGTTCTCACCCTAGTAAAATCAAACTTTACCTTAAATAAAAAAAACTATTTCACTCACCCTAAACCAACCAAAACACATATAACTCATTATAACCCATTTTCCCTTAACCATATAACCTCCTAACATCCTCAAAATTTTCCTAACCATTTTAACTCATCCCAATACCCAAATTAACCCTTTTGGAAGTCATTGAAACCAATTCCAAGTGGGTTTCCCCACTTTTTCTCAATCATCGGCAGTTCTAAGTGATTATATAAGTAACATCAAATCTCCATATAAAGTATCCTCATATGTTTGCCGTGAAGCTTTGGTTCTCTGACAACCTAAATGACATCATTATAGACA
The DNA here is from genome assembly GCA_019776745.2 of Taxus chinensis. NCBI lineage: Eukaryota > Viridiplantae > Streptophyta > Pinopsida > Cupressales > Taxaceae > Taxus > Taxus chinensis. The sequence continues at coordinate 446,875,152 of CM034154.1, forward strand.
ACCTTACATCACCTTCATCCCTATCACAACCTTAGAAGCTTCAAAAATCTTATAAGATTCCCACAACATTGTTTCTTAGTGTTATTCATCCAATATAAGATCTTGTCATCTATTTTTGTATTCAATGTGTTAAAGTGTCACCTTAAAGCTCGAATAAATTTACAAATCACCTATTTTTCACCTTATTTTAATATTATTTGGAAATAATCCTTTTCCTCAGTAATCACTAGTGATTTTCTTGAATCAGTGGTGATTACCTCAAATCTCTAGCTGATGAGTCATTTATTTTACTTTATAAAACACCTCATATTTTGCATTTGGTTGAGCCATTTGTATCCCTAAACTTGTATTTCCCTGTCATATCGCTAGACATTTTCATTATAGCTTTATCTCATTAAATTAATATAATTACTACTAGTTTACTTTATTCTTTGGTATGTAATAACTGACATGTAGCCAAAGTAATCATCCACAATAAAGGATCCAAACACATCAAATGACATGCATCCAAAGGAACTCATTCACAATAAAGTGTCCATAGCCAAAGGAGGTCACAAACATAAAATAAAGTCATGATTATGAGGAGTTTGTGTAATGTGGACATCACACCTAAGATTTCACATGTTAATGGAAGAAGTAATTATTAGAACTAGGAAAGGACTCAATGCCATCATCTGATTATGCATTGTAACTCAACAAAGAACTAGTTGATTAATTCATAATTTAATAATTGGTTGATCAACTAATTGGCTAGTTAAGTTGTGTGATCCTTATGTAAACATCTACTAAGTAGTTATGTTGCATGCATGTAGTTTCCATATTTTTTGGTTCAGATATTTTACTTAATCTAACTAGAACTCCTAGTATAACTCTATTTCTTTAGGCCTATGTTGTAATGGAGGATATAAAAAGGAACAATTAATGTTGGAGATATATATATATATATATATATATATAGGGATCGATCCATAGATAGATAATTTGTTGTATTTTATGATTGTAATCTTCATGCTAATGAAATAAAAGTCTTAGTTATGTTTATTTATTGTAGTCACAAGATGTAGGAGGGATTAACACCAAAGGAAGTTCCCACTTGCAGTTTTCTAACCCTCTCTATCCTTTTTTTTTATTTAGTTCATTGCATGGTTAGATTAGCAACATTTCATTCATTTATTTGTGTCCTATTTTTACATGCTTTGTTATTATCCATAGTATTTTCTTCCAGTTAGAATCTAGTTCATTTCCAGCATTGTTATTTCTTAATTGTAGTTACAGAAATTTCCCTTTATGCCTCTTGAATATATGTAATTTTGCATATATCCCTAGGAATATTGAAAGTTTATTTCCCTTGATTTGATAATTAAATGACTAAAGATTAATGAACATCATACTAATTGTTGTAAGTTAATTTGCACCACCATTTTTGGTGCCATTGTCAAGGATACTACCAAGTTATAAGGTTTTTGAAGATGTTTTTCATTTATTAGAATCAATTTAGGTTTTATAAATTCACCTCCATACCCCCCACTAATATATGTTGAGTGATTTGAGTAGTTGATGCATACACTGCCCGAGAGACGCCCATGGTAGATTTTTATCAAATCTAAGAGTAGCACAAGTTTCCATATCATATTCTATAGAAAGTATATCTTCCTTTGTATAATGATTGATAGAAGAAGAACATCCTTCAAGTGAAAGTTCTAAATCTACTCATAAATAACCAAATATGGTGGAAGAAGTAGACCAAAATTATAAAAATGAGACAACTACTTTTGAGTTTCCCATTACTGACAATGATTAAGATACTACTATGAAGAATATTTCTCTCTCATCCTTTACAAAATTTCATGGATCCATAACTGAAGACCTAGACACCTTTCTATTTGAGTTTGACATTTTATACAGAAGCTATGATTATACCACAGATGCACATAACTTGAATCTATTTCCTTCTACACTAGAGGATGTAACCTTGAGATGTATCATAGGTTTGGGAAGAAATGCAATGACCACTTGTACACAGATGAAGGAGAAGCTCCTCAATAAGTATTAGGAATATTGTAGACCAAGTAGTAGAGGAGGTGATGAAATATACAAGATCACACAGGAGGATGAAGCATTGGAAGCCTATCTAAAAATATTCATGTTCTGCGTTCAGAAGATAAGGAACACAATAATACCTCTAGAATCAATCAGAATACTTGTTTTGAAGGGACTCGATGAGGAGGACATGGATTCCCTTGATCTTTTTGGAGTAGGATACATTTCAAAATATTCCTTTGAAGAATTCTATGAATCCTGTAGAAATTACTCGAGTTACTAGGAAGAAGTCTTAGTATTATTCATCCAATATAAGATCTTGTCATCTATTTTTGTATTCAATGTGTTAACGTGTCACCTTAAAGCTTGAATAAATTTACAAATCACCTATTTTTCACCTTATTTTTATTTTATTTAGAAATAATCCTTTTCCTCAGTAATCACTAGTGATTTTCTTGAATCACTAGTGATTACCTCAAATCTCTAGCTAATGAGTCATTTATTTTACTTTCTAAAACACCTCATCTTTTGAATTCTGTTTAGCCATTTGTATACCTAAACTTTTATTTCCCTTTCATATTGCTAGACATTTTCATTATAACTTTATCTCATGAAATTAATATTAATTAATATAATTATTACTAGTTTACTTTATTCTTTGGTATGTAACAACTGACATGTAGCCAAAGTAATCATCCACAATAAAGGATCCAAACACATCAACTGACATGCATCCAAAGGAACTCATTCACAATAAAGTGTCTGTAGCCAAAGGAGGTCACACACATAAAATAAAGTCATGATTATGAGGAGTTTGTGTAATGTTTACATCACACCTAAGATTTCACATGTTAATGGAAGAAGTAATTATTAGAACTAGGAAAGGACTCAATGCCATCATCTGATTATTCATTGTAACTCAAAAAAGAACTAGTTGATTAATTCATAATTTAATAATTGGTTGATCAACTAATTATCTAGTTAAGTTGTGAGATCCTTATGTAAACATCTACTAAGTAGTTATGTTTCATGCATTTAGTTTCCGTATTTTTTGGTTAAGATATTTTACTTAATCTAACTAGAACTCCTAGTATAACTCTATTTCTTTATGCCTATGATGTAATGGAGGATATAAAAAGAAAAAATTAATGTTGTAGATACACACACACACACACACACACACACACACACACATATAGGGATCGATCCATAGATAGATAATTTATTTTGTTTTATGATTGTAATCTTCATCCTAATGAAATAAAAGTCTGAGTTATGTTTATTTATTGTAGTCATAAGATGTAGGAGGGATTAACACCAAAGTAAGTTCCCACTTGCAATTTGTTAACCGTCTCTATCCTTCATTTTTTTATTTAGTTCATTGCATGGTTAGATTAGCAACATTTCCTTCCTTTATTTATGTCCTATTTTTACATGCTTTGTTATTATCCATAGAATTTTCTTCCAGTTAGAATCTAGTTCATTTCTAGCATTGTTATGTCTTAATTTTAGTTATAGAAATTTATCTTTATGCCTCTTGAATATATCTAACTTTGCATATATCCCTAGGAATATTGAAATTTTATGTCCCTTGATCTAATAATTAAATGAATAAAGATTAATGAACATCATACTAATTGTTGTAAGTTAATTTGCACCACCATTTTTGGTTCCATTGTCAAGGATACTACCAAGTTATAAGGTTTTTGAAGAGGTTTTTCATTTCTTAGAATTAATTTATATTTTATAAATTCACCTCCATACCCCCCGCTAATATATGTTGAGTGATTTAAGTAGTTTATGCACGCACCGCTTGAGAGATGCCCATGGTAGATTTTTATCTAATCCACAAGTAGCACAAGTTTCCATATAATATTCTAAAGAAAGTATATCTTCCTCTGTATAACGATTGATAGAAGAAGAACATCCTTGAAGTGAAAGTTCTAAATCTACTCATAAATAACCAAATATGGTGGAAGAAGTAGACCAAAATTATAAAAATGAGACAACTACTTTTGAGTTTCCCATTACTGACAATGATGAAGATACTACTATGAAGAATATTTCTCCCTCATCCTTTACTAAATTTCATGGATCCATAACTAAATACCTAGACACCTTTCTATTTGAGTTTGAAATTTTATACAAGAGCTATGATTATACCACAGATGCACATAAATTGAATCTATTTCCTTATACAGTAGAGGATGTAACCTTGAGATGTATCATAGGTTTGGGAAGAAATGCAGTGACCACTTGTACATAGATGAAGGAGAAGCTCCTCAATAAGTATCAAGACTATTCTAGACCAAGTAGTAGAGGAGGTGATGAAATATACAAGATGACACAGAAGGAGGATGAAGCATTGAAATCCTATCTAAAAATATTCATGTTCTACGTTCAGAAGATAAGGAACACAATAATACCTCCTGAATCAATAAAAATACTCTTTTTGAAGGGACTTAGTGAGGAGCACATGGATTCCCTTGATCTATTTGGAGTAGGATACATTTCAAAATATTCCTTTGAAGAAATCTATGAATCCTGTAGAAATTAATCAAGAGTTACTAGGAAGAAGTCTTAGTATTATTCATCCAATATAAGATCTTGTCATCTATTTTTGTATTCAATGTGTTAATGTGTCACCTTAAAGCTTGAATAAATTTACAAATCACTTATTTTTCACCTTATTTTCATCTTATTTTGAAATAATCCGTGTCCTCAATAATCACTAGTGATTTTCTTGAATCACTGGTGATTACCTCAAATCTCTAGCTGATGAGTCATTTATTTAACTTTCTAAAACACCTCATATTTTGCATTTTGTTGAGCCATTTGTATAACCAAACTTGTATTTCCCAGTCATATTGCTAGACATTTTCATTATAACTTTATCTCATGAAATTAATATTAATTGATATAATTATTACTAGTTTACTTTATTCTTTGGTATGTAATAATTGACATGTAGCCAAAGTAATCATCCACAATAAAGGATCCAAACACATCAACTGACATGCATCCAAAGGAACTCATTCAAGTAAAGTGTCTCTAGTAAAAGGAGGTCACACACATAAAATAAAGTCATGATTATGAGGAGTTTGTGTGATGTGGACTTCACACCTAAGATTTCACATGTTAATGGAAGAAGTAATTATTAGAAATAGGAAATGACTCAATGCCATTATCTGATTATGCATTGTAACTCAACAAAGAACTAGTTGATTAATTCATTATTTTATAATTGTTTGATCAACTAATTGGTTAGTTAAGTTGTGTGATCCTTATGTAAACATCTACTAAGTAGTTATGTTGCATGCATGTAGTTTCCGTAATTTTTTGTTAAGATATTTTACTTAATCTAACTAGAACTCCTAGTATAACTCTATTTCTTTATGCCTATGTTATAATGGAGGTTGTAAAAAGGAACAATCAATGTTGTGTGTGTGTGTGTGTGTGTGTGTGTGTGTGTGTGTGTGTGTGTGTGTGTGTGTGTGTGTGTGTGTGTGTGTGTGTGTGTGTGTGTGTAGGGATCGATCCATGGATAGATAATTTGTTGTATTTTATGATTGTAATCTTCATGCTAATGAAATAAAAGTTTGAGTTATGTTTATTTATTATAGTCACAAGATGTAGGAGGGATTAACACCAAAGGAAGTTCCCACTTGCGGTTTGTTAACCCTCTCTATCCTTTGTTTTTTTATTTAGTTCATTACATGGTTAGATTAGCAACATTTCATTCCTTTATTTGTGTCCTATTTTTACATGCTTTGTTATTAGCCATAGTATTTTCTTCCAGTTAGAATCTAGTTCATTTCTAGCATTATAATTTATTAATTGTAGTTATAGAAATTTCCCTTTATGCCTCTTGAATATATGTAACTTTGCATATATCCCTAGGAATATTGAAAGTTTATTTCCCTTCATCTGATAATTAAACGACTAAAGATTAATGAACATCATACTAATTTTTGTAAGTTAATTTGCACCACCATTTTTGGTGCCATTGTCAAGGATACTACCAAGTTATAAGGTTTTTGAAGAGGTTTTTCATTTATTAGAATCAATTTAGGTTTTATAAATTCACCTTCATACCCCCCACTAATATATGTTCAGTGATTTGAGTAGTTGATGCATGCACCGCCCAAGATATGCCCATGGTAGATTTTTATCTAATCCACAAGTAGCACAATTTTACATATCATATTCTAAAGAAATTATATCTTCCTCTGTATAATGATTTGTAGAAGAAGAACATCCTTCAAGTGAAAGTTCTAAATCTACTCATAAATAACCAAATATGGTGGAAGAAGTAGACCAAAATTATAAAAATGAGACAAATACTTTTGAGTTTCCCATTACCGACAATGATGAAGATACTACTATGAAGAATATTTCTCCCTCATCCTTTAATAAATTTCATGTATCCATAACTGAAGACCTAGACACCTTTCTATTTGAGTTTAACATTTTATATAGGAGCTATGATTATACCACAGATGCACATAAATTGAATCTATTTCCTTCTACAGTAGAGGATGTAACCTTGAGATGTATCATAGGTTTGGGAAGAAATGCAATGACCACTTGTACACAGATGAAGGAGAAGCTCCTCAATAAGTATCAGGACTATTGTAGACCAAGTAGTAGAGGAGGTGATGAAATATACAAGATGACACAGAAGGAGGATGAAGCATTGGAATCCTATCTAAAAATATTCATGTTCTATGTTCAGAAGATAAGGAACACAATAATACCTCCTGAATCAATCAAAATACTCTTTTTGAAGGGACTTAGTGAGGAGGACATGGATTCCCTTTATCTGTTTGGAGTAGGATACATTTCAAAATATTCCTTTGAATAAGTCTATGAATCATGTAAAAATTACTCAAGAGTTACTAGGAAGAGGAGAAGAAATATAAGATCAAGAGGTGGATCCGCTAATAAAACAATTAGGGACATATCCAAGTCAGAGATTGTTAACATGTATAAGAACATGAAGTAGGAGATTGGAAATGACATCAACACTCAATTAGATGTTATGCATGTGAAGAATAAAAGGGAGGATACATAGGAAGAACTGACAGAATTATACCATGTAGAAGAAATAAATCTTACTTCAGATGTGAAGGATTATCTAGCATTGCATAAGAAAAGGAGACTTCTCCTGAATTCAAGATGACAGAATAAGAGGATGTTATAAGTTTCTCAAGGGAAACCATGTCCACCAAGACAAGGAGGTATGTCATGAGACCCTATGCAAGAATTTCAAAATTGGTCTAATAATCAATATGTGCCACCCCCACCTTGGGATAATCAGCAACAAGGCTAGGCTCCATATCCTTACCAATATCAACAACAGTGGAAACCTCAATTTTAAGGCCAAAAACAATGGAAAAAACCCCCTCAATCATGGAAATATCCTTGGATAGGATGACATCGGTGGAATAACCCACCTCCTAATTACCAACAATCCTATAATCAACCTCCTTACCCTTAGCAAAAATACCTAATGTCAAACCCCCAAGAAAAATCTCATCCAAAGGAAACTTAGATACCAACTCAACTAATACCTAACCCCAATAATAAATCTGCTTAGCTAGCCTACACCACTGAAATAGATCCATACCCTGCATAATTAGTTGATGTCACCAATATCCATCTTGGCTGAGGAAGAGAAATTCCTCCACCAACTGGACCCACCATTATTGAGATTGTTTATGAACCATGGAAGCTGCAAGTAGATTTTCAACAAAGTAACAACATGCTACACACATATCTATAACAAAATCATAAGACACTACAGGTTGATCCATACCAACCTGAGAAAAATTCTAGCAGGATAAAATGTAGGCTAATGACCCACCATTTCCTGAAATATTACAAGAAAATAATACTGACCTCAAATGAGAATTTGATTCTGATTTTGTTAACTAGCTAAAGGATATTTGTTTCAAAATTCCATTGAATTAGGCCATTAAGGATGCGCCAATTTAAAACAAATTGGTAAAGGATTTATGCATAAGATAGCCAGAAAAAAAGATAAAGGATCCATCTACTATACAAGTTATTGGATAGCTAGCTAATATTATGCTTGAAAATTAAATCTTACCCTAGTACATAGATCCAAGTAGCCTATTGGTAAACATTATAATTAATGACACAATAATAAATAGCACTCTGATTGACTTGGGGGAAGCTATAAATGTCATGAAAAATAAAATAATAGATGATATGAAGTTAGAACGATTAAGACCAACAACCACAGTCTTGCATCTTACAGACATATCAATAGTTAAACTTGAAGGAGTTCATAAAGAAGTAGTGTTAGTCATATAATCTTGAGAATACCCTACTAATTTTATTGTTCTTCAGCTGAAAGAAAGTTTAGGAGGATATCTTATCATCCTAGGAAGACAATGATTGGCCACTGCTGATGCATTCATAGGATGCATTTATGGTAATATGATTATTTCTAATAGAAGTGGCAATAAAAATCTCATACTTTATTCTCCTACACAACCTTTTAGTGATGAAGATCAGATAATTTGGGTTGAAGAACTAGAAGTAGATCATGATGATGGAGAATTCATGTACAATTGAAGGATGAGAAGAAGATGTTGTTATTTTCAATGTCCTACAAAATAACTATGGAAAGAGTGAAGAAGTAGATAGTATATTACAGTTCCAAATCTATCTTGTGAACCAAATACTGCCACAGAAAAGCACTATGAATGTTCTAGGTAAAAGTTACATCCTTCACCAAATTCTCCCACATGATTGCATACTAAATTTTGTAAGAAGCAATGTATGTTCCATGATTTATCTCTCTAAGTAAGTGGAAATTACTTCGGGAAAGCCACTTAATGTTAAAAAAATGTTGAGCATGCAGAAAGAGAAAATGTTGATTTCTCTTCTGTAAAATCACAAAAAAATATTTGCATGGGACTATGGTGAAATGCATGGGATCCATCCTAAGCTCTATACACATAAAATACACATCAAAGATAGTTTCAAGCCAATAAGGAAGCTATAGAGAAGAATGAACCCAACAATGAGAGACATTATGAAAGAAGAATTAAAAAAATTATTGGATACTCGATTCATATATCCAATTTCAAATAGTCAATAAGTGTCACCCCTTGTCATTGTATCCAATAAAAATGGAAAATGAAGGATCTATGTAGACTATAGATAACTGAATGTAATAATAAAGAAGGATCAATTTTCTGCTCCCTTTCATTGATTAGGTACTTGAAAATATGGATGGTAATAATAATTTTATTTTTCTTGATGGCTATAGTGGCTACAATCAAATTCAGATTGCACCAGAAGACCAAGACAAAACCACATTCATGTGCCCATGGGGAATTTTTTGCATATTATGTTCTTTCTTCTTGCTTATGCAATGCACCTGCTACATTCCAAAGGGTAGTTTTAATCATTTTATCTTATCTAACAAATGATGGCATGGAGGTATGCATGGATGATTTTATAGTACATGGTAGTAATTTTGATGAAGAAATGAAAAATATGGATAAAGTTTTGAATAGATGCAAGGAGAATAATTTGTCGTTAAGCAACTACATGATGATGTGTGAAGGAATAGTGTTAGGAAATTATTTATCCTCTGATGGAATTCAAGTCAATCTAGAAAATGTATCTATAATTATAAATCTATCAATACCAAAGAAACATAAGGATGTGAGGATCTTCCTAGGATATGTTGGTTATTATAGAATATTTATACATGATTTCAGTAAGATTGTAACACCATTATTTATACTACTAGGAAAGGAAGATACCTTTGAGTGGACTGAAAAATGTGAGACCACATTCCAAAATTTGAAGAAAATGTTGACCACTGCACCTGTGTTAAAAGGACATGATTGGAACTTGCCATTTTATATCCATACTGATGCATTAGATCATGCCATTGGATCTTTTTTAGGATAGAAAGATGGATTTCTAAACTACGTAATTTATTATGTAAGAATGAAATTGTAGCATACTGAACTTAACTATACCGTCATAAAGAAAGAGTTCTTAGCAATTTTGTATTTCATCAATAAGTTTAGGAACTATATCCCAAGCTACCCAATGTTCATTCACACTAACCATGCTACAATTTAATACTTGATCAACAAACTAGTTGTAAGCAGCAGAATAATTAGATGGTTAATACTCTTGCAAAATTTCAATGTCACCATTGTGGATAAGCCTCATAAGGAAAATGTTGTACCAGACATTCTTTAAAAATGGAGAATAATAATGAAGAATGGGTAGTGGATGAATCTTTCCCAGATAAGCACTTTTTTTCCATTTCCACTAGATCACCTTGGTATGCTAATATAGCCAATTATTTGGTCTTAGGTAAGACACCTCCACACTACCTATATTCTGAAAAGAAATACATAGTCAAGAAAAGTGTAATTTTTTCTTGGATAGATGGATTTCTATTTTACATAGAGAAGAATAATGTTATGATAAGATGTAATGATGATGAGGAGATATGTGATGTCCTCAAAGCCTACCACAGTGAACCATGTGGATTCCACTTTGTTACAAAAATAACTACATAAAATTTGTTAAAAACAGGTTATTACTATCCAACACTACATAGGGATGCAACATTATATACTAGGAGGTGTGATAGATGAAAAATAATGGTTAATCCCACCAGGATAGATGATATTCCATCATATCCTCAATTAGTATTGCATCCATTTGACAAATGGGGTTTAGAATTCATTTCTCCTAAAGATCCTAAATCTTTGTAGAAAGAATACATTTTGGTGTGCACAAATTACCTCACTAAATCGGCAAAAGTGAGAAAGTTTCCAAATTATTAGATGACCACATCTTCACAAGGTATGGAGTACAAAGAGAAATTATTATTGATCAAGGTACACACTTAACTACTAAAGTTATTTCTGATATACTTAAGGATTATGAAATCAGATATAGGAAGTCTACACCTTATCACCCCCAATCCAATAGGAAAGTTCAGGTAACAAACAGTAGTTCCCACTTCCCTTTGACACCTTTTGATACTGATCTTGATACTATTGATTACATTATGGACATTATTATGGTTTTGATTTAGTATGATGTTAGATGTTGGACCATGGATTATTATTGATTTTGATTTAATTATGATGCATGATGATTATTAGAGACACTTCAGATGTGGAGGATGACGTACTATTTGACATGGATATATTATGAATGTTTTTCGGACATGTGATTTTGGATTTTGTGAATAGACCTAGAAAATGGAAATTATATGATGATGATATAGTTGTTGATATAAATTGTAAGTGGTATTGTTGATTGCCTTGATGTTGTTGTGATTGATATGTATAGATGATTTTGTGATTGTATTTATATCACGTTGGATGTTCTAATATGGCCATGAGGTCAAAGGAGGTATTTGTGTTTTTGTAGGTTAAACTATCACAACAAACATCAGGGGAATGGAGACCAACCACATTGTAATTCTAGATGAATTCAACAAGGTCACCATGGCAACATGTTTTGTTTGTCTGTGCATTTTTTTTAGTGTTAGGGATTCCCATAGGGGGATCACCTTTGAATGTGACCAAGGGGTTTTGTGTATTTTAGTAATGTGGTTCCTTTTTATTATTGTTTGTATGTATTTTATTAGTGATGTGTCCCTTTCTTTTATTTAATTAAATTGTGGTAGATTAATGTGAGAAAACATATGGTTAAAATTTAATTGATTAAATTGGTACATAAGGAAGTAATCATTAAATTTGTTGACCATTGTGTTAAATGTTGTAAGGTTTATGTAAGTAAGGTTGTAAGTGATGTGTAAGTATGTGTAAGAGTTGTGTAACTCAGATTTTGGAGTATGAAACATGCCACCTCCTTAGAAATTCGAATTTGTCCTTGGAGGCTGCTTTTAGAAGCTTGTGGGACAAGTAAAACTTGTCCCATACCTCTTAATGTTATTTACCAACCATACCTATGGTTGGAGGGTTGATTTTATACCCTTTTAATGAATTTTTTTATTAATCAAGTTGCATGTTTTAATTGCACTCTTCTTACATTTTATTAAATTCAGTCCTATGGGTGTGGGATTTTTGGAGTGTGTAAGTTTATTTTTAGTTTATTCACCCACCTCTTTATTGTGCATTGGAGAATGAATTTGACTTATGTTAGAGTTGAGGATGTGTGATGTAGCATCCTACATGGATCCACCTCATCCTCTTCTCTACCCTCCTCTATAAAATTAGAACTCTTTGCTTGGTTTTGGGTTGTTGAAAAATTTTGCATACTTCCTTGGGGTGAATTTTCTTGTTGATTGGAGCTCTTGCTTTTGGAAGGAGATTGGAGAACTTTGCATGCTTGTTGGTTGCTGATTTTGGGGTTGTATATTTAAATTTGAAATCTTGCTATTTTGGAACAAATCTACCATGGAGAGGTAGGAGCTTAGCTCTTCATTTATGCTATTATTTCTTTTTGTGTTTTTGCGAATGGTGAATGTTTTGTGTGCTTTTTGGTTGTTTGGGTAGACTACCATATGAATGGTGTAGGAGAAGGCTATGTGGAATTCATATGGGGGGCATAAGGAATTCCAGTGGCATCATAATTCTTGTGGAGGGAGTTTGGGATTGGGATCCACCATGGAAAAGACATAGCTTGCATTTCTTACTTTGTGGGGGGCATAAGGAAATATGTGGTGGCCATAAAGAGGGATTGTGGGGGGCATAAGGATATATAGGTGATGATTTATATTGGTGGTTTTTTACAGGTGGTTTCCTATTTCCCATTGGGAGGCATAAGAAGCTTCCCCCTTAACTCTCTCTTCATTTGCTTGTATGATGAATCCTGAGTTTTGTCTTAATGTTTCAATGTAGTTGTAAACTGTTGTTTTGTTTTGGACTATGTTGTTAAATTTAAATATGCATGTTGAAAGAGTATTGTTTGTATGTTTTGTGGAATCCTGTTGTTGCCATGATTTGAAATACACCTTCTATTGCATTTTTATTGGGGATTAGGGGCCAATGAAGAAGGATGGATTCTCCTCTTCATTGGATGTCTTGGTTGGGTGGAGAGAATTGCCTTTCCCCCACTTTTGTTGTGTTCAAATTGGAAGAAAATGGAACTTTGCATGTTGTTGTTTTGGAGCATAGGAGAAAGACAGTTTGACAGTCCCTTGTGAAATAAATTATTTTGTAACCTTTCCCACTTTGAAGTGGATGAAATTGTAACTTTTTTGGAAATGGAAAGATGTTGTATGGAATATGAAATTTGTAAAGTGAAATAAAAAAAGAGACAGAATCTGTTTTACTTTCAAAGAATGTGAAAGAAAATGTAATATTCTGTTATGTAATTAATAAATTATTTTGAAAGGAATAAAACAAAGAAGTTGTAAAATTGTATTTGGAAATCAATGAATGAATGAATTTTTTTTCCCAAATTACATTGTTAAATTGAAAATATTTATATCAATGTTTTGAAATCTCTGGTTGAAAGAAAGGAATACGTATGAAAGGAATTGTATTACTTGTTCTTTTGAAAATAAGACAAAATTGGAATCATACTTTGCATTTTAGCTATTAAATGGTTTGTTTATATCAAATAATTGTATTAGACTATAATAGAAATGAAATCTCCATATATGGAAGATGAAATTGATAAACATATCCTCTAGAAATTGATCTCTGTTGTAAATTTAAAACTAGCAAATAATTTATATAAATGAACAGTTCGAACTTGCAAACAATAATCAATATTGAAACATTAAAATTTAGTATGTTATGATATCAATGAACTCAATTTGACAAAAAAAATTAAAGAAATAATTTAAAACATTGCAAAATCGGGCCCAAACCTTTTGTAGTCTTTTTTCTGTCAAATGTTGGAAAATTCGAATTGGAAATCATTCAAGAAAAATTACCCTCCAAATGCATCCTAAATCCTTCTTAGAATAATTCTCCATGTATGTTTGGCATGTTGAGTGAAGGAGGAGATAAAATTGAACAAAATTTATAAGTTAAAATTTACCAGTTTGCTTTTAAAAATCCTGCATGCCATTTTCTTAAAATTGACTAGTTAAACTTAATCAAAATCTAAAACTTATGATTCCTGTACAAAGCGTTCATCAAGAGATTTCGAAAAAGTCATTTTTTCCCAAAACCAAGATTTATATCAAAATTTATGGCCTTATGAAGTTTTCTTCATGCTGGCATTAAAATTTTGGAAAAAAAATTCCTTGGCAGGCCCACGGCCCGAATTTTTCCTTAAAACACTTAATAAATTTTTTGAGAAATTTTTTAACATTTTCCCCACTGCCCTGTCGGCCTGCACCCAATCAGAGGCTGCCATGTGGCCTCACGAGGAAATGGTAGAGACACGTCACCATTTTCTTCCTTGGTACTTTCTAAAAAAAATTGGAAATTTTTCTTAATTTCCTCCACCAGCCCACAATCCTGCATCCATCGGGTAATGCCATGTGGCACAGCGGAGGGGCGGAACACTTGAAACCTTATCCTTTTTGAAAATTTTTTCTTTGAAAAATTTCCTGAATTACCTCCATGGCTTGCACTCCTACCCCTGCTTTGGAAAAATCTATTCTGTGGATGCATGGGTCCGCGCATCAATCTTATCTCTTTTCCCCTTCCCTTTGGTAAATTCTCCCTAACTTTTCGCCGCCTCACCCTTCCTCATTTTCTTTCCCGTTTTGGCTTGGAGCTGAACATGTGTCCTTGGCGGACCCATTGGGGCATGGATGCAAAAGTGGATTTTATCCCCACGCAGGAAAATTTCAACAAACTCCCCACGACCCACCAATCAATTTTTTTTGGGAGAAAATTTTCATCCCTGGGCCTGCAGGCCCGCTCTTGGGGGAAAATTTTCACCCCAAGGCCCACAGGCCCATAACTTGAGTTTTATAAGGATTTATGAGGAATTATTTATATCATTGGAAAGGTGAGGAAATTTCCTATCCAATAGAAATGATTTAGGGAAATTTTTAATGTGTTAAGTGTGAGAAAAATCAATTTAAAACTATAAGCCTGTTAGAGAGTGGGTATGGTGTTAATTTACCCTCTAAACCTAATTGAAACTTCTAACTCTAATTTTTGGACCTTGTGACCTTTGATAATTATTAATAAAATAAAATTATACTCTAGTAGATTATAGTTATTCTGTAACTTTTTAGTGACAATTGTTGCCTTGTAACCTGGTAGTAGACTCCTTTAAACAAAAAAAACTATTCCATAATTTTCCTAACTAATCCTAGGTTGTTTCTTGGGTCTCAAGTGGGTTGTTTTAGCGGGCATCATACAAAAAAATAAATATAAGTTATCTTGACAAATACTATTTTACTCCACATGAGAGATGGTCATATAGGCTTCCAGAGGTAGTATGTGAATTCAACACAACATCAAGGATATCAACAAGCTTAACACCATTTGAGATTTTTTATGGTAAGACTGGTGTTCTCCCTATTGAATTTGAGCACAAGACACTAAGTACTACACTGAAACTAGGCACAGATTTATCTGAAGCTTAAAGACAGCGGGTTCTCCAACTCAATGAGTTAGATGAAATGAGGAGACAAGATGTACATAATACAGAGTTAATACAGAAACAAATGATCAAATGGCATGATAGGTTCATCAAAACAAGGAAATTTGAAGAAGGTGATTAGACCCTCTTATTTGACTCAAAGTACAAATACCACATGAGAAAACTCAAGACAAGGTAGCTGGGTCTATATGAGATTGAGAAAAGCTTTCCTAATGGAGTAGTAAAACTCACCACCATAGATCTTGTAAGGTTTAAAATACTGGTAAATGGTCATAGATCAAGGATGCAAAAAAATACAACTAATAGGAACACCTTCATGTAACAATTCAAAGGAGGTCAAAACAAGATGAAGATGAGAACATCAGACTTAATATAATATTTGATCCTGCTAGTTCATCTTAAGATATTTCAAAGGATTGAGACATTTCAGTGACCTTGGCATATTGAGCTTTCTGGATATCCAAAGGAAGTATAAAAATGATGTTATCAACCCTCTTGGTGATGAAAAACCCTCAACTAACACATTTTATTTTATTAGAATTTTTATTTTACAGGATTTGGTGTATATGTTGCAAGAAGTGCATAGTATGTGACATAGGGAGATAGTTAAAATACATGTTCCATTTGTAGAAGAATGCAACAAAGCTCTACCTTGTTTTAATGTTTTGTAGAACTTATGATTGCATGAAGAAAATAAGAAACAATATGCACATGTGAGTGGTGATAAAAATGGCTGGCACCATAACAAGTCAAAATTCTCTCTTTGGGAATTATTTGAATACACTAAGGATCCTTCAACATGATGTTGCATACACTTACAACACTATAATAACATCCTTATCATCATGAAAATTAAACATGTAGCATCATGACAATCCAACATATAGCAAGGGAACAATCACAACAATGCACATGAAATCATCATCTTATGCATATCTCGAGATAAATGGACTCATTCCACTTTAATAAAGTATCGATGGTATGATTATTTTTAATTAATGTTTATTCCATGTCATGAATGTATTTAAATAGATATTATATACCTCCACCTTTAAACCTATGATTTGTCACTCCACATCACCCCGCTTTGTCACACCACATCACTTCACATTTTTGCAGTACTCAAATCAATTTAATGCATTCCATTTTTGTGTTACGTGTGAGTCGGTAACAAAATTCAAAACAAATTACTCAAAACATTCATCCTTAGTTCAATTCTTGCATCATTGTTCCAAACTATGTGATTTTCCTATCAAAGATGAAATAATTTTTAGAATTCAATATGGGGTGAGATCTCATTCACCATGAGCCAACCGATCATTCTCAAATCCTCAACCAACCAAAAATATTTCATTATTTCAAGAATAGTGGATGGATGGATTACATCAGTAAGTTTTAGGGTTTCAATGAATCTATAGTAAAGGAATTTTTTACCACATTTAAGGATGGAGAGGCTACTATCAAGGGTTTATCTATGAGAGTGGACGATGGAATTTTGGATGTAGTTACAGGGCTTCCTATAGAAGGTGAAATTTTCCATGAGAAGGTAAATCTATATGTAATTAGATGAGACTTCACCGATGGATATGATGCCTTCATAAATGATCGCGAAGGTACACTTAGGATTTCTTTTAAACCTTTCTAGGCGGAAATTTCAAACTACATTATCAAGTATTTTACTTGCAAAGGTAGATATTCTAGACTGAATACTATCAATTTTAAGTTACTCAATCACTTGAAAAATGATACTCATGTTAATGTACCAAAATTATTAAATGAGAGCTTGGAAATGATGGGTAGATAATCACAGAGAGGGATGTCATCTTTGTCCCACCATTGTCATATCACTCTCATTGTCAAACATAGATTCAAAAGAGAACACCCTTAACTGAGTTGGGGATATTTTTCAAGGGTTAATAATATTGATGAATTATTGGGGCATGGAAGGAAAATAAGAATACGTACATGTAGTTCTTCCACTCATAAATCTGAACATGTAGCTTCCACTTCTCATCCTAAACCCATAGCTTCAACTTCTTAGGCCACAAAAACCCTTGTTTATGAAAATACACCACTTGTTGAAGAGAACCTTATTCATGTATCCCTTGAGATAATTCTCATCACTAAAACCCTACTCGGATTTTCAAATCCTAAACAATCCACCTTGAGAAGTAGGAAATATTTATCCAGACCCGCTTCTAAATCTTCCAAGTCTACCCCTACATCTTCTAAATCCAATCCTACACAACCTACGTGCATAAATAGACTAAAAACTAAAAATCCAAAATCATAAAATCCCACAAAAACAAAAACCATATTACTTGATAGTGATAAAGAAGATACATAAGAGAATATTGAGGCCACATTAATTGACATAGATAAGGGAGGTGTTGATGTTGAAATTTTTGAGCAACAGGGTCCTAGGGAGCCTATGGATGGTATGGAAGAGAAGAAAGAAAAATAAAGTGATGTGAAAACGGTTCAAAAACATCTCACTGAATAGATGGACATTCATGTAGAGGCAGTTCATGCTGGGGAAACCCATGAGTAACATGAAGGATAAGTATTTACAAAGGAAGTCTAAGACATAGCTCATGTAGCCATAAATGATGAAGATAAGATAGAGGAAAAATATAACCACAAAGTGTTTGAGACACAAAATGATGAGATGGAAGTCGAGTATGATATGCCCCGTGTTGTTGAAGAGATTTTACAAAACATTATTCATGAAGTACACACATAATAGCCACTTGAGAAAATTAAGAAGGTATAGGGGAATGTTCCTAAAGTTCATGAGGAGATAATTGAGACTATAATCGAGCCTGATCCACCATTATTTTCACAAGCTAACATGTAGCCATGGGTTATCATTATATAATTTTTCAAAGATCCTATAAAACCAACTTATAGGAACATATCCACACAAACAACCTTGCTAAACTAAAGAGTACAATAGTTTGAAAACTATGTGTTTTCACCAAATCAATACACCCTCTAAATGGCCATAATGTGAACAAGACATTCAGTGTGATTGGGACACATGGGATCAAATCTCAAGTTGTGGGACTTGGGATCAAGGTGAACCTATAGAGAAGGCTGACTTCCTCTTCCTATACTAATTTTTTTACTACTCCTAGTGCAATAAGATGAGTATCTAGACCTATGCTAACATTTTCATTGGTTTTAGGGAAATAGGTTTGCAAAAATGAAACTATACTAGGGATGGTGATGCACCAAATAAAGGGTGTTGCCATGATCAGGAAGGGTTAATTTCAAGAGGGTGTGTGAACCACAAGTCAACTTCACATACTAAAACTTAGAGAGGGTACATAATACCATAGGTTAGGAAGTACACATTCCCTTTGTTAAACTTGATCAGACAAACAAGTTATCAGTATTCTAGTGAAGAAGGATAAAATTGAGAAGGGTGAATAAGCACCACAACTCAATGGCATACAATACACCACCACTAGATAAGCACAAAAATCCAAGAACCTGCAATAGAAATGTAAACTTGCACAATGTACCTACAAGCATGAGAAAAGGCACAAAGAAGTATAGAAGGATGAAAGGACTGAGATTATTTACAAAAAAAAACACTTTTATTACTTCAATAACGTACACAATGCATCATACATTCATAAGAGGCAATGGTTGCCATTATAGTCTTGAAAAGGAGGCTTGAAAGTTCCCTCAACATATAAGGACAACTTATAGAAGAGAGAAGACTCTTGAAAAATTTGTACTTGTCTCAGATATCTAACTGTCCAACCTATCTGACATGTTGGAACCCTTTGGAATGAGCTTCTAGCTTACATTTATAGAAGAATATGTGAGAGAGAAGAGGAAAGGTCATAATTATATTCCTAAATTGAAGGCACATGATGTATTTATTACAGTTGGTTAAACCACTTGAGAAGGTTCCATCATGTATAATTAATACCTAGTTGACCTAGTTCTCCTTAATTAATTTAACGAATATTTAAATAATAATAATAAATATTATTATTAAAACATTTAAATAAAAATATTAAATTAATTAAAGTTTTGGTGGGTTCCCCTATTGACCGGTTTGTGCTAAAGGGGAAAATTATGAGGAAAAGGCAAAAAAATACAAACTTGATGGTTGGCTCGCCAAGCCAACTCACCGAGTTGGTTTTGAGTTCCTACAACAAACTTTGTCTCCATCGCCATGATCGAGATATGCTATTTGATGCAGAGCTTATCGGCCTCCACTCCCTGTTACCCATTGAATCGTCGAGTGAGTTGATTTACACAGCTGAGTTTTAATCCAACTCCCGAGTTCCATTTACCGACTTGGCCTCTCAGCTTGGATCACCACTGATACATTGCCTCATATCAGTCTAAGTTCTCATCATCACCCAACCATCAAGCTCCTCCTCAAAGCCACTGATCCATTAACATGTCGATCTGGTTAGGTCCTGTGATGAGCTATGGAGCCACCTTTATTCCTCATGACGGTGAATCCAGCTAACAAGTGACTCTTAAGGCTATCACCTGACTCTGTCGAATGAGTCACCTTGGTGATTAATTTATCTGGGATCCTATATGAACTATTTTCTATCAAGACCCTAAATCAACCTAGCATTCCATGAGTCCAACCTTGGCTCCTTCCTCCTTTCTTGAATGATCCCACATCACTTAGATTTGTTACAATGTTGGCCTCTTTCTCAAACAACCAACTCCTTGTAATGACCCGTTCGACCGAGCTCGGATCTCTCTTCTTTTCATGTGCATGGACCCATCATGAGATTGCATTCAACCTAGTTACCCATTGGGATTACTTACTGATCTCCTCTAGGGCATCAAGCTACCTCCAACTGTTATCATGCGATGATCTCCCTCTATATGTGTAGCTTGTGACTTAGCTCTACGAGCCCGAAGTGCTTCCACCACTGAATATCTCTATTCTAAGCCTTGTCTATTCATCCTGGGTTCCACTCCCTCTGAATCAGTGAGATTTTTTACATCGTCATGTTGACCCGTGATTAAAATCTCAAAAACAAACAAGTTCTTGCAATCGCCAGGTTCGCGTACTGAGTTCTGAATTGAGTTTTCTCCTTGGCACCATCATTGAGCTCCACACATCCGTTCTACCTCTACCAAAGCCACTTTGAACAAGTGATATTTCTTTGTTCGACTGAATCTAACTCCATTTATCACTTAAGTTAGATGAACTCCTCTAGGAAGCACACTAAGTTATGTATCCCATGGTTGAGCTCGTTGCTTTCTCCATGTCGACCGATGAGTCAGTCACCTAGTTTTCTCCTCGCATATATATTACGGAAATGGTAACTTCATTACATCACACAATCGAGATCTTCTATGATGTCAAGCCATGTCGAGATATCTCTTTGATGTCTTCAATGATGATATTTCCACTGATCTATCAAAAATTTTTCCAAACACCTCTGCCTTGAGCTCTAAACTGTGACCGACATGATTACCCTCAACTCCATCATGGAGCTTGTTTAAGCATGTTCACCTTGCATGTTGTGAATTCATTCCTAGGTCATTCAAATTGACTATTCCATTTCATGATCCCGGCATTAGCTCTCCAGAAAGTGGTGGTTCCCCTATGACTCGCTCACACTGCCAACCGTCACGCTAACCCGGTGGACAACTCAGCAATTTGACTGAATCTCAGTCATGGAATTGGGCTCCATACTGACACATGTGACTTGTGGAATTTATTCCTTGAATTACCACTGTCACTACTCCTCTTGGCCATGTTTCCCCAAACCTCCCCTACCTGGAGTTATTGGTTTGGCCTGTCATCTTGATATTTCCACCATGGCTAGAGGCACCTCAAAATCCCAACAAGATACATCATTTTGAAGCTCAGAAATTTGGTTTTCAATCTCCACAATCCCCATAATGATGCTGATATGTGGGATTGAAACCCTATCTTTCCTACTCACCAGGAAAAAGACTAAGGATTCCCCAAAACTCCCCTCTGCCAAACATGTCTGAGTAACTCATAGTTCATCAGGACTATCATTCTCACAATTTTCTTTGGGCCACTTGAATACTCTTATACTCACTTCGTCAATACCGTTCGAGCTCACCATGACTTTTTCCATGAACTGAGTTTCCTTAGAAACTAACCATTGCACTACCTCACTTACTCATGACCTCAAATGAATTTGAGCCTATTCACCATGTGTTACTTATGAGTTACTCTTCATCAAGATGAAGTTCTTGTCAAATCCATGACTCGGATTCATTCGATCTCAAATTCTATGGATCGATCCATTCTTCTCCTGGACAAGATCTCATCTGAGCTACTAACATGTTCACAACCGAGATTTCTCTAACTTCATTTTCCAACATGCATGAGACTCACCGAGCTCATCCTTAAGGCTTAGCTCGACCAAGCTATTCTTGGAGATATACACCAAGTTGACGACTGAGCTCTCACCTATCTATCAATTGAGAAAATGCCTTCAATCTTGCCTAGATTCCACTGATGCTTTAACTTTTATGGGTTGATATTGATATAAAATCCTTTAATTGAGCTCCATTTTGACTTAATGCCTTCCTGACCTGGCTAACTCACCGAGTAGGTCTTTGAGCTACTCGGTGAGCTAAATTTTTTCTCGATGACCCTTGGCTTATTTTGTAAAATCCTTCCATGTTTTGAAACTTTCCCATATTTTCTAGACTCGACCGACTCTTTTCAATGTTTGGCTTAGCCGACCCCTCGATTTTATCTCCAATGATAAACAACCGAGTTATCAACTAAGCCAACACCAAGTTGCCACCGAGTTGAGATCAATTTGACCCCATTTAATGTTAGGTGAGCTCACCTATGCAAATTATTAATTATTTTAATCACTTTATCTCCTTGATGACCCGACATTAGGCCCTTGGGACTAATGTTTTAACTTGATCATAATAGGACCTCGTTGTCCAATTTTGTCCTCTTTGCAAAATTATATAACATTTTTTGCAACCTCTTGGGTATGATTTCCTGCTAAACATGATTCCATTATCCTTAAGCCATCCATTCAGCATGGAGTCAATGTTCAAATCTTGAGAGAAATTTGATCTTCTTTGATACATCCCAGAATCCCTTGAGTGAATCTGATCTTGGACTTCCCTGAAATGTTGGGCATGAAGTATACTGAATTTGATGAATACTTGGCATCTATGGAACACTGCTGAATTTTAAATGAGCAAATCATGAAACTCTTATGGAAAATTTGAACCTTCCTTCTCCTGTGATACCTCCAAGAATGAAATAATGTGCAAGAACAACACAAAACACAATAATGAGGAAAACAAAAGAACAACACACAACAACAATGTTCATAAGCACTTAGAGGAAAACACCTAGCTAAATTATACAAGGGGTGGAACACTTCTCAAAAATAAGCTTTGAGATGTATCCCATTCACATGAATGGGAAGTTCTTCTCCATTGATCCTAGATAGACAAAATGAATTCAGCATTTTTTAACTCGTGATGATGTATGGCTCGCTCCAGACAGTGTCAAACTTGGCATGCTTGCCTAGATTTTCCATGTCTTCATCCCATTTGAGAACTAAGTCTCCTTCCTGAAAATGCCTCTTAGACACCTTCTTGTCAAAATATTCTTAACCTAAACTTGATGTTTCTCCAAAGTATTCATAGCCTTGTTTCGTACTTCCTCTAACTCCATGAGTTCAACAAACCTTAATGTCAGAGGATCTCTCTCCATAACTTCAATTTGAGGAGCTAACTTGAAATAAGGTAACTCCAAGGAGAGTAGAAGATTTACTTCCCTTCCATATACAAGCACGAAAGGAGAATTTTCTATGGCCATTTTAGGTGTGATCTGATCTTCTCATAAGGAAGTATTAAGTTGTGTATGTCAAGTCCTCTTGTTAGTTTCCATCATGTGCTTAATAATACTTATGAGGTTTTTGTTACTAGACTCAGCCAATCCATTTCCTTACGAATATTAATTGGACGAAGTCTTGATTTAGACCCCATTTTTAACATCCCATTCACTCAAATTGTACTAAGAAAAGCTAGCACGTTATCTGAAATGACTATAAATGGAACACCAAACCTTATCATTATACGTTCCAAGAAATCCAGAACTACCTTCTCATTGCTCTCCTTCAATGCTACTACCTCTGTCCATCAAGTAAAATAGTCTATTGTAGTAAGGACCCATTTATGTCCATCACTGGATGGAGGATTAATCATTCTAATGAAATCCAACCCCCATTGAACAAAGGGTTGATACACTTGAATTGGATGCAGCGGAAGAGCTGCCAACTTCTTCTTACATGTGAAAAAGGCACATTCCTTACATTTCCTTACCAACAGATGGGCATATTTCAACAAATCTGGAAAATAATAACTAGCTCGCATGATCTTGGTAGCATTTGATCATGTAGAATAATTTCCTCCAGATAGGCCATTATGAGTCTCTTCTAGAATCTTACTTACCTGTTTTGTTCCTACACACCAAAGGAGAACACCATTCAAATCATTTTGAAAGAGAACGTTATCCACCAGGACATATGGAATACATTGAAGATAGAAAGTTCATCTTTTACTTTTATCCATGTTCATAAGATATACTATTGAGAAGAGGAAATTATTAATTTTGGATAACCATTCAACTTGATCATCACTCTAATTAGTGTTTAGGAGTGTCGCGTCCTCATCACCTTTTGATTCCATGTCTGCAGCAATTTGTTGTTAAAACACTTTACCTATGACAAGTTTGGTAACTTTGATATGCACATCATACTCTATCACCTTTGTGATCCATCTAACACACTTTTCATTCATCTGTTTGTTCAGCAAAATTTCCTTAATACCTAGATGATACACCATCAGATGAATTATGTTGTTGGACAACATATGCTTGAATTTATTTAAAGCTTGAATAACTGTAAAGACTTATTTTTCAATGAATGAGTATTTGAGCTCGTATTCTTTGAGGGACTAACTGAAGAAAGAAATTGGTTTCTCCATCAGGTTGTTGTTTTACTGGGTGAGGATACCTGAAATGCTCTCTTGACCTAGAAAAGCATAAAGGATAAAGTCTTTATCAAACATAGGGTTCACTAGTGTGGGAGCTTGAGAAATTTCCATTTTGATGTCTTCAAAGCTCTCTCATCCTTCCTTTTTCCATGAGAATGGCATGTTTTTCTTCAACATGGATTTTAATGGTTTACCCAATGTCATGAATTGAGGGATGAATCTCCACACAAAATTTATGGTTCCTAGAAAACTCTGGAGACCCTTCTTGTGACTTAGAAGAGATAAGGACATAATCAAATGAATCCTAGCTGGATCAATTGATAGTCCTTTGGCTGAAACAACATGCCCCAATAAATTTCCCTCACGCACTAAAAAAATAAACTTCTTAGGATTGAGTGAAACCCCAAATTCCCTGCACCTTCAGAAAACATTTCTTAGATGCGTGATGTGATTGACTACACATGTAGAATATACAGTTATGTCATCTAGGTAAACCAAGATGATATTGTTGATTAGTCCTTTAAATGCCATGTCCATGGCTCTCTAGAAAGTATCCCCAACATTGGAAAATCTGAATGGAATTTTTTTAGGCATACATGCCCCACTTGGTAGTGAAATCCATTTTGAATTGGTCAGATTCTTGGACTATAATTTGATTATAACTTGAATATCCAACGAGAAAAGAAAATATTTGAGCTCGTGACACTATTTGAAGAATTTTCTTCATTGAAGGGAGAGGATAATGGTATTTCAACGAGGCATGGTTCAAATCCCTGGAATCTACACACAACTGAATATCCTCGTTCTTCTTCCTTATGGGTACCATATTGGCTACCTAATAGGAGTGCTTGATGGGAAAAATAATACAGGCTTCGATGAGGTTTGTTACCTTGTCTCATTAGTGGCTTGATTTTGGGATTAATTGGCCTCTGTTTCTAGATAAATGGCTTGGCATTAGGTTCTAATTCGATGGTATGTTGTGCTAGACCTAGATCAAAAACACCCATTATTGGACCACGATTTTTGTTAGACTAAAACCCATAGGTTTTAGTCTCCGCTACAATTGCCAGAGTTAGGATCTATGAGAGGTGGTTAGTCCATGTCATGAAACTTACAGGGAGAACTAGAAACATGCCAATAATATCCCACTCAGCATTACCTGAGTGAGTTTCAAACTTGAGACCTATCGCTCTGATACCATGTGTTGGACCATGATTGTCGTTAGACCAAAACCCATAGGTTTTAGTCTCCGCTACAATCACCAGAGTTAGGATCTATGAGAGGCGGTTAGTCCATGTCACGAAACTCACAGGGATCACTGGAAACACATGCCAACACATAGTTATTTATAGCTCCACACAAAAATTTTGTGATACTTTTGAAAAATTTTAATGAAATATTTTTTTTCTTCAGAAGTACACACTTTGACAATCTTCAGAAATTTCTCATGCACTACCTCGACTTCCAAAAAATCTTCTTATTTGACCACCATGTTAGAGCTTTGTCTTTTGGCTTGATAATCTAAACTGAAAATTCATTATAGAGTGAGCAAACCTTTTAATAGTTTGCTTCTCTTCAATTATATAATTTGATCACCATATGACTCTTGCAACTTATCATGATTTCTTGCAACAAACTCCACCTCCTCTTGTAGGAAAAGGACAATTTTTTTGTCACTATCAAACACTTGCCAGCTAATCACATTATCAGGGACTGCATGTTGAACCACTATTTACAAAAATTTCTTCCCTTATTTCATGATATCAATAGGTATGTCATATTGTGTTCCAATTGTAGCAAGCCTATCAACATCTTGATTTTGATTTCTATGAACCGCATGGATTCCAAAAGCTTCAAAATATTCAATCAAGTCCCATACTTGATTATTGTATGATCTTAAAATATAATTCTTGGATGCACTACGTGCCATCACTTAATGAATAACTAACTCACTGTCTCCAAAAAAAGTCAGAGCCTTGATTCCCTTCTTTTGGGCTAGTTGAATTCCTTACACAAGGGCCTCGTATTCAGAAACATTTTTAGTGTAACTAAATTACAACTGGAAAGATGATAAGTACTTATCTCGCTCTGGAGAAATTAACATACCACCAACGCTAGATCTATTCTTACTTCTTGAGCCATCGAAGAACAATTTCCACAGTCCATCCAAATCACTTGGTGTTTTGACAAGTTGTGGTATGATCGTATATTCTTCATGAATACAATAGGTACCTAATCCTGTTTCTTCCAAAAGTAGCAAACCATCTTCTTCTTCTACCAACACATCAGTATAGGGATCGTACTGATGAATTTCACTTACTTCATCTAACACAATATTGTGGACTTCTTCAACAAGAGTGGTTGTTCATGATCAACGTCTTCTTCTTCCGGATATCCTATGGTGTAATTCCCATTTACAGGATACATTGTAGGCTTCTACATCATTATGGAAGATTGGTTCCCCCCTTATAGTCACTTTTGTTCTATATCAAGTTTTGAGAATCATATGTGACCAATTGTCTTATAGATAACCACCCATCTTGGCAGTGAAATCTCGTGATAGGCAGATGGCGAAGAGAGGAGGAAGATCAATGACTAATATGTCTTGGGTGAGGGCATGCATGGATGGTAAGTTTAATTCCTTTAATAACTCCAATAGTCTTAACAGTCATGCCATCTAGTTGAAAAAATCCTCTTGCAACCGTTACATATTATATGTCTAGTATGTCTACAATTTGTTTCGGCATGACTGAGCTACTTGCACTAGAATCGATCATGCAATTATGCACTAGGTGGTTGTCAACGATCAATGAAATATAAAATGGTAGTGGTTTATTAGATTTAGGAATAATTTTCCCTTCCAGTTGACACAAACTCATAGTAGTTGCTTCTCTACGACCTGACAATCTGTCAGTTATACCAAAACTATTTAGAGCCTCTCGTAACAAATTTCTTTGAGAAGGAATTAAGAGTGTGTCCCACACAGTAACACTCAGATTGGTTTTCTTCATTTGTTCTACTATGTGAAGGGAATAGATCCAACTTTGATGACACTTCTTTGGGCATTAGTATCCTCCTTTAGAAATTTATTGTTGGGTATTATGATGCCTGAAGAAACTTCTTTCCTTATAGCTTGGCTAGTAGGCATTTCTGGCCGTTTCTTTCCCACATCTTTATCAACCACCGCTTGTGTCTGAGGCTTTGAAGTGGATTCTTGATCAAATTTGGAAGTTTGAGGTTCCATTTTTCTCTTCTTAGAATGAGTGTTTTCTACCACTGATGAGGAATCGGTATTCAACCCATAAAATTCTTTTGCTTACCAGTATAGAAAAGTGGTTTCTTTTGGTGCCTGCATTTGATCTATTGCTTCTTGCATAGATGTATTTTTTGTTAGCTTAGAAGGGGAAGATACACTTTAAACCATAAGTTTCTGGCCAAGAACTCCATTGGGATAAATATTTTGATTATGGGGTTGAGAACAAGGGTAGCACCATTTGTAGTCTTGAACTAGATTATTCTGGATAGGTACAATGGCTCTAGTTGAGCTAACAATAAGAGGGTTTCAAAATTTCAAAGGCATAAAATTTGTAGCTTGATTTGTAGCTTGATTTTGTGGCTGATTGTTCTCTTGAAAAGGAGGACAGTTAGCCTAATACTGTTGATTTTGTGGCTGATATGGAAGATTGTATTGAAATTGTTTCCTCTTGAGTGCAATCTCATTTCAAAAAGTTTACAGTAGTGACTTGACTTCAAATAGATCATTTGAAGAGAAATTGGTAGACTAAGCTAGTTGATTAGAGGCTGCTAGAATAGGAGTGATGATAGGATGATTATTCGTAAGATCTGGAGACAATGGAATTGGTGGTCATGGAGATATCTTTTTAGCCTAAATCAAGGAATTTTCTACTTTTATGAAAACGTCGTAGGCATCAGGTAATGTAAACCCTCCCATGGACTAGATCTTAACTTTTACATCATTATTCAAGGCTCGTAAATAGTACAAGAATGCATTATGTGAAGAAGGCTTTATAAGTGCCGGAATCCTATTCCAGGTCTTGTGGAATCGAAATTTGAAATCACTCGTGTATTAGTAGGGAGCTCTCTTCATGGTAGTGAGCTTTTCCACAAGTGATATGTGATCACTCTTGTCTTAAAACTATTTACAAATATTTTCTGATAACTCATCCCAAGTGGTTATACTGCCAACACTTAACCCTCGAAACCATTGAAGTGCTTTTCCCTTGAAAGAGGTAGCAAGAATTCTAACCATGACGTTGTCCCCCATGACATTATGTACCAAAAAAATGCTAGCTACATCAATAATATGTTCCACTAGAGTAACATGAGTTTCCCCTGTGTAAAAGGGTAAAATTTTGAGTGTTGCAATAGGTACAAGGTCACGTTGAACCAACAGAAGAGGACTATTTGCATTGAAAGGGGGAAAACATGGTTTCATGCCATAGCAACAAGAGGTTGATTACTCCTTACTAAAGGAAACCTTCCATATTGAGGAGTTGAATGACCTCTATGAGGTAAATCTATAATTGGTGATGTTGAACTGCCTCTTCTTCTTCTCTTTGGAGTAGACAAGGAAATTTGATATGCTGATAATTTCCTTTCTTTGAAGAAGCTCTTATCTAAATTATTCACATAAGTTAACACACTGAGATTTGGAATCTAGAGATATAGAGTTGTGAGGTACTTTGACTTGTGTAAATGAGAAGATAAGTACCAACTCTGTCCCACCGGGCATGCCAAAAATTATTGTCACCAAATCACTACACCCTCTGAATGGTGAGAATGTGAATAGGACGTTTGGTGTGATAGGGACACATGGGATCACCTCTCAAGATGTGGGACTTGGGCTCGAGGTGAACCTCCAGAGAAGGTCGGCTTCCTCTTCCTAAACTAAGTGTTGTACTACTCCTAGTGCAATAAAATGAGTATCTAGACCTATGCTAACATTTTCATGGTTTTTAGGGAAATATTTTTGTAGAAATGAAAATATAATAAGGATGGTAATGAACCAAATAAAGGGTGTTTTCAGACTCAGGAATGGTTAATTTGAAGAGGCTGTGTGCACCACAAGTCAATTTCACCTACTGCACCTTAGACAGGGTACAAAATAGAACAGAATAGGAAACACACATTCCCATTGTT
The DNA here is from genome assembly GCA_019776745.2 of Taxus chinensis. Taxonomy (NCBI): domain Eukaryota; kingdom Viridiplantae; phylum Streptophyta; class Pinopsida; order Cupressales; family Taxaceae; genus Taxus; species Taxus chinensis. The sequence goes on from CM034154.1 coordinate 446,904,918, forward strand.
AAAATTGACCAGACAAACAAGTTATGAGTCTTACAGTGAAGAAGTATGAAATTGATAATGTTGAATAATCATCACAACTCAATGGCATGAAATACTACACCACTTGATAAGCACAGACATCCAAGAACTTACAATAGAAATGTGAACTTTCATAGTGTACCTGTAAGCATGAGAAAAGGAACAAAGAAGTATAAAAGGATGAAAGGACTGGGATTAGTCACAAAACACACACTTTTATTACTTCAATAATGTAAAAAATGCATCATAAATTCATAAGAGGTAATGGTTTCCATGACAGTCTTGAAAAGGAGGCTTGAAAGTTCCCTAAACATACAAGGACAACTTGCAGAAGAGAGAGGACTCTTGAAAAATTTGCACTTGTCTCAGATATCTAATTGTCTAACCTATCTGACCTATTGGAACCCTTTGGAATGAGCTTCCAGCTTAAATTTATAGAATAATATGTGAGAGAAGAGGAAACTTCATAATTACATTCCTAAATTAAAGGCACATGATGTATTTATTACAGTTGGTTGAACCACTTGAGAAGGTTCCATCATGTATCATTAATACCTAGTTGACCTAGTTCTCCTTAATTAATTAAAATAATATTTAAATAAAATATTTAAATAATAATAATAGATATTATTATAAAAATATTAAATTATTTAAAAAAATTGTGGGCTCCCCTGTTCACTAGTTTGTGCTGAAGGGGAAAATTATGAGGAAAAGGCCAAAAAGACCAACTTGGTGGTTGACTCACCGAGCCAACTCACCAAGTTGGTCTCAAGTTCCTCTAAAAAATTTTTCCTCATCACCATGACCGAGTACCTCCATTTGACACTGAGCTTATTATCCTTCACTCCCCGTTACCTGCTAACTTGTCGAGTGAGTTGATTCACATAGCCGAGCTTTCCTCCAAATCCTGAGTTTCGTTTACCGACTTGGCCTCTCAGCCCAACTCACCACCAATACATCTCCTCGTATCAGTCTGAGTTCTCAGCATTTCCTGACTATAAATCTCCTCCTCGAAGCCATTGAGCCACTAACATGTTGATGTAATTGGGTCATATAATGAGCTATAGAGCCACCTTTGTTCCTCATAATGGATAATCTAGCTAACAATCGACTCTTCAGGATATCACCTAACTCTGCCGAATGTGTCACATTGGTGATTCATCTATTTGGAATCCTAAACAAGATCTTCATTATCAAGACCCTAAATCGACTTGGCATTCCACGAGCCTGACCTTGGCTCCTTACTCCTTAATCGAATGATCCTGCATCACTTAGATTGGTTACAATGTTGGGCCCTTTCTCCAAAAACCAACTCCTTACAATGACTCATTTGACCAAGCTTGGATCTCTCTTCCTTTCATGTTCATGGACCCATCCTGAGCTCACATTCAACCTGGTTACCTATTGGGATTACTTACCAAGATCCTCTAGGGCATCGATATACCTCCAAAGGTTATCATACGAAGAACTCCCTACACATGTGTAGCTCACGAATTGGCTCTACGAGCCCAAAGTGCTTCTGCCACTGAATATATCTATGCCGAGCCCAATCTATTGTTCCTATGTTCCACTTCCTCTGACTTGGTGAGCTTTTTTGCATCGTTGTGTTGACCCATGATTCCAAGCTCAAAAATAGAAAATCTCTTACCATCTCCAAGTTCACGTACTGAGTTCCAAATCGAGTTTTCTCCTCGATGCCACCATTGAGATTCACACGTCTGTTCTACCTCTACCAAAGACACTATGAATGAGAGAGATTTCTTTGTTCAGCTGGGTCTAACTCCATTGCTCGCTTAAGTTATATGAGCTCCTTTGGAAACCACACCAAGCTATGTATCCTATGGTTGAGCTCACCACTTTCTCCACATTGACTGACGAGTCACTCACCTAGGTTTCACCTTGCATTTGTCTTACAGAAACAAGATCCTCATTACATCACATAACTGAGCTCTCCTATGATGTCAATCCATGTCGATCTATCTATTTAATGTTTTCAATGCAGAGATTTATACTGATACATAAAACTTTGTGCCAAAATCCTCTACATTGAGCTCTAGACATTGATTGAAGTGACTACCCTCAACTCCTCATGGAGCTTGTTCAAGCATGTTCACCTTACATGTTGTGAATTCAATCCCAGGTCATTCAAAGTGATTATTCCATTTCACGAGCCCAGCATTGACTCCACTTAAAGTGTTGGTTCCCCCACGACTTGCTCGCACTACCAACCATCACGCTAACCCAGCAAACAACTCAGCAATTCAACTAAATCTCAGCCATGGACTCAGGCTCCATACTGACACATACAACTTATGGAATTTCAGCTTGCCATAATCACTACTCCACTTGGACATGTTTCCCAAAACCTCCCCTGTGTGGAGTTATTGGCTTGGTTTGTCATCTTGATATTTCCACCATGGTCGGAGGCACCTTGAAATCCCCACAAGCTATGCCATTTTGAATCTCCAAAATTTGGTTTTCAATCTCCACAATCCCTATAATGATGTTGATATGTGGGATTGAAACCCTATATTTCCTACTCACTTAGTGAAAGATTAAGGATTCCCTAAAACTCCCCTCTTCCAAACATTTCTAAGTAACTCGCATTCCACTAGGACTATCATTCATGAAATGTTATTTTGTCCACTTTAATACTCTTATACTCACTTTTTAAATACCGTTCGAGCTCACCGTGATTTCTACCATGAACTGAGTTACCCTAGAAACTAACCATTGCACTATCTTACTTGATCATGAGCTCAAAAAAATTCAAGCCTATTCACCATGTGTTACTTGCGAGTTACTCTTCATCAAGAAAATTTTCTTGTCAAATCCATGACTCAGATTCATCTAATCTCCCATTCTATTGATCAATCCATTATTCTCCTATTTGAACTCTCATATGAGCTACCAACAAGTTCACAACCGAGATGTCACCGACTTCATTTTCCATCATGGTTGAGACTTGCTGAGCTCGTCCTTAAGGCTTAGCTCAATCGAGCTATTTCTAGAGCTATGTAGTGAGTTGACAAATAAGCTCTCACCTAGATATCAACTGAGCAACTCCCTTCAATCTTGCATATATGCCACTAATGCTTTAACTGTTATGGGTCAATATTCATCTCAACTCCTTGAATCGATCTCCATTTTGACTTAATTCCTTCCCGTCTTGGCTAGCTCATTGAGTAGCTCATCGAGCTACTCGGTGAGCTAAATTTTTGATCGATTTCCCTTGGATTATTTTGTAAAATCATCCCATGTTTGGAAACTTTCCCATATTTTATGGATTTCAATGTTGGGCTTGGTTGACCCATAGAGTTGAGCTCCAATGAGAAATGACCAAGTTTTTAACTGAGCCAACATTGAGTTGTCACCGAGTTGAGCTTAATTTGACCTTGTTCAATGTTAGGTGAGCTCACCTATGCAAATTATTAATTATTTTAATCAATTTATCTCCGTGATGACCTGACATTGGGCCCTTGGGACCAATGTTGTAACTTGATCGTAATAGGACCCCGTTGTCCAATTTTTTCTTGTGTGCAAAATTGGATAGCTCTATGTTAATAAATTACAAGGTAAATGGGAAAGGGAAAATGAAGAACTGATCTTCCAACACCAAAAGTATATCAAGGAAAATGACAATCAACTTAAAGCCAAGGATAAGGAGATTGAAAGACTTGAGAATAAGTAGAAAGATACAATATAGGTGACCAATGAGATATATAAATGCAGGAAAACTTCTAACATTTATGTCATTTTCTTAAAATAACAGATGTTATTGTTAAAGCTCACTTGTATCAACTCAAATACTCCAATTGATATTAGTGGAGCCTAACTTTTCTTTAGAATTTCCCTGAAAATGCCTCAAGACATTCAACTATTGTTATGTGAATTGTATATGTACAATTATTCCCTTTAATATGATAAGGACTAGATTCCATTACTTTATATTAGAGATGTTCTAATTAGGGCACTGTGTTCTTATTTTAATAATGAATTTTACGAAGAAAAATAGATGGAATAATACAAGTACTTGTCAAAAGTGCATGTATTAATGATCAGCGGTGAAGCTACAAATACAGGGCCAATTATTGAAGAGCATGGAACATACATGGAACAAAGGGAAATTATAAAAATAATACACTAGATGAGAAATAAATCTCATGAAGAATCCATGGACCACATTAATTCAATATACAAGAGATAACATATGCCTGTAGGATGCATGGGCAAGAGATGTCCCCTGAGATGTAAATAAAATAAATGCACTCTTACCATAATATCATTCAAAATTTCAGAAGGATAAATGCATACATTGAAGTTTCTGAAAGATGTGGCAAAACTTGGTTTCCCATTGGTTAAAATCCCCCAATATTTCACTATCCTATACCAAATTGGTCTAGTGAAAAGAAACTGGATGACAACATACAAGACAGAGTCATCAACATATACAAAAGGAATGGAGGTTACTTCTTCATGGATCCTGAAGGAACATCTACACTAATGGATTTTAGAATCTTATGCAGTATCATTCAGGCAGACCCTAAATGAGCCGAGGAACCTAAAGAATCTTGAATGAGGACATTTAAGAAGTTAAGTTTGGAGGTGTGATGAGTCGTTTATTTTCCTTTCAAAAATACCTCATGTCTGCATTTTATTGATCCATTTGTACCCCTAAACTTGTATTTCCCTATGATAATTCTAGACATTGTCATTATATCTTGAACTCATGTAAGTAATATTAGTTAATATAGTTATTATTAATTTACTTTATTATGTGGTATTATGAGTATACATTTATTGTTTTGATTGCAATATGATGTTAAATGGCTCTTTGTATAATACCATCCTTGTTCACAAAAAAATTGTTATATGCAGTAACTGACATGCAGCTAAAGGAATCGTCTATAGAAAAGGATCCATATGGAGCAATTAACATTCATCCAAAGGAACTTGTCCATAGTAAAGCATCTGAAACAAATGGGGGTTACACACATAAAATAAAGTCATGATTCTGAGGAGTTTTGTAATGTGGACATCACACCTAAGCTCACACATGTTGATGGAAGAAGAAATTATGAGAACTAGGAAAGGAATCAACGCCATCATCTAATTATGTGTTAAAACTAAATAAATAACTTTCTGATTTAACCCATAATTTAATAACTAGTTGATCAACTGATTCATTAGTTAAGTTATGTGAACATTATGTAAGCATCTACTGAGTATTTTTTTTGTATGCATGTAGTTTCTAGATTATTTGATTAAGATATTTTTCTTAATCTAACTAAAACTCCTATTATAACTCTATTTCTTCACGCCTTTATTATAATGAAGGATAGAAAAAGGAACGAATAATGTTATAGAGATATAGAGATACATAGCGATTAACCCATAGATACATAATTTGATATATTTTCCAACTGGAATCTTAATGCTAATGAGATAAAAGTTTGAATTGTGTCCATTTTTTGTAGGCACAAGCTTTAGGAGGGATTAGCACCCCCACTTGCATTTTGATAACCCTCTCTCTCTCCTTTGTTTATTGCTTTACTTCATTACATGGTTGTACTAGCAGTAGTTCCTTCCTTTATTTGTGTTCTATTTTTACATGCTTCGTTATTAGTCATAGTATTTACTTCCAATTAGAATCTAGATCATTTCTATCATTGTTATTTCTTAATTATAGTGATAGAAATTTACCTTTATGCCTCATGAATATCTGTAATTGTGCACACAACAATGGAAATATTAAAATTTTACATCCCTTGGTTTAATAATTATATGATTGTAGATTAATGAACAACATACTAATTGCTCCAAGTTAATTCACACCACCACTAGCTATCATTGTATTTTTATCACTTTAATCATGTTTCTCATATTTTTAATCAATATATCAATCTATTTTTTATCTAATATACCTATTTTCAAGTTTTTTCTCTCTATAGATGATTGTAACATGTTAGGAACATTTTATTACAAGCATATACAACCTCCCTATTGTTCAAAATAACTAGTTTGGGAATAATTTGACATTGCATGTAAACTCGGTCTTTGTGCCATCTCTTTGACACAAAATGTTGAAGACATCGAAGATCAACTTGAAGTCATTCATGAAGAATATGATGTTTATTAACAATATTGGTTCAATTAATTCTTATATTTTGAGCCTACATTATCCCTCACTTAGTCCACCTATCACACGAAGTAGGATCTCTCTATCCCTTTGAATTTTTAATCATCCTCTTGTTCTTAATTTTTTTCCTATCATTATCACTTGATTGTAAAGTGATTTCACACCCTTCAAGGAAGACCTTTGGTTCATGGGATCATCATTTTATGAGAAATTCATCATATCCTTATCTAATATCTATCTTGCCTAGTTTTCTTTTTGTGTGCAGATTTCTCTCATTTTCTAGAAGTAGGATTCCCACTCCCATTTTGCATCCACGCATTTTGACATTTCATTTTTATGTAGGTATCGATAAACCCTATTGTCTTCTGTTTTGTTGGTTTTTGTCATATAATTAACGAACCGAAATCCACCCTGAATATTATGGTATGCCTAGTTGGACTACTAGTCCCTTTTTTATCAAATTTTATTTCTTGTTTTCTTTCCTTGTCAAATCATCTAACTTTTCATCTTGGAGTGATTTTATATCACTTATTAAAAACGCATAAAATAAGAAAATAAAAATAAAAATTGTGGGCACAAGTAAATTTAATTTCTTTCATTCTCCTTTAGCATCACATTTTTTTATTTATCTTCATCAAAATTAATCTTTCCTTTTGGGTCTTAAAAAAAACTTTGATTTTTCTTTCTCATATAGTTTAATCAGGGTTTAAATGATTGCATTCAAAAAATTCCATTCACACATAACCTAACCACGTAACAAATAAAACTTACATCTAAAGAATACCTTCAAGGCCTACGTATTTGGGTTTCATCATCAAGGGGGAATTTGACTTGGTTTTATGGCTGAGTATAAATAACTAGTGGGTGGTATATCGACTAATCACATGAAACCTATATCGCTATGGGACCATGAAGAGAGGGGGTAGGCCTCAATACCATGCCTCATACAAAACTAACACAAAATTGGGCCTCCTGTACCTATGGGTATATGGAGGACTTCAACATTAAGTCACCTTAAACTAACCTTAGCTATCCTTTTTCCTAGTTCCTTTTCAAGAATTTTTCATTTTAATTTTTTAAGTTAATCAAGATTATCCAAACCTTCCTTATCTTTGTGTGATTCTTTTAAAATAACAACTATATTTTTTTTCCTTATTTTTATTTTCAGTTCGTGGTTATAAATAAACAAAAAATATCATATTAAAAACATAACAAACATGTTATACCCACTTCAATAATCCCTAGAATCAATCCATTGTCACCTTCAAAACATCTCAAACATGACAGACCCACTTCACCAATCCTTAGAATCATTCTAGTCTCATATTTGAAACATCCCAAGCAGGAAAAATACATTACAACCACCCTTAGAAATATATCAATAACCTCCATATTCTCCTACTACTCAATTTGTAACATCAGAATCTCCTTATCTTGACCCTCCGCAGTTCTTCCAGAATGGTGATCTACTCTTTACATAACTCTTAAAATCCAATCCAATTTCCCTTAGTGGATACCTTACTAGAAAAGGTATTCATATTAGTTATCCCCCTTATCCAAAATATCTTCTATCTTTTGTCATCAACACTTATGAGTAATCTAAACTTTATGAGCTTAGGGTTAACTTGTTATTGAAAAAATATCTCCTTAGTACTCTACTAGTGATATAGGATGTCAACACCCAATTCATCCAATATTTTTTCTATTTTTGAACTTAATGCCATATCATCATAGAACATGAATATCCAAAAATAAATTTTTTCATCGGATTCCTCATCTAGCCCACAAGGTACACAAACTTATACCACTACCTCCCCACCTACATACAGTCATGTAGCCTCTACTTCTCCTCCTCATGTAAGCTCAATGGGTGTCCCTCTCTCCAAAAATACTTTGATCATGTCTCAACTTATTTCTTCACAACAACCTATATATTTGATTCAAAATATTTTCCTATACATCTATGTAGTCTATTCCACCTATCAAAATGAGTGTTATTATTAGTACTTTTACCTTTTCACAACAATAATCCACTACACCTAGATCAAAATAGGAAAGTCCATGATTTTTTTTTTATCTTTTTATTTTTAATTTTGTTTTTATAGACTAGTTTATGTGATAAGTCTATATGGGATGAGTAGATTATATCCTTGAGATATTCATGAAGCTGATCGATGCGGGAAGCTTCAGAATATTTTATTTTATTTTTTGCAAGACTAGTCTTCTTTTGATGATATACTATGTACAATATGGATAGCTTTGTATAGTTGTACTTTGAGGGAGAATTCTATTTATAGTAGCAAGATAGAAAGAATAGATATCATTTTTTAGGGTTTGATGCTAGTTATAACAAACCACTTGAGATCCAAGAAACAACCTAGGATTAGTCAGGAAAATTATGGAATATTTTTTTTATTAGAAGTGTCTACAACCAAGTTACAAGACAATAGTTGACCCTATTAGGTTCTGGAACAAGTCTAAAATTACTAGATCATACTTTTCATTTATTAACAATTTCCAAGAGGTCACAAGGTCCAAATTTTAGGGTTAGAAGTTTCAGTTAGGTTCAAGGGGTAAAATATTACCATACCCACTCCCTAACAGGCTCAGGGTTTCAACTTAGTTTTTTTCTCACACTTAAAGCTTCCAAAATTTTCTCTAAATCATTCCCATTGGATAGGAAATTTTCTCGCCTTTCTCGATGATATAAAGAAGTCCTCCTAACTCCTTCAGAAACTCAAGATATGGGCAAGCAGACATTAAGAGGTCAAATTTTTCCCAAGGCGACACGTGTCAAGAGCGGGAAAGAAAAGTAAATTGTCGGGTTGGCGGGTCGTGGGGCGGCGTTTAGAAATTTCTATTGCACCAGGAGAAAAGTCAAAATTGCTTCCGCATGCCTTTGCGGGTCCTCTAGGGACACGTGGCAGCCTCTGAGTCATCGCCAACAGAAAAAGGGAAGGACAGGGCGGCAGGAAGTCTTGTGGCAAATTCACCAAAGGGGGAGGAAAATCCAATAAAGCGCATCCACGTGTCTGTGGGTCCATCACGGACACGTGGCATTCCAACAAAACAACGCATAGGGAAGAAGGGAGAGGGAGATAGGAGCGGGTGGCGGGAGCGATTCGGTGAAAATTTCCCCAAAGGGAAGAGATGGGATGAAAGGGGTAAAAGCTCACGCAGGTCTCCGCATCCTGCGGAGGAGATTTTCACCAAGGTGAGGACTGGGAGTGCGGGGCCGTAGGGGATTTTTAGGTAAAAAAATTCCAAAGATAAAATTTCATAGGATAATGTTGATGAGGGTTCTCCCTCACTCCACTGTCACCCCCAAGGTGCCACGTGGCACCCTCAGGTTGGCTGTGGGTTGGCAGGGTAGAATGTCATGGAAATTTCCCCAAAAAAATTTTAAAGGGTCCAAGGGCATAAATGATGTCGCATGCCTCCACCGCTGCCCCGTGAGGACACGTGGCATCCTCTTGATTGGCTGTGGGCCGGCGGAGGAAAAGATCAAAATGTTTCCCAAGACCATTTTTTTCAAAAAAATTCTAAGGATAATTTCGACGAGAAATTTTCAGGCCGCGGGCCCACCAGGGAAAATTTTCTCAATTTTTCCCGCCAAGGAAAGAAAACTTCAGAGGGCCATAACTTGAGGTAGAAAGCTCGGTTTTTAGACAAATAAGGAACTTTCTGGAAAACTCTTCGATGCCATCTTTGCACATGAAACATAAATTTTACATTTTGATAACATTTTAAAGGGTTCAATTTTACACAAAACAATCTGTAGGACTTTTAAACAGCCAACTGGTAAATTTTGAACTTATCAATTTTAATTCAATTTGATCACCTCCTTCACTCAACATGTCCAAACAAACATGGATGTTTACTCTAGGAAGGATTTAAAATACTTTAGGGAGGCAAATTCACTTGATTCTGATTTTCAATATAGATTTTTCCATCAAATGACAGAAAACGGATGTGGAAGGGATTGGGTTCAATTTTGCAATGTTTAAATTGTTTTCTTAAAGGTTCTTTGTCAATTTGAGTTCCTTGATGTCTCAACATGCTAAATTGTATCATTTCCAAGTTGATTTTTAAGTGCAGGTCCGAACTGTGCATTTTTATTTAAATTTATTTTCCAGTTTTAAATTTTACAACAGAGATCCATTTCTTTTAGTTCTATAAATCAATTTTATCATTTAAGTGTGGTATTTCATTTCTAAACTAATTCAATACATTTAGTTGTTGATAACAAACCATTCTGAATCAAAAGCAAATACTAAATTTCCTATTTTTTTTACACATTCCCAAAGATACAAAATGCAACATCATTTCCACGTACATATCTTTTTTTTTCAACAGAGATCTAACTATCTCCTTTTCCATACAATGAAAAATTGAATTTAATTCAACAATGCATATGATAGAAGATCTTGTCAATTCTTTATTACTTTCAATTATATACTTTACATCTTTCAAAGTTTGACTGTAACAAATAAGAACATTTTATTTCTTTTTTTTCAATGTACAGAGCGGAATGTAAATGTCTTTCACACTTTCAAATATACACTTTCATAATCCAATTACAACATCTTTTCTTCACAAGTACAAATGTTACAATTTCATCCACTTCATAGTGGGAAAGGACCACAATGAAATACATTTGTTTCACAAGGGGCTAGTCATAACTGCATTTTCCTTTGCTCCAAGACATAGCAACATGCAAGCTTCCATTTTCTTCTAATTTGATCACAACAAAAGAGGGGGAAAGGCAACGCTCTCCACCTAACCAAAACATCCAATGAAAGTAAAAGCCTTCCTTCATCATTGGGCCCCTGAGACCCAACCAAAATACAATAAGAGGTGTAATTCAACCCATGGCAACAACTGACTTCCACAACACATCATTCTTTCAACATACATAATACATAGAAAATACAGTGCACATAAAAACAGTAGTTTACAACTGCATTTCAAAACAATCAAAACAAAACTCAGACTTGATCATGCAAGCTAAAGGAGCAAGGTCCATGGGGGAAGCTACTTATGCCTCCCAATGGGAATTGGGCATCCACCATAACAAACCGCCAAAATAATTCATCACACACATATCTTTATGCCCCCCCACAAATCCCTCCTTATGCCCCCCATACATTTCCTTATGCCCCCCCCACAAATCCCTCCTTATGCCCCCCACATATTTCCTTATGCCCCCCACAAAGTAAGAAATGCAAGTTATTTCTTTTCCATGGTGGATCCCAAATCCAAAGTTCCTTCACAAAATTCTGATGTCAATGACATTCCCTTATGCCCCCACATGGATTCCCCATAGCCTTCTCCTACACCATTCCTATGGCAGTCTACCCAACCAGCCAATACAAAGAAATCAAAACATGCATCATTCACACATCACAACAAAAAAATAACAATATGAAGGAAAGGATTTAAATTCCTACCTTTCCATGGTAGCTTTTGTTTCCAAATAGCAACTTCAAGGCTCAAAACACAGTCCCAAAACAATAATCTCCCAAGAATGCAAAGTTTTCTCCAAGATCCTTCTAAAAGAAAGAGCTCCAACACAAGAAAATGCACCCAAGGAAGTTACAAAAATTATTCAACAACCCAAAACAAGTAAAGAGTTTGGATTATATAGAAGAGGGGAAGAAGAGAGGATGATGTGGATCCATGTAGGATGCCACATCACACATCCTCAAATTCAAACAAAAAATACAAAATTTCATTCCTGCAAGCACAATAAAGAGGTGGGTGAAAATATGACAAGTTACTTGCACACTCCAAAAGCCCACACCCCAAAGGATTGCAAATTAAATAAATGTAAGAGATTGCAATCCAAAACAAGCAACATGATTAACAAGATGCATTATAAAAGTCTAAAATCATTTCTCCAACCAGAAGTATGGTTGGTAAATTAAATTGAGAGGTATGAGACAAATTTTACTTGTCCCACAAGCCTCCTAAAACAGCCATCAAGGACAAATTCGAGTTTTCATGGAGATGGAGTGTTTCATACTTCAAAACTAACTTACACAACTCTTACACACACTTACACATTAAATACAAAGGGCTAACAATTTCCATAATTACTTTCTCATATCCCAATTTGACTTATTTAAATTTTAACCATATGATTTCTCACATTAATCTACCACATTTTAATTAATTAAAAGAAAGGGACACATTACTAATAAAATACATACAACAATAATAAAAGAATTTAACCACCTTAATAAAATACACAAACCCATGGTCACACATAAAGGTAATCCCCCCATGGGAATCCCTAACAAAATACAACACACACACAAAAAACAAGTTACCATTGATAACCTTGTCGAATTCACCTAGAATTCTATCGTGGTTGGTCTCCAATCCCCCGATGTTTCGTTATGATATTTTTAACTTGCAAAACACAAATACCTCCTTCGGCCTCATGGCCATATCAGAACATCAAAAATGAATATAAATAATAATTTCAAAATCATCTAAATATGTGAATCACAACATCAAGGCAATTAATAATATCACTTATCAATCTATATCAACTATATCATCATCATATAATATCTATTTTCTATCATCTACTCATAATATCTAAAATCACATGTCCGAACAACGTCCATAAAACATCCATGTCAAATAGTATATCATCATCCACATATGAAGGTGTCTCTAATAATCATCATGCATCATAACCAAATTAAGATCAACAATAATTCATGATCAATATCTAACAACATACTAAATCAAAACATAATAATTTCCATAACATAAACAACAATATCAAAATAAGCATCAAAATGTGTCAAAGGGAAGTGGGAACTACATAGGGAGTCATATTTTTGTTGGAATTTTGACTCAAGGATTTGAATCCCATTTTAATTTTTTAAAATGTTTCACTTTTGGACTTTTATGTCATGGAAAAGACTATAGAGAATGATAGGATCTTGAGTTGAAGACAAAACCATAGCACACATAGGTTAACTATGAAATAGAGGGTTTAAGTGAGGAACAACCATGGGATTATATCTTGAAAAATATGAAAATTATCTATACGAATCATGCTATGAGTAGATCTGCGGTACTCATATTGAAGATAAGGATGAAGAGTGACGGGTAATCACATGATTCTTGTTTAGTTGTTGACCCTTAAAATAGGTAAAATGGAAGGTGAATGGAGCTCAAGGGATGAGCGTTTTAACTAGAAAAAATGTGATATAGGACTTGATTCAACAATAGAATAGTCAAAGATGCAAGGCATTGAGGGGCTCAGATTCAGGTTTACCTTCGAGTGAAGACAAACGATAAGCACCTGATCTATAGGCATGAGTAATGATATAGGGTCCAATCCAATTAGGATAAAATTTACCTCGTTTACTTTTCTTCTCTTTTGTTACATGTTGATTTTCCTTCAGGGCAAGGTCACCAACCTGGAAGGTTCGTTCAAGGACACATTTATCATAGGAATGCTTTATATGTTTTTATTAGATTTGGAGGTGATCAAGAGCATTAAGATGATGTTTGTCTAATAACTTGAGTTATGCCAAACAGTCTTGGAAAAATTCATCATCATTGAGCATCTCTTTAAATGAGATACAAAGAGAAGGAATCTGTACTTCAAGAGGAAGAACACCCTCTGTACCATAGACCAAAGATAAAGGTGTGGCAGTAACTGAGGTATGAATACTAGTGTGATAAGCCCATAAGGTACAAGGAATGTGCGTATGCTAATCCTTTCTAGTTTCATCAACTAATTTCATAATAATCTTGTTTGAGTTTTTTTGGTTGATTCTACTTGGCCATTTGTTTGAGGGTAGTAAGGTGAAGAAAAACTGATTTGAATTTTGAAGGCGTCACATAATTTTCGTAGGGTTTTGTTTTTGAACTATTTTCCATTATCAGTGATGAGACGGTGAGGAACATCAAAGTGAAAAATTATGTGATGGTTGATGAATTCACATATTTTCTTAGATTTTGTAAAAATAAGAGGTATGGATTCTACCCATTTAGTGTAGTATTCACTAGCAGTAATATTCCATTGATGACGTTGGAAAGAATGAGGATTGATCTCTCTGACAAGATCCAAACCCCATTGAGAGAAATGCCAAAGGTCTTGTGTGACTTGTAAGGCATGACTAGGTGTGTGATGAAGATTACCATGTTGTTGGAACTTCACAAAATGTTTGAAATAATCACAACAATCATGGTTTAAGGTTGGCCAATAATAGCCCAAATGGAGAATGCGTTTAGCGATAGCTAAACCATTGAAGTGGCCTCCACAAATTCCATCATGAACTTCCTTGATTGTGTAGGGAACTTCAAAACTTTCAAGGCATCGTAAGAGGATACCGTTAAAGCCACATTTATAAAGAAGACCACCCATGATGACATAACGAGAGAAAATTTTGAGAAATACTCATTTTCCATTGCAAGTAAGATCTAGAGGTAGAATTGAAAGGGAAAGGTAGTCTGCAAAATTTTTATACCAAAGGTCACTTGGGTAAGTTTCAATAGTTCCAACAAGGTTGACGTCTCAAAATAAATAAAATGGTGATTGCAACCTTTATACTGTGACAAATATTTTCAAGTCGGAGGGTGAATTGGGGATTTGAGAAGCAACACAGGAGATAGTATTCACAAATTTGTTAGTGGAACATGGTGTGGTTTGAAGTTCAAAATGGTCAAAGTTAGTTAAAAGGATGTCCACATGATGCTTATACTTTTGGATCATTTCTTTACGACACTGGTATATAGCATTCACTTAGTTTACAACCATTTGGGAATTTCCAAAGATATTAATTGATTTAACATCTAAGGTGATGGTGGCTTGAAGACCTAATACGAGTGCTTCATATTCGGTGATATTGTTGGTACAATAAAAATCTAGTTTGAAAGATAATGGCATAGGCTCGCCATCAATAGGGATGATGATAAATGATGTACCATCCCCACGCTGACATTTAAAACCATCGAAGAATAAGGTCATCTACTAAATGGTATCACCCAAAGAGAGGTAGTGATGGATTCATCTTGAAAATCAAAGTTAGAGGTTTGATTTCTGGAGAGGGTTGTATCTTCCAGTTGTTCAGCAATGGTTTTTCCTTTGACATATTTTTGATGAGTGAATTCAAGGTCTAGGTCTACAAGAAGCATGAGCTAACATGTAGCACATTGATGTTGGTAGGGGTTGGCATACATATAATGTAAGGGGTCATTATTGGTGACAAAAAATGTTTTTTTTTGAGTACGTAATGTCGAAGTTTAGTGGTGACAAAAGCTAAGGCCAAGCAGAGTTTTTTGGCATGAGTGTATCTAGTTTCATAGTCTAAAAGTGTACGCCTTATATAATAAACCGCTTGTTCCCTTTGTTTCTCATCATGATGAGAGAGCATAGAACCTAAGTAATGATCAGTAGTAGAAATGTAAAGGTAAAATTCTTGGTCATCCTTAGGTGGAATGAGCATAGGGGGTTGGAGGAGGTATTTTTTAAGGCCTCAAAGGATTTGTGGCATTCATCATCCCATTTGAAGGAGACATCCTTTTTTAGGAGATGATGAAATGGGTTGTAGCGGTCAAAAGCCTGTGAAATTAAATAACGAATAGATTAAAACTTGCTTTCAAAACTACACAGTTGACGAAGGTTAGTAGGTGGAGGCATTTTGAAAATAGCCTTGATTTTAGTGGGATCAATTTCTATATCATGCAAAGAAACATAGTACTTGATGAGATAGTTGAAGATGACCTTAAGGAGGATAAGGTGTTCAGCCTAATGTTTGGATTTGGCAAGAAAATAGTCAATGTAATATTCCAATATGTGATGCATAATGTCATGAAAGATATAAGTCATAGCTAGCTGATATGTGGAACAACCATTTTTAAGGCCAAAAGGTGTGACACAATAGTAGAAGGCTCCCCAAGGAGTGACGAAGGCATTTTTTTGTTGATCTTCCAGGGCAAGTAATATTTGGTTATAACCTAAGAAAATATCCATGAGGGATAGAATCTCATGGCCACAGGGGAGATCAACTAGTTGGTCAATACTGGGTAGAGGAAAATTGTCTTTAGGGAAAGCTAAGTTAACTTTGCGGAAATTAGTGCAAATGCAGAGTCCACTATCACTTTTTTGACAAGAAATATGTTAGAGATCCATTGTGGATAATCAATGGGTAGAATAAAGGAAACCAAAAGAAGGTGTTGGAGTTCTTCTTTAACAAGAAGGGAAATGTGAGGATACGTTTTCTGCAGCTTCTGTTTTATAGGTTTGGCTTTAAGAATAATTATGATATTGTGGACCACAATGTTTGGGTCAATACCAAACATATTAGTGTAGGACCAAGAAAAAGCATTGCTATGATCCTGGAGAAAAAAAGTAAAATCTTCCTATTCAGCAACATCTAAATATTGGCCTATCTTTACAATGTGTGGGTCCTCCTAAGTGTTAATATTGATTTCGATGGTCAATTCATTTAACATGGTTTGTTTTTAAGAAGGTAACAACCAGTGAATATATGAATCTTATACACTAATGTAGGTGAGAGTAGAATCATTTTCTTGACATTGAACAACGTTAATAGAAGGTGTATCATCATCGATCATGTCAGGATACAAGAAGAGAAGAGAAGAGGTAGCCTCCCCATCTTATTGAAAATTCAGAGGTCCCAGGGAAATGGTGTTCATGAAAAAAATTAGGAGGAATGGATTCTAGATCCATAGAATCCATAGGTGAAGGCGGTGAAGTTGGTAAATGGGGTGAAGGAGAGTCATTGTATTCAATGAGTTTAATGTGGGCTTTCTTTGAAGATGGTTATGCAAATCCAATACCACTTTGGTCTTTATGTTTATGTGTGGTATATAAGATGACAGTATGGGGACCTTGTTCATAGAAACCAAAGGAAAAACCCTTCCATGCACAACGATGGAGCAAGCTATGGGTGAATTAACGATTGGTGAGATATTGAATGCTAGATGAAAATGGTCATGTTTGGGTAGGTGTCTTAGGTGAGTAGGTAGAAGTATCGAGTTCCCCATACATTAAGTTAGTGCGAAGGTTGGGAGGAACATGAGGGAAAAACTTGCCTATGTCGTGATCATAGTGGGGATGTTGACAAAGGTTACCATACTCTTGAGGAGTAAGAAATGTGTCAATGTTGTACACGTGGTACTCATCCAGAGTGAGACCTTGAAAAACACCTTCTAAGGGATCGGTATTCAGTATGTGGGTAGCAGAAATGGATGAATTACTTGGTGGAAAAGAAGAAGTATTGATTAGATGATAAGTAGATGGTTTAGTGGATGGGTTAGCTGCAGAGGTTGTGGGCTGCAATGGGAATAGAGGAGTTAGGTTTGGGAGAGGTAGCGAAAATATTGGTGGAAGGGGTTATGGGTGAAGGAGAGGTGTCAACAATGGAATATGCCTTAACTAGTATAAGGACATCATTAGATATATACAACATGTTACAAGTTTTGAATGATGAAGGGTTGGATGGAATGGTATATTTATGTCCTTCATGTTCAAATTTTACACAACGATATAAGGTTGAAGGAACACAACCCATGAAACAGATCTAAGGTCAGCCAAGCAATAGGTTGTACTAGAATTCCTCCTCTAAGATGTACAATAATTATGGAATGGTATGGGGGCCCACATAAATGTGGAGAATGATGGTGCCAAGGTTTGAATTTATGGCATCATTGAATGCACAAAACATAACTGGGTTATTATGCATTCAATTGGCACATATGCACATTTGGTTATACGCATCAGAAGAGCTAATGTTGATGTTGGCACTATCATCGATCATAACACGTCGAATGCATATATTATCAATGTAGATGGAGATGAATAAGATGGGATAATGATCATCTGATTGGAGAGGTAAACTCTCGTTGTTAAAGAAACTGAGAGCAGATACTTTATGAGTGGTAGGAGGTACAAACGAAGGTGATGAAGTGGTGAGATATGCCACATGGTGAGGAGTGATCATGGATGCCACAAGATTTGGGTCATTAGGTAAAACCTCAATAGATTGTAGAACCTCCATGAGGGCATGTCGGTGAGACTCAAAGGTTTGGACAAGGTCGTATAATGATATTTTGAGAGGGGATTGGTGAAACTATTTTATCATTGTACGATGGGTGACCCTATCATAAATTCAGTATGTGGGTCCCCAAATGGTATATTAGGGACAGGATTGGTGGATGGGCTATTTTCTTTCTCCTTTCCTTTTTCTTTCTTGGCACGAGTGGAAATCCTAACCATATTAATATGGGGTGAGGGATAAGTTTAGTCATGATAAGTGTAGTGAATATACAGGTAATAGAATGATGAGGGCATATACTGGTGTTGTGCAAAGAAAAAAGCACTTTGACATTTGGGTGGTGATTTGGCTAGCTCTATTATGTGGACCATATTTATCTCAAATATTGTATGTGAATAAAAGGGTTGTGGAGGTGGAGATGAAGGTATTTAAATAGGTAAGGGATGAGGGTGTGTGGTGACAGGTGAAGGGGGAACATGGTCCTTGTCTAAAAGATCATTGTCATCAAAGTTTTCTTCAGGAGGACATTTGGAGTAGAATGGTCTTTAGAGCCTTAAAATTTTCTACATCATGCCCTAGCACACGATGTTAGGTGCAAATTTTTGTATCATCAAACCCTATTGGTTTAGGTTTGAGTGGTTCATAAGTTCTAAGCATCGAAAATGTGATGATAGTAGTCTCTAAAAGGTTTGTTAAGATGTTGGCATAAGATCATGCCAATGGATCAAAATGTGAAGTAAGTGTGGGTTGATATGGAGGTGTGAGTTATTTTTGTGGGAGAGGCACCACAAGAGGTGAAATTAGAGGTGGAATAGGTTTAACCATTGGTTTGGTAGATTATACTATTTTAGGTTTGGGTTGCACCTTCTTGGGTAAAGGTGTAGCAGATGAGCTAGCGATAGAAGGTGTTATAGGTTTGACTACCTCTTTAGAGGGTAGTTTGTTTTTTAAATTTGATTGCACCTTCCTGGATAAAGGTGAAGATGACGTGGGTGATGTAGAACAGAAGGCAGATGACAGAAGGGGATGGGTTAGCCAAGGTGATAATGAAGGTACGGTGAAGGTTTTTGGAAGAGGTGAGGTGGATGGTATTGGCTAAAGAGTGGGTGATACCATAGGTAGGGATGAAGATACTAGAATTGGTGTGGGTATAGGTGGTAAATAGGTTGCAGGTGATGGAAAAGGTGTATGTTGTGTATGTAAGTTAGGTGTAATAGAGGCTTATGATGAGGGGATGGGATGCTGTGTTTTTAGTTTACCTTGGGTAGGAGGTTGTTTGGCCAAGGTGGATGGGTGAGGTTGAAGGATAGATGGAAGTGGTGAAGGTGACAAAGGGGTAATAGGAGAAATATGTGTATGTGGCCTAGAAGGTTGGGTATTCCTTTAAGGTGGAGGTATGGTTTTTGTGTGGGCTTGTGACGAAGTGGCTAAATCCAATTTGATAGGAGGCTAGACTAGGCTATATGTCAGCATGACTCCCAATGTGGTGATGGTTCTAGATGTGGAGGAAGGTGTAGATGTAGGTAGGTTCTTATGCATAGGAACATATTTGATTGTTAGTAAGGTTTTAGGTGTAGGAGAGGGTGATGAAGAAGATATCATTATAATAGGCTTGGACATGGTTGGTTTGGTTATTTGAAATACCTTTGGATAAATTGTAGAGGTATCAACAGACGACATCTGCATTTGGGTTGAAAAAGTTATCCGAAGGTTTCCCCAAAGCATAGAAATATCAACATAATCCAAGTGGTCATCTAGGCATGAAAATGGAATTGTTGTAGGAGGAGATGATGTTGACTTAGTGTTAATCCCTATAAAAAATGATTGTGAGATAGGGAACTGGCTGACTTTGGACTCTGTGGGTAAGTGATCCAAGAGAAAATCAATAGGGTCCTACAATGCTAATGAGGAATGGTCACGACCAATAGTAGTGCTTCTAAAGGATCCCCTTTGGGTAGGTGATATGATGGGTAGGATGAGGTAGGTTCCTCTTTTGGTGGAGAGGAAGGTGAGCACGACTCTCTCATGGGTAAGGGAGCTAACACCGTGTTATCCTGTAAAATTGACAAGGGCAATTTTACCGATAACCTTACCGAAAATTTTGTTTCGATCCCTCGTTAGGGATCCTTCGCGTTCAAAATATTGTAAAATCCCTTCCCGGGAAATTCAGTTTTTAAACTTAGTTTTTTTGAGCCTTTTTGGCTGGGCGCATGGTTTTGCCTTGCAACATCAATTTTTGATGCGCCTCCTTAAAAGCCTTTGGCGCATGGTTTTCCATGTTAGCACGTCTTTCGGTGCGCCAAAGGATGTTGAGTGAGTTTTTGGTGCGCCAAAGGGCGCACGTAATATCTTTGTTACATCAAGTTTTGGTGCGCCAAAGGACGCACATAGCTTCGTGTCGACAACTCGTTTGATGCGCCAAAGGCGCGCTCATTCTCCTGTTGTCATTTCCTTCCATGCGCCAAAGGGCGCACGTTTTCCCCTGTCGACAGCTATTTCCATGCGCCATTTCAAAAGTTGGTGGCGCATTTATGACAAAGTTTTGTTATATATAACAGTGCCCGCCCTGTCGTTTTCATTATTTCCATCGAGCACGTGATATCCCTGGACTTGTCAGCCCCTGCTCTGTCATTTTCATCAAGTTGTGGACCCGCTCAAGGATTTTGGCTATATTGTTAAGGTAAGAGGTTCATCCTCTTTTCATTTAGTTCTTGGTGTGTGCTTGCTTGCTGGTTTTCATCAGTTGTATTTGTGCCTGGCTTGTTTCCCTCCTTGAACTTTTTGTTTTCTTCCTCCTGCCTGGTCTGTGCTTTCTTTCTCCTCTCCCTCCCTCTTTCTGGATTTGATGGAAAAGGGAGGGATGGTTTTATTTTGGCTTGGTCTGATCCTATTTTATCAAACTAAGTGATGCCAAGCGTCCTTTCGAAGTGGAGGTTGAAATGTGAAAATGCTCAAGTATTCCCCATGGCGCGTTGCCGCGTCATGTTGCACCTTAGACAGTTGCGCCCCTCGGCGCGTCTACCCAGCATGCTGCAGTTAAAAATCATGCGCCCCTAGGCGCACCATTTCGGCCCGTAACACGCTCGAAACCCGCGCCTCCTTATATCCCTTTGGCGCATCTTTTACCCCTGTTGCATCCCTCTTCTATGCGCTAAAGGGCGCGCCCAGCTTCCATGCAACGCAAGAGTTATTTGCGCAAGTGTAAAACCTCCAAGGCGCGGGCGCACCTTCCATTGCAAGTACATGATGTTGTGTAGCCCCCCCATGCGCCGCGCCATATACCTTTGGCGCGCCTTTTTTCCATGTTGCACAATCTGCCCATGCGCCAAAGGGCGCACCAAACCTCAATGTAACATGCATCTTCTGTGCGCCCTTCTATAAAATGCAGTCTGCTTCATCCATGCGCCATGCGCCTTTGGCGCCAACTTAACCTCTGTTGCACCCTTTTCCTGTGCGCCTTGACTATTCAGCCTGTTATATACATTTTTCATGCGCCCTGCGTCCCGAACCTTAAAAGTTCTAACTCTTTCTTCTGCTAGTATTCCAATGGAAGATCAAATGACTAATTCAAGCTTCTTGGATTGGGTTTCGCTCCTTCTACGTGCAGATCATCAGATAAGCCTTGAAGAACACATGTCTACGTCAAGCAAGAGACCCATCAAACCAAGAGGGAAGGCAAAGCTAACAGAAGAAGAAATGAAATACAAATATCAGAGGGTCAGAATGCCCGAATCACAGGCAGAGTGTAATATGGATGTCAGGGATTCTGAACTGGGCCACATTGACATAGAGGAATTCTGGGTAAGAACTCAGAAAGTGACAAGGAGTCCATGGATGGATAAATTGATAGGCAGCGCCCTGCACTTTGCCGGAGGAATCCCTGTCAGCGCTGTGAATAACGAGTTCATGATGATTGTTGCACAATCCTTCAACAAAGACACGAGATGTGTCGAGAACAACAAAGGTGAGGTAGTTATAAACCTTACTGCCCGTCGCTTTGAGTTGATACTTGGAATCCCTCACCACCGAAACTATGTGGCTGTTAGCCAGCAAGAATGCCTCAAGGCTTGGGAGGACAACGAAGACAAGTGCATGCAATTGATGAATGAGGTCTACCTCAAGAATAAGAAGGTAGTGACCCGGTGGCCTCAAACTATCCACCGGAGTGATTTCTCGGAGGAACTCAGTGATACAATCACCTTCCTGAGTAGAGTTTTCGGTCTTTCAGATGCTCACTACTTCCATAAGTGGATGCTGCGGTACCTGGAAAAAATGAATAAGAATCTGCCCGATCAGCGTTTCTGCTGGGGGAGATAATAAGCAGCACAATATCCGAGCAACTGCAACAGTTCGCTACAACAGGAGTGTTCCACATGAACTCCTACGTAGTGTATGCTGCTGCGTCTGAAAGGGATTATCCAGGGCTGCACCGAAGCGGAACTTGGCCTCAGGCCAAAATATATGAATACTATCAAGAGCTGAAGCTGGAGAACAGCATCCAACACTTCGCTAAGATCAATGATGTTTTCTTCTATCACATCATGTGCATGTTGCGGCCAAATTTGACTCATGGCCGGACAACCAAAAACATAGTGGCAGTCACAGAGAAGTGGGGGGCCTTGTTCACCCAGTTTCCCACGTTCACCTATCTGAGGGCGGTCAACTTTTTGGGCGAACCAACCAGGTTGCCAAGGTATGCTGGACCAAAGCTGATTTTATTGGAACTATCAAGGCAGCTCGTCACATACCATGAAAAGTGCCTCAAGAGAAAGAAGGGCGGAACTCCTTTCCCCCTCACAGTAGGCCGTTACACATGCTCCAGCTATCACAAGGTGAAGGAGATGTTTGCTGAGCTAGAATTGCTCAACCTAAAGCATGATTTCCCAGTAAGGCCTACATTCGACCCTAGGGGCTGTCTACCAAGGGCTAAGCTTGATCCGATTCATGTCCCTCAGATTGAGGATATCTACATTGACGTTCTCCATGAGGTAGAACTCAGAAGAAAGGATCACTCTCGCTTAGCATTAACGGAAATCATCCATTACGGAGTGGTTATTGTCCCAAAAGGCTTCCAAACCATAGAAGACGAAGTAGACAAAGTGTATAATGACACAGAAGGGGATGATTGGCCCTTCCCGGACATTGACAGAAGCAAGGCTCCTCAGACAATCGAGGAGAGGGTCAAGGAGACTATGCGGAGAACAGAGCATTGGTGCCGCATGAATGGGTTAATCTACCTCGGTGTAGATTTTACAACTTCTCCTTTGGGTAATGCACCTCCAAGGTCAAAGAAGCAGCTAAAAGGCAAAGCTGTGGAAGGTGAGCCTAGCACCATTCAGGAGGAAGCCCCTGAAAGTCCTCTTCCTTCAGAGCCTGAACAAGTAATAACCCTGGATTCGCCAGAGAAGGAATTGGCAGAGGATAGTCCTATACGCCCATCCACCCAGGATGTCGACATCGCTACAACTACAGAGGTCCCTTCTATCCCTTCTTCTTCTCTTCCTCCCCATTCCTCAGATGTCGGCAACCACTCCTTTGGTTGTGTCTTCTCCCCCTTCTTCTACTCTCATCCCCTGCCTCTTCGTCCATCTTCTCCTCTCTCGCTGATTTGTCTTCCTCCATTTCTTCCCTCATTTCCGGGCTCCCTTCCCTTCCCATGTCTTCTGCAGCTGCGGTTTCCCTTCCTCCCGTGGGCATGTCTTCGGCTATTCTTTCAATGCCGCCGCCGCGTGTCTCCACGTTCTTCCCCTCTTCTACCGTTGCTGCTTCCCCCCTCTGTCTCTGGTCCTTCTTCAATAGGACCAGCTTGGATCTCTCAGTAGCTGAGCCAACCAAAGAGGAAAGTCCCCATCGCTCCGATGGACTTTTCAGTCATTCCGGCTAAAGGAGCAAAGAAGCACAAGCCGGTTACACGCTTCTCCAAGAGCGCTGCAGGTGAGAGAGTTATGGAAATTACCTACCCCCGATCTCACCAAAGAAAAAGAAGATCTGTCTTCGGCAGATTTCACAGTGACCCAAGTCACAATGGGGACATCCTCTGAAAGTCTCCAGGGGGAAGCTCTTTCCGCAGTTGATGCACTCTGCGAAAAGCTTCAGGAAACAAAGGAAGAAAAGAGGCTACTGAAGGAGCAGAATAAATACCTGCTTCAAGCCCTACAGAAGATGGGAAGTGCACCTCCCACAACTGCCGCCGAGACTCCTGAGCTGCTCAGTCAGGAGAAGATCAATGAATACTCAAAGATCGGCGAGCAAGGTATGGCTGTTTCTGCTTGGAGGAGCCAAATCCTTAAGGATAGTGAAAAGGTGATCGCCGAGTATATTAGTTTATACCTGAACATCGAGAAGGCGAATAAGGAACTCCAAACATTAGCAAGTCCAGTATCAGAAGAGCTCGAAAATGCCAGACTCCAACACGAGGCCTTCCAACAAATGTCCGACTGTTCAGTCGAAGATTTGGTCAAGTTTGGAGTATTCGGTCATCCAAGGACCCTCAACAAGATCATGTCCACTCTGGACTATCGGATAGATCAGCTCGAATTTGTGTTAGAGAAGATAGACAAGGTGAAGGAAGAGGCCCTGGATGCGATGCATCAAATGGAGAAGATTGTTCTATCTATGACTCCAGGGTTTCTCACTCCTTCCCTCACCTTGAGATCAGCTGACGATACTATCCGAATTTTCAAGGAGCTAGCTTCTCAAGGGACAGGGCCAGAAGTCACTTTCGACATCGAATCCATCAACAACCTACTGGCCTGTAGAGACTTCATCGGGTCCCTAATCGAGGCGGGTAAAGACTATTCCAGGGTCCCCGAAAAGCTCATTGATGAGCGGGAAACTTGCGAAGCAATTAGTGAAAGGCACAAGGATCCATCACAGGATCAATTTGCGCCAATGATCAGCAAGTTCTTGGAATACCGCGCTCAGTTCCACATCTCATCTCCTGATCAACATCAAAAACAGGCGACCCCTTTTAGGCCACAGGATGATGATGATGAATAGCTTCTTCTTCTTCTTCTTCTTCTTCTCCTCTCTATTCTCTGACTTTCTCTTCGAAATATCTGAAGTGTGTTGGCACCAACGATGACATCATCCATGTTGCATCATGGGATGATGTCATCCATCCAAGTTGTTAAAGTCAACATGACTTTTGTATATTTTGTAAATATCTTGTGAATAAGTGGTTGGCTCCATTTTGCCTTCTCTCTCCCTCACTTTCTATAAATACTAGAATACTTGTTGTATTCAAAAAAGGTGGACATTTTTTAGATAGAAATAGAGGTGAGGAGAGAAAGACTTTGAGCTTTCTTGTAACAGATAAAAACAATTAATACAATTATTCAGACTTTGTGCTCAATAGCTGTGTTATACATTAGATCTTTCTTATGTTAGATCTGCATGTGTCTTTTCTGTTGAATTCATATCTACTTTTCCGTCACTTGTTTATCAGTATTGCTTTGTTTATTTATGCAAGTAGGTTTGGCTCTGTTTACTACCAAGCCCAAAGCATAGATCTTCTGACCCTTCCGCTTTGGAACTCATTTCTTTTCTCCCTTCGGATCTGTTCTTTCTCTTCTCCTTCTTTTAGTCCTTTCTCTTCGCAGCCTAGAACACTCTACTGGGATGAGATCCCAACCCCCGAAGGCAGAATCTGTGAGACTTGCATAGGTTCCTGCTAGTAGAAGTAGCAATAAACCAGTTTCGCTTTGCTGTCTCAAAGAGGGGCTAAGCCCTGCACACTGTTGGCTCGTCTATCCATAGATCTGTCCACGCGACAGATTTTCGGACCAACACACTGCATGTTGTTTATTAGGTTGCAAGGTGAGTGATGAAACAGGGTCAGAAGATATTGTGGAATCCTCCTTGGGTGAAGGGGGATATGAAGGTGACTCCTATATGGGTGAAGGAGTAGATGAAATAGGTTCCACTATGGGTAAATGTTCTTGTGCAAGAATATCCTTGATAGAGGGGATAGGAGGAATCTGAGGAAGGGATGATATGAATTTGAAAACAACATGAACTTCACAGACATTATTTTCATTAGTCGCAAGTTTACCAGTTTGGTTAGATGACAGGGTGTGATTAAGAAATGGCATCTTGAAAATATGTAAGTTTTGATTATTCGATGCATTTAGGTTGTCCAAGATGAGATCTCTATTTTCTAACATTTCCTGGATAATGTTTTTGAAGGCTATAAAATTACCATCGCTATGACCTTTAACATGATGACAGTTGCAGTAATCATGTTCTTTGTACTATGCAGGAATAGGATGAGTGGGATCAAAAATAGTATGTGTTTTGATGGGTGGAAGATAAATTTCTCTAGATTTTAGAAGTTTTCCTAAAACCAATTAATAGGGCTCTCCTATGGGAGTGTACTTTTGTTTCTCTCACCTAAATTGGAAAGCTTGAATGGGAGAAAGGTTGGAAGAAGGTTTCGATTGATTGGATCGATGAGATGGGGCCATATTTTAAAACTGTCGCATTGGCAAATAATTTTTTTGGGGTTGGGAAGAGGAAGAGGCATCATTTCAATGGAATGCAGAATTGTTGTTACGCAATTGAATTTTCTTCTCCTCTATGGCACATATTTCAATTTTTCTAGCCATGGTGAATGATTCAAGAAATGTACAGAAGGTTTGGACTTGAAGAGTTAGTGAGAAGTTCCTGGAACAAGCCCTGGTGAACAAACCTATAAGCTTGGTTTGAGGTAGTTGGAATGTAAGTTGGTTAATGAGGCTTCACCAATGAGTGATGAAATCTGCGATAGATTCATCTTCGTATTGTCGTCTTGAGTACAAGTCAGTCATGGTGACCTTCTTAATGATGTTGATCGAAAAATGTTCTAGGAAGGCTTGAGCCATGTTGTTGGATGAGTAGATGGAATTTCAGATTAAAACACTATAACAATCAAATTCTAGTCCTATTAAGGACATTGGGAATGTCCGTAAGAGTAGAGCGTCATCATGAGTGATTAGATAAAACCCATGTTTGAAAGACCGCAAGTGTTTTCGAGGGTCCTCTTTGCTATTAAACTAATTGAATTTGGGAATTTACCTATGTGTAAGGTATGGATGAATGGGAATAGAAATATGAATGGGCTCATTATATATTTCATTATATGTCAAAGAGTTACGAGAGCCAGAAACTGATGTTTCCAATGTTTACACATTTTCCATCATCATTTTAATAAGGTCGTTAGTAGGTTGTGATGACTAGGCACCCCCTGTAGTATAAGTGGGTTGATGGTGAATGTATGATGAGGATGGCATCCCAGTATATGGTGGTGCCAAGTACGATAACTACAAGGGGGGATAGATGCAGGTGGAAAATATCCTGAGTGGGCGATAGATGAGATAGGTGGTTTTGTTGATATGTGTAAGTTGGTGGGGTGGATGTAGCGATTCTTGTAGGGATTTGAGGTAAAAAGTATAGGATGGAGAGGACGATGTTTTGGAATGGAGTATGAGTTTTTGACACCATGGGTGGCTGCGATGCAATAGGTATATATGAGGTGGAAGGTGCAGATGAGGCTTTGCTCAAAGTGCCTGATGAAGAAATGGTTGACACCATGGGAGAAATTGATGTCAAAAGTGTGACTAATGATGTAGGTGCCACAAATATTTATGATGTGGGGTCAATTTGGGATACTACGAGTGGTAAAGTGGAATAAGGTAAGGCCGAACTAGTACTAGCTGATGTAGAAGTGGGGGAAAGGGTAGGGGGAATGGACACAAACATGTTGTATACCAGTTGTCTTGATAAATCTCGAGTGGATGAATGGGTGAGATAATATTGTAAGGTATCCAGGTTTTGGTCAAGGAGTCTTACAAACTCCTCATCACCAATACTAATGATAATTTGTTGAGTAGGATCCATAGGTGATAGGATGGAAGGTGATGATGGGCTAGGTGGGATCGGTTAAAGGATTGCATTGAATATAAGGGCATTGGATGGACTATGAGTCAAAAAAATGTGAGTTGGAATAGGATTAGAAATATGCTCTTTGTAAATGACACAAAAAATAGAAGAAATGGAGAAAAATAGTTCTAGAAGGTGAAAACTCATGTTGTTTTAATTAAAAATTTAAAACACAGAAACCGATGGTGGTTGGGTTAACCGACGATGGTGATAGATGGTGATCGATGATGGTTAGGGTGACCGATACCAATTACTGTGGAATAATCAAATTTTTGATAAATGTGGTAATAACTGATGAAAATGATACAAAATCTGGATTTGATAGTGATTTCAAAGGTCCAGAGGTATGACGATGTATCTGTTATCCAATTTCACCCCCTAGGGTTGAATTGATAAAATACATTAGGATTCTCAAGTCCCAAGCTGAAAAAGAATGAGCTCTGAGAGAATGCGAGAAGTTACAGAAAATAAGCCTAGACCAGAAAAAAATTGTGAAAATCAGCTAAGTCCTTGTCCTAGAAATATTTGGGACATTCGGGACACCAAGGCGCGGTTCGGCCGAAACGCCTCCAGGCGGCCCGCGAAGTACTGGGAAAAGTGGAAAAAGTGTACGTGGAGGGCGCAAACCTGCCGGTTTGGCCAAAAAGGGAAATTTTAGCACAGGGACAATCAGGCCATCAGGACGCGAGGGACGCAGAAAGCCGGTTCAGCCGAAGGAGAAGAAAAACGGCTAACTGCTCGGGACATTTGGGCTTTGAGGACGCGAACCGCCCGGATCAGCCGAAATGTAGAACTTTCGTACTGGGACATTTGGAACAGATGTACGTGGAGTGCGCGAACCAGCCGGTTCAGCCGAAATAGGAAACTGCAGCACAAGGACAAGTGGGACAAAGGGACGCGCGGGATGCGGATAGCCGAAGGAGCCGAAAGCCAATCAGATCATGCCACGTGTCACCAGCAGAAAAGGGACGAGGAAGCCCATTTCAGGTGGATCAAAATATTTTTTCCTATGAAGCACTGGGACATTTGGGACAAAAGGACATGGTGGATGTGAAAATCTCACAGGCCCATGGACAAATCATAGCATGACATGTGTCACCAAGAAAAATGGTCTAAAAAGTCAAAGGGGCGAGTTTTCGAGCACTGATCCAAACCAATAAGATAGCGCCACGTGTCCAAGTTTAAGGGGCCCACAAGAAAATCCCACGAAAAGGTGGAGAGAGGGAATTGCTCAGCGAACCAAAGCCTGCCACGTGTCGTCTAGATGGCAAAGCGCAGGAAAAGAAATTTAAAAATCCGTTTTCGCTTGTTTTGTGCCTAAATCTTTAGATCGTCATATCTTTCGATCCAGAGCTCGGATTTGCACGTTCTTTATATCAACGGAAAGCTATTGAAATTATCTACATGATTCTGGGGTTAATATTGCATTTTGATGCAGTTTTTGGGGATAAAATTAAGAAAAAAATCTGACACGTGTAATGCTTCAACTACTAACTTCAATGCAGCAGACAGCTCGCCGCTCCTGTTAGACAGCCCGCCGTTTTATCAGGATCCACCGCTTGGATCACAATGAGATGATTTTAAATGCTACCAAGAAGTGGTTGGGGTAGATTCTATATTTCCTCTCTCTTCCCCCTCATTTCTTCATATATATTGTAAAGAGGAGCCCTTTTTAGAGGTCGGACATCTTTGTTTTGCATCGGCCCTTCTTCCCTTGCTTGCAAGAGAATTTGTGGAGCTTTCAAACCTCCCATATGGGTTGTAATACCTGTATTTTTTGCCTCTTAGCCACTGCAATGTACTGTATCAACTTTTGAGCAATAATATATATGTTTGTGATTGATTCTCAACCCTCTCATGTATTCATTGCTGTCATTTTGATCTCTTATTGCAGTTTGGTTACCTGTGCATGGCATTTGTATTGCATCTATGTGGTCTGTGTTAAATTTGCAAAACAAGTGTCTAACATTCCTCGGTGCATCACCTTTGTAGTTTAGGTTTTATTCTATGCATTTTCTTACCATGTCTCCTTGGCAAGTTAGATTAGGTTTTAGTAAACCCTCTGCTTTTTTTGTATGCATCTGAACAGAGGAATAGGAACCAGCCTTCTCTGGAGAATCCTTCTCATCCTTACAAGTCCCACACTTGGAGAAAGGATTCCATGTTCTGAAATCACACTGGATGCCTGAATATCAACCTAGAAGCCTGATCCGCATCCAGGGGTGCTGTGAGTCTGCAACAACAGTTTTGGCATGCCCGGTGGGACTAGAGGTCTCATTTTTATTGCAGCAAGTTTGATATGCATCTAGTGTAGTTTTCTTGCTTATAAGAGCTATTATTTACATATCTGGCGACTCCAAGGGGAAGAATCAACTGGTTTCAGTAATGCAGGCCTGAAAACTCATGAGAAGAATCACCACAATGTCAAGAGCTAGAGAAGAAGAAGTGTCATTTGAATACCTGCAGCTATCTCCAAGAAGAAGGCAAAGAGGAAGAAGGATTCAAAGGTCTCCATCTCCACCAAATAGAACTCTCTCAAATCCTCCACCTGACAGGCCTTTTGTTTAGTATACAAGGGCTTTAAGACTGATTAGAATGGCTCAAAACAATCCCTATGTTAACTTCACAGGCAGCAGCCCACTTGCTCTCAATGCACAACATCCAGTTCCTATTGCATCCTTGAAGAACATTCCCTACTTCACTGGAGAAAATCAGACTACTCCAGGTGATCATGTTAAAGATATTGCTAACCTTTGTGCAATCCATGAAATCGATGAAATGCATGTGGCTGTCAAGTTACTGGCATCTTCATTCAAGGGTAAAGCATTGCAATGTTTTAGGATCCTTGGAGTTGGTTCTATCACAAACTGGAATCAGCTGTGTATTGCACTTCATGAGTAATTTGGAGAGAAGGGAGACAACTTGTCTCTTTTGGAGCAGCTAACAACTATCAAGAGAGCCCCCAACGAGTAGCTGACTGACTTCAACTTCAGATTTCAAAGGTCTTGGGATAGGATTCCAGTGGCAGTCAGGCCAATAGCAGGAGGTGCTTTTCTATATTACCTTAAAGCTTTGAATTTTGATATTTCTATGTTAATTCAGTCCATGGGAGGCACAACAATCCCTATGGCTTATAGCATTGCCATTAGAACTGAAAACTGACTTATTCAAGTTGGTAAACTGGCTCCTAGGCCTCCCATGCCCTTGTATCCAAACTTAGAAAATCTAAGCACTAGTCAAGCACCCACTTTGGCTCCTGTTCTAACCCCTAGAAAACCAGAGTTCAAATGAAGCTTCCACTTCATCTCCAAGTGCTTCAAATGAACTCCAAGAGGTCATGAAATAGTTGTAAAATTTGGGAAATGAGCTGGTTACTATTAAAAGGCAACAAGCCCAAGGTTTCAGACCTTCCTATCAACCCCAAGCTCAGCCTAATAGGAAGCCATACCAACCACAAAGACCACCTAATCCAACTGCAAATATGAATCAAAATCAAAGCCAAGTAAGGCCTCCTGCCAATAGACCATTCCAGCCCTATAATCCAAATGCCATATCTGCCTCTAAGGCATTAGTGCCAACACAGAATAACATTGCCCAGGAATATGATTGGTGCTTTCCATGCAACAAGCCTCATAACCAATCCATGTGCTTCAATGGTGCTCTCAATCAAGCACTAATGGTGACAACTACAGGTGTGGACGGTGATGGCAGTCAAGGAAATAGCCAACAACCAGAAACATTCTAACAAAAATCAGCCCCAAATGACACTACATTGGTGAATTAGCAAGCAAAAGATTTCTGTGGCATGAATCAGGCAGTTTCTCAAGGTGTTGTAGCCAACACAAGGTCAAAAAGGAGGAATCTGGGTGAAGAACAACCATTAGCCCTAGCCAATCCACAACCTTCCATGGCTCCACAAATGATTGGCAAGCAGAGTCCAGTTTCAAATACACAAGGGCAGCCAAGAACAGCCCCTAGGCCAACTCAAATACAAGCTGTTACTGCCCATGTGCAAGGAGTAAACGTGCAAACCAAAGGACAGCAGAGAGATTCTTCAATCACCTAATTCAGTATCATTGATCAGATGAAGAATACAAACGTTAACATATCAATGTGGGAATCCCTATCTATCCCAGGCCAAAAGAGATCTGCTGCAAGCTGCCATGAAGGATTGGACAACTTCGAATCAGCGGGTTCAGTTGCAAGACAAAGTGCTTACAAATGCTACCTAGCCTGAAGGAAGTCATGGAGGACAACAAGGTAAAATGTTTAAGCCCCCTCCTTTCTATGTTTCATTAATCATTGGGGATAAACTAGTACACAATTACATGATTGATTCCAAGGCAAGTAGCTCCGTGATGCCCAAGCAAATAGCTGATCAACTGGGTCTTGAATATGAAGTGATATCTAAAGGAGTAGTGCAATTGGATGGGACAGAAATAACAATAGTTGGAGTGATTAAAAACTTGAGTCTTACCTTGCATGCATGTCCAAATGTTGTTGTCTTACAAGATGTATCAATCATAGACCTTCCACCACTCTTTGCCCTTTGCTTGTCAAGGGACTTCACAGCCAAGATTGGAGGGTATTTGTCTACTGATTGGTCTCACATGCTGTTTAGAACAAGGTGTGGAACTAAGGCCACAATCAGATCCGAACCCATTGAAAACTTCCATATTGAGCCTTACATCCCAAGTCAGCTTAATGCCAATTGCTCAACATTTGATCAAGAAGATCACCCTAGTACTGATGAGGCTACCACCAAGGTTGGAAGTATCCCGGACCTAGCTCTTGATGAATGGGAAAACAAGATACATGCTTTTGATCCCTATCAAGAAGTAGAAGAATCTAAGCTGGGAGTCTGTTGTATACATGAAGAAAATCAACCTGTTCCTAGCATCACCAAGCCAAGCCCTAATGATGACAACAAGGTATGGCAGTTGTTTTTTGACGGATCAAGGAGTAGGCAAGGTGCAGGAGGTGGAGCCATGCTTGTTTCACTTCAAGGAATAAAATACTATTCAGCTTTTAGATTTCAATTTGCATGCTCTAATAACACTGTTGAATATGAAGCCTTGGTACAAGGGATGCATTGGGCAATCAAGAGAAAAATAAAGAATCTGCAAGTCTTTGGGGATAGTGAATTGATTGTAAATTAGGTCGAGGGATGACATGCTGCCAAGAATGATCTACTCAGGTGCTACAAGAACAGGGTGTGGGACCTCATGGAATATTTTGAAGGTTTTGGCATCGAATCCATTCCCAGGAAAGAAAATCAAGCTGCTGACAGTCTTGCAGCAGTAGGGGCAGCCTTTGACATTATGGAAAGCATTCAACAAGACAAGATATAGCCAAACATCCACATGATTGTGAGGCCTTCAGTGCCGGATAACGATGTCAGTTGGCAAGTGTTTGAGAATGACCAGCAAATCATCAATTTCCTCCAAGAAGAAGCTGAGTTCTCTGCCAGGAATCAAGACAAATTACATCAGCAGTATGGTGACCAAGTGGTGCAGTTGAGAACTAACAAATTACCAAAAGGCCTCATAACCTTGGAGTCAATTTTCAACCCGAATGATTAGTTCCAGAAGGAGAAGGAAAACATTCAAGTAAAGGAAGAAGATTCAGAGCCAATTCTAGTTAGGGAAGGAAAAACACTTCAAATTGGTAAAGTGGCCACTGACCAGGAGAAATCAGATTTCATACAGCTTTGCTAAGAATTTCCAGATGTCTTCGCTTAGAGTTATGAAGACTTGAGAGGATTCAATCCGAATTTGGCACAACATACCATAGAATTAAATCCATATGCTAAGCCCATCAGGCAGAAGCAGAGACTAGTCAACCCTCACATTGAGCCTCTGATGAAGAAAGAGCTAAATAAGCTAATAGAGGCAAGCATTATATTCCCGATCAAGCACTCAAGCTGGGTTACTAACTTGGTTCCG
The DNA here is from genome assembly GCA_019776745.2 of Taxus chinensis. Lineage (NCBI taxonomy): Eukaryota > Viridiplantae > Streptophyta > Pinopsida > Cupressales > Taxaceae > Taxus > Taxus chinensis. The sequence continues at coordinate 446,938,988 of CM034154.1, forward strand.
GTCAGGAAGAAGAGCGGAGAAATCAGGTTGTGTGTGGACATCCGAGACCTCAATAGGGCATCTCTCAAAGACCATTACCCGCTTCCTTCAATGGAACAAATATTGCAAGTAGTAGCTGGTTCAGAAAGGTTTTCATTGCTATATGGGTATTCAGGCTATAATCAGGTGATGGTGAAAGAATAAGACCAATTCAAGACAACCTTCACAACTAAATGGGGCACATATGCTTACAAGAAGATGCCATTTGGGGTATCCAACACTGGTGCTACCTTCCAAAGGGCAATGGAGATGGCATTCAAAGACTTGATCAACAAGATAGTGCTAATATATCTAAATGATATCACTCTCTTCTCAAAGAATGCAGCTGACCATCTCTTTCACCTCAGGCAAGTGTTTCAGAGGTGTAGAAAGTTTGGAGTATCATTGGATCCCAAAAAATGCATATTCCTAGTTCACAAAGGTAAACTTCTAGGCCATATTGTCTCGAAAGAGGGACTGGCAATTGATCCAGAGAGAGTTGAAGCCATAAGAGCACTACCATTGCCAAGTCACAAGAAGGCTCTTCAAAGTTTCTTGGGAAGGATCAAATTTTTTTGCAGGTTCATCCCAGATTTTGCAGCCCTTGTCAAGCCCATCACCAAAATGTTAAAGAAGAGCATGGATTTTAAGTGGATAGCAGAAGGAAAGGAGAGTTTTTGAAGCAATTAAAGAAGCTATCTCTCAGGCACCAACTCTCATCAACCAAAACTTCTCCAAGGATTTCATCCTCTATGCATTTGGAGGTGATGACACTATCTCTGCCATTCTGGTACACACAGAACAAATATAATGATGAGCAGTCGATTGCCTTTTTCAGCCAGAGCCTAGATGACTGCGAGGTGAGGTATTCTTTTATTGAAAAGCATGTACTTGCAGTAATTAAAAGCTTGAAGAAATTCAAGCATTTAATCTCAAACAACAAGGTCCATTTTCTCGTCTCACATGCTGGAGTTAAGGACTTCCTCCTCAACAAGTATTTGAATGAGAAAATGGCAGGTTGGATCACCCGTGTCATGGAGTATGACATTGAGATGAAGATCACCAAGTTGGTAAGAGGGAAAGGACTGTGTGAGCAGCTGGTTTTGGGGAAGCAAAAGGAAGTATGCAACGAAGAAGAGGTTGTTTTGACAGTCCAGGACAGTCATGAGCCAAGTGGCAATCAAGAAGAAGACAATGCTTCCCCCACTCCTTGCTAGACCCAAGATATTATGAACTTCCTAGGTACAGGCCAGTGCCCCCCAGAAATGAACAAGACCCAAAGGAGACACTTCAGATTACAGGCTGTCCTGTATGCCATTGTTGATGGAGTTTTGTTCAAGAAAGATGTAAATGGAGTACTGCTGAGATGCATTAGCATAGGTCAGATTCAAAGAATGTTGGAAGAGTTTCATGGTGTACCAGCTGGTGGCCATTTCGCACCAAGAGTGACAGCTCTAAAAATCATGAAGGATGGTTATTATTGGCCTAAAATTTTCAGTGATTGCTATGCATGGATCAAGAGGTGTAAGAATTGTACATTCTTCATGGGAAAAGAAAGACTTGCTGCCCTCCCATTGCATCCAATCTCAGTTGACCAGCCATTCATGCAATGGGGTTTAGACTTCATTGGAGTCATTAATCCCAATTCAAGCCAAGGGCACAAATGGATTTTGACAGCCACAGACTACTTCACCAAATGGACAGAAGCAGTAGCACTCAAAGAGGCAAATGAGTCTAGCATCTTAGACTTTTATGAGGGAATAACAACCAGATTTGGTGTACTTGCCACAATAATCTCTGATAATGCATTGGCATTCATTAGATCTAAGGTGACTGAGTGGGCTTTCAAGAATGGTATTTAGTGGGCCACTGACCAGGAGAAATCAGATTTCATACAGCTTTTGCGAAGAATTTTCCAGAATTCTTCGCTTAGAGTTTGAGACTTGAGAGGATTCAATCCTAATTTGGCACAACTACCGAAGAATTAAATCCATATGCTTAAGCCCATCAGCAGAAGCAGAGACTATTCAACCCCACATTTAGCCTCTGATGAACGAAAGAGCTAAATAAGCTAATAGAAGCAATCATTACTTCCAGAGTCAAGCACTCACGCTGGGTTACTAACTTGGTGTCCCGGTAGGAGAAGAGCGGATGAATCATGTTGTGTGTGGAATCCGAGACCCTCATATGCATCTCTCAAACCTTACCCCAATTACCCCTTCCTCATGGAACACATATTGCAAGTAGTACTGGTTCAGAAAGGTTTTTCATTCATATGGGTATTCAGTCTTCATCAGGTGATGGTGGAAAGAATAAGAACCCAATTCAAGACAACCTTCACAACTAAATGGGGCACATATGCTTACAAGAAGATGCCATTTGGGTATCCAACACTGGTGCTACCTTCCAAAGGGCAATGGAGATGGCATTCAAAGACTTGATCAACAAGATAGTGCTAATATATCTAAATGATATCACTCTCTTCTCAAGAATGCAGCTGACCATCTCTTTCACCTCAGGCAAGTGTTTCAGAGGTGTAGAAAGTTTGGAGTATCATTGGATCCCAAAAAATGCCTATTTCCTAGTTCACAAAGGTAAACTTCTAGGCCATATTGTCTCGAAAAGAGGGACTGGCAATTGATCCAGAGAGAGTTGAAGCCATAAGAGCACTACCATTGCCAAGTCACAGAAGCTCTTCAAAGTTCTTGGGAAGGATCAAATTTTTTTGCAGGTTCATCCCAGATTTGCAGCCCTGTCAAAGCCCATCACAAAATGTTAAAGAAGAGCATGGATTTTAGTGGATAGCAGAAGGAAGGAGAGTTTTGAAGCAATTAAAGAAGCTATCTCTCAGGCCCCAACTCTCATCAACCAAAACTTCTCCAAGGATTTCATCCTCTATGCATTTGGAGGTGAGGACACTATCTCTGCCATTCTGGTACAACCGAACCAATATAATGATGAGCAGTCGATTGCCTTTTTTCAGCCAGAGCCTAGCTGACTGCGAGGTGAGTATTCTTTTATTGAAAAGCATGTACTTGCAGTAATTAAAAGCTTGAAGAAATTCAAGCATTTAATCTCAAACAACAAGGTCCATTTTCTGGTCTCACATGCTGGAGTTAAGGACTTCCTCCTCAACAAGGATTTGAATGAGGAAAATGGCAGGTTGGATCACCCGTGTCATGGAGTATGACATTGAGATCAAGATCACCAAGTTGGTAAGAGGGAAAGGACTGTGTGAGCAGTGGTTTTGGGGAAGCAAAAGGAGTATGCAACGAAGAAGAGGTTGTTTTTGACAGTCCAGGACAGTCATGAGCCAAGTGGCAATCAAGAAGAAGACAATGCTTCCCCCACTCCTTGCTAGACCCCAAGATATTATGAACTTGCCTAGGTACAGGCCAGTGCCCCCCAGAAATGAACAAGCCTCCGCCCAAGGAGGACACTTCAGATTACAGGCTGTCCCGTATGCCATTGTTGATGGAGTTTTGTGTCAAGCAAGATGTAAATGGAGTACTGCTGAGATGCATTAGCATAGGTCAGATTCAAAGAATGTTGGAAGAGTTTCTTGGTGGACCAGCTGGTGGCCATTTCGCACCAAGAGTGACAGCTCTAAAAATCATGAAGGATGGTTATTATTGGCCTAAAATTTCAGTGATTGCTATGCATGGATCAAGAGGTTGTAAGAATTGTGCATTCTTCATGGGAAAGAAAGACTTGCTGCCCTCCCATTGCATCCAATCTCAGTTGACCAGCCATTCATGCAATGGGGTTTAGACTTCATTGGAGTCATTAATCCCAATTCAAGCCAAGGGCATAAATGGATTTTGACAGCCACAGACTACTTCACCAAATGGACAGAAGCAGTAGCACTCAAAGAGGCAAATGAGTCTAGCATCTTAGACTTTTATGAGGGAATAACAACCAGATTTGGTGTACTTGCCACAATAATCTCTGATAATGCATTGGCATTCATTGGATCTAAGGTGACTGAGTGGGCTTTCAAGAATGGTATTTACTTGAGCACTTCATCAAACTATTACCCTCAGGGTAACGGCCAGGACGATTCTACAAACAAGAACTTGTTGAGGATCATTAGGAGAACTCTTGATGAGAATCAGAGGTCTTGGCACACCAAGCTGAAATCAGCCTTATGGGATGATAAGATCACTCCCAAAATATCCATAGGAAACTCTCCATTCAGGCTTGTCTATGGAAGAGAGGAAATCTTGCCCATGTCACTTGAGTTGCCAACATTGGAACTCATGAAGCAGCTGGAGTTACTTGAATTTGAGCCCATGGAGGTGACGTATGCAGAGTTGATGGAGCTGCAAGAGATCAGAAATCAGGCATCCCAAGTAATGGAAAAGGATCAAGCTTTGATCAAGAAGACCTTCGATAGAAAGGCCAAGGATAGATCTTTTCAAGTTGGAGATCTAGTGTTGAAATGGGATGCGGACAGAGCAAAACCGGGAAGGCATTCAAAATTTGATGCTATTTGGAGTGGCCCATACATGGTCACAAAGTGCAAGAGCTGCAATGCTTTCCAATTGGCCTCATTGGACGGTGAAGAACTGCAGATTCCAGTAAATGGAATCTATCTCAAACATTGCTACTGAAAGTAAAAGGTTCACCCTTGTAAATATTAGCCTAGATTTCAATTCCTCCAAGTGTGTATGCACATTTTCTTGTTGTAGTTAGGTTTCAGTTTCCCTAAGTGCTTTGGCGCAGGTTTTGTTGCTCCTAGATTGAGTTTTTACAGTTCGACATGCTCTCATGGAGGGAGTTGCAGTATCAAGATCATTTTAGGTCATTACTTATGACTCCATGCCCAATGGATTGCTAAAAGGCTACTGGTATTTTCATCTAGCAGGTAGATGACCCCGCTGAGTCACCAAATTGTTATCCAATTTCACCCCCCAAGGGTTGAATTGATAACATACATCAGGATTCTCAAGTCCCAGGCTGAAAAAGAACGAGCTCTGAGAGAATGAGAGAAGTTACAGAAAATAAGCCTGGACTAGAAAAAAATTGTGAAAATCGGCTAAGTCCTTGTCCTAGAAATATTTGGGACATTCGGGACACCAAGGCGCGGTTCGGCCGAAATGCCTCCAAGCTGCCCGCGAAGTACTGGGACAAGTGGAACAAGTGTATGTGGAGGGCGTGAACTGGGCGGTTCGGCCAAAAAGGGAAATTTTAGCACAGGGACAATCAGACCGTCGGGACACGAGGGACGCGGAAACCCAGTTTGGCTGAAGGAGAAGAAAAATGGCTAACTGCTCGGGACATTTGGGCTTTGAGGACGCGAACCACTCGGATTGGCTGAAATGTAGAACTTTCGTACTAGGACATTTGGAACAGATGTACGTGGAGGGCACGAACCAGACGGTTCGGCTGAAATAGGAAACTGCAGCACAAGGAAAAGTGGGACAAAGGGACGCGCGGGACGCGGATAGCCAAAGGAGCTGAAAGCCAATCAGATCACGCCATGTGTCACCAGTAGAAAAGGGATGAGGAAGCCCATGTCGGGTGGATCGGAAGATTTTTTCCCACAAATCACCGGGAAATTTGGGACAAAAGGATGCGGTGGATGCGAAAATCTAGCAGGCCCATGGACAAATCACAACATGACACGTGTTGCCAAGAAAAAGGGTCCAAAAAGTCAAAGGGGCGAGTTTTCGAGCACTGATCCAAACGAATAAGATAGCGCCATGTATCCAAGTTTAAGGAGCCCACAAGAAAATCCCATGAAAAGGTGGAGAGAGGGAATTGCTCAGCGAACTAGAGCCTGCCACGTGTTGTCCAGATGGTAGAGCGCAGGAAAAGAAATTTAAAAATATGTTTTCACCTGTTTTGTGCCTAAATCTTCAGATCATCATATCTTTCAATCCAGAGCTTGGATTTGCACGTTCTTTATATCAACAAAAAGATGTTGAAATTATATACATGATTCTAGGGTCAATATTGCATTTTGATGTATTTTGGTGGGAGAAAATTAAGAAAATGTCTCTGACGCGTGTAATGCTTCAACTACTAACTTCAATGCAGCAGACAGCTCACCGCTCCTGTTAGACAGCCCACCGTTTTGCCAGGATCCACTGCTTGGATCATAATGAGATGATTTTAAATGCTACCAAGAAGTGGTTGGGGTAGATTCTAGATTTCCTCTCTCTTCCCCCTCATTTCTTCATATATATTGTAAAGAGGAGCCATTTTTAGAGGCCGGACATCTTTGTTTTACATCGCCCCTTATTCCCTTGCTTGCAAGAGAATTTGTGGAGCTTTCAAACCTCCTATATGGGTTGTAATGCCATTATTTTTTGCCTCTTGGCCACTGCAATGTACTGTATCGACTTTTGAGCAATAATATATATGCTTGTGTTTGATTCTCAACCCTCTCATGTATTCATTGCTATCATTTTGATCTCTTATTGCAGTTTGGTTACCTGTGCATGGTGTTTGTATTGCATCTATGTGGTCTATGTTAAATTTGCAAAACAAGTGTCTAACATTCCTTGGTGCATCACCTTTGTAGTTTAGGTTTTATTATATGCATTTTCTTACCCTGTCTCCTTGGCAAGTTAGATTAGGTTTTAGTAAACCCTCTACATTTTTTGTATGCATCTGAACAGAGGAATAGGAACCAGCCTTCTCTGGAGAATCCTTCTCATCCTTACAAGTCCCACACTTGGAGAAAGGATTCCATGTTGTGCAATCACACTGGATGCCTGAATATCAACCTAGAAGCTTGATCCACATCCAGGGGTGCTGTGAGTCTGCAACAACAGTATCTAAAAAACCTAGAAAGAATAAGAAGATGATGAGTGTTGTTTTGGTGAAATAACCCAAAAAGTAGGAAACTGATGAGAATTGAATGTAAATTGGTAACACTTGTTGGACCGACATTGGTCATTGTGAAATTTAAAAAGATGGAAATTTTTGACTTTTGTGTCTTAGATCAACTAAAATACCAACCCATAAATTTGATTATGGTAATGATGGACCCTAAAGCACTCAGAAAATGTTAGAATAAACCAAATAGAATTGTGGAGTGTGAAAGGAATAAAGAACAATGGAGAATGCAACCTCACATCTCAAAACACAAATCAAGCAAAAAATTAAGAAACACAAAATCCTATGGGTGAATTTTATGTTTCAGATTATGCTATTTAGAACTAACTTGTTAATAGAACAAATTTTTTGGTTTGATAAAAGGTACCCTATGAAAATCCAAGAATTAAGGATGGTTTTAGGTAAAGTTTTGGTAGGGGCGGTCCTTTCTTTGAGATAATGGCTAGACAGAGAAACTAGCTAGGTTCCCACTATCAGTCCTCTGATCGTGTGATCGTTGATAGCTTCTTCTAGGTAGGATGATGTTTTAAAAGATGTGTAAATTATTTAAGTGGTTTGGTATAGAGAGTTTGCAAAGTGAACTACAATTGGATTAGTCAACCATTAGCTGGGCATGAATTCTAGCGTATAGGTTGCCCTCAATTAATGTGAGCTATAATGTAACAAACCAAGATTAAATGTAAATGTTTTAAGCCCAAATCCACAATTACGTTTGATGTAGAAAATGGAAAACAGGAAGAAGAATGCTCTTTCACTAATTTAATGTAGTAGAAAGAAAGACATGTTCTTTTTAAAGCACCAAAATCACAATTTATTTTAGACAATAGAAAGAAGGAGAATATTCTAAAGAAGAAAATTAATGTGGATACTTTTCAAAGGGAAATAAAGACACAATTTTTAACTAGGAATGAAAAAATGCATCAGAACCCCTGATGGGTCCCACCGGGCGTGCCAAAATGTTTCACCAGATTCTTAGTAGATTAATAAAATAGATAAGGGTGAAATAGGCCAAGGAGGAATATATTTTGTAATGTTGGTTGAAGGTTGTGCACACGAATCTAATTTCCTGATCCAAGTTGATTGTGTGAGCTTCCTTTTAGCTAGGAGGAACTACCTGAAATGTAAAGAAAGACCACAAAACATAGTTAATAGAAAAAGGTTAGTGGATTTCCTAGTGTGATCTAGATCCAGGAAGTGTGATACTTCATTAATGGTTGTCAATCCACTGATATATATAAATATATAATTCAATTTAAAATAAATGAACATGTAAATAAAATGATCTAACACTAGTGTTCTGATTTAGGTATCTCAGATTACTATTATTGTTAATCTAATTAGATGCTTTAAAAAATAAATTGATGATGGTATCGGGCTAGTTTACAGGCTAGGTAGGTGGTCTAGAGATGAAAGGCAGGGTCTAGGTAATATTTGGTGGAGTTTGGTTTTGTCTTGGATAACTAGGAAGCTTACTAGTTTGAGGCAATTTACCAGACATAGAGACTAGCGCTGGTCAGTATGTGACCGATGAAGGTTTAGGTATGACCAATACCAGTTTAAGATGACTGATATTGGTTCATGTGGGAGTGGCCAAATTTTAGAAATAGGTATCTATGCTCTCTCTGTCTTTGGATAGAGAGTTGTGAAGGTCTGTGGTGAGGTATCAGGTTTTGGTAAGGTTCTGTGAGGTTTTTGGGGTGATAAGGTCAATTTAGAGAAATTATGATAAGAGACACAATAACCGACATCGGTTGGGTGATATATGCCAATGAAGAGGAAACCAAAAAAGGTTAAGGTAACTAGAATTGGTAGGGGAAATTTTGTGAAAGTTGATAAAAGATAATTTTGGGATTCTCTTTGATTTCACAGAGAGTGAAGGAGGGATGATTGGGTTCGTAATAATATGAGGGAGAATCAGGAAGGTATAAAGGATAGGTAGGGAGATCCAGAAGGTTGTGGGTGGCTAGATAGGTAGATGGACATCAAGATGGGGATGGGGAATATAGGGAAGAGCAAGATCTAGTAACAAAAAGATAAATGACCTATTTAATTAAGTATGGAAATGATGCAAAATCAAACACACTTACTTGTATATGTAAGTTTAGTGGGTGAAGGACGATGATGGTTTATTTGTGAAGAACTTGGTGGTTAGTGCCACGAAGATGCTTCATGGAGTTCTAATGTGAATGTAAATGCCTTTGGATCAGTCAAAGGTACTTTTTTGGGCCTCTGGTTGAATTTACTATGTCATTTTGATGCTGAGAAAACTCTAGTTCATGCTTGAATGTAGATAACTCTCCCAAAACTCAAAGTGACCAACCTAGGAAAAAGGTTTAAAAACTATATTTATGGTAACTGATGATGGTCAAGGTGACTGGCATCAGTTTCAGGTTAATCAGTGTCGGCTAGGGTGGGGAATCCTAGGTTTACCAAAAATAACATATCTTGGCTATTTTTGGCATTCTCTGCTTGTCATTCTGGGTCTCTAGTGATGCATAGCACTTAGATATGTGGATTGTTGTTGGATAAGGAATAGGAATTTAATGTTAGGTTTAGACTAAATCCCAGTTGGTTTAGATAAGTAGAGACTAAGTCTTAGTTAATTAATAAGCTAAGAATAAGTCCATGGTGAGGTTTCTAGGTTATGTGGATAGGTGAGTGTAAATTAATTAAATTAAATTAATAAATAATGTGAGGATGGGCATTAATTAAATTAATGTGAATGAGGGGTAAAGGGGGCATGGCAAGGTGAAGACGTTATGTTAACTGATTGAAAGGGGAATAAGGGGAGTGTGACGTAAATTTGGTTTCTACATGTGTGTTTCCTAATAAGACTTGTAAGAATTAAAATTGTACAATAATCATTATTGTAGACCTATGAGGATACATTATGAAATTATTTACACAAATATTGTAGGTGTATAATATAATATAGGTAAGATGAAGTTGAAAATTACTTGATAAAAGGTTCAATTTAGTGGATGAAATATGGAATCAAAGAGTGGGAAGAGGAATAAATGATCCTAAGTAATCCTCAATCTCAATTAAAATTCTTTCCAATCCATGACAATCATAAAATAACATGTAGGTGTTGATTGATAGTTTAAGATCTTAGTTGGCATATTGGTGTGAAGGAAGTTCTAACACTTTTTAAATCATCAAGGGTTGAAGGAATCATTGACATAGAGCTATATATATCATATTAAAAAAGGATTTAACCTTGAAATGTCTTCCATTTCCAAGAAAAATATGACAGTATCTTAGTAAGACTATAGGAGGAAGTGATAAGGTAATTTGTTAAGAAGTGATAGTTTAAAAGGAGGGCTAGAGGTTGAATTGAAGCCTAAAATTTTGAATATAATCTATTAGAGGAAAGGAGTAGCCAGAAACATCATTATATCTGGATGAATATTGCCAAATTCTCCACACATGAGAGTACCAAAATTAAGTTACCTAAGAAGCTTAGATAAACAATTTTGAAAAAGGTAAGTTCTTGATCATTTTGTTTGTTTTGATACATTCCAAAGGTTGAATTAGCATAAGCAAGGGTCTAAACATCTGTTGAATTGGTTGGTTTATCAAAAAGAGGTAATTATCAAGAAATTACATAGCTTTTGATGGTTTTCTATGAGTGCAAATAACTTATATGAAGGCCAAGAAGGTCTAATTTTGAATTTTTGGTCATTTTAGCTTTAAAAGTGCTTGAGTTTTAGTTTACTCTACATCATAGTGGTATCTGAGAAGGTATTTGATTCTTGAAAATAATATATAATGTTTTGAGAGTGATTTTAGCAAAGAGAAGATAAAATGGTGCAAGTAAGAGAGATGAGGCAGTCATTTTGGGAAGCAATTATGAAAATAATGATGGAGATCGTATTGAGAAAATTAGAGAACATGGAAAAGACCCAAAGAAAGATGAGGACTAAGATGAGTTATGATGGTGCTCATTTTGATCCCCCCCTAGTTAATTTTTCCATAGAGTACTTCATACTGTTTAAAGACCCAAATTTGCATATGTCACCTTATCACTAATGGATTTTTAAATCTCAACGATCATCCCTTCCCCTGAATCTTAAAAAATTTAAGGACGAACTTAACTATTCAACTCTAAGGAAGCCGCAATAAATTAACTTGGTATTCCATAGAATGGATAATTCAATGTTTCATGGGTTACAACACAAGATAAAGGAAAGAAGGGATTCCCCAGACCACTAGTCACTAGAGATAAGGAAAGGTGAAAATATCACAAAAGATGTGGCACACTAAAGTAGTGTTTGGTAGGTTTAACAAAGGAATAATTACTTTACGGATTACAAAAAATCCATGGGACACTCAATATTTTGCTAAAGGGTCATGGAAAATTATATATGTACAAGTAAAATCTGCATGATGGTTTTATTACAAAATTTAATACTTTGTGGGTTCCAGAATAGCCACGGGGCACTTAGATAAAGAAAAATATTTACCGCAGATATTCAAACCATGCAATATGAATTTAGAGATGATTTTTGTGCTATATAAAGATAAATTCAAGATTATGGAAAGTAATTACTAAGCTGACAAATGTAAGAAAAATAAGCATATTGTGTAATACGAAAAAAATGGGGATTCTATAGGGGCCAAACCCTTGAAATTCACATATATGATAATATGTGTATACAAAATGAGAAGATCTTGCAAAAGAGGTACAATATTAATTAATGGTTACACATTCCTTTGTAAAAGGAGGAATTTGATTCAATAGACTATTTTTCATGAACTCCTATTCTTTGGAATCTTGACCATCGTGAATATATAGGATGTACCCCGCAAGGTCACGACACATGCCTAGTTCCATAAGCTTTAAAATATTGATTTTGGGACCCTCCAAAACTTTTACTAATTCCAATTCCCTCCTATAGGAGGAGACACATTCAAGGAGGTTAGACCTGGCTTTAAGGTAGGCCTTGGTACCTCCTCGAATAGTAGCTTTTAAAGATGAGGAAGACCCAGGAATATCAGTGGGTGCTGTGGGGAAGATTTATGTTCATCCACAGGAATGGAATGACTTACACAAGCTGGATTAGATGTTCCATGTTTGTGTCTTCTCATATAAGGTAGCAGCACTTCAGGGGACTTCTCAGAAGAATATTTTGTACGTAATTTTGTAAGACAAGAAAGTATTTTCTCCATCGCGGTGATTTTACAAGAAATCGATGATATATCCTCCGTAGGATCATCAATAGACCCTTCATAGGAAGTGGTGGGAATTTCTTTCTCCACCAATTCTTCATTGATATATTGGCGGGCCCACAGCAGAACCAAAAATTCTTCAGCAGTTTAGGAGCTTTTTGTTCCTTCACACGAAACAAACAATAATAAATGTTTTGAAATATATAAAAGAAGGGAGTCATCTTGAAGAACCTTATTATTAGTGCTACCTAAACTGTGCAAGGTGTTAATGGACCATCAGTCTCCACCTGATCCTCAATCTCGAAGAGCCTCCTCACAAATTCCTCGTATGGACCAAAAAGGTCAAATATTGAGCACAAAGTATTTGAACAAATTTCTTTCAAGATGGTTCCTAGCTCTACTTCTACCATGGCTTGAGAATAATGAACAAAATTTCTCTTTTCACTCAAAATTTTTGAAGGGAGATATGATCTTATGAGATAACAATGGGAGTTTATAAGAGAATGAAATTTGGGAGTAATTATATAAGGTATCATTTCATAATTGAATGTGAAATCAATTTTAAAAAACTCACATGGGTCTGGAGAAGATTGATATCTTCCAAAAGTTGATTTTTGGTTGAATCAACAATTTACACAAAGAAAACATCAAAAATGATGGAGTGTAAATGATTATCTTTTTCCCAAGGCATATTCCCAAAAGGCTAGGTTTCAAATAAATTAAAAATAATAGCATCAGGTAATAGATGGTTTGTAATGGGGCACATGAAGGATGGCAACAACATGAATAAGAAAAAAAGGGGATTGAATAATAAAAGTAAAAAATCCCGCATATATCCATGTCAATGTCTAGTAGAAGAATTAGATTAAGAAGGAGGTATCTTTACCGTTACAAGATATTTTCCAACAATGGATCTCGTTTACCACGTATTGCTAAGATGGTTTGTTGAATTTTTTTGGGGGGAAATGAGATTAGAAGAAGGCATCAAATTGTATAAATATGGGGTTTTTCCTCATAGTTAATGGAGTTAATTTTTGGTATAAAGATCAAATGGGTTTAGTATTTTGAATTTAGGAAAGGTTAGAGATGTAATTGTGAACACTGTATGTTTCCATCGTGAAATGGAATTAATCTTAGTTTCCAAAACTTTTGTGTCAAGTTGGTTGTAAGTGTATAGCCATTGATAGGCTTTAAAAGCATTTATTTGATGTTCCCTTGTTAATAAATTCAATAACTAAATAAATTATGTCTTCTGGGTTCTATGTTATAGAATTTTCCATTAATGAGTGATATTATTTGGTTTTAGTCTTGTGTTTATTGTTACTCTTTATCATACACTAAATTTTACCTTGATGTTTATGATTTGGTTATTAAGTATGATATTTTGTTGTGAGATTTTCCTTTGCAATATTCAAGCGAATTTTAAAATCCTTGTCATAAGAATTTTGTTCTAATAGATTTTTATAATCCTCTAAGTGTATCTTAGGCGTATGAGGGATAAAGCAGTAAAAAATTTACTAAAATACTTGCACAATATCTTGTGTTAGATATTTTAGATATTATATTGAATCCTTTTCATCTATTGAGCTTCAATAAATGCAGATATTTCTTAGTTGATATTTTCACTAGTTGATCCAGTTTTGTGCATTTTTCATGATTACAAGATACTTATAGTGTTAAATGTTTTGTCATAATAAATTTTTCTACTAATGAATCCCCCTTTTTGAAATCATATTTTCCATAATTTACCCCATCCCCCCTTTTACAATTTTTTTTGTTCTATTTTACTTCATAATTTCTCTAAATATCACCAAAGGTGTTTTTTAGCCTTAATTCCATTACTAACAGAATGCAAGATAAATTAAACTTAACTATATTTATTAACCTACCTCTTACGTAATAAGTATACGCAATACTTTGTGTGACAACTTATGAAAGTGAAATATTGTTTCCTTGGCCATGCTTATCCCATATCAACACATCATTTGAGAAGAAACAAGAGGGACTAAAGGGTTCATCTCCCTTTCTGCATTTCAGATTACAATGTGGGTCATCTAAGCCTAGTTCAAGGAAAGACCAAAAATAATAGGATAAGGTCATCTCCTTTATACGTTCCCCTCAATCATCATAAGGACTGATCCCTAAGGAATGTGTTAGACCCCTCCCTGGCTACAAAATGACCATATAATTTAGTCTATCACCATTCCTAAGAAATTTTCCCCTTCCTTAGAGTGAATTATTGTCATCCCAATAGGGGGTGCAGATTTGAGGTCCAACAAGTTACATGTAGAGAAATGGTATGAATAATACGGTACAATTTGTAGGAAGATGATACAAATTTCAAAGGTATACATGGCACAAATTATATGAGTATAAATAGATTATTGCAAATATGACAAAAGATGAAAAATTTATTGATCAAATTGTACAAGATAGATATAAGTAATTATTGTGTAGAAGAGTGCTTTTGAAACAAAGTAAAAATGTGAATGAGGTAACTCAAAGAAGGTGTTTGTTTAGAACTACATGTAAATCTAAAGGAAAAGTTTGTAAATTTGTTATTGATAGTGGAAGCACTGAAAAATCATGTTTCATTTGATATTGTAGAGAATCTAGGATTGAAAACAACTATGCATCCTAACATATATCAGGTATCATGGATGCAAAAAGGACATCACATTTTAGATAGGGAACAATGTAAATTTGAGTATCAGATTACGATATACAAGGATAAAGTATTGTGTGATCCGGTTCCTATGGATGTTTGTCATATCTTTTTAGGTATACCATGGAAGTATGGAAAAAAAGAAGTCCATAATGGTAAAAAGATCACTTATTATATTTTGTAAAATGGATTTAGCCACACACTTTTACCACTCAAAGGTGAACAAGAACAATAAAAAGGGTTAGTGATGATGATGGAAACCATGCAATTTTTGGCAGAGACTACACAAGCATGAAAAAGGACACTAGGTGGAGTTGTTAAACCTCATAAGGCTAAATTGAGAAAAGTTTTTGATGGTGGAGAATATCATAGATATAGAGAGATATAGATGGTTATAAGACAAGAAGATGTGAATGATGAAGATCATGATGAGAGAGAGGGAAGAGATGATAGTGGTAGAAGAGAAGAACATGTTAAGGTGCTTGAGGACTAGCAGATAGGTATAGTGAAAGAGAAAATAGTTGATGAAGTGAGAGAGGCAATCAGCAAGGAAAGATGAAGGAAAGTGGAGTGAAAATTTTATGTGAGGAAGTCATGAGTATAAGAGAAGAAAAACCTAACATGAACAAGGTGAATGAGGCATGTAAGCCTCTTGTTCTTTTATGTTAACTCTTGTTTGAGATTTGATTTTGCAGGTACAGGTGGAAAGAATTGAGGTATAGATCATGTGAAGTCATAGTGGACATGGAAGATTCAAGATAATTTACTAGGACAAGTAAATAAATAAATGAAAGGAAAATAATACTATGTAAATTTCTAGGAGGTTGAAAACCAAGAATAAAAAAATATAGTGTATGAAAAATACAAGGAGCAATTAGGCATTAAGTATAAAGAAATCAGTCATGAAAGGTAGAAAACAACAATTCTATAAGGCAATGATTTACAAATCTTAAAAGAGGATCAAAATAAGAAATTTGAAAAGGAATATATTTTTTTTAAAAGCATGGTTACGGAGAGTACTCTCCTTTTTAATGATGAACATACAAGTGAAATGTTGGTGTGTGTATTTTCCACATCATCAGGTGAGTCATCTCACTTAGGTGAGATCGTAGGTCCATGTGTCATTTAGGGGTCATTATGAGATTCCCTTACGCGTCAGTGCGTCAGCACGTCAGTGCGTCAGCACGTTAGTGCGTCAGTGCGTCATATGCATCATTGGGAGTTACACTTCTATTCTAGGAATGTAACTCCCCCTCTCTACTCGAAGTTATCATGATTGTAACACTGGGGGTTACTCAACACCTCCTATATGTACACCCCATTTGATCTATGAGATAGAGGAGAGTTTTATGGCTTAACCAGGTTCTGTCCGTTTGTTGAATCTTTGCATTCACATTTGGTTGATGCTCGCTCCTCCCGAGATCTCTTCACGCTGTCGTTCGCATGTCTGTTGATGTGCACGTCATCCCTCGTGATCCTCACTTGCGGGTTTTCAAACCCTCTTTCATGGTATCAGAGTAGATCTTGTGGATCCGTGCACTCATCGGCGTTTCTGTGCATGTTTTCTGGCTTACGACATGATATATAGATATCTCTCAGCGTGTGTTGTAATGGATATTCTAGTTGTGCTCTTCTTGCATTGATTCAAATGTTTATACTTCTGTTCGGGTTTGATCGTGGTTTGTTTGGGTTGTTGTTCGAGTTTATGGTGTTTTTTGAGATTCTAGTGGTTGTCTTTTTGGGTTATCTGTGTACTTCTTGCTGGTTAGAGGTTATGTTCAGATCTAAGGAGGAATACAAGTTTATTATGTTGAAGAGCCATTCTAACAACTCACCTTACTCTCATTGGTAGACAACTCATTTGCTTACACGTTTCTCGGTTCATAGTCGAAGTGGCTCTTGCTTCATTGCTTGTTCACATGCGTTGAAAGTTTGCTCGCCGTTTGGAACTGTGGTGGTGTTCGCTGAAGGAATCAACTGTGGTGTTCGCCATTTAAATCTGTTCTTGGCTGCAATGCTATTCTTGGCTCATTGTTTTTTGTCTGTTACTGTTGCAAACCTGCCTTGTTCCCTTCAAACGGCTCCTCCAGCGTCCTCTTCCATTGGAAAAATGTTTTTTTGACTTTGCTCAGCCCTTTTTGGGCATTTTTGGGTGTTTTTTGGCATTTTGGGTCTTCAAACGGCTCCTCCAGCTTGTGCAGACCTACAACACTTGCTCCCAGCACCTCCAGTGACCATTTTACACATCTCTAGCAACCTGCAACCTGCAACATCATATTCAACGGCTCAGTCTTTGCTTGAAACGTTTTTTGGTGTTTTTGGGCATTTTTTGGGCGTTTTGGGTCTTTAAACGGCTCCTCCCGCTTGTGCAGACCTGCCACACCTCCCTCCAGCACCTGCGAAGACTTCTGGGCACGTGGCAAGCACCTCCCACTTGCATTTTGGTCAGCACAGCTGTAAAATAGCGGTTACACCAAGTAGAAGTGGGATGTGGCATCTCCTTGCTGTCGAGCTCCTTATGTGGCCTTGACACTCCAAAACTTGGGCCCACCTTATTTTTCTAATGTTTTAGGGTGTTAAAAAAATAAAACATTTCATTTTAACGGCATTGTAATAATATATTGGGCTGTAATTTTGGCTTATTTAATATCCTTCCTACACTGTGTCGAAGACGGAGGGCGAGGTCTGGGGTTGGCAGGAGACTAATCCCCCCTCGCAGTCAAAAAAAAACTATGCCTAAAATTTGATTCCGTTTCCAACGAGTAGTCACACAATACCCTTTACACCCATCTTCAGTGTACTTTTTTAATGTGTTTACAGTATCTTAGTGCATTTTTCCATCAGTTGCGGGAATTGTTTTTATGCCATAACTTTTGACTTGCTGCTCATTTTTGAGTGATTCCTTGGTCAAAGTTGCATGATTTTTCACACACTACATGATGGCATTTCCAATTTTGTAAATTCACTACTTTTATAAAGTGCTGCATTCTGGGGGGGTTACTTGTACTCTTGGGCCTACACACGCAGACGCATTATCGGCCGAGTCTGACGTCTTGCTTTTGTGCATCTTGCATTTTTTCATCATGGAGAGTGATCTTTCCATATGTGAGCATCGTAGGATCGCCTTACAGCCCCCGCCACTTCTCACTGGGAGAGAGACCTATTCAGCTTGACGTGTTTCCATGGAACGTTACTTCACCCATGAGAGTCTTTCAGCCTTCTTGCTTGGGCCAGTTCCTGCACCCACTAATCATCATCATCTAGAGGACTTCCTTGACATTTGTGACCATGTCTTTGGTCACATGATGATGCATGTATCTCGTTCTCTCTAGTTTCACGTGGCAGACTCAGATCCACCTCATCATGTCTAGAGCATTCTTCAGTCCATCTATGGAGACCCTTCACATACTGCCGCCGTTGTTGTTGCTGCTGATTTAGTTATCTCCTCCATTTCTTCGTGTGATGACAGTTCCACTGACATAGGCTCACTTGGTTCTACTTTTGATGACGAGGATTGTGCATCTAGTTCTAATGTCGAGAGTACTACAAAGGACTCTTCTCCTCTTTCTCTCACTATTCCAGACATTGTTGTCACCCCCCCACATCTCATCAAATATCGAGCAGTCTCATACTCAGTCTCACACTGTCATTACACCCACCTCCTTTCCACTTCTAGTGTGTCTAGGCCCACTTCACTCCTCTACCTTCATTGGATGACTCATACCTATCTGACATCACTCTTCTATTTGTCGAGCTCCCTCATTGCGACGAGTATCTGCCTGACCTTAGTCATCTTTTCGCAGAGTACTACTTGTGATGCACTACAGGTTCCACATCCATGTATAGGTATTTCAGAGGAGTTCATCATCTCTCGTTGTTGGGAGTGCCCCTTCTCGGACTGTTATCACTTCCACTTTTCCGGAGACCTTCATTGATCGACCCTCAGTTGTGGATCCCTTTTCTGTTGTGGAGGATGTTCTGTTCCCTTCACATCACTTGGACATCCTTTCTGCGGATGTTCCTCTTCACTCTGACAGTTCTATGCACGTGGCATTACCTTTGGTTCCTTGGTACTCACTCGCTAGACCTATGTCATACTTCAGTGCACCAGACTTAGAGTTTTTCGTGTTGCTACCTTCAGTTTCCTTTGTGGAGTGGGAAGACTTCCAACACATCATTTCTATCCTTCCTAAGGGCATGCACACAGTTTGTTGTGGGTGGCTCTTCTTCAGTCCAGAGGCAGATGATCTCGTCATCGACATTCTTCTAGGAGACTTCCTAGAGTTGCAGAGTTCAGATCCGTCCATGGCATCTTCAGCATTCCTCTCGTCTCCCTTTTCTTCTCTCTTCTTCTTCTTTCCGAGAGATTGCCTCCTTGTACATGGGTACCCTTTCAGGCTCGTCTATGGCCAGAACCTATTTTTGGCATCTTTTTTAGATTAGAGAGTGTTTTGTTCTCTCTTGGGGTGGATGTTTTTCCCACTGGGTTTTCCTTCACTGCTTGGGACTTCTTTCTTGTACATGGGTGCCTCATCAGGCTTTGTGCTGAGACCCATTTCTCATGTTCTGACTTGCTGCCTCATCCTAAGTTATGATGAAGGGGGGGTGTTGGTGTGTGTATTTTCCACATCATTAGGTGAGTCATCTCACTTAGGTGAGATCATAGGTCCATGTGTCATTTAGGGGTCATTATGAGATTCCCTTACACGTCAGCACGTCAGTGTGTCAGTGTGTCATATGCATCATTGGGAGTTACACTTCTATTCTGGGAATGTAACTCCCCCTCTCTACTTGATTTGTCATGATTGCAGCACTGGGGGTTACTCAACACATCCTATATGTACACCCCATTTGATCTATGAGATAGAGGAGAGTTTTATGGCTTAACCAGGTTCTGCCCATTTGTCGAATCTTTGCATGCACATTCGATTGATGCTCGCTCCTCCCGAGATATCTTCACACTGTCATTCACACATCCATTAATGTGCATGTCATCCCTCATTATCCTCACTTGTGGGTTTTCAAACCCTCTTTCATGAAACATATGAGGTAAGAACAAAAAATTTAGAGAAAGGTGATCCTTGTCATTAAGAACTAATATTTCATGAACTTACAAGGGTAGTGATTAAAAAAGGACATCATGAAGGTGATATATTTAGTTTAAAAGCTATGATTTATGAAGATGTAGAATTCTTAGCCATAAATTAGGGGTATATGCTCAAACTTCAAATACAAGAGACTGTGAAATCTTAGAATCAATAGTTTGATCAATAAATTGATAATTTCAAGAAAGAACCAGTCTTTGAAAGGTAAAGGATAGTTAGTAAGGATGGAGAATAATTGTAATTCAGTGAAGGAACATTTTCAAAGGATCGTCTTCAACTAGAAATAGAGAAATAAAGGAGGATAACAAAGAGAGAAAGTACAAGTAGAGGGAAGCTTCTCTTTTCCTCCTAGAAGTATGATGCAGGAGCATCACTCCCCTAGTCTGCATATAGGTTTATAACATCAAATTTTTCTTCCTAGCTATGTTGATAGGTTTATAAGTCTATTAGAGTTTTCTAGGCATGTTGAATTTGAATAAGTCCTTCAAAAATTAAAATGAGGTCATTTCCCTCCAAAATGGCATTTGAATCATTAAAGGTAATT
This sequence comes from Taxus chinensis, assembly GCA_019776745.2. Taxonomy (NCBI): domain Eukaryota; kingdom Viridiplantae; phylum Streptophyta; class Pinopsida; order Cupressales; family Taxaceae; genus Taxus; species Taxus chinensis. Next base: position 446,959,338 of record CM034154.1, read on the forward strand.
TTGTATCTAATTGTTGTACGATTGTATTCTTGGATCATTTTCAAGGATGTGAAAGCTTGTAATTAGTCCTATTTAGCTCTTGGAATATTACTTAGGTCTTATTAGTGGGTTAGTACTTATACATAGAGTGCTATACTAAACTAGCATTTTTAATAATGTAATAAAAGACCAAATCATGGAATATGAAGGGTCTAATGGGAAAGAATCAATTATAAGAAATATAGAGGGACTATTTAAACTATTGTATCTATTTTGTATTCCATCATTGGAATGGTCATTCAATTAAAGAGAGTTCCAAGATATTTTAGAACAAAGACATATGTTTATACATTGTGTTTGTGTTAATAATTGAGGTTTTTGTACCTTTTGTGATCAGGAAGATTGTGCATGCTAGGAGGAGAAGTTATAGATAGTAAGAAAACATCATCATTTTTTTACATCAAGACTTGGAATATTTATATGATTACATGTGTGTATTATAACTTAGATGCCAGAGAATTGATTAAAACTCTATTGTAGACCTATTATATTGTATTGTTAATAGTGATAATTTTTGGTTAAGGGGTCCAGAAGCTTTATCCAACTTAGAAATGTAAAGGTGAAAGATTTCAAATTGTGTCACAATGGTTTGGGGAAAATTTAAAGTCTTGAAACATTTTTAAACTCAAAAAATGCATTTTTTTACACTCACGGTTGGCACAAAGGCCTATCAGGGTTTCGTATGAAGAAATTATTCTAACTTTCGGTTTACCTAATGAAAATTCATGAAATTTGAGACGTGAGGAATGAAAAAAATTACACCCCTCTTGGAAAATATTTGAATTTAAATGGTGGCATAAGTGTGGAGAATTTGATGACAGTCTTGAAGAAACCCATGAAAGACAGAGGAAAAACTAATAAAAGACGTCTTGAGCTCGATTCTTGCAAGGATTAAAATTTTAAGTTTTGTGGTGACTAATAATTCTTGTAACAATTCAAATTATATGAGAATCAATATTTAATACCTCTAGGGATACATTATAAACTGATTTAAACAAATATTGTAGGTGTTAAATATAACAGAGGTGAGATAAAGGTGAAAATTGTTTGATAAAAGGTTCAATTTAGTGGATGAAATTTGGAATAAAAGAGTGGGAAGAGGAATAAATGATCTTAAAGAGCCCTCAATCTCAGTTAAAAAAAAATCCAATCCTCACAATCCATGATAATCATAAACTAGCATGTAGGTGGTGATTGGTAGTTTAAGAGCTTATTTAGTATATTGGTGTGAAAGAAGTTATAACACTATTTCAAGCATCAAGGGTTAAACGAATCATTCCCCTAGATCTATATATATCATATTAAATAAGTATTTAACCTTAAAATGGCTTCCATTACAAAGAAAACTATGATAGTCTCTTAGTAAGATTGTAGGAGGTAGTGATAAGGTAATTTGTTAAGAAGTGGTAGTTGAAAAGGAGTGCTAGAGGTTGAATTAAAGCCTAATTTTTGGAAAGTAATATAATGGAGGAAAAGGGTACCCAGAGCCATCATTTTATCTGGATGAATATTTCCAAATGATCCAACCATGAGAGTACCATAAGTAAGTTACCTAAGAAGCTTAGATAAACATTTTTTAAAAAGGTAAGTTCTTGATCATTTTAGTTGTTTTGATACATTGAAAAGGTTGAATTGGAACAATTAAGGGTATTAAAATCTATTGAATGATTGGTTTATTAAAAATATGGAATTTTCTATAAATTTTATAGCTTTGGATGGTTGTGTATGAGTGCAAGTAACTTGTATGAAGGCATGAAAGTTTTAATTCTGAATTTTTGGTCATTTTAGCTTTAGAAGTGCTTGAGTTTTAGTTTTCTCTGCATCAAAATTACACATTAAAAATTAGGTGTCTACAATTTCCACTCTTTGATGTGGTGTAGTGTGAGTGATACCACTTAAAAGCTAGTAGATGATTGTATTTTGAATGGATAGAATACAAATTAGTAATATGGAGGATGCCCCCTCGAGTGTCAATGGGGTGATAGAAGAGGTTTATTAACGCTCGAAAATAAGATAAGAAAAACCATATCATAAGAAATGATGATTGCAATGTCAATACATTCGAAAGTAAATTGAATTATATAAAGGCATATTGAGAACATCGATCCTCTCATAATACTAGTACAAATATTTATGTGGGTAATGTCGCATGGTCATTTTTTGTTGATGTGGGATATGATTTTCTTAACATATCATATGTTAGACATTTGGATCTATATTTATATTGATAACACTATGTGTGAGAGGGAAGGATAAAAATGTGGCATTAGTTGGTCATTGTTTGATTTAATAGATTCATATGTCTAACTAGTCGAGAACATTGCAAAAGTGCACACATGAGGGATTCACACATGGATTATCTGGTCATGTTTTAATTGATTAATTTGGTCCATTCATAAAATGAGGGTGAGAGGACGGTGGGAAGGAGTGAAAAAATAAATTATTTGATAGAGTAGAAGAAATGGAAAAGGTTGATAAGAGGGAATACTTAGAAGGAAAAATTAGTTAGAATGAGGGAAAATGATAGAGGGTGAAAGGAAAGATCATAGCATAACATATAAACCATCTTGACTCTGAAGCACCATTTTATTTTATGTAATTATGAGAGAAAAGAGTAAAATGACATGAAATCCATAATATTGATTTTTGTTTGATGTTAACAGGCATAATCAAAGTAAAATACATAAGCAGTGTAATACAAGAAAGTCAAAAAATGAGTAGATAAACAAACAAACAAGCACAATGAAATAAACTTGAACAAGAAATGCTTAAGATAATTGTACCAATTTTTTTGTTATCCATTTCAGTATCCCAAATGTGTGAGTTATACGATAAGGGTTAAAATTATGCCCCAAGCAAGGATATACAAAATGGATTGAATGGAGAAGATAGAAGTCCCACAAAAAGAAAATGTACACTATGAAACTGCCCCAAGTAATGATATATGTTGGGAGGACAGACATATCAAGAAAACAATATTTTTTGATGAAATAATATCATAATATGATATTTGTGTCATGTACTAGAATAGTAAAGCGCTGAAGAGAGGTTTTGTATTATAGTTTCCAATGTTTAGTGTTGTTGATTTTTTCACATTGTTTTGGATTTTGATATGTTGTGAATGTTTAGGATTTACTATATTTTTAAAAATATTTTAGGATTTTTGAATTTTTTCTGAAACTTTTTTATAGGAATAACCGAGCTTTGAGATGCCCTTAGTGAGAGGTACAAATATACAAGGGTGAAGCCTTCACATATATACAAGAGTACGATAAGTTGTACCAAGGCAAAGATGGATAAGTTCAACAAGAGGATAAGCACAAGCCAATGACAAATATAGGAAGAAGTTATCATTCGATAAGTGTCAAGTGCTTATGAACAATAGAATCCTTCTAAGGTGTCAAAAACCAGTTCTCACCAAAGGACCTATCCAAAGTTCAATAATTGCATGGTTTTCACATTTGAATGAATTTATTTATCTTTACTATTTTAATTTTTAATTTTTTAATTTTTGAATGCATCAAATCTCGGGTATAGAAACGTTTGAGATGCATGATATATATAAGATCATGTAGCTCATCACTATCACAATATAAAATTTTATAGGTTCGTGAACCAAATTTCGTGACCATAATGTATGGTTCTAACTAGTGAGGTTCAAAATTTCCTCTGTTTTCACGTTTGTTAGTAGTATTAAACTTGTTTTCTTTTATAACAAGATATCCAACCTCAAATTCACGGGAGATAAAGCACTTTTTAGAGGTAGAAAAAATTTGATTCTAATACAATTTGAGGTTTTCTAAGGCATGAAGTAATTTTTCATTAAGAAGTTCAAGCTTTACTATTGTAGCCACTTTATAGTCCTCTTCATTGTCCAAGTAGTCTCTCAAGGATATTCACAAAGAGGGAAGCTTTATCTCTAAGGGGATGTTAGCTTTAGTTTTGAAGAAAAGGGAATAAGGATTTGCACCTGTGGGTGTGTGGATATAAGTTCAGTATGCCTATAAGGAAGGATGGATTTGGAGATTCCAGGTATGGCTTGTCTTAATGACCATTTTCTCCATAGTATAAACAAGATTTTTTTTTGTAGCCTCATCTCTCCCATTACCTTGAGGGTAATACAGGGTAGACCACTTTTGACTGATTTTAAAGTGTTGGCACATGGCCTTCACTTTATTTTTCTTGAATTATTTTCCATTTTCATATATAATGGAAAACAAGATTCTCTAATGATAAATGATATGGTTCATGATAATTTTTTAGATCTGAGCACCTGTAACATAGGTGAGAGGAACATCCTCCACACATTTGGTACAGTATTTGGTCATGGTAATGATGTGTTTGTTTCCATCATATGAAGTGGGTGTGTAGTCATTTTTGCACCCACCAAGAACAAGGGAACCTCATGGGTGTTGGCCTATCACGCAGCGGGCACTGGGCACTCACCCAAGGCATGTGAGAGGGATCTGAGTCTCTCTTTTATGTGAGTTTAGTGGAAGGAATAATTCATGATCTTGAATTAATGATTTAACAAACATGAAAAAGCAATAGAGCTCAAAATAGATTCTACACCCCTTCAGTCATAACAAAGCAAAGCGCGCAACAGAATTAATAGAACTAGGAAGTGGTAAATCCACAAATAAACTTAACATTCACGTAAAGTTCATGATTATACAACATAAAAATCATAGTAGAAACATGTAGATAATACAAGAAGGAGATCTTAATATAAACATAGTGGTAACCTTATCATATTCATTCATAGTATTACTCCAAAACATCATAGAGTGGCAGACCATAGTCATACACCATATCTAGATCCATACATGTATGCTCACAAAACAAAATTTGCATTCCCCATTTCCTAATTACATCCTTCTTAGAATCATCTACCCATTTTATCCCATAGTTCTCGCAGTAATTTTGCAGAGCTTCGCTACCTCACTTGTGTCTCTTACTTTTCTAAGGGCACGCGTATAAATATGCATCTGAGCTCTAAAAAACTCCTCTGCAACCTCAGATCTGGCCCCAAGTGTCAAGGTTTGGGTCACCCCAGGCACATGCCTCTCCATGTCATGATTAGCTTTTTGGATCTTCTTATTGCAAGGTATATTCCTTCCAGGACACCCTGTTGCCAGGCTGGAACCTTATCCAAACGGAACACATTCTTCATGTGTTCTATCCAAAAGGATGAAAATGGCTAAGTCCTAAATTGTTCTCATGGGCGCACGTCCTTGGTTCTCCAAGAACACTTTTTGAATTCTACCTTGCATTCCTTTAATTTTGCGCTCCCTCCATCCATGCGTGCCTATGTGCCTTTAAGATTTGGTAGCTACATTAGGGTCCCAACATTACCCCACACTTCACCTGTTCTTCACCCTTGGGAACCTTTTCAAAGAATGCAGTACAAAAATGCAAGGTCTTTCCTTGGAAAAGAATGGAAGGAAAGAATAAAGAATGGGGGAGAGAAAGAATAGAAGGAAAAGTACCTAAAGAAGAAGAAGGGGAAAATTTTTCCACAGGTCGGCCTCCAGTGTATTCCATGCACTGAATTCATCCTGCGCTCTTGTGTAAAGGTCACCAACCAATTTTCTCACCTCGTCAAAGGTTAACCCTTCCCCTTTTTTGTTAATGGTCTCCACCATAGTCTCCAATTCCTTAACATGATCTTCCAAGGCATCCATTTTCCTCGTAATGACCTTGTAGAGCTATTTTAGCTGGGTTTTGATTGAGACTCACAGGATCTCAATAGCTTCAGACTTCTTTTCCACTTTGGCTAGGATCTTTTCTCACTCGGTTCTGTTACCTTTATTCTTTTCCCTGAAGTCCTTCAGCTCGGCCTCGTTGCTGGAAAGTACCATGCTTGTCACCTTGTCTTGATCTGCGCAATGGTCGTAGGTGACCCCCATGGTTTGTGTAGCTATCTTCACATCAACAAGCACCTTGTTGTATTCAGCCACAAGCGTGACGAATTTAAATTTGTCCTCCTTCTCCAAGCGTGCAGCTACCTCCTCTACCAACTACAAGGCCAAAGGCTTCCTTTCCATGGTGAGGATCCGAGTCAATTCCTCTAGACATTCCAAGGAGGATCCATACTTTTGCATGGGAGCGTTAAGATCCAGGTGCTTCATGATAATAGCTTGGGAGCTAAGTTCCACCTTCTTGGAAACTTCACGTACCCTGGCCTTTTCCTCTTAAATCTCCCTCTGTACTTGAGCACTAATTAGTTTCTCAAGGCTGAGGTCCTTAGCTAACTTAACTACTTCTTCCTTCCTCTTCTCTAATAGGTCCTCCAAGACTTTACCCTTGTCATTTCTACAGAAGAGCCTAGCCTCAATTTCCATGGAGACTTTTTTTAGTGCGTTACACACTTACTCATTCGATAGTTGTTGTTTGTTTATAATGGGTTTGTCCCCCTTTCCTTTGGACAACACTAGTATCGTTCCTTGGTTAACCTCGAACTCGGGCTCATCGAGGTGGGATTCGAACACCCATGATAACATCTTCATTGTGCGCGGGTACCCACCCTCAGGATCAAAGGACTCCATGGCGATGAGCTCCTTGGTGGGCATGGTACTCTAGAAATAAGTGTGCAAACATTTGTTGGGGTCATGAACATATCCCATCATTATTCTTCCCCCTTCTACGTGTTTACTTCCCATGCACATGCCCTTAGGAATAACTATTGAAAGAGTTGGGCCTTTTGTAATAACCACACTCTTCTCCCTTTTCTCTTCTTTGAATTCATCAAGCATGAGCTCCACGCTATGTTCCAACTCCTCATCAACCAAGGTATTAATTATCTTCTCTGCCTCCCTTGTCACTTTCTCATTCACCTCATCCTAAGTGAGATTGGGCATATCTGGCCCCTTAGTACTTTCCCCTTCACTCCTTTCTTCGCTCCACACGCATTCCTCCCCTTGGGCACTCTTCCTCCTTACAAAGATGAAGGAATCATTTTCATCTTTTTCTTCCTCTTCTCCTAAATCATGGACATCAATCGACTCTTGATCCACCTCCAACTCTTCCTCTTCATTATCATCCTTTTCACCTATATAGGTGCTCAGGTTTTCTGTATCTTCAGACTCTGGTTCTTCCATCCTCATTTCTTCTTCCTCTGCTGAAAACTCTGGAGTCGAGGATGTGGTCTTCTCTTCATCTGAGGGCTCCTCAGGGGATGGTGGCTTTGTAGGTTCTTCGGTCTTCTCCTTAACCATTGTTCTCTTCTTCTTACAGACATAAGTACTTGTCCCCATGGTACCTACATCCTACTTCTCCACCGCCCTCTATTCCTCTTTCTCTTCCATCTCCTTACACTTTGGCACAGGATTCCTTCTTCCCATAGGGTCATCCAAGATGAATATCTCATTCTCCACGTACACGCATTTTTCAAATTTTGGCCTTAAGCGCAGGTAGATCCTAGTAGTAGCGCTCTCAGTAATAAGTAAGGTCAAAGGCCTTACAATGTGCACATCATGTGACACATACCTTTCAACGTACGCGTGCTTCTCTAGGTAGACCAACTTCTTCCTCATTTCCCTTTGCTCTCTGTCAAGGGTGGAAAACTCCAGGTTTAATTTCTTCGACTCTTTGTGTCTGTTTAATCCTGCTTGGAAAAATTGGGAAATAAATGAGAATGGGGGTTTTCACCATGGACTCCAACTACCATCCACCAAAATGAACCTGCCAATACAGAAGTGTTGGTAGACTGCAAACTCTTCTTCTCCTTTGGTCACCGTGCGGAGTTGTTCAGGGATCTGCCATTCAGCTCCGAATGCATTCCAAAGGTGCGTATATCATATGTCTAAGTGTAGCTTGTGTACCCTTATCATTGATTCACTTGAGTATTTCTGAAACCTCTCTGTGGGTGAAGGGTCTTCAATAGGGTACTCCCACACAAACTTGTTTGATGCATCCAGCACCCCAATTTCTGAGAACACAATTATCAACAAAATGTTTCCAAATAGGATCTTTCCTCCCTTCTCTGTGTTGCCTATGATTTCATCTGCTATGTATTGGGAGATGTTATATATAGTTCCTTCCAGAACCTTTCTACAGACATTCAGTGAGGGCTTGCTCACCTGGGTCCACCTATCTTGTCCATTCAGCTTGGAGACAAGGTGTGCGGCCATCTTCATCACCAGATTACTGATATCTGAGACATCGTAGTACCTTGATCCCTTCTTCTATTCCTGGGATGCTATGGTTTCTCTGATTGCTTCCTCATATAGGAGGTCGTCTATGAGTGTGTCCCCTTTACAATTTATGCCTGTGAAGTGTGAAATTAGTTAGGGAGTTATGCACATTTTATGCCCTGCAAAGCAGAAGAAGTCTTCGTGTATGCATGTCATCAACCATTGGTACAAGTGCTCGGGATTCCCGAAATATGGCAACTCAAAAAGTTGGAGAAGCCCTGCCATCTCCATTTTCACCTTGACCATGTCACTGTAGATTGGTAACCCATTAGGTGTTCATTTATTTGTGGGGCACACCATCTCCAACACCATTTCCTTCACGATTGTATTTGACCGGTGATTGTAGTCGATCATGGTCATCTGTCTTATGTGGGACTCCCACTCTTACCCTAGAGAAACCCCATCCAGGTATTGCATCTCTGAGTACCATTCCTTGTTTGTATCCAAGGGTATTTCCTCTTGTTTCTTCTTTCCTTTTCCTTTACCCTTTCCCTTCTTGGATTGTTTTGTAGGTTTACCTACTAGTTTTGTGGCTGTCATTGCATCCTTTGCTTTCATTCCTAGGTTATCTTGTGAGTTTTTTGAACATTTTCCTCATGTGCCCCGTGCCTTAGAACATAAACCCTAATATCTATTTTTTCTCCTTTGATCACAATGCTTCTTCACAATGTTCCTCACACCCGTGAATCACTTCTACTCTAGTTTGTAGATCTAACAAACCGATTGCGCTTAACTTTTTGGAATTTTCCTTGCATGAGTCAGTTCTTGAAACCCTAGCTCTTGAAATAAAATTGTTCTTCTTGTGTTCGCAAAGTGAAATAATGAACTACCCATTCTTGTATTTATATCTAGCCGTATGATAATGTTTAATGTTGTGTTCTCAAACAACACCCGACTTCAATACTTCTCCTTATGCACCCAATCCTTGCATGAAAACTTTCCCACCCATGCCCAATCCTTACATGAAAAGTTTTTCACCCGCGCCCAATCCTTACACAAAATTTTTTTCACCCGCGCCCAATCCTTGCGCGAAAATTTTTCCACCTTTCTAACGTGTAAACAATCCATCTTAACAGAAGAATCTTGCGCATATGTTACTGGTGCCAAAGGAAATTCTTCCATCCTCATGATTATTTCCTTCACCTACCTCATGTTTTTGGGATTTTTCTACTTGTACATGGATTTCCAATGTAACCTTATTTTTCCACTGACCCAAATCTTCCTAACAGAATAACTACAAGTTTCTCTTTATCATCTCACCCCACACTAAAATGATGCATGGTGCTTTGTGCATTCATAAGTCAAAAATTAACAAGGTTACAGGTGCCCAAGGTGCAAAACAAAACAACAACGTGAAAGGGAAATACAAGAAAGGAAAAGCATAAAAGGAAATTCTAAAGTAACTGGCAAAACTACCTTATTTACAAACACCAAGAAGCATTATTTATAGTAGGGATTTAGCCTACTCCCATTGAAGTGTCTAGGTAATTTTGTTCCATCCAGCACTTGTAATTGGCATGCACCCGAATCAAGGATGTATGAAATTACATAAGGACCCAACCAATGCACCTTCAACATTCTAGGATGGCGTAGAAATTTTGAATCATATAGCAATACCATCTGGCCAACCTCAAACTATTTTTTCTTAATATGGCGGTCATGCCATGCCTCTTTCTTTGCCTTCTTAGTTGTTTGGCTCCATCTTGCTAGTGATCACCTTTCATCCAACTTTATCAATTCATCTATTCTTTCTTCCAGTGCTTGTTCATCGTCCAACCCTCTTGCGTGCACTATACGTAGAGATGGTAGCATGAATTCGATCGGAAAAAATGCTTCCGCACCGAACACTAATTGAAATGGTGTGGCCTTGTTCAATCTTTTATACATTGTTCTGTATGCCCAAAGAACTGTTGATACCTTGTCATCCCAATCCTACCTACCCACATCACATATCTTAGTCAGTGTGTGACTAAGGATTTTGTTGAATGCCTCTGCAGTCCCATTTGCTTGAGGGTGATAAGGAGTAGTTTTGTGATGGGCTACCATGAATTCTACCAATAGAATCTTGATGGTTTCATTTAAAAAGTGAGTGTACCTATCACTTGTTAAACTTAATGGGCACCCATACCTGCTAATAATTTTTTCCCACAAAAATCTAGCAGTAATGGCTGTGGTGTAATCCTTAGTAGGCATGGCCTCTGTCCACCTCGTCAGATAATTAGTACAGGTAATGATATACCATGAGTTATTCCTTCGCATAACCAGTGAGATTGGTTTGAAAAAATCTATTGCCCATTTCTCAAAAGGTTCCACGCTGGCGACGGGGTGCAAGGGCATCTCATCCCTTCTCCTAGGTTTTCCAAGGTGCTGGTAGTGGTTACAAGCCTTGCAAAACTCAATGCAATCCTAGTGAATCGTCTCCCACCATAGTCTGACAACTAGGATCTTGCATGCAGTTATATTCCCCGCATAGTTTCCTCCAACAATCCCACCATGGGTTTCTTCTATTATGGCCACGAGTTCATGTTCTAATACACACCAACACAAAACCTCATTGCGGCCCAGTTTATACAAATCCCCATTGATCAACATGAAGGGCACGGTGTGCATGGCTAACCTTTTCCTTTCCAGTGCATTCATCCCTTCGGGTGGTATACCTTCCTTAAGAAAAATAGAAATGTCTTCTAACTCCGAGGGCGCATGCCGTAACCTAAATAGTTGTGTGTCTAGCATGGTTTACTCGATACTCTTCGTGTCCTCTCCTGAATCAATCCTTGATAAATGATCCAGCCCATAATTGTTCTTTCTTGGTTTTACCACCACTTTGAATTCAAATTCCTGAAATAAAAGTACCCAACGGCATATGCGCCCTTGCAGCACTGCTTTGTTTACTAGATACTTCAAGGCCATATGATCAATGTAGAATATGAAGGGAGTCACTAGTATATATTGTCTAAATTTATGGAGCACATAGATCATTGACAAGGCCTCGCGCTCAGTCATTGTATAATTTTGTTTTGCTGGTGTCAACTTTCTAGTTGTAAAACACAAGGGATGATCAACAATCCCCTCTCCTGGTTGAGAAAGAACGGCTCCCATTACTGTACTAGAGGCATCCACATGGAAATGGAAAGTTTTATCCCATGATGGGAATCATAGAATAGGTGCAGTGATAATCCTTTCTTTTAGAGTGTCAAATGCCCTCTGTTGTGCTTCTCCCCATTGAAAGGAACTCTTATGTTTGAGAAATATTTCCAAAGGCACAGTGATCCTGGTGTATCCCTTGATGAACTTTCTGTAGTACCCAGTGTGTCCAAGAAACCCACACACAACGCTTTGACTGGTGGGCTCCCCTAACCCCACAATAACTATAACTTTTGCGGGATCCACCAGTAAGCCCTCTTTGCATATGATATGCCCCAAAAACATTCCAAAAGGAATTGTAAAGACACATTTCTTGATGTTGAGGGAAATCCTCAACTACCAACATCTTTCAAACATCAAGCTCAAGTTATCAAAATGGTCCCTTACCACTCCATACATAGTCCAATCATCCAAATATACTTGAAGGAACTTGTTGATGAATTCCTTAAATTCTTGTACCACTGTGCGTGAAAATACAGTGGGTGCATTCCTCAATCCAAAGGGCATGAATGTGTATGCAAAGCTTCCCCACTTGGTGGCGAAAGTTTTCTTTTCTTGGTCTTCGTTGGAAATCCTTACTTGGTGATATCTTGATAATCCATCCGTAAAGGAATAGACCTTGCACCCAATAACTCCTTCCAAAATCTCTTTAGTGAAGGGGGTGGGAAAAGGATCTATGATACAAACAACGTTCAATTCCCTATAATCCACACATATCCTAATCTTCCCATCCTTCTTTATGTTGTTCACCATTGGACTTATCCATTCTGATTCCTCCATAGCCTCAATGATACCAGATGCTATCATTATTTCTAGCTCTTCTTTAACCCTTACGCGCATGTTAGAATTCATCCTGTAAGGTCTCTTCCTGACAAGGCACGCACCATCTTTCAACTTTATCCTCATTTCCCCAATGAATGGTGCATGCCTTTCAACTCATGGTATCCACGTGGGAATAAATCCTCGAATTCATGCAAGAGATCGATGATCTTTGATACTTCCTTGTCTGACTAGTAGTCCCCAATGATAGCTTCCTTGGGCTCCTTCTCTGAGCCGATGTTAAATTTCTTGGTTTTGAGTGGTTCGTGATACGCACATGCACATACATCCACACTATCAACTACCTCGTGCGTCCCAACCGAATGGTCAACATTCAAGCTCTCCATCAATAATGTATGCCATCTTTCCTTTCTCCTTTTCAGCACATGCATGCTCGAATTGTCTTCCAGTTCCTTCTCTTCGAACCACGCTTCCAAGCTAGGTCCACCAAGTAAGTTTACTAATCTATCTTCCACCATGGAGTAATCCCCCAGAGTGAGGTGTTTGATATTCTGCAACACCTCATCAATCGGTTGCATGGTACTTTGGTACTTGAATGTGTAAACTAGGTCATTCGTTAATTCCTGCCAATTTCTCGTTTGGTGGAGAGGTTTATAATGGATGTATTAAGCATGCGCACAACCTTGTAGTGTTGAATATAGCTTGTGCACCCAAAGGGAGGGTGGTAACACTTCTACGCTTTCTCCCCAGACCCTCTCACATGCCTGGATGTGGGAAGAGGTGGGTCCATTTCCATTGTAATCCTTGATAGCGGTGGGTATGTTACTCTTCAAGAATCAAATAGTGAGTGCAATTCTAACCTCACGCTATTCTAATAAGTTTTCACTATGCGTGACCCACCACCTTACTGCTATGCCTATCAAAACATAACCTATCATACCTCATCGCTCGTCCTCCCTCCATTGAGCTTCCATTTCCCTCAAAAATACCTCAGGGTATACATCCCCAGAATACTTGGTTATTACCTTTCCTCCTAGGTGCCAAACTATATACACCATGGTTACCCTAGTTACCGATCCTTTCAAATGTCACCCAATAAATTCATAAGTTCCATGCACCCAATTATCACATGTCATACTGGTAGTATCACTGACAGATTGAGTATCATCAAACTAGATGATTCCTTCTATAGGATGGATGGTATTTGGATCTCTTTTGGAGCACACATATATTCTATCAAGGACCTCCTCTCTAAGGGGTTCAGTATAGGGTGTGTAATTTCCATCAGTAAGTGGTATAATCACCCTCTCCTCCTTGTTTTCAAAACTTATGTACCCCTTGTTAAACCGAAGATCTGCTTTATCCTTATAGCACCACGGGCACCCAAGTAAAGCCGGGAAATTATCTACCTCAGCAAGTGCCAAGACTTCAAAATCCCCAATAAACTTAGTCCCCTGAATGGTAATGGTTACATCCTTCAAGACACATATGGGAATTACCTTTGTCTTATTTTCCAAATACAACATATTTTAAGATGGTTGTAATGTAGGTCTTCCCATTTGATGCCAGACATCCAGAGTGAGAACATTAACCTCCACGCCTATGTCAATGAGGATGTTGCTAAGTAGCCGTCCATCCACTACTACGTTCAAGGTGATCTCTTTTTCATAATCAAGGTTGCGAGGTGGGAGGTTTGCATGTAGGATCTGCCTTTCATGTTCTTCCCCCATGCGTGGCACCTTTTCTCTCAACCATGCTCCTACTAGGGGAATAACATTCTCTTGCCTTAGCAATTTACACACCTCCTTAACCTCGTCTAAGTCATCCTTTGGTGCTTCTACTGGTATTATTTTCTCATCTTTTCTATTCTCTTTTAAGCATTGGATCTCCCCTTGTAAACTTTGAATTACGTCCATGGTTTCCTGGTAGAATTCTTTCTGGTGAGCCAGGTTTGGATACTTCCCATGTACTACTTCCTCCCTTAAAACCAAAGGTCTCGGCTTAGGTGCTTCCCTTGCGTGCACGGACTCTGCCCTTGTTGTTACCATAACAGGCTCTAGTTCTAATTCACGTATTACTCACGGGAGACATTACGCATCAGCCTTCTTAATAATTACCATGGCAATGCCCTTATCCTTCTAGTACTGTTGACTCATATGTTTGTATAACTCTGGGAAATCTTCGTACTTATGTTTTTTTCCACACTAGGATCATTGTAGAAGATCTAGAAATTCATGCTTATAATGGTCCATGGCTCCACAATTAAAGCATGTTCCACATGGGAACTCACTTCTTCCCTCGTGGTTATAATGAGCATGAAATCCTCCGCGAAACCCTCTTCCACGTACACCTCCAGCTCTGCGCTCTTCATACCGATGTTCATCTTCTTTGGAACTACTGGCAATCTCAGTCTAGTGCACACCAAGATAATTTTCCTCATGAATCTGGTCAATCAATCTACAATCCTTGGTGTGATGTGTGGTTGAGGTACATATCTTACAATAACAAGATATGTTTTTGTAGATCGCGTGCTGTAACAGGGGGCACTTACTTGCATCATAGTCCCCATGAAATATTTCACAATTTATCGCTACAACGCGCACCACCTTCTGAGTACATATCCCACCAATATCCTTTGTGTGCCCTTCTATGTTACAATTTTTGCACCACATCCCACTACAAGTCTCTGGAACTGTGTTGGTAGATAATTTCTCCAACTGCTTAGCCATGGCAATGATTTGAGCCTCCAGAAATGGGCTAACACCAGTGTCAACACTACCAACTACCTCAGTGCACAAAGTGGCTTCCAACACTTTGTGTGGGCCCGTGAATGTTTTATGAGACAAGGCCCTCCTAAAGGGTGTGATCAACCCTTCGAAACACCACTGAGCATGTTGTGAAGGGTGGATATTATAAGATAGTTTAGACATTAGAGTTTTGAAACATGCATCATATTCCTGCATGCTCTCTACCATTCCCTGTTGGATTTCTTTGAGAGATCTGATGCTCTTCTGTTTAAACTCAAGTATGTGGAATTCTGCCAAGAACAAATTTCTCAGCGCAGTATAATCCACAACAGTATGATGCGGGTCATACTTTCTATACCAACTATGCACGCATCCTTACAAGGTCATCACAAATTGACTGGCCTTTTGATCCTAGGTTGTGATCCCCTTCACACGCCATAGCAGCTCTCACTTATGCACATGCTCTACCACATCTTCTATCCCATTGTAATCTGGTAAGTGTAGAGACAAATCAAAAAATACTTGAGGAGGTGGCTGATGCCCTTGTCCTCCTAATCCAGTCCCTTGGTTTCCTACGGTGTTTCATCCTCTGCCGGATCCACTAGATCCTGATCCACCAGCTCCACCACTTCCACCTCCATATCCTCCTGTGTTAGGTACAGGGCCTGTGTTTGTCATGTCGAACACTCCCATCATTCCACTGAATTACGCACTGAAATTTTTTGAACTACTACCACTCCCAGTTGTATTTCCTCCACCACTTCCTAACGTGCTTCCAAAACTAGCTGTATATGTGCTTTGTCCAAACATTCCACCAAATACTGGAATAGTGTGTGAAGCCATAAAAGTCCCAAACAAGAAGTTGTATCTTTTGGGTGCCTATAAGTTACTTCTACTGACATCAAATGGATCAACTGTATTTTTCCCTTGTTCAAACAAACCAAGTGCCAAGGTTCGGTTGCTAGGTGGGGTCAGATGTGCACCAACAACTCTTCTTTCTCTACGTGATAGACTCTCATTAGAAGCTGCAAGGTTTTCTCTCCTGTGCTTACCAAGATGGGGTATCACAGACTGTTTGGGTTCCACATCCTCCACATGAACCTCAACTCCTTTCCACCATGTTTGGCTCCATAACCCACTTTTAATCTTGAGTTGTCTATCGATCTCCCTTTCACGTGATTCATTATACTTGAGCCATCTCTCCTCCCTTTCCTTTTCAGTCATTATATCAGCCATCTTTCCCCAACTTGGTTTCCTTGCCAAGCACTCAAAGTGGTTTAGCCAGCCATAGGAAATGCCTCTAAACCCATGGTTACCATCAAGATTTTGATTTCCAGGGGGATAACATGCAGAAATGATCCTCTGGGCTCCCATAAAAACTCAAACTCAACAACTTATAGATAGGAATACGTGGAAATTGCGTATTCCAGAGTGTATATAGTCAATATTCCCTTCCACCAACGATCTATAACATGGGTCCACATTAGATCAGCATCTTACAAGTTCTGATATGTTTCTTGGGTCCAAGTGTGTGACTTATAACACCACCCCGATCTAGATGTATAATCTAAGAGCCATTCGAATAACTCTACTAGGAAACAATAGAATAAGGTTTCGTGCAACTCATGATAAAGAGTGTCTTCCACCCATCTTCATGTGTCAAACCCAGGTCCAGTATTGAATCTCTGAGTGAATTCATCCTCTTTACATTTAAACAAATCTTCAACACCTTCCAGGTTTATTCTCTCTGTCATCACTTTTTTACACAAATCATGATGTATGCCATGTTCCACTACAACTTTAAAAAGAGGTCCCAGCAATGGAACCAATATGTAGTCATTTTTGCACGCACCAAGAACAAGGGAACCTCATGCGCACCGGCCTATCACCCAGTGGGCGCTGGGTGCTCACCTGAGGTGTTTGATAGGGAGCCAAGTCTCTCTTTTATGTGAGTTTAGTGTAAGGAATAATTCATGATCTTGACTTAATGATTTAATAGACATGAAAAACATATAGAGCTCAGAACGGCTTATACAACCCTTCATTCATAACAAAGCAAAGCACACAACATAATTAATAGAACTAGGAAGTTGTAAATCCACAAATAGACTTAAAATTCACGTAAGGTTCATGATTATACAAGATCAAAATCATAGTAGAAACATGCAGATAATACAGGAAGGAGATCTTAATATAAACACAGTGGTAACCTTATTATATTCATTCATAGTATTGCTCCAAAACATCATAGAGTGGCAGACCATAGTCATACACCATATTTGGATCCATACATGTATGCTCACAAAACAAAATTTGCATTCCCCATTTCCTCATTACATCCTTCCTAGAATCATCTACCCATTTTATACCATAGTTCTCACAGTAATTCGACAGATCTCCACTACCTCACTTGTGTCTCTTACTTTGATAAGGGTGTGCATATAAATAGGCATCTGAGCTCTAACAAACTCCTCTACAACCTTAGATCTAGCCCCAAGTGTCAAGGTGTGGGTCACCCTAGGTGCATGCCTCTCCATGTCATGATTAGTGTTTTGGATCTTCTTATCGCAAGGTATATTCCTTCTAGGACACCCTGTTGCTAGGATGGAACCCTATCCAAATGGAACATGTTCTTCATGTGTTCTATTTAAAAGGATAAAAATAGCTAAGTCCCAAATTGTTCTTCATGGGCGCATGTCCTTGGTTCTCCAAGAACCCTTTTTGAATTCTTCCTTACGCACCGTTACTTGCACGCTCCCTCCGGCCATGTGTGCCTGCATGGCTTTAAGATTTGGTAGCTACATTAGGGTCTTAACAGGGTGTAAGCTTCCAGATGAGATCAATCCCCCATTTGGAAAATGGCCATGGTATAGTGATAAGTTGTAAAGACTGGGTTGGTGCATGGATCATGTTTCCATACTTTTGGTACAAGAAACATTTCTTCACAAACTGAAAATAGTCTCTCTCTATAATTGGCAAATAATAGTAGACACGTAAAATTTTCTTTGCAAGGACCATTACACTAGTGTGAGCATTATAGATGCCTTCTTGCACTTCTTAGATAGATTGGATAACCTCTTCAGAGTTCAGACAATGTTATAGAGTCCTATCATAGCCTTGATGATAAAGAGTACCCCCTAGGAGGATATAATGTGTGATGCATTGGATAAGGGATCTCTTTTTGTAATGGGATATGTCTGATGGTAAGTTACTATCCTATAGGTAATTATAGATATCAACGTGCCATGCAGAAATGAGACAGACAACTTTAGATGCCAAAAATTATTCTAGCATGTCATAGGCAAGTACTCTAAGATTATCGATGAGGAACCAATAAATATTTAGTATCTAGTAATAATCTTAGCAATGATCCAATAGTATCAATGGAATCTGTTGACCTATTATGTTCTCAAGGGACCTATTGGAAGATAATATGAGAAATTACTCCTTCAAGTTGTCCACCATGCATTTTTGCAGTACAAGCTTATCATATTTGAATTTATATTCAGTATTCACCTCTTTTATGAGTAGTTGTTATCACATATAAACTCATATTGTTTGATATTCCATTTTATAGCAGTTTTTAAACCTAGGATGAGAACTTTATACTTATAAATTTTGTTTTTACATGGTAATTCAAGTCGAAAATATTATGGAATAATGTCACCGATAGGGTTTATAAGGACCATTCCTGCCCCCAAGCTATTAAAAGTGAATGACCCATAAAATTATATTTTCTAGGTAGATGATTCTTCAATGTACAAAACAAAAGCATCCAACAAATCAAGATTTAGGGGCTTCGTTCCTGGTAAGGGTTCTTCTACTAATTGATCAGGGAGTGATTTTCCTTTTACATATTTTTAATGAACATACTCAATGTTAAACTCACTTAGAAAAATGATCTGTTTTATCATTCTTTTGGTGAGTATAGGTTTAGATAATAGGTACTTGAGTGGGTCAACTTTATTTATTAGTTTTGTTTTGTTATTTAGGAGATAGTGATGTAGCTTATGGAAAATGAAGACAACGTACAAACATGCTTTCTCAATTTTTAGATAGTTGAGCTCTTAGGATATCAAGGTGTGGCTAAGGTAGTATATGTCTCTTTCTTTGCGTTGGGCATCATACTATGTCAGGAGTACACCAATAGAAAATAGAGTGGTGTAGATGTATAGTTGGAGGGGTTCACCTAGAGTAGGTCGTACAAAAATGGGTGGATTATCCAAGTATTATTTTAATTGAAAAAAACCCTATTGATAATTAGAACTCCTATGGAAATCAACATCCTTCTTAAGAATATGGGTGAAGGAATGAAATTTATCTGTAAGATAGGATATGATTACGTATATAGCTTGGATTTTTCCTTACAATCTACACAACTATTTAAGATTCTTGTGAGGAGGAATATCATTAATAGAAGTGACCTTTGTGGGGTCCTATAGTCATTTTTACCCCTATCACAAAACAAAGGAACTCCATGCATGTCGGCTTATCATTCAGCGAATGTTGGGTGCTCAATCAAGGCATGGGTGGATGCTGAGTCTCTCTTTTATGTGAGTTTAATGGGAAACATAATCTATGATTTTTGTTTAAGATATTTACAAGGAGCTAAGACATACAAGCACCATAGAGCTCAGAACAGCTTTTAGATCCTTGTAGCCATTCCAGACAGAAGTACTTAATAGATTATATAACTTATACCATAACAAAAGGAAGTTATATAATCATCCACACTTCGCATAAAAATGAATGAAAGATAACCTATGAGAAAGAAGTATGCATCAGGATCATCAATATTCATATATATATAAATTGGTAACCTCATTACATCCATGGATCCATTATAGAATGTCACAGAGAAGCAGACCGCAGTTGTGCATTACAACTACACAAATGTAGCTAGGCTTATCAAAATAAAAAATTACAATCCCCATACCCATTATACATCCTTTCCCAAGTACAATTACCCACTAACAAAGTTCTTGTGGTATTTTTTTAGAGCTCCACCCTCTTCTAGTCATCTCTCTATTTACTCTGCAGGTGCTTGTATTTATAGCCTTTCTGGGCTTCCAACCCACCCTCCAATGCCCTCAGATCCGATGCCAAGTTTCTGAATGTGGTGCTCCATACGAGCATGCTTCTCCAATCTTGAGCTTTCCACTTTTCACCATGATGTACTTTTAGAGGCTTCTACCGTAGGCATGCTCCTTTCTAGGCCAATCTCTCACCAGGTTAGCACTTTATCCACTTAGCATGCACATTCGGGTCATGCTTTTCACATGTTCTACCCCAAACACCCAATTTGGCTAAGTCCCAAACCCTTGGTTTTATCTGTGCATGCCGCGCGTGCCATAGGTTTCCTTAAACCCTGCCCTACGTGCCTTAGCCTTGCATTAATTTCTTTAACTTAGGCCTTGTGTGCCTACGCACCTTTTTTACTTAACCAAAATTCTAGGAAACATCACCCCACACTATGCCTTTTCTCAGTCTGTGGTAACACTTTTCTGGTGAAAGAAAGAATACAACAAGCTTATGCCTTAGAACAAAATAAGGGGATGAAAGAATGGGGAAAGAAGAAATAATGGGAGCGTGAAGGAATCACTGCAACAAGATAGGAAAATACTTTTGTAATTTGGCCTGCAACTTGTTCCAAAAATTAACTTCATCCTGCGCTCTCAGACAGAGGTCGCCGACCAGGGTGCTCACCTCCCCAAAATTTAGTCCATTTCCTTGCATGCTCATGGTATCAATGATTTTCTCTAACTCTTTACCTACATCTTCTAGTGCATCCATCCTCCATGTAATACGTGGATATAGTTCCTTCCACAAGTTTTTGATTGAATCCCTTAAGGTTTTAATGGCTTCAGATTTCCTTTCAACCTCAGCAAGGATTTTATCCCTTTCTTCCCTATTCCCCTTGTTCTTCTCCTAGAAATCCTTGATTTCTACTTCATGAGTGATGACCAAGGTGCCTGCCACTTTGTCTCTATCCGCACAATTACATACATGTCCTCAGTAGTCTGGGAAGCAACCTTCACATCAGTAAGAACCTTGTTGTATTCCACAAGGAGCGCTACGATCTTCAACTTATCCTCCTTCTCTAGGTGCGCAGACACTTTTTCTGTAGACTCCAAGGCTAGTGGTTGTCTTTCCATGGTGATGACCCTTGGTAAATCCTTCGCAAGGTAGATCCATACTTCTACATGGGTGATTCTAGGTCTGGATTCTTTAATAATATGGCCTCGTTGATGGACTCCACCTTCTTGTACATAGCGCATACCTTAACCTTTTCATCCTTCAAATCACGCTACCACTGGGCACTACTCAACTTTTCCTGGCTCGGCTCCTTTGTCATTGCATCTAGCTCTTCTTCTTTCTTCTTCATCTGCCCCTCTAGATCTCCGATTCTATCATTTTTCTCGAAGAGTCTAGCTTCAATCTCAATGGAGACTTTATTGAGTGTGTTACACAGTTGTTCATCTGATACCTACTGGGTATCCACCACTTGGTTGTATTCTCTTGGTCTTGGAAATTTTACTATTACCCTGTGGCTTACCTCAAACTCTGGCTCATCAAGGTGGGATTCAATTGCCCATGAGATCATCTTACTTGTCCATGGATATGCAGTCTCCCTTTCAAAATATGACATTACTACAAGTTCTTCTGTCTGAATTATACTTTGAAACCGCACGTGAAACACTTTCTTGGAGTCATCAATATAACCCATCTCTAACCTCTCCCCCTCTACACACCTTCCTCCCATACGCGTACCCTTAGGTATACTTACAGTCAAAATGGGGCCTCCAGTGCTGCCGTGGTCCTCTTCTACACTCTCCTCCTTCTCCTTGTTCAACACTAGCTCAACATTGTGTTCCAATTTCTCCTCCACTAAGATCTCAACATTATTTTTCTCTTCTCCTTCTACCACCTTAGTTTTCTATTCCTACATAGATCGTGGATCCTCTTTATTCTGCGCGCTAGCCTCCTCACCTTTTCCCATGTCCTGGGTTCCTTCTCCTACTTGGTTATCCTTGTGCCACATGAAAAGGAACCCATGTTTCTCTTCTCCACCTTCCTCTTCTGAATCGTGCACATTAAAGACAGGTGGCCCTTGATCTTTCCCAATTTCCTCTTCCCCACTTACTTCTTCTCCACTATCATCCTCTTCAATTTCATCTTTTTCTCCTATGTACTTGTTTAAATTATCAGTCTCTTTTGAGATGGTCACTTCTTTTACCCTCTACTTCTTCCTAACCAAGGATTCTAATGTAGGTGACTTTGTTTCTTCTTCTCCCAAGAACTCCTTATCTGATGTATTTTCTGGCTCTGGAGTCTTCTCTTTCACTATGGGCCTATTCTTGCATGCGTACATACTAGTTCTAACACTTTTCCTAGGGGAAATTATTGCTTGTGTCTCCACCACACTTGGTATTTTCTTCTCTAGCTCTTTTTCCTCCCATTTGGGTGCTGGTCTCTTCCTACTAGTTGGATCTTGAGGTATATACACCTTGTTCTCCAGATATGTGCCCTTCTTAGACTTGGGTCTTATGCAAATGTACATGCACACCACAGATCCTTCTGCAATGGGCAGGGTCATGGACCTTGTCATTTGAACTTCATGCGACACATACCGCTCCACGTACACATGCTTTCCTGGGTAGACCAACCCTTTATGAATTTCCCTATGATCCTGGTCCAGATTACCAAGGTCCATCTTAAACTTCTTAGACTCCTTGAAACTGTTTACTCCTACTTGGAAGTATTGAGCTGTGAAGGGAAAGAGGAGCTTGCACCATGGGCTCCATGTCTCATTTGTTAGTTTGAATCTGCCCAGGTAGAAATGTTGGTACATAGAAAATTCTACTTCTCCCCTAGTGGCCATAGGTAGTTGTTTAGGAATTCTCCATTTTTCCCTGAACGTGTTCCTTAGGTGTGTATACCAGTTTTCCAAGCGTGCCTTGTGTAATTTTTTCAAAGTGTTACAAGCGTATTTTTCAAATCTCTTTTTGGGTGAGGGTTCTTCAGTAGGGTACTCCTACATGAACTTGTCTGATGCATCTGGTACCCCAATCTCTGAAAACACAATGGTTAGTAGGACATTTCCAAAAAGGATCCTATCGCCTTCCTTCACACAACTGACAATCTCATCTGCAATGAATGTGGACAAGTTGTAGATGGTTCCCTCTAAAATTTTCCTATAAACATTCAACCATGGCTTATTAACCTTGGTCCATCTTTCCTTTCCATTTAAATTTGACACCAGGTGTGCGACCATCTTCATTATCATGTCCTTAATGTCTGTGATATCATAATACCTTGACCCCTTCTTGTATGCATAGGCGGCGATAGTTTCCTTAATTGCCTCTTTTTTGGTCAAGTCATCCTCCAAACCGTCTCCTTCATACATGAGGCTTGTGAAATTTGAAATGAGATGAGGGGTTATTCAAATCTTGCTCCCTACGAAGTGGAAGTAGTTCTCATGAATGTGTGACATCAACCATTGATATAACCTCTTAGGCTTCCCGAAGTAGGGAAACTCAAAGAGTTGTAATAACCCTGCCTTTTCCAACTTCACCTTCACATCATCATTATAAATGGGAAAACCCTTTGGTGTCCTTTTGATTGTTGGTCATACTAACTCCAATGCCATATCCTTCTCAATTGTGCTCATACAATGATTTTAGTCATTCATAGACATGTTCCTAAGATGGGACTCCCACTCCTATCAGAACAACACTCCATCTGGTTACTGCATTTATGCATACCACTCCTCATTTGTGCATGCATCAATTTCCTATTGCTTTCCCTTGCCCTTTCCTTTTCCCTTCTTGAGTGTGCTAACTATTTTCTTGGGTGGCATTATCTAGGTCTTCTTACCACTTCAATCACTCCATGTTACTCTTCTCTTCTGCTCTCTCCAACCTTAGATCTCAAACTTGTGAAGAAAATTCCTTAACCCTATGCCCTAGTTCTTCAAACAATAACTGGGATACTCCCTTCAAAAGGAAGTTCCTTCTCCCACTTTTCCTATGCCCATGAAATCCCTTCCTCCTAGTACACAAATCCGAACTATTTACTCACGCTTCAATCTCTCCAAATGTTTCTTCACATGGATCAATTTTTTGGAAACCCTAATTTGCAAAGGTGCAAAATGTGCTTCTTTCTCCTTATACGTAAAGTGAATAATGAAGTGCCTCAACCCCTTTATTTATAGTTTTTACCTTTTTAAGCATTAAGTGCTACTTCACCTACCACCATACTTTTAACATTTAATGTGGCTTTTTCAAACAAAGCTCTACTTTAGTGCTTTTCCTCTCGTGCCCAAACCTACGTGGAGAATCCTCTAACCTTTTGGCGTGTAACCAATCCAACATGATAGAATACTCTTGCACACGCGTAACCAGTGCCAAAGGAACTTCTTCTATCCTAATTTTTTCTCTCGCCTACCTCGTGTTGCTTATGCGCTTTCTCCTCCTTTGTACATGGGATTTGAAAGTAGCTTTATCTTGGCACCAACCATCCTTTTTCCATATTTTATTTCTAAGCACCTCTTTCAACATGGCCATTGAACTAGGCTTTTTAACACAAACTTCCTTAGCACTTTAACCATGCTCTCCTTCACATTACTCCACCCCACACTAAAATGATGTGTGGTCCTCTACGTAATCAAAACTTCTCAAAAATTAATTAGGTTACCGGTGCCCAAGGCACAAAACAAAACAACAACGCAAAAGGGAAACACAAGAAAAGAAATACTTAAAGGAAAATTCTAAATTAACTAGCAAAATTTTCTTATTTACAAACACCAAGAAGACTGATTTATAATAAGGCTTTAGCCTACTCCCATTAAAGTGCCCAGGAAATTTTTTTCCATCCAGCGCTTGTAACTAGAATGCATCTAAATCAAGGATGTATGAGATTGTGTAGGGACCCAACCAATGGACTTTCAACTTCCAAGGATGACATAAAAACTTAGAATCATACAGTAATACCATCTACCCAACCTCAAACTTCTTGTATCTAATGTGGCAATCATGTCATGCATTTTGCTTTTCTTTCTCTATTATTTGGCTCCACCTAGAAAGTGATCGTCTCTCATCCAACTTCAATAACTTATCAATTCTCTCTTCCAGTGCTTTCCCATCAACCAACCCTCTTTCACATGTTATTCACAGAGAAGGTAACATGAATTCAACTGGAAAAACAAATTATGCACCAAAAACCAATTGAAATGGTGAGGCTTTATTCAACCTTTTATAAGTTTTCTTGTAAGCCCATAATATGTTTGACACTTTTTCATCCCAATCTTGTCTACTGACATCACAAATTTTGGTAAGGGTATGACTTGGTATTTTTTTGAATGCATACATGGTTCCATTTTCTTATGGGTGATAGGGTGTAGTCTTGTGATGAGCCACCATTAACTCTACTAACAGGATCCTCATGGTCTCATTCAAGAAATGTGTACCCCTATCACTGGTTAAACTCAACGGACATCCATACCTCGTGATAATGTTCTCCCATAAAAATTGTGTTGTTGTGGTTGTTGTGTAGTATTTAGTTGGGGCTTCCTCTACCCACCTTGTCAAATAGTCCGTGTAAGTGATGACATAGCCTGATCCATTACTACACATTGCTGGTGCAATAGGGCCTACAAAGTCTATTTCCCACTTCTTAAAAGGTTTCGCGCTAGGTATAGGGTGCAACGAAATTTCATCTCTTCTTCCAAGCTTATTGATGCTTTATAATAGTCTTTGAAATCTTTGTACAGGGTTTCCCGCCACAATCCTGTGATTAATATCTTATGCGTGGTGGCATCACCTGCATAATGCCCACCCGCACTTCCTCCATATGCTTCGTCCATGATGGTGAGGTTCTCATGCTCTAGTACACACCTACACAACACTTCATCTCGTCCCAACTTATATAATTCCCCACTAACCAACATGTACGGTACAATGCGCATGGATAGTTTCTTCTTCTCTAATGCCTTCATACCTTCCGGTGACATACCTTCCTTTAAAAATACTACAATCTCCTTCAAATCTGAGGATGTGTGCCATAACCTAAATAGTTGCACGTCTAGAATTATCTCCTCAATACTCTGCACATACTCACCTGAATCAATTCTTGACAAATGATCAAGCCCATAATTACTCTTCCCAGGATTCATTATTACCGTGAATTCAAACTCTTGAAATAACAACACCCACCTACATATGCACCCTTGTAGAACAGGATTGTTCACCAAATACATTAATGTCATGTGGTCAATGTAAAACACAAAGGGAGTTTCTAGCAGATACTATCTAAACTTGAAAAGTGCATAGATCATTGATAATGCATCACACTTAGTCATAGTGTAATTATGCTTTGCTGGTGTCAAATTCCTATTTGTAAAACATAGAGGATGATAAAAAATTCCTTCACCCATATGTGTAAGCACTGCTCCAATATCGGTTCCTGAGGCATCTACATGGACATGGAAGGGATTTTCCCAAGAGGGAAAATGTAATATAGGCACAGTGACAAGCCTATCCTTTAATTTTTCAAACACCCTCTGTTGCACCTCTCCCTAATAGAAGTATCTTTTATGTCTGAGTAGCTCCTCTAAAGGAGCAGTGATCTTGGCATACCCTTTGATGAATTTATTGTAATAACTCATATGCCCAAGGAATCCATGCACTGCACTCTGGCTAGTAGGCTCCCCTAACCCCACAATAACTACAACTTTGGCAGGATCTACTAGCAAGCCCTCTTTACATATGATATGCCCCAATAACACCCCAAAGGGTGTGGAAAATACACACTTCTTAATGTTGAGGGATATCCTTAACTATCTACACCTCTCAAACATTAACCTCATATTGTCACAATGATCTTTTACTAGCCCATACACTGTCCAATCATCCAAACAGACCTGAAGAAACTCATGGATGAAGTCCTGGAATTCTTGCACCACTATGTGTGAAACAATAGCAGGCGCATTCTTCAACCCAAAGGGTATGACCATGTATGCAAAAATTCTGCATTCAATGGAAAAAGTTGTCTTCTCCTGGTCTTCCTTTATAATCCGTACTTTGTGGTACCCCAAAAATCCATCCATAAAGGAATAGATTTCATGCCCAGTGACTCCTTCCAAAATCTATTGAATGAAGGGGGTTGGAAAAGGATCTCTGACACAAACTATGTTCAGCTCCCTATAATCCATGCAGATCCTAATTCGTCCATCCTTCTTGATGCTGATTACCATAGGACTTATCCATTCTAATTCTTCCACTGCTTCAATGATCCCAATAGCTATCATTTTGTCTATCTCCTCCTTAACCTTCACACGTAAATTTGGATTAATCTGATAGGGTCTCTTCCTGACCAGGCACACACCATCCTTCATCTTTATCTTCATTTTCCCCAAGGAATGATGGACACCTTTGAGCTCATGGTACCCATGTGGGAATAAATCCTCAAATTCGGGAAACAAATCAATGATCTTAGAGACTTCCTTCTCCAACCAGTAATCCCCAATAATAGCTTCCTGAGGTTCTTCTCCTAAACTGATGTTAACCTTATTTTTCTTTAAGGGCTCATGGTAGGCACGCACGTGAGTATCAGCACTGTCAAATACCTCACATGTCCCTAAAAAATGGCTAACATCTAAGCTCTCTACTTCCTCCCCATCAATCACATACACCAACTTCCCTTTCTCCTTTTCTGAACACACACGCTCAAGCTGTAACTCTTCTATTTCCTCTACCTCCTCTTCAAAGCGTGCTTCCAAACCAGGTCTAACAAGCAATTCCAACAACCTATCTTCCGCCATGGAACTATCCCCCATGGTAATGCACTTGACACCTTGCAAGGCATTATCAACTGATGGCTTAATACTCTGATACTCAAAGGTTTGAATGAGGTTAGCTGCTAGCTCTTGCCAATTCCCTATTAGGTAGTATGTCTCCAAATGTATGTACTATGCGCATGCGTAACCCTGCAGTGTAGAATATAACTTATGCACCCAAAGGGATGGTGGAAAATCTTTTACACCTTCTCTCTTGATCCTCTCATATTCTTGGATATGGAAAGAGGCAAGCTCCTTCCCATGGTAGTCCTTGATGGTGGTGGGCATGTTGCTTCTAGAGAATCTGACAGAGAGCAATTCTTACCTTGCATCATTCCAAAAGGCTCTCTTGATGTGTAGCCCACCACTGTGCCATTGTGTTGAGAAGGACATAACTTAACATCCCTCTCTGTTCCTTCTCCTCCTTCCACTAAGCTTCCATCTCCTGTAGAAAGATCTCAGGGAAGGCTCCTCCTGAATACTTAGGAATCTCCTTTCCTCCTAGGTGTTGTACTATGTGCGCCTTTGTTACCTTGGTCACTAACCCTCTCAACTATCATCTGATAAATTCATAAGTTCCATGAACCCATATATCACATGATAGACTTGTGGTATCAATTACTGACTGAGCATCCTCAAATTAGATAACTCGATTGGTAGGATGGATTATCTCTGGGTCCTTGATTGAGCACACATATATCTTCTCAAGAACATCTTCTCCCTAAGGTTCAGTACAGGGCGTCGACTTCCCATTAGCTAAGGGTATAATGACCCACTCCTCCTTATTTTCAAAGCTGATGTACCCTTTTTTAAACTGAAGATCTGCATTGTTCTTGTAACACCATAGGCACCCAAGTAGTGCTAAAAAATTGTCTGTCTCGGCAAACACCAAGACTTTGAAGTCCCTAGTAAACTTAGCTCCTTGGATAGTGATAGCTGCATCTTTTAAGACACTTATGGGAATTCCCTTTGTCTTTTTTCCCATATATAACACATTTTAAGATGGATATAATGTAGGTCTCCCCATCTAATGCCATGCATTCAAAGCTATAACATTGACCTCTTTGCTTGTATCAATGAGGATATTACTAAGGAGCCGTCCATGTACAACTGCATTCAATTTGATCTCCTTGTCATAGTCAAGGATTTGAGGGGGAAGGTTTATGTGTAATACCTACCTCTTGTGCTCTCCTCTGGCGTGTGATACCTTCTCTCTCAACCATGATCCTAGCAATGGAATGATATTCTCTTGCCTTAGCATTTTACATTATTCCTTGACCTCATCCAAGTCATCCTTTGGCACCTCAACCCTCCTTCCTTGTTACTCCCTTCTAGACGAATCCTTTAGACACTGAATTTCTCCTTGTAAACTTTGAATGACATCCATGGTGTCTTGATATACCTCCTTTTGACACGCAGGGTCTAGGAACTTTCCATGAACTACTTCTTCCCTTGAAACCAAGTTCTTCTACCTTGATATCTCCTTTGTACATGTGGCTTTTGCTCTTGTTGCTACCAAAATAGGATCTAAACTTGAATCCAGTGTTACCCGTGGCATCCACTGTGTGTCTTCCTTCTTAATGCTGACCATTGTAGTTCCCTTTTCTTTTTGGTGCTACTGATTCATGTGTTCAAACAATTCTGGGTAATCCTCATAATTATGCTTCTTTCCACACCATGAGCACTGCAACAGGTCTGGGCACTCTCATTTGTAATTTTTTGTAGACCCACAATTGAAATAGGTTCCATGTGAGAACTTAGTCCTTCCTCCTCCACAGTTATCATGACCATAGAATCATCCAGGAAAACCCCTTCCTTGCGCGCTGCCATTTGCACACTCCTCATAACGGCAATCATCACCCTTGGAACTACTGGTAACACTAGTCTAGCATAGCCCATGATCAATGGCCTCATGGATCTAATCAATGAGCCTACAGTTCTTAGTAACATGGGTTGTAGAGGTGTAGATCTTGCAGTAGCAAGACATATTCTTCTGAATTACATGCTATAACAAGGGGCATCTACTTGCATCATGGTCCCCATGACAAATTTCATAGTCTACTGTCACGACAAGTACTATCCTCCAGGGGAAATTATCCTTGGCATGCCCCTCTACTTCATAATCTATGCACCATAAACCACTGCGAGTCTCATGGGTTGAGTTCACAAACAACTTCTCTAGCTGCTTAGCCATAGCAACAATTTGAGCCTTCAGGAACGATATAACACCATTATAAACACTACCAATAACCTCGGTACGTAGATCAGCTTCCAATGCCTCACGCGGGTCTATGAAAGTTTTATGAGATAAGGCCCTTCTAAAAGGTGTGATCAATCCCCCATAAAACCACTGAGCATGCTGTGAAGGGTGAATATCATATTATAATTTATACAAGAGAGTTTTAAAGCATGCATCATACTCCTGCACACTCTCTACTATTCCTTGCTAAATCTCATTCAAATTTTTGATGCTCTTCTGTTCAAACTTAGGGATGTGGAATTTTGCCAAGAATGTGTTCTTTAGAGAAGTATAATCCACCACTATTTGATGAGGGTCATATTTCCTATACCAACTATGTGTGCACCCATGCAACATGGTTAGAAACTGACTAGCCTTCCACTCTGGGATTGTGATACCCTTTGCACACCACAGCAGTTCACACTTGTGAACATGTTTTGCAGCATCCTTAATACCTCTATAATTAGGAAAATGTAAAGACATTTCAAAGAAAGCATGGGGGGATGGTTGGGGCACGTATCCTCCTAAGCCAGATCCTTGGTTTCCTCCTATGTTTCTTCTGCCACTTGATCCTCCAACTCCACTAGGTCATGTGCCTCCTGAACCACAAGATCCATGAAACCCACTAGATCCACTAGATCTCATAGTCGTCATGTCAAGAGTCCCCACAATTCCACTGAGATCACTTCTAATGTAGCTAACTAGACTAGTAATATTTTACCCTTGATCTGGAAAACCAAGCACCAAGGTTCGGTCACTAGGTGGGCTCAGATGCACACCAATAGTTCTTCTCTCTACATGTGACAAACTCTCATTAGAATATGAAGGGGTCTCTCTTATGTGTTTGCCAAGATGGGGTCTCACAGACTGCTCAAGTTCCACATCCTCTGCGTGAACTTCAAATCCTTCCCGCAATGTCTACTGCCATACATCCATCACACCTACAACCTCACATTATCTAGCAATCTCCCTTTCATGCACTTCACTATACTTGAGTCGTCGCTCCTCCCTTTCTTTCTCTATCGCAACATCTTCCATCTTCCTCGAGCCTAACTTCCTCACCCAGTGCTCAGAATGGTTTAGTTGGCCACTAGAAATGCCTCTAAACTCAAGGTAACCATCAAGATCTTCATTACTAGAGGGATAGCACATAGAAAGGATCCTCTAGGTGCTTGTAGAAACTCAAACTTAGTAACCTCCAGAGAATAATATGTGGAACTGGCGTAATCCAAAGTGTAGCTAGCCAGTACTCCTTTCCACTAATGATTCACATCATGAGTCCACATCAGATCTACATCCTGTAGCCTCTAGTATTCTTCTTGGGTCCACACACATGATCCATAATGCCAACTTGATCTAGACACATAGGCTGAGAGCCACTCATACAGTTCTACTAGGAAGTAGCGGAAAAAAGTTTCATATAGATCATGGTAGATGTTCTCTTCCACCCATCTACATGCATCAAAATCAGGTCCAGTGTTGAATCTCTGAGAAAATTCATCCTCCATACTCTTGAACCATGATTAAATACTTTCTAAAGTTAACCACTCTATCATTACTCACTACACAGATCATGATGTATGCCATTTCCCACTACAACTTCGAAAAGAGGTCCCATAAATGAAACCAAGATGTAGTCATTTTTACCCCTATCACAAAACAAAGGAACGCCATGCACACCGGCCTATCACCCAGTGGATGTTGGGCACTCACCCAAGGCACGTGCGGATGCCGAGTCTCTCTTTTATGTGATTTTAATGGGAAACATCATCTATGATTTTTGTTTAAGATATTTACAAGGAGTTAAGACATACAAGCACCATAGAGCTCAAAACAGCTACTAGATCCTTGCAGTCATTCCAAACAGAAGTACTTAACAGATTATATAACTTATACCATAATATAAAGAAGTTATATAATCATCCATACTTAGCATAAACATGAATGAAAGATAACCATTGAGAAAGAGGTATGCATGAGGATCATCAATATTCATATATATGTAAATTGGTAACCTCATTACATCCATGGAGCCATTACAGAATGTCACAAAGAAGCAGACCGCAGTCGTGCATTACAACTGGACTAATATAGCTAGGCTTATCAAAATAAAAAAATTACAATCCCCATACCCATTATACATACTTTCCCAAGTACAGTTACCCACTAACAGAGTTCTTGTGATATTTCTACAGAGCTCCGCCCTATTCTAGTCCTCTCTCTATTTACTTTACAGGCGTTTGTATTTATAGCCTTTCTGGGCTGCCAACTCACCCTCTAGCACCCTCATATCTGATGCCAAGTGTCTAAATGTGGTCCTCCATGCGAGCATGCTCCTCCAAGCCTGAGCTTTCCACTTTTCACCATGATGTGCTACTAGAAGATTCTACTGCAGGAATGCTCCTTCCTTGGCCAACCTTTCACTAGGCTAGCACCTTATCCACTTAGCATACGTAGTTAGGTCATGATTTTTACGTGTTCTACCCCAAACGCCTAATTTGGCTAAGTCCCGAACCCTTTATTATGTCTGTGTGTGCCATGAGTTTCCTTAAACCCTTTCTTAAACCCTACCCTACATGCCTTATCCTTGTGCATCTTTCTTTAACTTAGGCCTTGTGCACCTACACACATTTTATACTTAGCCAACATTCTAGGGACCCAACAGGTTCACTTGAATTCATCTTATTAAGATAATAAATCCCAAAAAAATTCTAGAGATGACAAAAATACACACTTCTTTAAATTCAAATGAACCTTAAAATTACGTAGTTTCTTGAAGATATAATGAAGGATTGTTGGGTGCACTACTCATTTTTAGGACTTACCAAGGATATCATTAAGATATTCCTCTTTAATTTCATGCAACATATCATAAAAGATGACAATCATTACACACTGATAAATGTCACTTGAAATATTGAGGCCAAAAGGTATGACCTAATAACAAAAATTTCCCAAAGGAGTAGTAAAAGTGGTTTTTTGTTGGTTCTCGTCTGTAATTTTCATTTGATTATACCCAAATAATCCATCTATGAGGGATATCATTTCATGTTGAGAAGAAGAAAATCATAGTTAGGACACAGAGTCAATGAAAATTTAGATACCCATGGTTTTCTTGCGAACCAACACAATATTAGAGATCCGTTCTGTATAATAAATGGGTATGATAAAAAAACACTCCCATCAACGTTTTTAGTTCTTCTTTGACCAAAATAGCTATATGTGGATGTATTTTCTATAATTTTTGTTTAATTTTTTTTGCATATTCATACACAATGAGTCTATGCACTACTAAATAAGGATTCAATTCTGGCATATCATAATATGACCAAATAAATACATCCAAAAACTCTCTACAGATAATATTAAAGGATTTTTGTTCATGTGCAGAAATAGAAGTACCTTGATTAAAAAATTTAGGTTCATCATATGTTTAGATATTGTAGTCGATAGTCTCTTGAACCAACATTCTTAAACCATCCTCCATACACATAGGTTTGGGAGGGATATTGATGTATTCCTCTATTGGAATCTCAATAAGATTTTCACCAATAGAATGATCACTTATTTTATCCGTGTTTGAATTTTCATTTTACTTATCCATAAAGTTTTCACTATAGGATCTGTTTTTTTACTTTCATGAGGAATTTTTGATATGTTAGCCTATTTTTATTTTGATGGAAATATAACTCAACGTATTCACCAAGAATACCCCCACACCATAGTGTACTTGCAATTTTATTCCTCTCTACACTTACCATTGATATAATCAATGGTAAGGGGGGCCGACTGACTGATAGGAAATAAAAAGCATGGGAATAATATGACTATCGAATGGTAGCGGAATACTTCCCCTATATATAGATATGGCCTCTATTGAGGATATCCAAGAACTATTCTTATTTTTTAGGTAAGTTTTTGAGTTTTAAAATGAAAACTATCATGGTTAGGACCAAAATGCTAGATGATTTATTGATTAGCGATATTATTGCCAATGAATTTAATACAATCAAAATATCCATAGGAATCAATTTTGATAAAGAATCCTTTGTTATGATGTCAGATAGGAATGTCATTGTGTAAACCCATGAACTTTATAATTGGCTCATCATTCTAAAATAGATCAATTCTTATGTGTTGTTGTAGGTCCCTATCAATGAGGGATGGGTGTACAAGGTCTAGTTCATGAATTGAGGGGGATAAGGTTAAAATAGTGGTGTCAAAAAATAGTTTTGTGGAAGAAAGGTCTTCATAAAGACTACAAATGGATTCAGGTTCACTATCATAATCCTAAGATTTATCCTCACTTTTAGAATATGTGGCATCGAATTCAAGAGGTTGTTCTCCATATGGTTGAATACAAATACAATTTTTTTCCATATTTTAATGTGCCAAGAGAGGTTCACATCCACCTTATTCATGTAATATGCACCTATATCCTTCGTATCCCATAGCATACATCATCTTGTTAGGGATAACATATTCCATGGATTAATAGCAAGAAGCCATCTTTTCATCATACGACTGGGGTATGCAAGTACTATTCAATTTTCCATCTACTAGGAAACCACCAAGAGTGAATTTTTTTATATTACAAAGCTCCTAAGTTCTTTGCATCTGAATTTTTTTCTTGCCACATTTTTTGGGCTACAGGGGAAGGTTTGATACAAGGAGGGATTGTTGGAGGTTGTATTCTCTATATCTAGTAGGAAGTATTTTCAACTTGGATTCACATGTATCAAATGAGGAAACGGAGGTGGAAACATCACTTATGTGAGGATAAAGTGTATAGGGGTTGATATGAGAGGTGAGGATAAAGGGCCTCTTATGTAAGTTCAATGGAAAAATCTATAGAAGGAAATTCATAAGCTTCCTGGTAATAACAGGCTAACACTCTACAATGGGTAATGGGGTTTGGGTCACTAGGAATCGTAAGCTATTGTCCTTGATGGTACAACTTGATATATTGATGAAAGGTGGAGGGAATGATCTACATGGTGTGGATCCATGGTAAATCAAGGAGAATGTTATTAGGAATTTTTAAGTAAATGAAATGGAACCTGGTATCATGCGTGATAATACCAAATTCCATGGGTAAGGTGATTATGCTCATTGATTTTCATTTTACATTATCATAAGCCTTAATGGTGATCACATTAGGATCTAGTTCAAAATCAGTGTGTCCCAATTATTTTACAAGATTTAGAGTTTATATAATAAGGTCAAATCCATTTTCCACAAACACCATTTTTATCTTTTTATGGGTTTTGATCACTTCTATGTACAAGGGTAGGTTATGTGTTTGATGATCTGTAAAAATCTCATTTTGGCTAAAAATGATTTGTTCAAATGGGGTAATTTATACAACCAAGGCTTGGAAGTGTGAAGCATCAATTTACGTAGGAAATTTTCACTCCTGAAGGGTCTTATAGATTATATCCTTTTGAGTAGTAGATATTTTAAGAAGATCCAAGATAGAGAACTTGGTGTTAATCTTCTCAAGCTATTCTATGAGATTGTAATGATAGTCAAAATGAGTAAACTGAGGGGGTCTTGATGGTACAACTTGATATATTGATGAAAGGTGGAGGGAATTATCTACATGGTGTGGATCCATGGTAAATCAAGGAGAATGTTATTAAGGAAGTTTTAAGTAAATGAAATGGAACCTGGTATCATGCGTGATAATACCAACTTCCATGGGTAAGGTGATTGTGCTCATTGATTTTCATTTTACATTATAATAAGCCTTAATGGTGATCACATTAGGATCCAGTTCAACATCAGTGTGTCCCAATTATTTTACAAGATTTAGACTTCATATAATAAGGTCAAATCCATTTTCCATAAGCACCATTTTAAGCTTTTTATGGGTGTTGATCACTTCTATGTACAAGGGTAGGTTATGCATTTGATGATCTGTAAAAATCTCATTTTGGCTAAAAATTATTTGTTTAGATGGGCTAATTTATGCAACCAAGGCTTGGAAGTGTGAAGCATCAATTTACGTAGGAAATTTTCACTCCTGGAGGATCTTATAGATTATATCCTTGTGAGTAGTAGATATTTTAAGAAGTTCCAAGATAGAGAACTTGGTGTTTATCTTTTCAAGCTATTCTAGGAGATCGTAATGACATTCCAAATGAGTAGACTTAGGGGGTCTTGGGATAGTGAGATGAGTGCATCGTGTTGTAATGACACACTCATGTGATTTGATTTTGATGGTATGGATGTGGTTCAATATAGGATGGACATAACCAATAAGAAAATCAAATGGATTTTATGTTTGGGAAAAACATGATTGACACATTTTATTTAGAGGACTAACCTCAATCCAACTTATTTTATGTTTGTTTATGATTAGGAAAAGGTTCCTTATAAATTACCAACAGGTTATATATTTTTTGGGTTCTTGTGCACCAAGCTCTATATCTCCATGATCTAGGAGATTTTGAATGAATTTATTTAGTTTCATAAATCAATTTGTTTCATGACCTTTAAAATGGTGATACTCATAATACTCATTGTCTTTGTACCATCAATTTTTAGGTGCATCATCTATGAAAGGGGTGGTGGTAGGAAACTTGACCATATTATCCGAGTCAAGTTATTCAAGGATCAATGATAGGGAATATGTGAGATATTTTATTCTTTTTTTTCTGAATTTTTGTTTGAGTGGTCCATGCGAGAGTTTTAAATGTGTGGTGTTTTGAACCTCTTGCACGTGTTTAGAATTAGTGATTCCAACACCTATGAATTTTTTTTTTTGTTAAAGAATTTAGATTTGTTGGTAGATTTTGATTCATAGTTATATCTTTGAAATAACTTTAAGACCCCTTTGGCAAAAAGATCTTTCTCTATCTGGATAGACTTTTCAATGAACTCTTCAAATATTTCTACAAAATTCATTTGCAAATGGATGGCTATCTCAGGGGTGAAAATTTGGTACAAATATACTTACAAGTTGTTTCTCTTAAATGGATAAAGGGAATATATTGGCCAACCCCCGCCATCACTATAATAAGGCATTGAATTTATTGTTATTTATTTTTTTGGCACTACAAAGGTCTAACATGGTAATACTAATTTCCATATTGAATGAAAATTTACAAGTGGAATTTTTAGCTAAGTCTACAAAAGTGAATATAGACCCTCTAGGGAGATGGAGGAACCATTCAAGTGCTTGGCCCCCAAGACTATGAGGAAATAAAAGAATAAAGTATTTATCAATGTAATAAAATTCTTGGCATGCCATGAATAAGTCTTTCACATGATCATAAGGATCACCTTTACCTCTATATTTTTAAAATTTAGGGTGGTCAAAGTTTTTTTGAAAGGGAGTACATAACATCTCCCAATAAAAGCGATAAGGACATAGTTCTTCAAACTAATATTTCTTATTATGTCCCATAGTGTTTTCTTGTAGACCAACAAGTCCATCTTTCATAAACTACCATTTGTGGTAAAAATGTGTCTGTGTGTTGGCGTGGAAGGTATATGTTTGTGATTCAATTTTGATGGCTCGCCACCAGAGTTCTCTGTGTAATGTCTAGCATGCACAAATTTAGTTTTCTTGAGTGTGAGTATATCTATATACATGTGTATCTAATTTTCCAATTGGTGACTAAGAGTTTATAATTATTATTATATGGTGATGTATTCATTTTGTTTCTCAGGTTGGGTTTCATGTTGGTGTTATTCACCCTCTATTTTGGCTTCACAGTTAATTCAAATAAAGGGTATATAATTGTCATCCATAGTTTTAGAGGTTGTTACTTCCTCATTGTGAACCTCAAGTTATCTCGATTTAAAGGCATGTTCATGGTTTAATATATCATCATCCATTCTAAAAGGAGGACTTTTTTTCTCTTTTACACCTGAATCATGCTAGTAAAGAAGGCAGTATCAAAATATGAAGGAAATTTAGCCCTCAACTCTACCAAATGTTGTAAGACTTGGTCCTTGTTTTGAAACAAGAATACATCTACATGAGCAGGATCATTTTAACTAATGTGAGGGGGTATTTCTTCTTCACCCCTACAATTATCTACAAGTCTTTGTTCCTCATTAGAAGATGGGTCTATGGGGTTCCAGAGGAAAGGTTTATATGTACGCCTCTTATGTGTTAAACGGGTGATTTGGTACCATGATGGGTATGTATTTTGAAAATATTTAAGATATTGTTATACATGTTACAAGGAATGTAAGGAAAAATGAGCAGCATAATGGCCAAAAAGTGAATATTTTCTTAAATCAGAATGTATGATGAAATTTTACCAAGGAAACTCTATGAAATCTATATAGCATAACAACTATGAAATGAAATTTTCCTAGATTAAATGTTGTAAATTTGGTTAAGGAAACTATGAAAAATATGACAGAGTAACAACACAATCTCAACACTCAATCAATTTTTAAGAAAAATAATCTTAATTGTCCAAAGTGGTTGATACAATTTTAGAAGAACTTCATAATGTTATCTTTTGATAAAGGAATCTATACTTATGAAATAAATATGATTTATGATGCAAAAGTACACAGTGTAACTTGGACATACTTTCTCCTTCTTTAAAAAACAAGGTTATAACTCAGAAAAAAAATTTCTATACATGATGTAGACACAAAACCACACACTTAACATTATTATTATATCACTAAGTATGTTGTTTTATATATGGATCTTATGTAAGGAAAGCATTCACTGATGACCCATCCCATTTTCTAACCATTGGTCTTGTTGGTCTTCAATTATTTTTTCCTTCCACATTAGTCACTCATACACATAGTTTTGGTCAGGTATCAGGGATACTTGTCTATCAGTAATCACTCATTTGTCGTCACCTGTCTCTGGAAAATATCTCTCAAGGATGGACGAGAGCATTAGGCACTCCTGTCCATCCTGGGCGCCCTTTTCCTCTTTGTGTTTGATATTATTTTTAACATTTGTATTTGGTATTTTTAGTTTTCCCTCTCGTCTCCTAAGGTGCTAGTCAGTATACCGGGTCATTATTGTTGAAATTAGAACAAGATATCCCTATATAAACACAACATATATACCATTATATGGCCGAACTATTCTTATCAAGGGATAGATATCTACATAGAGAAAGAGACTTCATTTAGGATATTACTCTGCATAAACACTGCATACGAAGGGGATTTCATTATATTCCATCCACCATTTTACATTGTTGTTTAGTTATTTCCCCTATCTTGGCATCATTGGCACAAGGGAAACCTAGGAGTATTATTGCACACACAAGCATAGAGAACTACATTGGGTCTAAGATGTAGTGTAGCACTCAGCTGTAAAACCACCATTGTAGTATCTGAGGATGGCCCTACCCCTTCATTTGCATCTTTATTTTTTTAGGTTTTGATGCTTTATGTGGTATTTTATAGGTGATTGTTCATTACGTGTTTTCGGTGACATTACCGAACCAAGTGCAACACTCATGTGACCAAAGGAGAATAATTACAAAGACCTAGAGACCATATCAGAATCATATTCTAACCTTTTTTATGGAGCAGGGCACCCAGATTGTAGACCATAGCACCCTAGGCGCCCTCATCCTTCTTTAGGCACCCCATAATTTCCAGATCTACTTCTTGTGAAATTTTCTGAGGTTATTTGCGATACTTTGTTCCACTATTCCATTATAGTTATTAGTCCTAGATCACTATGAGGTAATTAAAATTTAGGTAAGTACCTTATCCTTATTATCTCCTTTCATTTATAAAAAATAAAAATTATATAGCACTTTTATTTCAGTATATTTCATATATGGCATTTTTGTACATTTAGATTCATATTTTATTGAATCATTTTGGTGAACCTATAGATTAGAAATATTTTCCCGAGAATCCACTAAAACCCTAATGACTAAGGATGGATATTATCCTTCTCATCTAATCATGCCTTATGTCATTGTTAATCCCATGTATGATGAGGTAACTATAGATGAACTTGGTTCTCTAAATCATTATATTATTATATTGGATCATATTCAACAACAACTCTTAGATAACAAATGTAATGTGCCTACTAGATTTGATAATTCTACCATTGGCATTGTTTATGATCTGATTTGATTCAATCATTATTCACCATGTTATACTATTAGCCATGAGCCTCCTAAAATTTCCAAATAAAATCTAGATGATACTCATTAATTTTATGTTTTCCCTTGACAATAATACACATGTGCATATTGATTCTCATACTGTTTAGGACACTACTCTAGCTACATCTCATGTTGTTTCTATTTATGAAAATGCTTCTCATGATACATCACATACTATGTTGATGATACACTTAATGACATTATTCTATCTGATTCTCTCTTTGATTTCTATGAAACAATTGATTGTCATGATTCTACTTCTTTCCATATTGCTGAGTGTGAATCCCTTGATCCATTGTCATCTTATTATGATATTCTATTCAATAACATGCATGATTAATTTCCATCTATTAGTTCACATCCTCATGTCACTTCATCTACGTCTATTACTTCATCTTTACCTACTACCACATCTCCATCTAATGCTTCCTCTCCTAGGGATTTTTTTGATGCTATTCCTACTGATTTTATGGATGTTCCATGTCCTTTGTCACCTATTACTCATTTGGAACCACCTTCTAGTGTGCCCTTAGCATCATAATCTCCTACGTATCCTCTGGATATCCCTATGATTACTCATAATGGATAATTACAACCACTTAACACATTATTTCCATCGTCTATTGTTCCTTCACAAGATATCTTTTCGCTCATGCATGTTTTCAGTCACTTACAGTCTTAAGTTCAATCTCTTATATTAGAAATCAAGGCCTATTATTCTTACATTGACAATAATTCATTTCATGGCAATCCTATTCCCAAAAATATCCATAACTCAACATTTCTTAAGGATTTTGTTATGCCTACATTTTCATGTTTCGCTGGTACTAGAAATCCATACTTACATATCAAGAATTTTCATATGGCTATGAATTCATATTCTAATGATTGATTGTTACTTAAAGCCTTTCGCCAAAGTCTCATAGATGTTTCTCTCAAATGGTACACACATCTTCTCTTTGGATCTATTAGTACTTATTATGAGATGGAAGAATCTTCTCTTCGTCGTTGCATAGTTAACAATGGCCCTATAGTTACATATGATCATGTACCTACTTTACATTAGGGAAAAACAAAACCTATCATTGATTACATTTTATGATTTATTACTTGTATACACCAACTAGTTTTTCAACCTATTGACCTAGAGAAGTAGTTCATCTTCTATCATGGTTTGATTCCTATGTTGAAACAATGATTGCATTACGATACATGTGAATCATTCATGATTTTATGTTATAATGTCATTGAATTAGAACAAGATATCCTTTCTACACATGTTATAGATCCTCCTCCTATTACTACTACTACTACATCATATAGTTCTTCTCCTCTCTCATTTGTTGAGCATCTTGTAAGGTATTCATCTCCTCCACCTCATAAACAAGTTCTATATACTCCATCACATAAGAATCTGACATCTCTTATTCCACGTTAGGCTACACCTCAAAATCCTCCCATCTCACGGGAACCATTACATTTTTTGCATCATGTTATACCCCATGATGTGTTGTGTTCTTTTCTTAATAAGTGTTTAATCTACTTACCTTTTAATCAACACCATCTACCACATTTATTGCAATGCCAACATGATATACCTTACTGTAACTATCACCATATTAATGGTCATAGGGAAAATAACTATTATTCCCTTTATGATCTCTTGAAAAAAATAAAATATAAGGATGTCATTTCTTTTGTTTCTCTCTCACGTGAGTGGTCTATATCTCCTCTCCCTCGTAAATTTTTTTTTACTCTACTTGAGTTATCTCCTTCTTCTAGTTATAAGGTCATTGTTCATCAATAACCATAGGTTGTTACTCATGTGTGCTCTCCATCATTGCACCGTATCATCCACCACATCATGCTACACCTACACATTGTCTTTCATAGCCCTTGGAATTCGTGCTTCCCACCACTACTTTTCCCATCATTAGAACTGATCCATATGACATTCATTTTTTCACCTACACACGTGCTACTTGCATTCCACATGATTCCACTGCTTCATGTCGGTTTTGTCTTTTATAGGTGATTTCTATCAGCTTACCCCTCGATGATACACTCATGTTCTTATGGTTCCTGCATAATTGTTGAGGGATCTAATATGATAAAAACATCTCTTCACACTCTTTCTTGATTCATCTAGCACACATTATCGAATCATTTCCCGATGACGCACTCTTTCTTTATGATTCAATCTTGACTACTGCGGGGTCTTATCTAAATGAGCCTTGTCATGTATATGATGGGGGAACATTGTTAATCCCCCATCTAACCTCATCATAATAACATGTGATCGTCTATTACTCTTACACATTATTCATTATTTAATCACAACTATATTCATACATACTATTTAACTTTGCACAATCACATTACATACATCATCTACCATCATACACACTATATCATCATCACATTTTTCCACATCAACATCTACCCAAATCAATTCGACAAAATAAAATGATAGTAAAATGCATCAAAAATAATATGTAAGTAACATCAATCAAATAAATCATACATCATCATCACAACAATATACATAAAATACACTGATTATACAATAATGAAACCATATATATATATATATATATATATATATATATCATTTACAATCATAGTTACAAAACATCTCATCAATGGGGGGAAACTCCCCTACATTAATACATCGATACAACTCATATCTTATCATTCCTATCACTATCTAGAACTGATAATACCCTTAAACTAGAAGCCTCGCCACTAACTCTATGTCATTGATCGTGACCTTTATATCTCTCTACCTACCTACACAATAGTGTGTTTGTTTTTTATACTGCTATGCAAAGTAACTCTTCAACTTCACAATCTAAGAAAATACATCCTAGCTCACTGTGTCTCATATCGTGCCTCATCTTTCTTCATCAATAGCATTATAAATGTTGCTTCTTCTATTGCAACTGGCTAAAAAAAATTGACATTCTCACCTTCAATATAATCTACATGCTC
Source organism: Taxus chinensis (assembly GCA_019776745.2). Classification (NCBI taxonomy): domain Eukaryota; kingdom Viridiplantae; phylum Streptophyta; class Pinopsida; order Cupressales; family Taxaceae; genus Taxus; species Taxus chinensis. Next base: position 447,002,432 of record CM034154.1, read on the forward strand.
TAACATGCCTCCACCCATGAGTACGTCTGTGGGAACATTCTATGTCAATGTGTGGATGAATGTGTCCACAATCAATGATAAATATGCATTTCTTTCATCCATATATCTATGTGTTACATAAAAATCAAAATTCAAAAACCATGTCACAAATCACACAACACCATATAAATACTTACGTTTTTTTATTGTCATCGCTATATTATCGGGGCCATGTGCTTTCCCATCTGCTCCTCCTCTTACTGGAAATCCCGTTGCATCTACCAATACTGGATACAACACAACCCACCATGTTTATTATTCCTCCGTACACCCCATGTCATCCACCTCTATCAGATCTATTGTTGCATTTGCCTCGTCTGGTCCTAGAGGCATTATCTTCTCTCTTGTGGGGCCTAGTTTAGATCCCACCCTCTTTGGTGCCTTAATGGATCTCAATCATATATATGACTCTTGGGGAACATCTTGGGCCATACCAAACTATCATGAAACTCTCTTAACCTGAAATAAATTAATCACCCTAGGAAACCAATCCTCTAGCCACATCGTTTGACGTATACATTGTAACTCTATGACATCCTCTATCCATCCTCCATAGTCTTAGTATGGCCTCCATACTATGGCCTTTGGACCCATGTGATATATCATCACTCTATAGGAATTTTTGTCTATCCTCCTGCCATGTACACCTACCCATCACCCAACAAATATGTTTGACCTCATGCAATCTCCACGAGCCCCACCAACTGGCCTCAATAATGTCATATGCTCATAGGCCCATACATGGAGCAATTTCATAGCTCCAATACCACCACCATGTTCCTCATGTGTAAATCTATATAGATCCTTGTAAAGGTCAACTAACATACATCGTGACCAAGCATACCTAGTTCTCTCCTCCTCTATATAGTGATATATATCATGCATCTTATATAATATGCCTATTTCACCACCCTCCATTGCAATTGATGGCGTTATCACCATGGAAATAAACTTCTGCAATCGTGGAACCCATGATCTCATAATAACATCTATGCTAATATGGGCCTTGGTCAAAACTTGAGTCCCTGAAAAATATAGCCTAGTGGCCCTCATCTATCTCTACATATCATCCACTTTCATAACATGTAACCTCTCACCAATAATTAGTAATCACAGTATGTGATAAAAATCCTCTATTATAGCTGTCATCTCACCCATAGGTAACAAAATGGTGCAAGTTTCTGTACACCATCTATCATAAAAATTTGTAAGGATAGGAATATTATGGGGCACATCTCCCATCCTCGTTGTGTGTCACAATTCGGCACAGTCCAAAACATCATGCTCCTCATCTGACAACCCTGATCCAAGTAATGTACTCAAGTGGCTTCAACCTCAAAACTCTCTCAAATGCATATCCCTCTACACACTAAAAAATAAAAAAATGTGTGTTATAACATCATACATATACATCTCTACACACTTATAACATCAACACACATCTACTTTCACATTTATAGCACTCAAGACTCAATATAATGCTTTCCTGGACATGGGCATCCTATCATAGGATTGGGGCACCCAGGAGCAAGATAAAAATTTGTCCATGTCTGGGAATTCTTATCCCAAATGTCATTAATGACTTCACCACTCTTTTCCAAGCCCAAAACATCAAGAAATTTTAGAATATAGATTTAACAAAAAATCATTCAAAATGAATGATATCATCTCATTTTTTCAAACAAAATCACTCTTACCAGCTTCATCGTCGTACACAATGCCACATCTATTGACACCATTTCAAATTGACTTGTTCATGCCGCTCTAACTTATGGCATCCTCACACACTCAAATCTCACTACCAAACTCACACAAATGATAAAGGAGTTTCTTATTCACTTTTTCCACTATTATTTACAGTATCTTTCCATTATTCACTTTAATATGGTCATTCGTTACATTCATTCTCTCAACTAATTCACATCACACAATTTCCATCATATCTTAAGCATACCTACTTCAATTCTTTTCTCATTTGTGGAACTCTCTTCAGAATTCCACCTCCTACCATAATGTATGCATTTCACATACATTATATTCCTATTCACCATCATTTATACTCAATATACAGAACCTTTTGTGACATCCATCCCATACTCATCATTACATCATTATGTGATTACTTTCGACTCAAAATTTGTTTTCATCATCACTCCCCCTTTCACCGAAAGGAGTGGCATATAATTTAGGTCATCCTATAATTCCTTTGGAATCACTACACAATCAAATTACATTTATAATTTGTCATTATCAAAAATTGGATCAGACACCATATGACATTTCACATCATTTTCTAGCAAATCCCCCTTATGGCCTAATCTGGGGGAAATAATCAGAAAATATATCCATGAGTAACCTATCAATAAATAACATACATTTTAATCTCTAAAATAATCAAAATCACATCAACCAATCAACTTGAGCACAGTGCATGTATCCTCCCAGATAACCTAACTTGGGAAGCTATTCTACATTTCATGATTTATTCTAGGTGAACTCACATGGAAGCCACCACATACACATTTTGGTAACACCCTTAGAGTGGGAGAAATGAGACATCATTTCCTTTCCTATACTGATCATATATGCATTAACACATTTGATAAAAAATACTAGATCTAAAAAGCACCAAAATTTTATTTGTGTTTGTCTACAGTGGTTAGATCTTTTAAGGATGTAGTTAAATTTGGAGAGACACTAGACTTCTTTCCTGACACCCTTCCTTTGGTGGAAAGATAACCAAATCCTTAGTTTCTCACACACATGAAACTAGGGTGGGAACTAATCATTACCTTTCCCATCACATATCCATCAATCAAAAAAATCAAAATCTAAAATCATTCAATGTCACAATCATCAATTATGTTTATCGCCCCTCATAACGATCTCACGTACTTCGTTACACTACATGGATCAACACGTTGATCCATAAATCATCACACTATATATTCTTACTCAATACGCACTTCTACTACACTCTTGTACTTAATTGACATGGAATTCTCTAGAATTTTCATGTATGTATCTCTATCTACCTTATGTTACTGATCTTTCGCTAGCCAACATAAAGTGGGGGAAAATGTAGACATAAAATCACTTACTTAACACTATTACTATACCACTAAGTATGTTGTTTTATATATGGATCTTGCATAGGGAAAGTATTCATTAATGACCCATCCCATTGTCAATCCATTAGTCTTGTTGGTCTTCATTACTTTTTTTCTTGCACATTGATCACTGATACACATTGTTCTAGTCAAGTCTCATAGATATTAGTCTATCAGGTATCACTCATTTGTTGTCACTTGCCTCTAGATAATAGTGCCTAGGGCTAGATAGGAGCACGATGCACTCTTTTCCATCTTGGGTACCCTTTTCCTCTTTATGTTTGATCTTATTTTTCACATTCTAGGTCAGTTTTTTTCATTTTTCCCTATCATCTCCTAAGGTACTACTCGGTATGTCGGGTCATTAGTGTTGAAATTCAAACAAGAGATCCCTATATAAACATAACATACATAGCATTTTATGGGAAGACTATTCTTATCAATGGATAGCTATCTACATAGATCAAGGGACTGTGTTTGGGATATTACTCTATATACACACTACATAGGAAGGGGAGTTCATTCTACTTCATCCATCATTTTGCATTTTTATCTAATTATTTCCTCCTATCTTGGCATCATTACCACAAGGGTGACCTAAGAGGACTATTGCACACATAAGCACATAGAACTTCATTGGGTTTGAGATGTAGTGCAAAGCTTAGCTATAAGATCACCATTGTGCCAAATAAAAAAAGTTTGAAACCTTCCTTTGCATCTTTGTTTTTTTAGGGTTTGATGTTGTGTGTGGGGTTTTAAAGGTGATTATTCATTACAAGTTTACAACGACATCAATGAACCAAGTGTAACACTCACGTGAAAAAAGGTGAATAATTACTAAGACCTAATGACCATATCAAAATAAGATTCTAACCTTTTCCACATACCAAGGTGCCAAGATTGTAGACCAGAGTACCTGAGGCATGCTCATCCTTCCAAACACCCCAGTCTAGCTAGATCTACTTCTGCTTTTATTTTTTGGAGTTTTTTGTGAGACTTTGTTCCAACATTCCATTATACTACTCAATCCTAGATCACTGCAAGGTAAGTCAAATTTAGGTAAGTACATTATCCTTCTTACCTTTCATTTATAAAAATCAAATAAATTATATAGCACTTGTGTTTCAGTATATTTCATTTATGGCATTACTATACATTTAGATTCATATGTAAAATAATATTAAGTGTCCAAAGTGATTGATACAATTTTGGAAGAAATTCAAATTGTTCTCTTTTGATAAAGGAATGTAAAATTAGGAAATAATTATGATTTGTGATGCAAAAGTTTACACTGTAACTTAGACAAAAGAGAACAATTTTCCTCTTCTGTGTTTTCAAAATCAGTCAATTTTAGAGAAAAATGAGGTAAGTAGTGTATTGAGGATATTGGGACACTTACCCATCTTCATCTAACTCCTTAGCTCTAGAAAATATGGAAAAAATAAGAGAAATTGTGAACTTGGAACAGTTTGGAGCCCTCATCCTCTTGGTCTCAGTTGTAGGAGATAGTGAAAATTTGATCTAAAATGAGAAAAAATGATGAAGAGTAAAATTTTTATCTTCAAGCCACCTCAGTACCTCCCCAGAGCCTCCTAGTCTCGAGAATATTCAGGAAAAGATCTAAAGAATCAAAGGAAAAGGGAGGAAAATGCAAAAAAAATTCTTAGTCCCCTAAATAACTCACAGAGCTACTTTCCAACTCACCGAGATGGTTAGGGGATGAGTTATATGGTTAAAGGATAGGATTCTCATAGAGCTTGTGGTTTGGACATATTGGAAGAGGTCAATTTGGGGATGAAAAACTCATCAATTTTCTCGGTGAGTTTCCCTAATGAAAGGTGCATGTGGAGACTCGGTTTTCAGGGCCAATAAGAATGAAGGTGAGCTCACAGCAAGCCAAAATTAGGCACCAAAATCGTAGACAGGGCAGAAAGAAAAAAGGACAAGGTAACTTAGGATTTGTGGTGGTGAAGTTCAGAGTTAGTTCCTCAAGCTAACTTAGTGAGCTCGGGAAGGTTCTTGTCAGAGAAATGTTGATCAATGTAGCCGATCAATGAACACATAAACTGGGGGAACTCGGGACATGAGTTCCATCGCACCCCACTTTTTCTGCAATTTGAAGAGTGCAGAGGTGAGTTGAGTTGTGGGTGTGTTGGTGAGAATTTTTTTCAGGAAAATAAAATTTTGGGTTTCTTGCCAATGCTCTGGGAGTCTAAATCCCTCTACTTAACAGGTGTAACTTCCGTATATGCATGCAGGAGTGAAAGTGAGTTTTCTCTAGGTGGTCTTACATCCAAGGATCCAAATACGGCACTCCAATGACCCTGTGGAAAATCTAACAATATCTTGCTACATAAGAATTTGTCCGTAAAGAGGGAGATGGGAGTGAGAAATGAGGTAGAATAACTAATGATGTAGGTAGAAAATCAAATTCCTACACACAAACTAGTTAGAAACTTCATCACATGCACTAAATTAAGAGGAAACAAATTTTCAAGTAGCAATAAGACCAAATATAAATTGATGAGCATAAATTATCATGAAATCCCTTAGTCAAAGAAAGCTAGAAACTCCTTCTTCTTATACTGATTACTCAAAAAAAAGTTGTACATAGTGGGAAAATGGAAGAATTTGGCTATCTCCTTTGTTCTCTCAATGCACTCCTGAGTTTACAAAATCAATTTCCAACCCTTTGAAAAGAGAATCGCTTTACAATTTATAGAATGAGAGATGACTCATCATCTACCCCCAATGGCTTTTCATATGTCCTCGTATAACTAAAAAATTTTCAACTTCCTAGGAGAATATTAAGTCCCTTTTTATAACATAAAGGTGACTTATTACATTAGGAACATTAATACATATAAAAAAGTGCAACCCCAACACAAAATTAGAACATTGAGAAGAGAGAGAAACTTGGGGGAAGAGGAGAGATAAAGAGCGAGAGAAGAAGAAGAGGAAATATCATTCCCGATGAATTCCATTGATCCTTGCTGATGGAAAGCTCAACATTATGAAACTTTGAATCTTGAAACTTGTGTGAAACTCCTTCCAATTGGCTCATAGATGCTTTGGAATGAATGTTCAAAATAACTATTGAATGGTTCTTATGATGACATCAACTCCCAACCTGTGTATGATATACTTGTGACCCGAAATATGTAGTAAGTGTAAAAAAAAATTGCCCAGTTCCCTCAGATGGACCTCAAGTTCCCTATTATCAATGCCCATGGATGATCCAAAATGATGGTATTGACTTGAATGATCATCTCTCTATGTCCCATTGTGCTAAACTTTCCCTTTGAGAATAACCTGCTATTTTTATAATATGAGCCCATACTCTTCTATTCTAGGACATATCACCTGTCTTACTCTAGTTTCACCTTCATAACCTTATATTATATTCCAACCTCCTCTATTCCTGAAATATTGCTATTTTTAGCACATTTCTATTTTTAGTAGGTTATTATTTGGGGACCTGCTATTTTGGGAAGAAGTTTTATTCTGTCTTACTTTTCATTTTACCCCTTTTTTTATTGTCCTAAGTGGTATAACTTGTAATTCAGTGGGACTTTTCATTTATAGCATGCAAGGAAATATAACATATGTTATTTTATGTAAGTGGTGAAAATGACCTATGTTTGTGATGAGAACAACTTTCTTGGATTCGACTTTTCGTCACGAACTTGTGCTCCAATTTTCATCATGATTCTCCTTCTAGAAAGCTTATAAATGAAAAAAAAAAAATTATGTCTGGTAAGATCTTTGGATACGGAGCTAGCAAGGTAGGATACTGATAAAAAATCAGTCCTTTATATCTCAATAAAATTGCAACTTCATCGTGTAAAAACTAGTTTAAGAGAAACTAATTTTTTTGGAGACACTTCCCTCTAAATTTCATATGATTTCACTTGTCAGATATTCAAGAATTTGAAAATTTCTTCGAAGAGGACATAATGCTGATAAAAAACACATCCCTCAATATCCCTAAAAAATAGGGACCTCATGGCGTAAAAAATAGTTCAAGCAAAATTATGTTTTCAACGATCATTCCCTCCAATTTTCGTGCAATTTCACCCACTGGAACCCTAAGAAGAGAAGAAGTAGCTTCCTTATTATTTCCACTATTGTGTCATAGTGGCCATTAATGGAGCTTCAAATTTTCAGGTCTTGTTTTTGTCTCCGTTCGCAATGAAATCAACTCAATTACGGTAGTTTTTTCTTCTTTTGTCACTGGTGAAATTTCTCTTCAATCTAATCGTCAGTTTGATGGGAAATTGAACTTTTTTCTTTGTGGATCCGGAAGTGAAATTTATTTTCTATGAGCATTCCATTGTGAAAACAGGAGGTTTGAATATGAGTTTTTCATGGAGCCGGAAGTGAAATTTATTTTCTATGAGCATTCCATTGTGAAAATAGGAGGTTTAAATATGAGTTTTTAATGGCCTTCACAAGAGAAGAACTCAACAATAAATGGTTTTTCAATCCGTGCACTAGTTTGGAAGATTTCTTCAAATTTTGATTTCATGGTAATGGGGGTTTCCACTATTCTTCTTTGTTCTTCGTTTCTTCTTCTTATCTCGATGAAATATTCTTCTGAGACCTATGTATCACCATGGGGTAGAGTATTTCATTGCTGTGGTGAAGCTGATTTGAGGTTTGGATATGATGGAGTGGTGGGCTGAGGTATTCTCTACAAATTTCTTTTGGCAATGGAGAAATAGTTAGAAACAACCAGGAGTTAGAAAATTTTCAAATTTTTGAGTTGGAGTTGGGTGATTTTTTACCCCTTATGTCTCTCACTTTAAAGGGATGTGAGGAACATCAATTTCCATGGTGAGAAATATGGAAACATGTGGCGTCGATCTGATGGCAGGGAGTGAGAGCTATAAAATCAGCTTTAGAGCACTGAGGGGCTTGAAGCAGGTCATATGGGTGACTAGAAGTTTCCCTTAGGAGGTTGGGAACATTTTTCATGTTTTGATGTCCCTGACATGTGACGGATGTGAGGGACATCAAATTCCATGGCGATCTTGGAGCTTACGTGTGGCGGAGATTCAACAACAAATAATTTGAGCTCTAAATTACACCTACGGGATGAAATGACAATCTTGAAGGTTGCATGTGGTTCCAGAGGTCACATGGTGGTTGGATGCATTTTGACAAGATTGATGTCCCTGACCCTCAAAGAAGACAACTTGAGACAATGATAACTTTAGCTCCTGATGGAAATTTTTGGAAAAAAATTATATGATTCTAAATGGAGATAACCTTTTGAATCCAATGGTGGGGATATCATGTATTTATTATTCCATTTCATCCCTAAAAATTTTGAATTTTTATTTGGTACTCCACGTGTACCTGAGCAAAATTGCCTACATACCTAATGCAATAAATTGTTGTGAAAAAATGATTTCACCATCTTGTAGGGATTAGAATTATATTTCTGATGATGTATGTTTTTTCTCCTAACTCCATTCAGATATCTTGAAATCACCTTCCGAAGCTCAGTGGTTGTTTTGGCATGTATACTGACTAGGCTTGTGAACCCTTATTTTCATGAAACTTCCCCAACATCTCCAATCCATTCCAAAATCTTATTAAATAATTTCCATGATGTTCCAAGACCTTTGAATCACCTCCATGTCTTCTTTGTCTCTTCTTCTCCACTCCATGGGGTTTCTCCAGCCCTAGGAAAGCCAATGATAGTACTTCCTGCAGCTTCCTGTAGCTTGCAACATTTAATGAACTCCTAAAATCACATAGGGGGAATGAATGAGCTTTCCTAAATCACCTAGGGGGATGGGATAACATTATTCAGGAGGTCACTTGGACTAGCTGGATAGACCTGGGGTGTCTTGGAATGATCGGACTTGAAAAAATTAACACAGGGGTATAGTTGTCATGCTCAAAAATTGTTAATTTCCTTGATACACATTTACATGACAACAACTCATTCTAACTTGGGGAAATGACATGGACTGAGTGTAGTGAAGACATTACAAGGGGAGTCCAAAATCTCAATTTCAGACCATATGATTTGTTGACCAGTGCCTTATCCATTGGACCCTACAGATTTATGTACAATTTACAAGAGAGAAAGATAACGAAGAAGGAAACACACACACACACACAAAATGAGGGAAAGGAAACACATGACACACAACATTAAGGGAAACACACCTATCAATCACCTATGGTACAAGGTGGGGGACAACCCACTTTCATTGAAGCATTTTTTATTTCTCAAAAGTTACCCCTAAGTGGACAACCCTGAGTGATGTTGTTCTGTGAATCCATTGATTGGTTCCAAAAATTAGCCTCCTCTCTTTAAATATTTATAAAGGCTAGGTACTTTCATGATTGTCTGTGTTTTTTTAGGAGTGACTCCATGTGAGCTTCTTGATGCTCAGGTTTTCATTTGGAATTTCCACTACCTTCATCCTCTTTGAAATTGGTTTCATAGTGCCAGTTGCATTGCACATGTATCAATGTATTTTATTCCTCATTGAGAATCCTATCGCTTCCCCATGGATTTTTTTCATTCAAATTACTTGAACATTACATTTTATTTTCTTTTCTAGGTGCATGCTCATTGACCTCTTTTCCATGAGAAACCTAAGACTTATGATTTTTATCTACTCCACTGTGAGGTGCTTGAGTACTGATGGAACGATTGGAAGTGACATCATGCTTGTCTTGTATGGTCATGTCATGAGTTAAGAGATCAAGAATCAGCTCAGGGTCTTTTGTAACTTCCACTGCATCCAACATTTATTTCACAAAAATCTCCTCTGTTACTTCCTATAGCTCATCTTTATACACCAAAGAAGAATCTTTATTTTACAGATCAAGGAAACTATCTAAAGGGGTTACTTCATTATCTTTGGAATTACTACATTCTATAAATCCTTCATCAAAAGGAGCTTCAACTAAAAATTCCTCAAAACTCCTTTTCTTAATTTCTTCATCATGGAAATAGTCTTCTTCTTCAAATGGGAAAGAAAATATATCCATTTCATCGTTGCATCCATCAATGATTGGCTTAGGGGGTATCATATTTATCATCTTGTTTTATTTCCACATGGTTAACATTCACATCGATTGAAGATTTCAAATCAGATTTTTGCTTATCTTGTAGGTTCATGTCTTGCATCAGGAGTTTGAGACTGATCTCAGGATCTTTTGTTTCTTCTACGGCTCTAATCATTTCTTGTACAAACAATTCTTTCAAACCTATCACAAGTTCATCACATGCTGGTCTTATCCCTCCATGAATGGAATGGATGAGATCATATTCATCTCCAAATGGGAATGAAAATGACTCAATTTCACTATGGATAAACACACAAGCTGATTTTTCCATATGAGATTCACCAAGAACCTTTTTCTCTTCTTCATGGTTTACATCATCCGGTGATTTGGAGGTGCCTTCTTGTAACTCAAATCTCCTCATTTATTATTCAAGGTCCATGCCTCTCTGGGAAGGCATGTCTAGATCTATCAATATGGGAATATCATCTTCTTCTTCATTAATTATGAAAAGATTCATCCTCTTCCTATCTTGGTACAAAATATTGGCTTCAAGGCTTCTAGAATTTCATACCATGTACCTCATCTTCTTCTCAGGAAGTAACTTCTCCATATCTTCCTTCACTGATATGGATGTGGATGACTAATTCATCTCAATTTTCCCTCCCAAGTCTCGGTATAATCTTTTGCTCAGCAACATTCTGAACAAGGCTAGGACATCTGCTACTAAAATCACTATTGAAACTTTCTTATCTGGAAATATGGTGAGAGCCAACTTTGCATCGTTGACCTTTCCTACAAGTGGGACCTATTTTTACTCCAAGGAGTAATAAGAGCCACTGGGTGGATTCATTGTAAGTTTGAGAGCCTTGGCAACCTTAAAATGCATCACATTGTATGAGGCACCAAAATCTATTATGCAATTTTTTAGTACATATTCTCCAACAAGAAGGGAGACATAGAAAGGATCAACCTTTTCAGTCTTGGATGTGCTTAAGAAGAGCATGTTCTGTGAGGGAGGCATAGTTGGGCTTGGCAATATGCCTTTGGAAAAATAAGTTACATCATTGGGTGTTAGACTACCACTCCTGATGTATCAGACAAACCTCTCAATTTTTTCAGGATGAGTTAATAAATATTTAGTTTCTATAATTTGGACTTTGGATTTATTCACATATTCTATCAAATCAAAAGGAGAAAATGTGGGTGAAGGTGATGAAAGGAATTATTTTGGATTTAAGAAAGGTTTGGAAGCATGAGTATATTTTTGGGGAATGGAGGGTATTTTTAAAGGTACACTAGGAGCTTTCAAAGAACTATATTTTATAGGGAAAAATTTAGATTTAGACTTGGAAGATGCATCAAAATACTTACTTGTAATTGCAGGAGTCTTCTTACTTACTACAGAATCAGGCTTCAACAATGTATACTTCATGGAGGGTGGAAGCGTAGATCCTCGACTGATTATTTTGTTTTTCCTAGTCTCCAAGTGAGGATATTTAGTCTTATTTTTCTTTATAGAAATGGAAGGAGACATTAATTTCTCATAATGAAAATGAGTGAATACCACACATGATAAAATAGGTGCATCTTCTTCATCACCTCTAGAATACTCACAGAATTTGATTTCTATGTCATTCTCAAAATCATCACTTTCTAGGAAATCACCACCTTCACTTTCTGGTTCAAGCTCCTCTTCATTTTCCTTACTCCTACAATTTTCATTGAGAGGTGGGGCCTTCAAGGAAATCCTTCGGGGTGCTCTTGAAATCTGATTTTTGTTTCTTATTTGAGAAGAAACTCATTTAAATATTTCCCTCCTCAACGATGCCATTTCATTTTCCATTTTCAGCATTAATGGATCAATTATTTCATCTCTGGGATGTTGAGATTTACCATTTGAGGGATTATTGATCTTTCCAGATATGATAGATCGTCATCAAGTTCAATGGCCAATCTTTGTGCTTCTGCAATATCCCTCGGTTAAACTCTTCATAGGAAAAATTCTACCTCTGGTGATTGAGAACTAATAAAGAATCTCTTGATGTTGTTTTCTAATGGTGAATCCTCCTCTGGTATCATGTAAAGCAACCGGTCAAAATGAGCCATGAAGTCTCTCATAGTTTCAATTTCTCCTTTCTTTATTTGTGCCAATTTAACCAAAAGGTCTTGACAGTCCTCAATAAATATGAATCTTTCCTTGAACCCTTTTGATGTTATTCCAGCAATTGATAGATCGGGCAGGTAGGAGGTATAACCATTCCACTCCATTTTCTTGGAGAGAATCCATGAACAATATTACAACGACATCTTCATGTTGGACACCAATAATCCAACATGATGTGGTGAAGGCTGATATGTGCTCTTCAGGGAGTTGTGTTCCATCACCTTTGGACTTTGGAAATTTCTTGCCGAAAATTATTGGTAGATCATGAAGAGGTTATTTAAGAGTGAACATGCCTGTATTTCTTCCCCATTGAACAATGGATTGAGGTCTTTCTGCTTTGTCCTCTATTATTTCCACTTAAAATTTCACTTCAGAAAAATATTCTTCAAATTCTAGCAATGAAAAAATATGCAATAAGAATACGAAAATACATTATGGAATACAAAATGCACTTGTAAAAAATTGACAGTGTAGCCTTCAACAATGGATTTTCATGAATTTTATTTTCGGTTTTTTCAATATTTCATTTTGTTTAATTTTTAGAACTTGCAGTCATATTTTGGGTGTAGATGCTGCCAAGTTTAACCCACGATGGGTGCCAAAAACTATTACCAAGAAAAAAAATTGGGTGGAAAAAATTGTGGGTTTCTTGCCAACGCTCTGGGATTCTAAGTCCCTCTACTTAACCGGTGTAGTTTTTGTATATGTATGTATGAGTGAAAGTGAGTTTTTTCTAGGTGGCCTTATGATCAGGGATCCAATAGGGGCACTTCACTGACCATATGGAAAAGCTAGTGATATCTTTCTAGAGAATAATTTGTCTGTGAAGAGGGAAAGGGGAGTGAGAAATGAGGTAGGAGAACTAATTTTTCACATAAAAAATCATATTCCTATATACACACTAGTTAGAAACGTCATCACATGCACTAAATTAAGAGAAAACAACTCAGCATGTAGAAATATGACCAAATAGAATTTGATGATAAAAAAGTATAATGAAATCCCTTAGTCAAAGAAGGCTAGAAACTCCTTCTTCTTATAATGATTTCTCAAACCAAAGTTGTAAATAGTGGGGAAATGAAGGAAATTTGAGAATAAGGGGAATGGAAGAATTTGGCTATCTCCTTTGTTCTCTCAATGTGCTCCTAAGTTTACAAGATCAATTACCAACCCTTTGAAAAGATATTGGATTTACAATTTATAGAATGAGAGATGAATAATCATCTACACCCAATGGCATTTCATATCTCCTTGCGCAACTTATAACTTTTGAACTTCCTAGGAGAATATTAAGTCCCTTTTTATAAAATAAAGGTGACTTATTACATTAGGAACATAAGTAAATATGAAAAATCAAAACCCCAATGTAAAATTATAACATTGAGAAGAGAGAGAAATTTGGGGGAAGAGGAGAGAGAAATAGTGAGAGAAGAAGAAGAGGAGATGTCATTCCCGATGATGTCCATTGATCCTAGCTAATGGAAAGCTCAATGTGGTGAAACTTTGAATCTTCAAACTCATGTGAAAATCCTTCCAATTGGCTAACAGATGCTTTGGAATAAATGTTTAAAAGCACTGTTGAATGGTTATTCCAATGACCAAAACTCCCATCCTATGTATGATATACCTGTGACCTGAACTATGTAGTGAGTTTCAAAAAACATTGTCTAGATCCCTGATATGGACCTCAAATTCCCTATGATCAATTCCCATAGATGATCTAGAATGATTGTATTGACCTGAATGATCATCCCTCTATGTCCCATTGTGCCAAACTTACCCTTTGAGAATAACTTGCTATTTTTAGAATATGAGCCCATGCTCTTCTATTCTAGGACATATCACCTATCTTCCTCCTGTTTCACCTTTTGAACCTTCTACCATATTCTAACCTCCTCTCTTCCTATGATATTGACATTTTTAAAACATTTCTATTTTTAATAGGTTGCTATTTGGGGACCTACTCTTTTGAGAAGAATATGTTTTTTGTCTTACTTTTCATTTTACCCCTTTTCTAATTGTCCTGAGTGGTAGAAATTGAAATTTAGTGGGACTCATCATTTATAGCATGCAAGGAAATATAACATATGCTATTTTTATTAAGTGGTGAAAATGAACTTTGTTTGTAATGAGAGTATATTTTTTGGATTCGAATCTTCGTCACAAACTTGTGCTCCAATTTTCATCATGATTCACCTTCCAGAAATCTCAAAAATGAAAAATCAAAATTTATGTCTCATAAGAGCTTCAGATATGGAGCTATGGGGAAAAATAATAATAACAAATCAGTCCTTCATATCTCGAGAAACTGGCAACTTCATTGTGTAAAAACTAGTTTGAGAGAAACTAGATTTTTTTGAGACCCTTCCCTCTAAATTTCAGATGATTTCACCTCCCAGGTTTTCAATAATTTCAAAATTTCTTTGAAGAGGGAATAATTATGATTAAAAACATAGCCCTCCATATCCCTAAAAAATAGGGACTTCATTTCATCAAAAAAATTTCAAATGAAACTATATTTTTCAACGATCATTCCCTCTCGTTTTCATGTGATTTTGCCCACAAGAACCCTGAGAAGTGAAGATTTAGCTCACTGATTATTAGCACTACTATGTCATAGTGGCCATTAATGGAGATTGAAATTTATAGGTCTAGTTTTTTTCTCCATTCATGATGAAATCAACTCCATTGTGATAGATGTTTGCTTCTTGTCTCACTGGTGGAATTTATCTTCAATCCAGTTGTCGGTTTGAGGGGAAATTGAATTTTGTTCTTCATGGACCTGGAAGTGAAATTTCTTCACTATGAGGATCCCTTGCTACAAACAGGAGGTTTGAGTATGATTTTTTAATGGCCTTCATGAGAGAAAAATTTAGCAATAGACGGTTTGTCAATCCTTGCACTGGTTTGGAAGATTTTTTCAAATTTTAATTTCATGGTAATGAGGGTTTCCATTGTTCTTCATTTCTTGTTCTTATCTCGACGAAATCTTCTTATGAGACCTGTGTATCACCATGCAGTAGAGGATTTCACTACTTTTTTGAATCTAGTTTGATCTTTGGCAATGATGGAGTGGTGGACTGAGGTGTTCTCTATAACTTTCTTCTGGAAATGGAGATGTAGTTAAAAGTAGTCAGGAGTTAGAAAATTTTCAAGTTCGAGTTGGAATTGGGTGCATTTTTTTCCCCTAATGTCCCTCACCTTAAAGGGACATGAGGGAAATCAATTTTCATGGTGAGAAAGATGGAAACATGTGGTGGATCCGATGGCATGGAGGGAAAGCTAGATAACAAACTTTAGAGCACTAAGGGGCTAGAATCGGGTCACATGGGTGACCAAAGTTTCCCTTAGAGGGTTGGGCACTTTTTTCAAGGTTTGATGTCCTTGGCATGTGAGGGATTTGAGGGACATAAAATTATATGGAGATCTTGGAGCTGATACATGAAAAATATTCAACGACAGGGAATTTGAGCTCTAAATTACACCCGGGGGCTAAACTGACAATCTTGAAGGTTGCATGGGGTTCCACAGGTCACATGGGGGTTGGGTGCATTTTCCAAGGTTTATGTCACTAACCTTGAGGGACATCATGGACATAAAATTCCACCATGCTCCTGGACCTAACACGTGTCCTCCCAAAATTTCTCTAACTCCTGAACTCGTTCCAAGAGGACAACTTGAGACGATGATAACTTTAGCTCCCAATGGATTTTTTCAGAAAACTTTTATATGATCCTAACTATAAATAGCCTTTTTAATCGAATGGTTAGGGTATAATGTCTTTATTATTCCATTTGTTCCATGAAAAATTGGATTTTTGATTTGGTACACCACATATGCCTGAGAAAAACTACCTGCAAACCTAATGCATTAACGTGTTGTGAAAATAATGATTTAACCATCTTGTAGGGTTTAGAATTATAATTCCATAGATTTATTGTTTTTCTCCTAAATTGATTTGGAGCTCCCAAAATCACATTCCAAAGCTCAACAGTTGTTTTGGCTTGTGTACTGACTAGGCCTGTGAACCCTAATTTTGGCGAAACTACCCAACTTCTTCGAGCCCTTCTAGAATATTCCTTAATCATTTCCATGATGTCCCAAGACCTTTGAATCACCTCCACATATTATTTGTCTCTTCTTCTCCTCTCCATCGGGTTGCTTTATCCCTAGGAAGGCTAGTGATAGCCCTTCCTACAACTTCCTGTAGCTTACAACTTTTAATGAGCTCCTAAAATAACCTAGGGGGAATGAATGGACTTTCCTAAATCACGTAGGGGAATGGGATAATGTTTCTCGGGAGGTCACTTGGACTAGATGGATAGACTTGGGGTGTCTTAGAATGAGAGGAATTGAAAACATTAACACAGGGGTATAGTTTTCATGCTCATAAATTGTTATTTTCCTTGTTACACATTTGTATGACAACAAGGCGCAAGGGTGATTTTTTGAACACCTCGATGTGGGTGATTTTAGTACTTGAGGAACCTCGTGGGTCCATGGGGTGATGAGAACTTGGCGTGGCCGATGGAGGGCTGGGATGTAAAGTATTTTTTTTCCTGATGTGAAGAGCACAAGGCACGAGCTAGGGAAAGGTGAGTTCTCTACACATAAAGGAGATCTGTAATACATTGGGTGAGATTGGTAAGTTGATGTGGCACCAAGTCCTCGGGGTGAGTTTCAAGCTAACAAAAAATAGATGTTTCTTCCTGGGTGAGTTGGAATTAGTGAACTATATGGTGGTTCATGTAGGAAGAACTTAGGGATGGCAGATATGGGTGCCATCTCAGTGAGCTAGCTGGCAAGGTGGCCTAGCTGGCCCGATATTCAAATATTTAAGCACTCAAAAAACCTCCCCCTTTAAAAAAATTGTAAATGCAGTGGGATCACAAAGCATTTTAAAGTGCCTCCCAACTTAATTTAAGCATGGAAAAATTTATGAAAAGAGGGAAAAGAAAACAATCCTTTCCAACAAAGAATTTATTGCACAATCATGTAAGGGAGAAGACAATCCTAGAGAGAGATGAAAAGTTGCTCACACTCAAATGGCTATAGCTTTCACATTTCTCAGCAAAATTGCAAAAATTGGACTTGTTAGAATTATGGCTCCATCCTCTACACTTATAAATGAATAAAATAAAGATTTAATGGATTTTTGGTGGTGAAAAATATATAAAATGATCCCAGTTCTAAAACATAACTTCTAGGTAGATGAAATGACATTGAATAATAGTATGGGTAGCCATATTTCTTTAGCTGAAATTTATGAGACAATGAGAAATGGGTTTTGCAGAGTACTCCATTATTTTTTCAGGTCATTCAATGCCCTTTTTTGGTGGTTGAATGCAGATTTTGAGTTCCCTCTCTCTCTCTCATTCCTTCTTCCATATAATGTAAAAGAGAGATCATTTAAAGGAGTTGGACTATTTTCTCCATGCTGCCCTCTTTCTTTATTCTTTGCAGGGAAAAATAGAGCTTAAAACCTTCACATTTTTTAAATGTAATCAAGATTTCATTCCTTCTATCAGTATTTTTATGTATTGTGCAAACCCCAAGAATAATAAAGTTTTTGTTTTGTGATGGATTCTCAATCCTTTGCATGATTTTGTTATTTTATCTTTTCTTTCATCATATTTTTTAATTGTTGTGTATTCCTTTTTTTCCATTACATGTACAAATATTTTTGTCTTTAATGGTAATGTTATATTGTGTGTATATTGACATGTGATTCTTGTCA
This sequence comes from Taxus chinensis, assembly GCA_019776745.2. NCBI lineage: Eukaryota > Viridiplantae > Streptophyta > Pinopsida > Cupressales > Taxaceae > Taxus > Taxus chinensis. The sequence goes on from CM034154.1 coordinate 447,020,517, forward strand.
ATCTTCTCCATGCTCACCTTTCTCTATTTCCATGCATTGTGAGTTGTTTAACACCCTCCTTTTCTATTGTTATCACCTTTGTAGTGTAGGAATTTTCCTTTTCACCCTTTCTACTTCTCCCCAATATTTTGGAAGTTATAGATTAGGAGTAGATAAAAATTTTCCCTTCATTAGGAGTAGTTGTTGCATTAGATTAGGAAGAGGAACCAGCCTTCTCTAGAGGACCATCTCAATTTTACAAGTCCCACATCTTGAGAGATGGTCCAATGTTAGCAAAAAGTAGGGATCTTCCATTTCCATAACCCAAGGTGCTACTTTTTTATGATAATAGTTCTGGAATGCCCAGTGGGACAAGTTTGAAGCACCTCACCACTTCATTTCACTAAGTTTTTTGTGTTCTTGATGAAATGTCATCCTTTGGAGGCACTTTCAAACACAAATAGAAACTCCACTTATCCACACAACCCATTTTATAAGTTACAGACCTTTTTTTCCATCTAATTTACTTTCCATTTCTTCTATTCTTCTTCCATCAATGAAGTTGTGTAATCATGACTTCATTCCTATCATAGAATTCACACTTTTAATAGCAATACTATTCATATCCATCCCTTGGTTACTTTAACACACCTCCAGAATGATTTCATAATGAAAATCGGTAATATGCATATCCATGTGAGCCAAAATCAAATCATTTTGGTAATTTTCCAAACTCTTGAGTTATTTCAGAGCAAGGATATATAGATTTTGGGGGAAATCTCACACCTAAAGAGGCTGGTTTACACCAGAAAATTTAGAGAATGGAAGGGAAAAAGGTGCATACCAGGGCTACATCTTAGTTGAAAGCATTCAAAATTGGTTCCAGGAAACCTTTTCTATGGGTTGTCCCTATTCCAATACACTACATTCCTTAACATAAGCTTTATTTCATAGTTAAGATGCTACCATAACTTTAAAAATGGATCAAAGAGATAGATATAAACTTTATGTTGGGTAACCTTTTCAATGCGTAAGTCCTACATCACCAAATCATAGTATTTGTTTTTCTTCTTCCCAATATACACCATTTCAACTTGAACATCATGATTCTAGCTTTGTACATACTACCCCCATTTTGGAATCCATTTCTCCATCCCCTATTCTTCCATCACATCTTGAATCTTCTGCCCTTTTCCCTTCTAATATTCCATCCCCTCCATGGAAATAAGAAGTTAAACCTTCAATCTCACTGAAAACAATGAAAAACATGATTGAATCCTAACCTACCCCTCCTATTGTATTCCCAAACCCATTTTGGGAGGATAAAAATCAAAAAATTAGTCAAGGGGAGGAGGTAGAAAAGCCTAGTAGAGAAGAATCAATACAAAATTTGAGGAAGTGGGATGTTAAGCTCAATATTACTCAAATGCCACTAATGACTAGGCCTTCCCAAGAGGTTGAAATCTAAGAACCTGTGGTGAATGATGATTTTGCAAATGAACAAGTTCAAGAACAAGAAGATGATGATCACCAACCCTTATGATCCAAATGCATTGTTCACATTGGCACCATTTCTTGATAGGTTGTTGACCCATCACCGGTTACAAATTCAGTAGCCGAGGAAGGAAAGATCCCAAGTATACAAGGTATCCAAATGAAATGTAATTACCCTTATTTTTCTTCATGCCTTTAGCTTGCTGATTTTTTGGGAGGTTTCATTGATCCACCAAAACTATCATCATCAGTTGCAACCAACCAAGGGGAGCTTCATGTTATAGAGGGAGACATTTCAATTCTAGAGTTTTTGAGTAGTAAGAATGTTGCAAATAAAATTGCAGCCCCTTCTCCCACTTCATCTTTCCACAAATATTATTTTTTGGATGATTTTGAGTTATCAAACTTCATGTTTGAAGAAGAAGTGGATTATGATAAACCAGTTGCAAATTCAGAGATCATCATGGAGGAAGGAGGATCATTGGAAAAACAAAAAACTGAAGATCTTGAATATTTATATTATTTGGAGGAGTTTGTTGATGAATTAGAGCCCATGGAAATCACAACCCTTTTTGCTCCATCATTTACCCTTTGACAAAAAGAGCCTGTTGCCATAGAAGTAAACATTCAAAACTAATCTGCCACTTACAACAGTCCTCATAAATCTGATTTAGAATCTCTAGATGAAGATGCAATCATTGAAGGCTTATTGGTTTCAGTTGAAGAGTCTAATATTGTTGATAAATCTTCCATAAATGAGAAGGAAGAAGAGAACAATGATGACAACCATCTCATACTAGTCATCAAAGAAGAACATCAGTTGTCTATAGATGAGTACCAAAGACAAAATCAGCTCACATAAAGACACCTTTCCCAAGAATTTCTGTAAGAGGACTTTGTTATTGAAGTTGGAACTCAAAGAAATAGATAAATATAGCAGATTAGACCTTTCCTAATCAAGTATCTGTCTTCATTGGGACAATATTCAAAGTTATGGATAGTCATGTTCACTTCTGGGCATGAGTATGAGATACAAGGTACCAAAGGTCAGCACCAAAGCCTCTAATATCTAAACACAGAGCAACTTGACAAGGTAATTTCCTTGTTTGTTGTTAATACCTTGGCTAATTGGGTGATAAATTATCTTGTAATAAGTTCTTCACTTATGTGAAATACCATGTCCTTTCTAAATTTAGTTACATGGTCTAAATGTGTGAGAAGGGGAAGATACTTTTCCTTACCAGTGTCAGGATTTGTTTGAGCTTTCTGTTTCTCGGGTTAGAGTAGAGTACGTAGGTTTTCTTTCAGTATAAAAATTGCTTATGCACACTCTACATGCTTCACTTGGGTATGTATGATATTTCCTTTTATACATAGTTCATATTATTTCCAGGAGAAAAAAATTGTAGTAAGGGCTTCAATGTTACAAGAAACAGTTGTTATATTTAAGTAAATCAAAATACAGAGCAACTAAATCAGATTGAGGGGTAGTTTTCAATGATTTAATCTCTCTTGTCTCTCTATATCAGTTATGATTTGAGTTCTTATGCCTATTCTATAATCAAAAACTAGTTTTAGGGGCAGTCTTATCTTCAACATTTCATTTTAATCATGCCATGAGGGAAATCAGATTTTAATAGTAACTCCTAACATCTCTAAACTAGTTCATGTTTCCATCTCTATAATGTTTATCACTTGCAAACATATCATTAGTTGGTTGTGTTTCAAACTTGGTGAGAAGATCATATTTTTGGGATAGTTTCAGCAATTCATCTTTCATCCCATTAGATAAGTTTTTTAGAGGAAAGAAAGAATCCATATTCATGACAATTTTCCACTCTCACAAAATCTTAATTCAGATAATTTTTTAAATGAGATAAAAAATCCAAGCTATAGAAGGTAGTGCAAGGTTCAATAAATAGAGTTCATATAGCTTAGGGGAAATTTTTAGAGTTCAAGATCAGTTTATAGGTGTATCAGGCTAACTTCATGCCCAATAGATGCTTTAGGAAACTGCTCACAAATCTAGCAATAAGATGTCTCCAATATATCACCAAATTGTTATTTATTTGTGACTCCTATTGAAAATAGCCAACTTGGGAGGATGAGCTTGAGCACTAGATAGGGTTTCATGGAAGAATATGGAGATATTCAGGTAAAAATTCATGCTTCAAAAACATTGCTAGTGGTTTTGGGAAGTTGGGGATCATTCAAGTAATTGTTTCCTCTTCTGGGTTTCCATTCTCATCCAATTTTAGAGAAAAATGAGGTAAGCAGTGTATTGAGGATCTTGGGACACTTTACCCATCTCTATCTGGCTCCTTAGCTCTAGAATATATGGAAAAAATAAAAAAAATTGTGAACTTGGAATAGTTTAGGGCTCTCATCCTCTTGGTCTCAACTACAGGGGATAGAAAAAAATTGATCTAAAATGAGAAAAAATGAGGAAGAGTAAAAATTTCAGCTTCAAGCCACCTCATTTCTTCCCCATGGCCTCCTAGTCTTGAGATGATTTAGGAAAAGATCCAAAGAATCCAAAGAAAATGGAGAAAAATGAGAAAAAAATCTTAGTCCCCTAAATAGCTCACCAATTTGGTTAGGGGGTGAGTTACAAGGTTGAAGGACAGGCTCCTCATAGAACTCACGGGTTGGACACATTGGAAGAGGTCAATTTGGTTCCAAGGAACTTGCCAAGTTTCCTAACGAGTTGGTGTAGTGTAGGGTGCAGGTGGAGATTGGGTAGTTGAGGGTAATAAAAATGGGGCCAAGCTCACAGCGAGCCAAAATAAGGCACCAAACTCATGGACAAGGCCAAAAGGGAAATGGCTGGGATGACTTAGGATTCATTGCAATAATGTTTGGAGTTGGCTCCCTGAGCAAATCAGGCAAGTCTGGGAAGGTTCCAGTAAGGGAAATGTCATCCAATATGACATATTGTTAAACACATGGCTTAGGGTAACTCAGAACACGAGTTCCATCGGGACCTACTTTTGCATCAATGTGAAGAGTGTGGAGGTGGGTCAATTTATGATCCCAGTGAAGGGTTCATGAATGCCTCGATGCACGTGATTTGAGTGTTTGAGGAACCTCACATGTCCACAGTGGGAAATGAGAAATTAGGGTGGAAAATGGAGGGCTGGGACTTAAAGCGGATAATTAGATTATGTGGGGATGTGAAGCACACAAGGCATGGGTCGGGGTAAGGTGATTTTTCCACACATGAGGGAGATCCATGATACATTGGGTGAGGTCGGCAAGTCGATGTGGTGCCGAGTCATCGGGGTGAGCATCAAAATTGAAGGAAATATAGGTATCTTCCGAGGTGAGTTGGAGTCAGTGAGATATGTGGAAAGTTACGTAAGAAGAACTAGGGGAAGGAAGAGAGGGGTGCCAGCTCGACAAGCCAGCTAGCCGACCTAGCCCCTAATTCAAATATTTTACCACTCACAACACCTCCCCCCTTTAACAAACTTGTAAATGAAATGTGCCCACAAAAGATTTTAAAATTCATCCAAACATCATTTAAGCATGGAAAATTTTATGAAAAGAGGGAAAATAAAAAAATCATGTCCAACAAAGAGTTTATTGCACAGTCTCGTAAAGGAGAAGACAAGCGTGAGAGAGATGAAAAGCTGCTCACACTCAAATGGCCATAAATTTCACGTTTCTCAGCCAAATTACAAAAAATTTTACTAGTTGGAATCATGGATCCATCCTCTACACTTAACAATCAAGAAATTAAATATTTTATGGAGTTTAGGTGATGAAAAATAAAGAAAAAATTCCAATTTCTGAAACATCGCTTCTAGGTAGATCAAATGGCATTAAATAACAACATGAGTAGACATATTTCTTCATGTACAAGTTACAGGACAATGAGGAATGGGTTTTCCAGGGTACTCCATGATTTTTTTAGGTCATTAAATTCCTTTTTTTGTGGTTAAATGTATATTTTTATTCCCCTCTCTATCTCTCTCATTCTTTCTTCCATATATTGTAAAAGAGAGATCATTTGAAGGAGTTGGAAAATGTTCTCCATGTTACTCTCTTTCTTTCTTCTTTGCAAAGAAGAATAGAGCTTCAAGCCTTCATTTTTTGGAAATTTAATGGGGATCTCATGCCTTATATTAGTATTTTGATGTATTTTTCAAACACCAAGAGTAATAAAACTTGTGTTTTGTGGTGGCTTCTCAATCATTTGCATGATTTTTTTGTTATGTCTTGCCTTTCATCATATCCATAATATGTTGTGTATTCCTTAGTTTCCACTACATTTCCAGATCTTGTTTTTTTAATAGGAATGTTGTATTGTGTGTATATTGGCCTATGATGCTTTTCCATCCTATCCATGTTCACCTTTCTCTATTTCGATGCATTGTGATTTGTTCAACACCCCCCTTTTCTAATGATATCACCTATGTAGTGTAGGATTTCTATTTTTCACCCTTTTTCCTTCTCCCTAGTTCCTCAGAAGTCATAGATTAGGATTAGATTAAAAATTTCCCTTCATTAAGATTATTTGTTTCATTATATTAGGAAGAGGAACCAACCTTCTCTAAAGGGAAATATCAAGTTCACAAGTCCCACAGCTTGAGAGATGGTCCAATGTTATAAAAAAGTAGGGATCTTCCATTTCCATATCCCAGGGTGATACTTTGTTTTTATAACATTTATAACTCAAAAAAAAAAAATCTATGCATGATTTGTGATGAAAGATATGTGACCCAGCTTAGAAAATGTTTCACCTTTTTTTAAAACAAGGTTATAACTTGGAGAAAGTTTTACTTTGTAAAAGGTTTATTGTACACAAATAAGGTAAGGTTTTCCCCAATGCCAAATATATTCCTAAGGTTTTTAGATGCAAAACTCAAAATTATTTGTTTTAACTAATTGGCATACTAGAATAAGTTTTGAATACAAACTATGCCCCATAATCTATACAAATGGGGTGGTCACCATGAACAATATTTTGTATTCATCATGGGTTATACTGGTCAAGTAGGTTATGGGAAACTTCCCATTTTTTTCACCGGTTCCATCAATGTGCCAACTATTTTGGGGTTCATGTGGTACTCTTCAACAAAGAGTTTCTAGTCTTAGGCCCATGCACTTCCCAAATTTAAATCAAATGAGTTTTTACCCTTACCCGAACTTGCAAAGACAATGTAAATTATTAATTTTATCAGATTTACAAAAGTTTGATTTTTATCTTTCAAACAAGGAACCTATATGAAAACTTATTTAGTAGTTTTATGTAGTTTCACAAATAAGGATGGAAGCCTGTATATTTTATTAATGTGAAATCAATTAAATTACATTTTTATGAGCTGCAATACTTATAGATATTGTACAAATGAATACACACAAGAGAATAATTTACACAGGTGTAAAAAAACCCTGATTACATAAGCTTCCAAAATATCATACAGGAAGTAATAAAAAATTAAATACAAATAAGAATAGTTGAAAAATAATGCAAAATATAAACAATATTAAAATAATTTGGTTATTAAATACATAACCAAGTAAATATCCTAATATAATGCACAATTAACCTAACATTCACCCCTTTAATTTTGCATTTCCTCAAGGAATGAGGAAAGGATCTCTCTGAACAACTCAAACTTGTCACGTGTAAGGGACTTTGTGAAAATATCTACTCATTTTTTAGCTTTTGGATAAAAATGAAGCTATATATTGTGCTTCAAGACATGCTTGCATATGAAATATACCTGTACCTCAATGTGTTTTGTTATTTCATGAAAAACTGGACTACAAACAAGTTTGAGAACACCTTCATTGTAAACATACATGGTGTTCAGTTTGTCCTGTGGTATTCCAAGTCCTTCGAGTATGTGAAGTAGCCAAATCGCTTCACTGACATCTTCTCCTTCAGAATGATACATGGATTCTGTGGAAGAGTGAGAAATAAAGTGTTATTTCTTGCTTCCCCATGATATTGGTCAAGATCCCATAAAGAATACAAATCCTGAAGTGGATTTTCTTTCATCAATATTTCCTACATGATCTTAATACAAATATCATGACAAGAAGAAGTTTTCATTCTTCTTGTACTCTAGACCAATATCCACTGATCCTTTAAGATATCTCAAGATGTGCCTTGTTGCTTTCCAATGACCAAATTTTGGTTCCTACATGAACTTAGATAGATATCTCATAGTAAAGTTTATATCTGGTCTAGTGTAGGTCGGGTAAATGAGAATCCCAATCAACTTCTGATAGAGAGTTAAATTTACCTCAGGAGATGGATCTGAATGTGATAACTATAATTTGTTCTCCATATGTGTAGAAATTGGTGTGTAATCCATCATCCTAAATTTCTCGAGCATTGTCTTAATATATTTCATTTGAGAAACAAATATTTGATTCTATTTCTATCATACTTCCAATCCAAGATAATAGTGCATCAGCCCGAGATCTGTCATGTTGAACGATTATTTAAGATATTTATTTGTTGCATCAATCATCTTCACTGAACTGCTAATGATGAAAAGATCATCAACATAGACAACAACAATCACAATCTCCCCCTTAATTTTTGAGGTAAATATTGGGATTATATGGATTTCTAACAAATCCATGTTGTACGAGATGTTCATCAATTTTGATGTACCATGACCAGGGTGTCTGTTTAAGGCCATACATAGATTTCCTGAGTCTGCATACCTTTGCTTCTTGACCAGGTACAACACATCCCTCAGGTTGAGTCACATATACTTCTTCTTGTAAATATTCATTCAGGAAGGAAATTTTTATGTCCATATGATTGACTTTCCAACAAAACTATGTATCTAGAGAAAAGATCATTTTGATTATAGATGTGGGAGAAAATGTCTCCTCGTAGTCAATGCTTTATTTTTGTACATACCCTTTTGTTACTAGTGTCACTTTTTACTTTTCCACTGTCCCATCTACTTTGTACTTTTTTTTGAATATCCATTTGCATCTAATGGGTTTCTTCCTTAGTGGAAGATGGACAAGTTGCCAAGTGTTGTTTTTCATTACTGACTGATATTTAGAATCCATAGCATCTTTCCAAGATTTTGACTATAGGGATTCTTGGACTGTAGAGTTCTCATCAGACTTAATAAATCTACTCATCAAAGCAAAGTTAAAGTCTTCTCTTGCTTTATTGTGATTGCATGGTCCATGGGTGGATGTATTTGGTAGAGCATCCATTTGTGCATCTCGTAATGTACTAGTATACCAGTTGGGCATATGCTGACCTATTCCTATGGGTTGTGCTTCTATATGATCATCACCAACATCCTCATCATCACTTTCATCCTCTATGGGAACATCATCTTTAGTTTTTACAATTGGTGAAGAATCTACATCAGGTGAGTCTAGAGGAGGAGAATTCGCTTCCTTCATCTCAAATAAATCAACATCTTTGCCAGTGTAGACCCTCCTGGTCTTTGGATCCATCAATATGTACCCAAGAGTTTCTTCACTATACCCAATGAAGACGAGTTTATGTGAATTCATGTTCAATTTATTTCTTTTATGATTGGGTATGTGCATAATTTCTTTGCACCTGAATACTCTAAGGTGTGCAACAGATGGTTTCTGCTTTGACCATGCTTCATGTGGTGTTACTGCGTTAAGAGAAACAGTGGTCACTCTATTTAACAAATACACAGTTTTATTTGATGCTTTTCCCATAATGTCTTTTCAATTCTAGAGTCATCGATCATGCATTGCACCATTTCCATGATAGTACGAATCCTTTTCTCAACAACACCGTTCTGTTGTGGTATGTGTGGAGGAGGCATTTTTTGACAAATCCCATGAATTTTTAGGTAGTCTTTGAACTCATCACTAGTTAATTCCCCCCCTCGATCTAAGGGGAAAGTTATGATGTGATGACTAGTTTCATTCTCAATAGCTACTTTGAACTTCTTGAAGGTTTCAAAAGCTTCACTTTTCTTGCAAAGACAACAAATCCACATTTTTCTTGAATAATCATCAACACAAAGCATGAAATACTGAAATCCAAAATGACTTGGTTGCATTGGTCCGCAAAGATTGGTATGAACTAGGTCAAGCTTTCCATGAACTCAAAAATTACTCTTTTGGAATGAAGCTTTGTGTTGTTTTCCTGCTAGGCAGTGAAGATGCATTTATGTATCCTTCTTAAGAGATGGTAACCCATGTACCATATTGTGTTGATGAAGTGTCTCAAGATACTTGAAAATAAAATGACCAAGTCTTTGATGTCATAAGTGTGCTCAGGTAGAGTTCTTAGCCACAAGTGCCTAGTCATCTCTATGGATAAAATCAAGCTGGAACATGCGTCCCACATTGGAGGATTTTGTAACTATTTTTGAGCCTCGTGATTTGGCTCGAATTAACCACATTTTCTTTCTGGAATGACTATCCAAGTCAATTTTTAAGTTGTGATCTAGTAGTTGACTTACTAAAAGTAGATTTTTAGTCATCCCAGGGACATATAAGACATCTGATTGTCTACAGTTGTGTGAACCAAGGGGTAGAGAAATGTTTCTAATCCCCTGAACTGTATATGAAGAATCATCACCCAAAGAAACATGGTTTTTTGAAGGTGTGTCCCTCATTGAATTAAACCATTCTCTGTGGCTGGTCATGTGTCAAGTGGCTCCCGAATCAACATACCAAACATCAATAGATGACGTGGAAGGCTCACTTGATTGAGTAGTTTACAAGAAGTCTTCATTATCTGACTATTCTTATTGCTCAGCAATATTTCCTTGTTGATGGGGTCTTCTTTTCCAGTTCCTCTTTTTCTTCCCTTGATTGTGGTTAGAATGTCCCTTGTGAGATTTTTTTTTGGAGGTCTGGAGTTTCTCAATGAACCTTTCTTGTAAGTATTATACCAAAAATCTTTCAATTCATGTCCTCTTTTATAGATTGGACATTGCTTCTTCTGTTGTTTGTACCCTTGAATTTTGATACTGATTTTGATGTTGGGACTTTTGATAGGAGTTAGGTTTTCCTTTTCCTTTTCCATTCCATTTTTTATGTGAAGAAAGTGCCTGCTCCTCTTCATCATCCTTATTATACATGGCTTCATCTTGTTGCAGTAGGCTTACCAACTTGTCAAAACTAACTGTCGTATCTGACACGTTTAGTGTTGTTACAAAAATGTGGTAAGAAGAAGGGAGTGCTCTCATAACGATGGGAATGAGAGCATTATATGTGACCGCTTATCCTAGGGCTAGAAGTGAAGCCCTTAACTCTGTAAGTATTCTTAAGAAATATTTAAAATTTTCATTTTTCTTGAACTTCAGTGTATGTGACTAACTCTACAAATTCAATATGACATTCTTTTTTTGAGCCTCATAAACTATTCTCAACTTATCCCACACTTCTTTGGTTGTTTTGGCATCTTGAATATGGGGTTGCACATCATCAAACACTCCAAACAAGATGATGAGTTTGGACTTCTGATCTACTTTATCAAATTTTCATTGTTGTGTTATATCAATAGTTGATCTGGTCATAGTACCATTCACAATAGTCCAGATCTCTTCAAACTCAAGTTGTGTCTTAATTTTTTATCTTCCATGCAGGATAGTTGTTTCCTCTGATTAGTTATGAATCAGGAAGAAATAATTTGGGGGCATTGATGCCCATTTTGAAGAAATCAATGATAGGTTTAGGCTCTTATCACTCTAGGTATAAGGTCTCCCATTCTATATACCATCAGTTTGATATACCAAACCTTTATATATATGCGTCCTTCTGATATACCCTGTGGTATGTGGAAGAATCTCGCCCTTTTCTATAAACTTGGTGGTACATGAAAGAGGTGTTAACATATATCAAAGAATTCGATATGCGGTACTAAGACAGTACTGAAAGGGGTCTATGTTATTATTGACTCTGGCTCAAATAAATATCCTCATACGCGTGTATAACTTTACTATATACTTTAATAATTTCTCAGTCTCGATTTATGTCATGTAATCATTCATAAACGGATGGGATTGATCATAGTGTGTGCACTATGACCTTATTATTCACTGTCGATTTAAAGGGTCAATGCCCAGACGACATTGTTGCATTCAAATTAGGTGTTAAATGTAGTAGTAGTTGCAAAGGCTTTATCCGTAAGTGCTTCCCATAGGCACTATATATAGTGAATGTTGTGAATGAGATCTAGGATCTCGTGAGTGTTTTTGAACCAAAATTTATTGTTTTTGAGTATAATATTATGCAAGTTTCTGAGAAGTTACAAATTTTATAGCTGAATATGGAAACCTGCAAATTAGTACAATATACTGAAGTATAGAAATTACAATCAAAAATCTAGAAAAATTGAATGGTAGGCAATTTTTTTTTTTTTTGCGGGCCCTGGTGGCCTCCAGAGCCCAAAATGGCTTTGTGAGAAACAAATCCATAAAAAAATTACTTATAAAGGAATTTTTTGGTACACCCCCTTTTCTGAATGTTGTCCGGAATCAAAAAATAGGCCTATTAGGTGAAATAATTTTTTTTTCCATATATCAGGGTTTTTCTCGCTAAACGTTTAGGAGCCTATTTAGTCATGACTAAGTTGTTTAGTCTCCTCTAAGTTTGGTAGTTTTTCAATTTCACCCCTAAATTACAATTGTTTTCAAAAAATTATGTGTTTAGTGTGATTTTAACCCCAAACTCCACATTTCTGAATCTCTTGCACTAACCATAAGTGCTCTTTGCATATAAAATGAAGCAATTTAAATTTAAAGAAAAAATGAAAGGGCTAACCTTGTATAAATGATGTGGTAGGGAGGAGTCCATGTGGCAGTTTTTTACTGGATTGGAGTTGTGGCACCATGATGGAGATCTATGTGGATTAGGTTTTTCACATTTTGAAGAAAGGAACCTAAGCTTATCTCCTCGCCTTTATGCTTCGAATGTTATTTTCCACCATTTGTGGTAATCAACGTTGCCGTTGATACGTCGTTTTTATTCCACCATTCTTGTAATTGTTTTATCTACCCTTTTTTTGTGTGCAGGCTGCAGGTTTGCATGGATAGGAGCAGGGATCGGATGACAAGGGGACTTGGTCTTCTCGTGTTCCTCTATGTTGGCATCAGTTTGAGCTCTGCTTTATAGGCGTGTAGCATGATGTGTGGAGTGGTAGGAGGCATGGGCTTATATGGACAGGTCGTCAGTACAACTGATTCCAACCTTCTCATTTCATGTCATAGCTCAGGTACACCAATCGACCTAGTGGGCAAAATACGGATTGGTTGTTGAAGATTGTGTATTGTAAGGTTTTTTGTTGCTTGTTTGCGTATACATGTGTTAGTCTTGGCGTAGAAGAGGACGTCAATGGGTTGGGAGACCACTATCTTGGGATGGCTCGGGTGGACAGATATTTGTTGTATTAATTCCTCCACAAAACTCCTTAGATATTGAGCAGAATGGTCACCATTTGGAGCTCGATCCATTCTCCAACTTGTGGGCTTAGCCGCTATCAAGTGCTTGATTGACCTTGCCTTTAAGTAGAACTCAATGCAACTTGGTCTGTATGAATACAAACCTATCAACTCGGTTCTCTTTTAGACAGCCCGACTCATTTCCTCCAATATCTACTCGCCAATATAGGAGCTTGGTGATTGGCAGAGTACACAACTTTATTACGGGCTTGGTGTGAGCTCGGTCTGCAGAGCTACCAAATGTAGCAGTAGCTAAAAGATCCTCTAATATTAGAGGTAAAACCCATTTTTGCAGGGAAAAAAATACAACTATATTTAGCTGAGAAACCCCTAATGGGGAAACTTTTTTTTAAATAAAATTCTTGCAGTAAATTTTCCTTGATTGAGGATGCACTAGTGTAAAAAAAAAATTTCATTCCAAACACCTAGAACAAACAGGAGGTTGTGGGCATGCAAGGATGGGGTTAGGAAGTTACTGGAGACTGCACAGGCTCTTAATTGTTGCAAATGCTTCTCCAATCTCCTCTATCTCTTCTGATCTCTCTTTCCACACCTTCTCTGCCTCACATGTCCAGATTCTCACTCTGGTACCAAATTTAGTTTCACAAACATGGATGAAAGCCTGTATATTTTATTAATGTGAAATCAATTAAGTTACATTTGTATGAGCTGCAATAGCTATAGGTATTGTATAGTTGAATACATGCAAAAGAATAAGTTTCATAGGTGCAACAATATCCCTGATTACATAAGCTTCCAAAATATCATACGAGAAACAATAACCAATTAAATACAAACAAGAATAGTTGTAACAGTAATGCAATAAATAAACAATATTAAAATAATGTGGTTATTAAATACATAACCAAGAAAATATCCTAATATGTTGTATAATTAACCTAACATTTTATTTTTTTTATTTTGTGTGGAAAATTTCTTCACTTTTTTTGTAATGGTCCTACACACAAACAATTAGTAGTTTTCCATGCATCGTGATATTTAGGAAAATATTATGGATCCTAGTCATTTCCAATTCTCAATGTCATTCAAGAACACAAGAGAAGAGCATACATGGAAGTGACCAAATAAAAAAATAAAACTTTAAGTAAAGATATCAAGTTTCAACACTATTTAAATCAAATAACATGTAGATTAGAATTAGAATTATTTATAAAACAATAGGAATGTGACAATCAAATTCAAAAACTTTCAATAATTTTAAGAAAATTTTAAGGAATTTTTTACATAGTATGTTAGCTTAGACAATAGGATGCTAGTACATGAAAATGATGCTAGCTCGTATAGCCGAGGAGAAATGTTATGTTAGTGCATTGACTTATATGTAAGAACATGCATGTAGGAAAATAATGTGGCGTAACCATGTGCATAGGCATGCATATGCAAATACTGAGATGATAGCACATGGATATTGACGTAAACATAGATAATGAAATTCTATCACATGTAAGGAAGATTGGTTTGTACAAATAGAGACATTATCCCATAGATAGGGACAATAATGTGTGCACAACTAAACTATCATGTAGAATAAGACACATACGTGTGTAAGGAAAAACTAGTTTAACAAAAATGTGTGCATAGAGACATTATTGCATTAACTGATACACTAGCGCGTGAAGTAGTATAATAGCACGTGTAACCTATAACTTCACACAAAAATGTCAACAACAACCCCAAACAGTCAAAATCTCAAATTTTTCTCAACAATATCCAAATTCGATAGCACTTCACCTCCTTTATACTTAAAAAGAAGACTCAACACTACCAAATACTAACATACATGTTTATAAATATAAGAATTCTAAAAAATTGAAATATTTTGCATGTAAAATGGAAAAAAAAAAAATTAAACTAAATATAAATGAATGTACATGATAAAAATGAGCATCCCACTTTGTGTGCCATGTGTATGCATGTTAAACTTAAAATAAGTTAATTAAATCAAGCTAACATCAAGTAGATCCTAACTTAGTTAAATTCAAGCTAATAGATTACGATAAAGAAAAAAGGAAAGATAATTAACATGCATAAAAAATTAACTCAACATTAAATGCAAACCTCCCTTTGATATTTGGTTTTTCTTTGGATTGTAGATACTTCCTTTGATGAGTCGAACGTAAGCCACGAACAATCAAGTATTTCTCAAGAAAGAGGAAGATATCTCCTCAAGTATGTCTTGATTTCCATTTTAAGTCTTCTCTTACTACTCTTTGGGAAGTAGACAATGGGGAGAGCTAACAAGACTTCCAATAACATGAAATTCTCTTCTCAAGTATAATGTTTGTCAAGGACATGGTGTAAGTTTGAAAACGGTGTACTAGGCTTCTAATATAGCTTTCCATTTTGGGAAAAGCTTGTATCCTAGTCAATGTGGAATAAATGGAATGTAGATTTAGAAATGGATAAATATGATTATAAGAGATTAATTAGTGATTAGCAACTCATGAGAGTTCAAGAAGGTTTAGTTAACCAACTAGGATTAATTAATAGACCAAGTTAAGCTTATAGAAGCCATTTTGATATGATTTAGAGGGAGATTAGTAGAATTTGAAGGGTTTGAGAGGGGCATTTA
This sequence comes from Taxus chinensis, assembly GCA_019776745.2. NCBI lineage: Eukaryota > Viridiplantae > Streptophyta > Pinopsida > Cupressales > Taxaceae > Taxus > Taxus chinensis. Next base: position 447,036,009 of record CM034154.1, read on the forward strand.
ACCAATAAGAAGATTTATTGATTGAATATGAGATTGAAAGGCTTAATCAACTAATAATGGTTAATTAATTAATTACAAGAGGATTTTAACTAATGAATTGTCATTATTTGGCATCCAGGATGAGGGATGAGTCTAGTTAATTAACAGAATGTCATTAATTGACTGAAATGAAAGGGAGTTTACTGGGAAATCACTAATTATATTGAAAATATGGTAAAAAAGATAATTAGTGTAATTTTAGTATTAAAATTTTGTGGTCAAAATTATGAGTCTACATTGACACTCCACATCCCATTCAAATGTAGTATCTTTCTTTAATAAATGCATTGAAATTTGAGCCTGCTAACCAATTTTACTAAAAAAATGGCATGTCAACAATGCCTTGGATTTTGTTAGGGTCAACTTAGATACCATAATGGGATACAATGTATCCCAAGAGTTTACCAAAATCCACCCCAAAGACACACTTGTGTGGGTTTGATCATACATTTTACTAACATAAATGTTCTAATATAAGCTTAATATTATGATCATGATTATTTTGTTGGGTGGATTTGGAGAGTAATCATTGATATAATCTTCAATAATATTATGTGTGTAATTATGAAAAATGTATGTCATAGCTCATTAATAACTGCCACTAGCATTTTTTAATCCAAAGGGTATACTATGTAACAAAATTTACCCCACGGGTATTAAAATAATTTTTTTCTTTTTAATTGGGCTTAATTTTGATTTAATTATAACCAAAAAACGTATCCATGGAGGAAAACATGTCATATCCCAAAATTGATTCAATAATCAAGTATATGTGTGGGAGAGGGAAATTATCCCTTGAACAAGCCCTATTTAAATATCTAAAATCAATATAGTAGTGGATTTCACCATTGGGTTTTTCCACAGTGACTATATTAGATACCTATTGGGAATAGTCAACAACAAAAATAAAGCCAAGATCAATAAAATTTTGAATTTCCTTTTCTACTAATAGATCCACCGTAGGATGCATTTTGCAAAACAATTGTTGCACCATATTGGCATTATTGTGTAGCACAATATTATGCATAGAAATGGATGGATCAATCCCAAGCATGGCATTATAATTCAAAGAAAAATATTAGGGAAATATTGTAACACTTGTTGTATTACAACTCATTTAATGTCGCCAAGGGCAGTAATAAGAAGTATTACATAAGGATCATACTAGTGCCAAAGTTAAAAGATGTAGTCTCTTCATTGAGTAAACTAGACTGATCCTTAAGATACGGTGTCATTGTAATGGTATTGGGAGAATTCAGTAATGTATAATAAGTATCTACATCCCCAAAGTATGCATGGGCCTCCAAGGTTTGATGAAACCTATTCTTATGAAAGAAGGAAGGGATATCCTCATATGCACCTAAGTAATCAAGAATGGATTATTTATTAGTGAATTCATCAAGAGATAAGATATCGTATGATGCACTTCTAATATAGGGGCATATAGGGACTAAGGAAAAACCTGCACTAAAGAGGAAACACATAATAATTGGAGGACATGTAGGAAAAGGAGAAACAACACTAGAAGGTGAGTGTAGAAGAATGAGAATTACTAAAGGAGGGGGAATAAACCATAAGAGTATGGAGAGATATACCCAATGAGGATAAGAAAAAGAGGAAATATAGTACCAGGAAATGCACAAAAAAGAAATAATGCGGTGAGAAGATGAAAATAAAAAGGGACGAAAAGAGAAGTGTCTTGATGCTACAAGAAGAGATACATACATGGAAGGAAACACAAATGAAAGGAAATAATGCATGAATATGACGATACACAAGAGAAGAAATTAAGGAAGAGAAGTGTCCAAAGGTAAGGAGTAGAAGAGAAGTAAGAAATCCAAGGGCACACCATTTATTTGAGGGGCTCGAGAGCATGATGCATGGAGGAGTGAAGTGATACATGAAGAAAGTGAAGGACACAGAGTAGTATCAATGACCAAGAGAAACTAGGGAATAATTAGTTTATAGAGGAATGATAGATGAAGGAATAGGTACATATATAATTGTAGGAAATATAAAGGCACTAGGAGATAAGGGGAGTGCAGGGAGAGTTTGGAGAATCCCAAAATTGTATGCCACATTGCAAAATATGTGAGGAGATGAGATTGAGATGATAAGATGTGATAAATATTGAAAAAGGGATGGCCAGTGATAGGTACACATGATCATGTGGCTAACGATGACTAGACCATGGAATGGTCGATGAGAGGATCTAACCACCAAGTGACGTGGCACAAAAGGATTGGCTAAGAGAAAATCACATGGACAAGGGTATTAAATAGTTAAATTTTAAATTTAGATATGAGTAGAAAAATTAAAAGGATCCAACACAAAAGAAAGAGAAGTGGGAAAGACTAGGTGCACACAAATATAAATGGAAATGGAGCTCACCATTTTGAGGTTGTTGAAAATGGTTGTTAGAGGACCAAGAGAGGAAGTAGAGATAGGCCATACATATAAATGAGTAAGACCGGTAGCGATTGGTCAGCCTTAAAAAGAAACAAGTTTTTAAACCCTCCATGAGTGAGGTGTGACATCTCTATAGTGGGAAATTTTAAAGATATTATATGGCTATAAAGATTTAATAGAAAGACAACATATGTTTTTACAACCCATTGCATGACTCTATAGGTAGGCTCAGAGAGTACCCAGTAGATTCCCTTGTCATCAAGTGGTATCAAAGTAGGCTACCTTTCTTCTATGGAGATTTGAATAATTCCAACACATGAGGTTACTAACGAAGAGGAACTATATATTCCGATATGAGAATTGGGTAGATAACATAGATTAAAATGAGAGTGCAATGATTGGAAAGGTCGACGATCTTACATGAGAAGTAAATAGATGTGTTAAATATCATGGTCATGAAGAAGGTGGAGGAAATATCTCAAGAGCTTCAAAGGTTTAAGGACATGAGGATGATACTGGAGGGAGCTGAAGAATACCATTGGAGAAGAAGTGGTCCTATGGCTTGAGACATCTAGAAAAAAATAGTGGAAAATTTGGTAAATAGTTGATAGCATGAAATAACTTACATGGGGAAAACGCAGAAGGAAGATGGTCTAAATATGGGAGTACCATAGATATATGTATGAGAGGAATCACATCTAGAAGGCTCATAGGTTAATGAAAGGGTGAAGAGGGAAGTCACCAAGAAGTGGATAATAGAGCATGAAAATATCGTGCTAGAAGAGAATGCTTACAGGGGGAGGAGATTGTCATTTCCAACTATGAGCACAATATGTAACATGTGGAACCATAGGATAAGACTGTGGTAAATTTGAAACATAAGGGAGAGGTTGTGCAAAAAGAGAATGGGTGTATAGAGTACATAGGATATGTGCAAGGTGGAATCTCAGAGGAGAAAAAGGAGGAGTGTACAGTTAAATGTGCAAGAGAGGAAACCCAAGTGGAAGGACAAAGTGAAAAGGATTTTGTAATGGAGGAAACTATGAAAGGAGTTGAGGAGTTTGGAGAAAAGGAGGTGTTGGGAAATTGAAGAACCATTACAAGAGAAATTGAGAAATCCAAGGATATTTTGAGAGTATGCGTGAAACAGAGCATACTTGATAAGGAGATATAGAGAGGTCTCAAGAGGAGACATGTAGAAGGGCATGTAAAAGAGGAACACACAAGCTAAGGAGAGTGACAATAATTTGATGAAACTAAATGATAATATTGAAGATAATAATGGGATTGAGAGAGGGCAAGAATAATTGGTCCCATAGGAAGTTATAGTTATCCAAAAATCCCCCAAGTTAATATTGGCTTTAACAGATTTTAAAATATACTTAGCTATTTTTTAGAGCTTGGGACAGTTAAATAGCCATCAAATTATATAAAAAAAATGATTTGGCCATTGGTATTCAAAATACCACATGATCCTAAGTCTAAAATAATTAGTGGGTTTAAAAATTAAATCCATGAAATAAAGGTCAAAGGGCTATTATTGTGTGGAAAATATTAAATCCGCAAAACATAGGTCAAAGGGCTAGTGTTGTGTGGAATATATTAAATCAATGGTATAAAGAAAAGCATAAGGAAAAAAAACATAGATCAAAGGCACCATAAATACCACATGGCATAATTTCGATAGTATCCAAGGAAAATCCATTCCACGGACCTCATGTCTGTGGGATAAGCCATGGTTCATATTTCATTGGGTCCACAACGTTAGTAAAGCCAAAGGGGGGTTATGTGGTGGAAACTTCAAAGCCAAAAAAAATTCTAAGTCGCTCGAGGTAGAAATTTGTGATGTGAATTCCAAAGCTACATGGATCCATTTCATTCATTCTCCTTTAGAAAGATTGACAAACGTGAAGGCTAGAGGAAGGTCTGATAAGTCTTATAATACCGAAGCTACATGGGTCCTTCCTATTGGCTAATACTTCGTAGCGAGAAGAGTAGTTCAAAGAAAAGACTAAAAATTCAAAGGAGTGTGGATCCTTCCCATTGGTTCATGTTTCATAATTGACAGTTGGGGTAAAAGAACAAGGAAAATTGTGAAGAAATGTTGTTTTTTTCTTATTGGTTTGCATTCCTAAAGAACTGACAAAGGTAAAGTATAGTCTTACACTACAGAGAGGCATGGCAATGTTTTATTGTCCCATAATTCTTAAATACGAAGACAAGGGGAAAAAATTAAAAGTATAAGGAAGCAAAGGGCCTAACCCCCGAGCCAATCAAAGACTGAAACATGGAATACATTAAAGTAATGCACACGTGGGAAGAGGGAAATATCCGAGCTAATCAAATGCTACCATTTTTCATATTTTTATTCATCTTGATGTGCAAAATATTCAAATGATGATATCTTTCGATTCCTTGCTCTAAATAAAAAAATGGTATCATTGGAAATATATCATTGAGCACTATTATTTGGCATTATGAGAATCAAATTTTGAGGGGGTTTTGGTAGGAGAAAAGAGGGAAAAATTGTTCAGGCTAATAATGAAGAGTTGCAGATGGATCAACCATTCAAATTAATGAATTATGGGGCTCTTATCTTCTTCTGGAGCCAAAATGACATTGGGGAATGAGCTTGAAAGGGTGACCATAATGTTTTTTGAAGTTTTAACACATGATTGACAATGGTCGATGCTTTAAATTTGTGTTGCAGAAAAATGACAGATATTTTCATTAATAACAAGATCATATCTGATCTCTTTCTCTCTATGTTCCCTCATCTCTCTCTCCCTCCATTCTGCTATATATTGAAAATTTATGCCTCTCTCAATAGGGATGCCTCTTTATTGTATCAGAAATTTTTCAAAATGGTGGTCGACTTCCCACAGTTTTCAAACCTCTAACTTGGTCTCTACAATGTAATCTTGCCTTTTGTCATGACTGTAACGGAATTGTTCATACTTTAAGTAATATAGAATCTGTTTTGCAGCACATTTGTATTTCTTGGCTTGTTTTATTTACATTTCTTTCCTTTATATTCTATTTTGGCATGTTGCGTTTATCTCCTACTTGTAGCTCCATTTTTCTATGTTTTAAATGTGAATCAAGGTTTTGGTCTACATGGTTCTTATCTGTGGCACATCTATCTTCCCTCTCTCCCATGTTTTCTCACTTTTTTCCCCTTGTGGAGAGCTTTCACCCCTTTTTATAGTGCTATCACTACCTTTTAGCTTAGGATTTACCTTCCATGCATCTCTCTCTCTCTCTCTCTCTCTCTCTCTCTCTCTCTCTCTCTCTCTCTCTCTCTCTCTCTCTCTCTCTCTCTCTCTCTCTCTCTCTCTCCCTAGTCCTTCAAACAGTTACTTTAGAATTATTTAGTTGCATTTCCTTACTTAGGACTACTTTTAGAGTTCGATTCAGGAAGAGGAAGTTGGCCTTCTCTAGAGGGTTGTCTTACAAGTAAGGTCACCAAATTAGATAGAATCTCATGTTACCAAAAAACACTGATCTCTCATCCATAAATTCATGCAAATCGGATGGTGATGTTTCTTGGTGATAACATTTTTTGGCACACCCATTGGGACAAGTATTGAAAGTTTTTTATTTAACAGGTTTGCATCTAATTCCTATTTGAGGGTTTTACATTACAACCCCTTATGTGTAACATTCGTTTCACCAAGTTTGGTGTTCTCATGGTGAGATTTCAGCATTTGGAGGTAATTTCAATCACATTTGGTGACTCCATTGGTCTAAAAAACTCATTTTATCATCAAGTATACCATTTCCTTTTCATTCCATTATTTCATATCTCTTTCCCATGAATTTGTGTATTCATGACTTCATTTCCTTAATGAAACCATCATTTACATCAGCAATTTAATTTAAATCCAACTCCAACATTCTAAAATCATTCTTCAAGTTGTTATAACACACCATTAGATAAATTTTATGGAAAAAATCAGATTGAGTATGCATATTCCTATGAGTAGGATAGAAATCATTTTGGTCATTTACCAAACTATGGAGTTTTTCAAGAGAAGAAGTATGCATATTTTGGATATCATTGTATTTTTTAATAAGATTTTGAAGGAATAATTTCAAGGATGGAGTAGATCTTGGAAGATTTCAAGGTGAAACTACAAATATTGTAAGCTAGATAACCCAATTTTAGGAAACCCTCTCTACGGGGAGGTCCAATACCCAATTGGTTTAGTCCACAACAAAGGCATGAGGTAATGAATTAAACCTTTACTTGAATGGTTAGATCCATTTCATCTTTGCAAGCATTAGAAGATGATAAACCTAAGGTTAGAGAACCATGTCAATGGGATTTTTAATTCCTATCCATAACCAACAACCCAAGCCTGAAGTTAAAATTCCTAGCTTCCTTAAAGCTTCGCCTTTTGTTTCATTTTCCTCTCCTTCACAAGAACAAATCACGTCTTCCCTTCCACCTCAACTATTGTAAAAATATGTTGTAACCCAACCCATCCCTCCTCTTTCTTTCCCAAACCCATTTTGGGAAGAAGAAAAACATAAAATTAGTCCAAGGAGGGAAGCAAATTAAGGAACTCAGCAGAGAAGAATTTGAGAAAAATTTAATGACTAGGCTGTAAAATTCAAGCTCAAGCAAATTCCATGGTTGGTTAATCCCTCAACATATGTTGGTGTCAAATAACATAAGGTGGCGAGTGTTTTTTTTTATGATAATGCACAAATATAATATGATCAACAATATCTATGTTTAGAATGCAGTGTGCATGATGACACTATATTCTCATAGATTATTGTTTTATCTCCACAAGAATCAGAAATGGAGGAGTGTAAATCAAATTCAGAGGATCACAAGGAGGATGAGATCAAAAGGGAGTGGGCTACAAATCTTGAAAATGAAGAGGTTGATTTCTTATCAGACTTGGAAGATTGTATTGGTGAGGAAGAATCTTTTGAATTCACTAATCATTATTTTCCATCATTTGTCTTTCAAGACCAGGTGTCTCTTGCTACAAAAACCTCCAAAAAACCTACCATGGAGGAAATAAAAAAGTATCCTACTACCCATATCAATTCTCAAGAGGAAGGAAAGGAAGATGATGACACCATTTCCAAATCATAAGTCATCATGGATAATTATTTTGAGTTTTTAGACTTCGTGTTTGAGGAAGATAATCAAAATACAATTGTGGAGACAAAGGTTTTTGTGCAAGAACAACAAGAACATTTCACAAATCAGTTTCTAGAAACCCAAGGAAAGGAAGAAAGTACTCCTTGTAGATTCATTCATGGAGTTACAAAAAAATAATATGTGTAAATCCAAAGGATCATACCTTTCCAAAATCATATATCTAGCTAGCCTAGAGCCAAAACCGTAGTTACAACCATTCATGCTTACTTCATAGCATGAGGAGTTTCAGATTCCCAAGGATCAGCTCTAATTCCTCTAAATCCAAGTACAAAGAAACTAAAAGATGTATTGTTTTGTTCCCAATTGATACCTTAATGGAAAGGGTGAAGAATCAGATCCAAGTTAGTTTTTTAATCTTATTTAAGATCATGTCCACTGTAAAATCAATTACATGGTTTCAGTTTGTAATAAAGGGAAGCTATTTCTCCCTACCTGTTTCAAGATTTGTTTATCTTCTCATTTTATTTAGTTAAATTAGGGTAGTGTATGTTTTTTTTCAGTAGAACAAGTGTTTGTGCACACTCTACATCTTTCCACTTGGAACATGTATGATTTTCCCTTTTGTACATAGTTTTTGAAAATTTTTTGTTGTGCACATTTCATTTTATGGCTAAACTTAGATATGGGGAAGTTTTAAATATCTAATCATTCAGATCCCAAGACAAGTTTCAGTTTAGGGATCCCCATTCCCTTTCCTTGGTAAGACAATTCATTTTTGGATGGTTTGTAAAAAATTTAATTTAAAATCCCCAATAAATCATCTTCAAGAGTAGACCAAGTTAGCCTAGGATCAGTTTGAGTGGGTTCAATGGTGGAATTAGATAATTAGAATAGTCTTACATATTATTTGAAGCTCCAAAAATTGTGTCAAGTTCATTTCGTGCTTCAGAATGGCTTAGGGGTAAGAATAAAAATTAAGTTCAGATCAATTTTTCATTTTTGGGATCGACTCCATGCCTAATGGATATTGAAAGGCTACTACTCTAATCTAACAGGCATATTACCCTGAGAGGTCACCAAATTATTATCCAAAAACCCCCCTAGATTATTTCTTGGCTTTAATAGAGTTAAAATGGACTTAGACATTTTAAAAAACTTGGGACAGATAAACATACATAAAATTCTCTTTCCAATTTTTTTTATTCGTTGGCATTTAAAAACCCACAAGATAATAAGTCTCAAAGCATTGGTGGATTTAAAATATTAAAGTCATGAAATAAAGGTCAAATCGCTGGTGTTGTGTGGAAAATATTAAAGACATGAAACAAAGGTCAAAGGCCTAGTGATGTGTGGAAAATATTAAATCCATGGTATAAAGGAAAGCATAACGACACGCGAGACAGATCAAAGGCACCAGAAAGACCACATGGTGGAAATCTGGTTGTCTCTAAGGTAGATCCATTCCGCAGACCTCAATTCCATGGGATAAGCAATAGTTCATAATTTTTCGAGTCTACAAAGTTAACAAAGTCAAAGGGGGGTTACACGGAGGCAACTTCAATTCCAAAAAAAAATTCCAAGTCCCTCAAGGTATCAATTTGCGATGCAAAGTCTGAAGCTACATGGATCCATTTCATTAGTTCTCCTTTCATAATACTAACAAACGTGAAGGATATACTCATGTTTGGAAAGTCTGACAAGCCTGAATCTATGTGGAACCTTCTTATTAGCTAATACTTTGCAGCAAACATAGTAGTTCAAAGAAAAAACTGACAATGTGAAGGAGCGTGGAGCCTTCCCATTGGTCCACATTTCATAATTGACATTCAAGGAAAAAGAATAAGGTAAATTGAAAAGAAACATGGTTGTTTCTTATCAACTCACATTCCTAAAGAAGTTACAAAGTTAAATTACATTCTGACACTATAGAGAGGCGTGGCACTATTTTATCGGCCCATGATTCATAAAGACAAAGATAAGGAGGAAAAGGGAAAAGTAAACGGAAGAAAATGGTCTGATCCCTAATCTAATTAAATATCAACACATGGTATATTTGAAAGTAATGTACACATTGGAAGAGGGCGAACTCAGAACTAATCAAATGTTGTCACTTGTCATATTTCTATTCATCCCAACATGTAAAATATTCAAATGATGATATCTTTCTATTCTCTACTCCAAATAAAACAAAATTGGTGTCATTGGAAATATCTCATCAAGAAATATGATTTTTCATCATGAGAATCATATTTTGAGGGGGGTTTAGTAGGATAAAAGAGGGGAAAAGGGTTCAATTTTATAATGAATAGTTACAGATGGCTCAACCACTAGAATTAATGAAATATGGGGATCTTATATTCTCTTGGATGCAAAAGGACATTGGGGAATGAGCTTAAAAGGGTGCTGAAATTATTATTTTAAGTTTTAATGCATGATTAATGGTGGTTGAGGCTTGAAATTTGCATTGTAGAAAAAGGACAGAGATTTTCATTAATAGCAAGATCAAATCTGATCCTTTTCACTCAATGTTCCCTATTTTCTCTATCTCCATTATGTTATATATTGTAAATTTATTCCTCTCTCAATGGGGATGGTGCTTTGTTGTAACATAACTATGTCAAAATGATGGCCAAATTCCCACAAGTTTCAAACCTCTTACTTGGTCTATGTAATGTAATCTTGCCTTCTTTCATGATTGTAATGGAATTATGCATACTTTAAGCAATATAGAATCTGTTTTGTGGCACAATTGTCTTCCCTGGCTTGTTTTGTTTGCATTTTTTTATTTATATTCTATTTTGGCATTGTTATCCAAATTCACCCCCCAGGGTTAATTTGATAACATGCATCAGAATTCTCAAGTCCCAGGCAAACGGATCGATTCAGGGAAAAAAATCATGTTTCCAGGGTCCCCTCAGATTTTTTCTAACTCTCCTGTCCAGGTTGAAAAGAGCAAGTTCTGAGAAAAGGTGAAAAGGCTGCAAAAACAAGCTTGGGCTAGAAAGAATTGTGAAAATTGGCTAAGTCCTAGTCCTCGCAATAGTCGGGACATTTGGGACGTTGGGGCGCGAACCGGCCGAAAAGCCGCCAGGTAGTCCGTGCGGCAATTGGGACGACTGGGCCATAGGTACGTGCGGGACACAAAATGCCTGAATCAGCCAAAAGAAAGAAAATTTGTCTAAGTCCTTAACCAGGAGCAAGCGGGACAAGAGTACGTGGCGGACGCGAACTGGCCGAACCAGGCGAATCGGAAAAATTTGTCCTAGACAGTCCGGGAGCGAGTGGGACAAAGGTACGCGAAGAATGCGAACCGGCCAGTTCGGCCGGAACGGGGAACTTTCACACTGGGAAATCTAGGCCATGAGTGCGTGGAGGACGCGAACTGGCCGGTTCCCCTAAAACAGAGAAATTTCGTATTGGGACAGTTGGGACAAAGGGACGCGTGGGACGTGGATAGCCGAAGGAGCCGGAAGCCAATCAAGCAACGCCACGTGTCATCGACCAGATAAAGGACAAGGGAGCCCATTTCAGGTGGATCAGAGGTTTCTATCCCAAACAGCACTGGGACATCCGGGACAAAAAGACGCGAAGGGCGCGAAAAACTGGCAGACCCGCAGACCAATCAAATCACGACACGTGTCACAGGGGTAAAAGGTCCAAAAGTCAAAGGGTGAGGTTTCAAGCACTGACCTGAGCCAATAAAAAGAGGACACGTGTCCAATGAAGTAGGAAAACCCATGGGATAGGGAAGGAGAGAGAATTACGCATCCAATCAGTGCTTGACACATGTCATCCAGGTGGCAGAGCGCGGGAAAATTTCAAAACGTAGTTTCGCCTGTTTTGTGCCCTAGATCTTCAGATCTCCATATCTTTTGATCCAGAGCTCAGATTCACACGTTCTTTATATCAACGGAAAGATTATGAAATTCTCTACATGATTATAGGGTTAATATTTAATTTTGGTGCAGTATGGAGAGATAAAATTGAGAAACGGCTCTAACGTGTGTTCATGGCCAGAAGTGACATTTCAGCGACCAGATTTAATGCAAAATGGGTCACATTCTCCTGTAAATCAGTCAAAGTGATAGGGTATGGGTTTGTAAGGTCCCCCATGCCATTTTAATGCATCTGTAGTCAAAGAGGGATGGGTTCTCATGTTTTTGTACGTTTTCTGTCCCCTGGGCTCGACCCATGCAATGTAAAAGCCAAATTTGGCTCATTTCAAAGGGGGGAACATTTTTTGGGCATAGAGTTCTTCTTTTCACCTCCAACAGGTGATAGATATGAGAATCAAACCTCTCCAAAGGATTGTAATAGTTTTTACCTCTCTAAGGTTGTAATGCAGTGATTTTGACACTAGAAATGATAATGCAAGCTTTGTGAATGGTTTCCAGTCCCTTGTTTGTATTATTTGCTTCATTTCAAATCCTAAATTATATCTTATCAGTCTGTGTATGTTTTATGTTGTAAACTTTTGTCTGTGTCTATTTGCTATGACAAGATATGTTTCACCACTCCTTTTGGTGCATCACCACCTTTAGTTAATTTCATATTTTTTACATTTCTATCCCTGTCTCCTTACAATTTAGAGTAGGATTAGGATCTGAACCTCTGTAGTTTTGCAAAATATAGATCTGAATCAGAGGATTTTGAGGAACCAACCTCTAATCTAGAGATTCCTCTCTCAGTTTCACAAGTCCCCACACTTGGAGAGAGGTTTCCATGTTGTGCAATCACACTGGATGCTAGAGTGATCAACCTAGAAGCCTGATCTGCATCCAGGGGTGCTGTGAGTCTGCAACAACAGTTTTGGCACGCCCGGTGGGACTAGAGGTCTCATTTTTATTGCAGCAGGGTTGATGTGCATCTGCTGCATTTTTCTTGCTTGAAAAGAGCTATTATTTGCATATCTGGTGACTCCAAGGGGAAGAATCAACTGGTTCTAAGCTCAGGCCTGAAAACTCATGAGAAGAATCACCACAAGGTCAAGAGTTGGAGAAGAAGAAGTGTTGTTTGAATACCTACAATTATCTCCAAGAAGGAGGCAAAGAGGAAGAAGGATTCAAAGGTCTCCATCTCCACCAAACAGAACTCTCTCAACTCCTCCACCTGGTAGGCCTTTCATTTAGTCATACAAGGGTTTTAAGACCAATTAGAATGGCTCAGAACAACCCCTACGTCAACTTCACAGGTAGCAGCCCACTTGCTCTCAATGCACAACATCCAGTTCCTATTGCAGCCTTGAAGAACATTCCCTACTTCACTGGAGAAAATCAAACTACTCCAGGTGATCATGTTAAAGATATTGCTAACCTTTGTGCAATCCATGAAATCAATGAAATGCAAGTTGCTGTCAAGTTACTGGCATCTTCCTTCAAGGGTAAAGCATTACAATGGTTTAGGAGCCTTGGAGCTGGTTCTATCACAAACTGGAATCAGCTGTGTATTGCACTTCATGAGCAATTTGGAGAGAAGGGAGACAACTTGTCTCTTTTGGAGCAGCTAAACAACTATCAAGAGAGCCCCCAATGAGTAGCTGACTGACTTCAACTTCAGATTTCAAAGGTCTTTGGATAGGATTCCAGTGGCAGTCAGGCCAACAGCAGAAGGTTCTTTTCTATATTACCTTAAAGCTTTGAATTCTGATATTTCTATGTTAATTCAATCTATGGGAGGCACAACCTTACCTGCTGCTTATAGCATTGTCATTAGAGCCGAAAACTGTCTTATTCAAGCTGGTAAACTGGCTCCTAGGCCTCCCATGCCCTTGTATCCAAACTTAGAAAATCCAAGCACTAGTCAAGCACCCACTTTGGCTCCTGTTCCCACCCATAGAAATCAAAGTTCAAGTGAAACTTCTACTTCATCCTCTAGTGCTTCAAATGAACTCCAAGAGGTCATGAAACAGTTGCAAAATTTGGGAAATGAGCTGGTTACTATCAAAAGACAGCAAGCTCAAAGTGCTAGACCGTATTAGCCTCAAGCACAGTACCAGGCTAGGCCCCCATACCAACAAAATAGGTCACCAACTCAGGCTACAAATCAAAATCAAAGCCAAGTAAGGCCTCCCGCTAATAGACCATTTCAGCCCTATAACCCCAATGTTGTATCTGCTTCTAAAGCATTAGTGCCAGTCCAAAATAACATGGCCCAAGAATATGATTGGTGTTTCCCGTGTAGTCAGCCACATAACCAATCAATGTGCTTTAACGGTGCATTAAATCAAGCTCTGATGGTGCAAACGATTGGTGGGTCGCAAGAGTCCAGCCATGAAGGAGATCAACGTAGCAAGAAGCACCTCAGTAAGGAACATCTCCGAATGAAACTACTCTTGTCAATTGGCAGGCTGAAGATTTCTATGGTATGAATCAAATACCCTCTCAAGGTGTTGCAGCCAACACAAGGTCAAAAAGGAGGAATTTGGGTGAAGAACAGCCATTGGCCCCAAGTAGTTCACGACCTTCTGTCACTCCACAAGGTGTTGGCAAACAAAATTCAGTTCCAAACATGCAAGGAGCACCCAAACCAGCTCCTAAACCAACTCAGATGCCAGTTTTTGCTGCCCATGTGCAAGGAATGAATGCGCAAGCTAGAGGACATCAGAGGGATGCTTCATCCCCATTCAACATCATTAATCAGATGAAGAAGACAAATGTAAACATATCAATGTGGGAATCACTATCCATCCCAGGCCAAAGAGATTTGCTACAAGCTGCCATGAAGGACTGGTCAACTTCAAATCAACAGGTCCAAATGCAAGAAAAGGTACTCACAAATGCTGCCCAGCCTGAAGGAAATCATGGAGGACAGCAAGGTAAAATGTTGAAGCCCCCTCCATTTTATGTTTCATTGATCATAGGAGATAAGTTAGTACATAATTGCATGATCGATTCTGGGGGCAAGTAGTTCAGTAATGCCCAAGACAAATAGCTGATCAGCTAGGGCTTCAATATGAAGTCATCTCCAAGGGTGTAGTGCAATTAGATGGGACAGCAGTGACAACAGTTGGAGTAATCAAAGGTTTGAGCCTCACACTGCACGCATGTCCCAACGTAATAGTGTTACAAGATGTGTCAGTCATAGACCTCCCACCACTCTTTGCATTGTGCTTGTCAAGAGACTTCACAGCCAAGATTGGGGGGGTATTTTTCTACTGATTGGTCACACATGCTATTCAGAAACAAGATATGGAAACTAAGGCCACAATCAGATCCGAACCTATTGCAAACTTCCATATTGAGCCTTACACTACCAAGTCAGATTAATGCCAATTGCTCAGCATTTGATCAAGAAGATCACCCTAGCACTGATGAAGCTGACACTAAGGTTGGAAAGCATCCCGGATCTAACTCTTGATGAATGGGCAAACAAGATACATGCTTTTGATCCCTATCAAGAAGTAGAAGAATCTGAGCTAGGAGTCTATTGTATACACGAAGAAAATCAACCTATTCCTAGCATCACCAAGCCAGATCATAAGGACAAGAATGAAGTATGGAAATTTTTTATTTGATGGATCAAGGAGTAGACAAGGTCGTAGGAGGAGGAGCTATGCTAATGTCACCGCAAGGTATAAAGTATTACTCATCCTTCCATATTTTCAGTTTTCTTGCTCAAACAACACATAGCTGAGTATGAAGCCTTAATTCATGGACTGCAACTGGGCAATGAAGAGAGACATCAGGAATTTACAAGTATTTGGTGATAGTGAGCTGGTCGTAAAACCAAGTCAAAGGAAAAAATACTACCAAAAAATGATCTGCTTAAGTGCTACAAAAATTGGGTATGGGATCTTATTGAAGATTTTGAAGCTTTTAGCATCGCAATTCCATCCCAAGAAAAAAGAATGAAGCTGCTAACAGACTTACAGCAATTGGGGTTGCATTTGATGTTGTAGAGAGTATCAAAAGTGAGAAATCTCAGCCTCATATCAAATTGGTTGTGAGAGCAGCTATTCCAGATAACAACACAAGTTGGCAAGTCTTCAAGAATGATCAACAAATTTTTTAATTTCCTACAAGAAGAAGCTGAGTTCTCTGCCAAAAATCAAGACAAGCTGGAGTAGCAATATGGTGATCAGGTAGTACAGCTGAGAACTAACAAATTACCAAAAGGCCTCATAACCTTGGAGTCAATCTTCAACCCGAAATGATCAGTTCCGGAAGGAGAAAGCAAAACATTCAAGTGAAGGGTGAAGATTCAGAGCCTATTTTTAGTGGAAGAAGGCAAAACATTGTAGATTGGCAAAGTAAGTACCTCACAAGAGAAATCTAATTTTTTTTCATCTTTGTCAAGAGTTCCCAGATATTTTTGCTTGGACTTACCAAAGATCTAAGAGGTTTCAACCCAAAGCTGGCACAACATACTATTGAGCTGGATCCGGAATCCAAGCCTGTTAGGAAAAAGCAAAGGCCAGTGAATCCCCCATATTAAACCTCTCATGAGAAAAGAGTTAAGCAAGCTTATTGAGGGCCAGTATCATCTTCCCCATCAAACACTCAAGTTGGGTTGCAAACTTGGTGCCAATGAGAAAAATAAATGGAGAAATCAGACTTTGTGTTGACTTTAGAGACTTGAACAGAGCCTCCCCTCAAGGACCATTACCCACTCCCCTTCCATGGAGCAAATATTGCAAGT
Organism: Taxus chinensis; assembly: GCA_019776745.2. Taxonomy (NCBI): domain Eukaryota; kingdom Viridiplantae; phylum Streptophyta; class Pinopsida; order Cupressales; family Taxaceae; genus Taxus; species Taxus chinensis. Next base: position 447,052,216 of record CM034154.1, read on the forward strand.
TGTAGCTGGTTCAGAAAGGTTCTCACTACTTGATGGATACTTAGGCTATAATCAGATAATGGTGAAGGAAGAAGATCAATTCAATACGGACTTTCACCACCAAATGGGGCACCTATGCCTACAAGAAGATGTCGTTTGTCCTATCAAATGCCGGAGCAACATTTCAGCGAGCTATGGATATGGCATTCAAAGGCTTAATCAACAATATAGTGCTGGTATACCTAGATGATATCACTGTCTTCTCAAAGAATGCAGCAGACCATCTCTTTCACCTCAGACAAGTGTTTCAGAGGTGTAGAAGGTTCAGAGTGTCATTGAATCCAAAGAAGTGTATATTCTTGGCACACGAGGGCAAATTGTTGGGCCACATTGTCTCTAGGTAAGGGCTAACAATTGATCCTGAAAGGTTTGAAGCCATCCGAACGCTCCCATTGCCACACCACAAGAAATATCTTCAAAGCTTCTTAGGAAGGATAAACTTTGTCCACAGATTTGTGCCTAATTTTGCCACTCTTGTGAAGCCTCTAACAATGATGTTGAAGAAGAGTCTGGCATTCAAATGGACAGTAGAAGGCAAAGAGATTTTTGAAAGCATCAAGCATGCAATATCACAAGCTCCAACTCTTATCAACCCAGACTTTTCAAAGGACTTCATGTTGTATGCGTTTGGAGGATCAGACACAATCTCAGATATCTTAACACAGCTGAATAGAGAAGGTTCAGAACAGCCCATAGCATTCTTCAGCCAAACCTTGGAAGATTACGAAATAAAGTATTTTTTCATCGAAAAGCATGTCCTTGCTGTCATCAGGAGCTTGAAGAAGTTCAGACATTTGGTCTCAAACAATAAGATTCAACTACTGGTCTCACATGTTGGGGTTAAGGATTTCCTCCTCAACAAGGATTTGAATGAGAAAAGGGTAGGTTGGATCACCCATGTCATGGAGTATGACATTGAGATCAAGATCACCAAGCTGGTAAGAGGGAAAGGATTGTGTGAGCAGCTGGTTTTGGGAAAAAAAAAGAAGTATGCAATGATGAAGAGGTTGTTTTGACAGTCCAAGACAGTCATGAGCCAAGTGGTAAACAAGAAGAAGACAATGCAGCCCCGAATCCTTGCTGGACCCAAGGTATTATGCACTTCCTAAGCACAGGCCTATGCCCTCCAGAGATGAGCAAGACCCAAAGGAGACACTTCAGATTGCAGGCTGTCCCGTATACCATCGTTGATGGAGTTTTGTTCAAAAAAGATGTAAATGGAGTGCTGCTGAGATGCATTAGCATAGGTCAGATTCAAAGGATGTTGGAAGAGTTTCATGATGGACCAGCTGGTGGCCATTTTGCACCAAGAGTGATAGCTCTAAAAATCATGAAGGCTGGTTATTATTGGCTTAAAATCTTCAGTGATTTCTATGCATGGATCAAGAGGTGTAAGAATTGTGCATTCTTCATAGGAAAAGAGAGACTTGCAGTCCTCCCATTGCATCCAATCTCAGTTGACCAGCCATTCATGCAATGGGGTTTGGACTTCATTGGAGTCATTAATCCCAATTCAAGCAAAGGGCACAAATGGATTTTGACAGCCACAGACTACTTCACCAAATGGACAGAAGCAGTAGCACTCAAAGAGGTGAATGAGTCTAGCATCTTAGACTTTTATGAGGGGATAACGACCAGATTTGGTGTACCTGCCACAATAATCTCTAATAATGCATTGGCATTCATTGGATCTAGGGTGACTGAGTGGGCTGTCAAGAACGGTATTTACCTAAGCACTTCATCGAACTATTACCCTAAGGGTAATGGCCAGGCCGAGTCTACAAAACAAGAACTTGTTGAGGATCATTAGGAGGACTCTTGATGAGAATCATAGGTCTTGGCATACCAAACTGAAATCAGCCTTATGGGCTGATAGGATAACTCCCAAAAGATCCACAGGTAACTCTCCATTTAGGCTCGTCTATGGAAGAGAGGCAACCTTTCCCATGTCACTTGAGTTGCTAACGTTGGAACTCATGAAACAACTGGAGTTGCTAGAATTTGAGCCCATGGAGGTGAGATATGCCGAGTTGATGGAGCTGTAAGAGATCAGAAATCAGGCATCCCAAGCAATGGAAAAGGATCAAGCTTTGATCAAGAAGACCTTTGATAGGAAGGCCAAGGATAGATCTTTTCAAGTTGGAGATCTAGTGTTGAAATGGGATATGGACAGAGAAAAAACTGGGAAGCGCATTCAAAATTTGAATGCCATTTGGAGTGGCCCATACATGGTCACAAAGTGCAAGAACAACAATGCTTTCCAATTGGCCTCACTCGGAGGGTGAAGAACTGCAGATTCCAGTCAATGGAATCTATCTTAAGCGTTACTTCTAGAGGGAAGTTCACTACCTCTGTAAATATTAGATTAGATTTTCTTTCCTCCAAGTGCTTGTGCAAAATTGTTTTGCTGTAGGTTAGTTTTGTTTTCCCCTAAGTGCTTTGGCAAAGCTTGCTGTCCATGGAGATGTTTAAACAGTCCTTGCTTTCATCAGGTGACAATCTCGATCTTCCTCCTTGCACATTCTGAGTCAGTTAGGGTTCTAAACAGAATATTTTATGACTCCATGCCCAATGGACTGTTTCAGGCAACTAGTCTTTTCATCTAGTAGGCAGATGACCCCACTGAGTCACCAAATTGTTATCCAAAATTCACCCCCCTAGGGTAATTCGATAACATGCATCAGAATTCTCAAGTCCCAGGCAAACGGATCGATTCAGGGCAAAAAATCATGTTTCCAGGGTCCCCTCAGATTATTTCTAACTCTTCTGTCCAGGTTGAAAAGAGCAAGTTCTGAGAAAAGGTGAAAAGGCTACAAAAACAAGCTTGGGCCAGAAAGAATTGTGAAAATTGGCTAAGTCCTAGTCCTCGCAACAGTCGGGACATTTGGGATGTTGGGGGCGCGAACCGGCCGAAAGCCACCAGGCAGTCTGCGCGGCAATTGGGACGATTGGGCCATAGGTACGTGCAGGACGTGAAATACCTGAATCGGCCAAAAGAAATAAAAAATTTCTAAGTCCTTAACCGAGAGAAAGCGGGACAAGAGTATGTGGCGGACGCAAACCGGCCAAACCGGGCGAATCAGAAAAATTTATCCTAGACAGTCCGGGAGCAAGTGGGACAAAGGTATGCGAAGGACACGAACCGGCTGGTTCGGCTAGAATGGGGAACTTTTGTACTGGGACATCTAGGCCATGAGTGCATGGAGGATGCGAACCGGCTGGTTTGCCCAAAATAGAGAAATTTTGTATTGGGATAGTTGGGACAAAGGGACGCGTGGGACGCAGATAGCCGAAGGAGCCGGAAGCCAATCAAGCAACACCATGTGTCATCGGCCGGATAAGGGACAAGGGAGCCCATTTCAGGTGGATCAGAGGTTTCTGTCCCAAACAACACTGGGACATCTGGGACAAAAAGACGTGAAGGGTGCGAAAAATTGGCAGACCCGCGGACCAATCAAATCACGACATGTGTCACAGGGGTAAAAGGTCCAAAAGTCAAAGGGAGAGGTTTCAAGCACTGACCTGAGCCAATAAAAAGAGGACACATGTCCAATGAAGTAGGAAAACCCAAGGGACAGAGAAGGAGAGATAATTATGCATCCAATCAGCACTTGACACATGTCATCCAGGTGGCAGAGCGTAGGAAAATTTCAAAACGTAGTTTCACCTGTTTTGTGCCCTAGATCTTCAGATCTCCATATCTTTTGATCCAGAGCTCAAATTCACACGTTCTTTATATCAATGGAAATCTTATGAAATTCTCTACGTGATTCTAGGGTTAATCTTGAATTTTGGTGTAGTTTGGAGAGAGAAAATTGAGAAACGGATCTGACACGTGTTCATGGCCAGAAGTGACATTTCAGCAACCAGATTTAATGCAGAATGGGTCGCATTCTCCTGTAAATCAGTGAAAGTGATAGGGTATGGGTTTGTAAGGTCCCCCATGCTATTTTAATGCATCTACAGTCAAGGAGGGATGGGTTCTCATGTTTTTGTACATTTTTTGTCCCCTGGGCTCGACCCATGCAATGTAAAAGCTAGATTTGGCTCATTTCAAAGGGGGGAACATTTTTTGGGCATAGCAGAGTTCTTCTTTTCACCTCCAGCAGTTGATTGATACAAGAATCAGACCTCTCCAAAGGATTGTAATAGTTTTTTACCTCTCCGAGGTTGTAATGCAGTGATTTTGACACTGGAAATGATAATGCAAGCTTTGTGAATGGTTTCCAGTCCCTTGTTTGTATTATTTGCTTCATTTCAAATCCTAAATTATATCTTATTAGTCTGTGTATGTTTTATGTTGTAAACTTTGGTCTATGTCTATTTGCTTGACAGAAATGTTTCACCACTCCTTATGGTGCATCACCACCTTTAGTTAGTTTCATATTTTTTTTCATTTCTATCCTTGTCTCCTTACAATTTAGAGTAGGATTAGGATCTGAACCTCTGTAGTTTTGCAAAATATATATCTGAATTAGAGGATTTTGAGGAACCAGCCTCTAATCTGGAGATTCCTCTCTCAGTTTCACAAGTCCCCACACTTGAAGAGAGGTTTCCCTATTGTGCAATCACACTGGATGCTAGAGTGATCAACCTAGAAGCCTGATCTGCATCCAGGGGTGATGTGAGTCTGCAACAACAGGAATGTTGTGTTTATCTCCTACTTGCAGCTCCATTTTTCTATGTTGTTAATGTGAAGCAAGGTTCAGTATGCATGGTTCTTGTTTGTGGCACATTTTTCTGCCCTCTCTCCCATGTTTTATCACTTTTCTTCCCCTTGTGGAGAACTCTCACCCCTCTTTCCTATGCTATCACTTATTTTTAGCTTAGGATTTACCTTCCATGCATCTTTCTAAATATCTCTCACCCTATTCCCTTATAATGGTTAGTTTAGGATTAGTTAGCTAAATTTATTTCCTTAGGAGTAGTTTTAGCATTATATTTAGGTAGAGAAACATGGCCTTCTCCAAATATTTGTCTTAGAAGTAAGGTCCCACACTTAGATATAATACCATGTTACCCCACCGATTTTTCATCCATAAATTCATGAAAATTAGAGGGTTCTATTTTTTGTGATAACAGTTACCCCTAAGGAAACAAATGTAGAGAAACTAAGGGAGAGAATTGTTAGAGTTCACATAGAAAAGAGCACACCATGAGGGGAATAGGTTGGAAAATATATTGAAGAGGAGTGTAAAAGGCATAATCTAGAGGATCTACATAAGGAAATAGTGGAAGAATAAGGAAAATGTGGTGCAGACAAATTTCCACATTGTGAGGAAAAGGAGATGTTGTTTACAACCAACAAGGCAAGAATTGTTGTGTTGAGACTTGAGTGCCAACATCTGGCCTTCGGTCTAATAGATAATATGAGAAGTGGGAGAGATTAATCCCTTAAGAATACTTTAGCAAAGGGTGCATGAGGAAGTTGTGCAAGACAAAGCACATGATAAAATATATGCAATATGGAGGAAGACCACAAGATGAGAAGCATGGTGAAAAATAAGAAAACAAAAGAATGGATGATCTGAAGTGAATCCATGATAAAGGATGCACAAAAATATAGAATAATGGGGAAAAGAAGTCTCGATGAAGAGGTGGTGAAGGAAAGAAAGTAGAGAATACAAGGAAATAAGTACATGTATTAAGGACGCATAAGGAAGGGAAGTCTAGAATCAAGATGGGTAGAGGAAGAGGAAATCCCTAAAGAATTTGGCCAAAGGATGACTCGGGAAGGATCAAGTGGAATATATCATGTTAACAAGACAAACAAGAACAAGTAAGGACTCGTGTAGAAGAAAATGGAATGAGAGTGTAGAATCTCCAAGTGGAAGTCTCATTAGAGGAGCCATAAGGGGATGGGATGAGGTAAGAAGTGACTTGTGTGGAAACTAAATGGGAAAAGAATCACAAAGTATTAGGAATAAGGATCCATTCATAGAAGGATATCTTATAAGGATCTTAGTCTTGTGAATGTGCATAGAGTAGCGCAAAGAAGTCAAAAGAGGGTGACCAAGTACTAAAAGAAGCATCACAAACAGTTCTCAAGGTAGGGGTTGGCTTGTTAGATGAAGAAGCTAGGAATAATGTCTTGCATAGACAAAATAGTGTTCCTATAACTTGCTAAATCTAATTAATTGATGAATGATAATCTAGGGACTAAGGAAAAAATTTCACCGAGGAGGAAGCACACAAGAATTGGAGGGTGCAAAAGAAAAGGAGAAACAATGCAAGAAGGTGAGCGCAAAAGAATGATAACTTCCCAAGAAGTGGGCACAAACCTTAAGAGTACCAAGAGAGACAAACGAATGAGAGTAGATAGGAAATATCGAGTTAGAGGATATGTATAAAATAAATTTCACGGTGAGAATGTGACATGAAAATGGTAAGAAAAGATAAGTCTCATGATGCCATAATAAGAGATACATGTTCAAAAGGAACTATGGATGAAAGGAAAGAATGCGCGAACATGATGATGAAAAAGAGAATAAATTAAGGCAAAAAAGTAACCAAAGGGAAGGATTAGAAGAGCAGTAAGACATCCAAGGGAGCTTAAATTTAATGTATGGGCTGGAGAGTGTGACACATGAAGGATTGAATTGATGCACAAAGGAATTGAAGGACATGGAGGAGTATCGACATGCAAGAGAAACTTATGAATAATTAGTGCATGAAAGAGTGATATCCAAAGGAAGAGGTGTGTAGAGAAGCGTGGGAAAGATGAAGGCACTAGAAGATAAGAGGAGCATGCAAAGAGTTCATATAATCCTAGAATTCAACGTGAGGGTTCAAAAAACATAAAGAGTAGACCGTGAGATGATAACATATGATAAATATGGAAATAAATATGGTCAAGGATATGGCTACATGGTCAATTGGTTGATTGTGACTAGATGATGGAATGGAAGATGAGAGGATCCAACCTCCAACTAATGTTGTGCCATAGGATTGGAAAAAAACAGATCATACGGATAAGGAAATTCGAGATCCAAAATTTAAATTTGGATTTGTGTGGGAAACTCAGAAGTTGCTAGCAAAAAGGAGAGACGTGGGTGGGAAATATTAGGCACGTGACACTATAAAATGAAAAGGATATTTTCATTTTAAGGTTGTTGAATAGGGTTGTTAAAGGATGAAGAGGGGATGTCAAGATCAAACATAGAGCTGAATGAGTAAGACCAATAGTGGTTGGTAGGCCTTAGAAGTTAGTAGATTTATAAAACCTCCATAAGTAAGGTGTGACATATTCATATTGAATAAGTTTATAGATGTTTTATGGCTATAAATATTTAATAGAAATACTATACCTATTTTTTATCCCATTATGTGACTCTATATGCAGTCTTGGGGATTACCTAGTAGATTCCCTCAATTTCAACTTATGTCAATAATATTGGCTCTAACAAGATAAAAAATTATAGTGGAATGTGTAGTGAATACCTTGGGTTAGTGGGTTTGTGATTCCAGAAGGAATATTGGTGCTAGAGAGGGCTTACACAAAGGGCGTAAAGAGTAGTCAATACCTTCCTTATTCTATTGAGACTTAATGGTGATGGTTTTGGTAATGCCTTGACCAAAATGGTCAATCCCTTGGCCTATAAATATATTTTTTAATAGATAGTTTAACACATCCCATAGTCTTGATAAGAAGGTTCATTGAATCGTATACATATAAAATATATTTCAGATGGGATGGTATTAACATAATACATAAAAGGATCTAAGTAGACCTTAATGGTGTGTGTGGTCCCCTGATATGCATATTTGAGACAACCATGGAACATAGAAGGGACCGTATGCATGGCATGAATCAAGGGCACCCCTTTAAAAAATTGTAAATAAGATAATTAGACATAATATGTCACACCATAATTAAAGTGTGAGAGACCGATGTGATATTTAACATGATTTGACCTAAGGGTTAGTGATGTATGTTACCATAACCATGATTAATAATGGAGGAAGAATACAACTCTTCAGCAAGAATGCCAAAAATGTGCAAAAAGGAAATGTTGTAAATATTTAGGCTAGAACCATTGTCAATGAGGACACGCTTAACAAATGTCTTGTTAATAATCACTTGGATGTATAAAGGTAATACATTTTCAATAACATTTTGAGGTGGTAAATCAAGGGAATTAAAAAATATTAGTTCCTCTTGGAAAAAAATATTTCCTTACAACTAATTGCACATAAGAAAAGTCAGTATTAGGATTAATGGGGATGTGTTGAAGGATATAGGAAAATATTTGTTGATAGTTAGGATCATAATTGAGATAATCAAATAATGAAATAGTTTGTACACAAGATAGAGCCATTAGAACAACTAATAATATAAATATTATTTCTAAAATAAAAATGGTGCCAACTATAAAAAAAATTGAACCCTAAGGTACATAATGTTTGATGTACTATGTTCAATTCAAGAGTTGGGTTCCCTAAATATTTTTCACACATTTTAGTTTGATTAAGATTTACAAATAAACAAAAAGGAATGAAATAGAAGCTAAAGGGGTTATTATGATTAATTAACTTCCAACACCATCTAATATCATAATAAAATATTAATACTAGTAATAAATGTACAGTATACAATACAAGTTCATAAATACATAGGATTGAGTGCATTTAACTGATTACAGATTATTATAGGAAAGTCTTGGTGATCAAAATGGTGGAACAGGGGGATCTAGACTTGATAATGTTTTGAAACTTGAACTGTGACTAAATATTCTCCTAGGTAGGACTGTAAAATAGGGGCAAGAATTTCGGTAAATTCTTGACCTATTTGAATGGTCTTGACCCTGCTTAAAACCAGGATCTACAACTTTTTGGTTTTGTTTCTTTTCTGAATATCTTTGTCACTCTCTATTGATCACTTTTGGTCACATTGTGGGAAACTCAAAATACTTTTCTCAATCTTTCAAACCCTAACCATGGATATATATTCTTGTAAAACAAACATTAGTTGTGTTATGGGAAGCCCTGTGCACTGCTGATGTTGGAACTAATCTAAAGAGGCCTCAAAACACATCATTCCCCACCTAGCATGTGATAACTAGTTGTAATGCAATTTGATTCATCATTCTTTATTTTATAAATCTTGACTTGAGTTTCTCTCTTGCAAATATAATTGAGTGAGTGGATTTGGATGCTTGCAAATGTGGAAATCATTCCCATAAACCTAGTGGGAAGCTTCAAACTTTTTGATAGAGTTTCCCTAATGAATGTGTAGAGTTATTTGCGAGGTGTAAGGAGATTTGAATTCATTTTTTTCTAGCTTTTATAATAGGATTCCATAAGAGTGATAGGCTCTAAGTATCGTGAGTTTCACTTACTTATATATTATTTTAAAGGTGATGTAAGTTACAAATATCGAATAAGGAGGAGTAAATGACCCAAAGAATAATATGTAAGTAAAAATTCAGTATAAAAGTAAGAAATTGCAAAACCATACACTACAGTCAGGACCATATAGTAGAAACTAGCCCTACTATATGTTTTTGACCCCTAGAAGAGAAATATTAATTATGAGGTTTGGAAGCTAACAAGTGGAGTTTCTAAAGGTATTTATGCATTCAACTATCATAAAATATCAACAAATGAGTGTTTATGACTAAGCAAGTTATACAATAGACCTAGAGATGTATCGGATGTGAATGGGTAAAGTGCACTTATCTGAGCAAGAGAGAAATGTAAGAACCAATAGTGTCAAAGAATAGAATCACCATATGTTATTGTCTATAGAGTTAGAGATAAAAATAATTATCCATAAGATTAGGGGCCATAATATGTGAATATTATTGGAGTGAAACCAAAAAAATTCATTAAAAATAGTTGATTCATAGGTCGGGTTCACAGAATATGTTTACCCTAAATAAATTTTATAGTGTTGTTGGTGTACTACTCTAAAAAGGATGAAAGGATTTATAACTAGACTATTTTTATCAATTAACTTTCAACATTAGCCATTTTCAATTAGAATAATACACTAATACTTGAAACAATTGATATAAATAAGTAATTTCTTAGCTACATAAGAGGGTATATAGACTTAGTAGAGTGACCAGTGTATCAATGGTAGTCAAAATGGTCATTAACATCAAATTTATTAAAATAAATAACACTTTCATCGACCTAAAGTGGATGAGGGAGATATATAGGTTTATACTCAAGTAATTGTTTGAGCACTTGTTGCAATGAACTAGGTGATTTCATATAAATTGAATCAAATCTTTATTTCAAAGAAACTATTGTAGTGTATGATATACAAGTGATAAAATATAGTAAATGGAAAAGAAATAAGCATGCAATAATATGAAAACCTAATTGAGAGAAAGAAATGAAGTGACTTAACTGATTTCACACAATCAAGAGATGATTTGGGCAGGTGAATAGCTAAAAAATATTAGAAACAACATTGTCAAGGCTCACTAGAGGTTATGAGATCCAGAAATGTGTAAGACAGAAGTACTCATGGGTGGATAAGAGTTCTTGGGCACTAGTGACTATATATGGGCGCTAGTGTTCACCCAAATTCTTAGGTTATAATATTTTCTATGTAGGAGGATGATGAGTGCATTGTTTGGCTCATTGATATCATTTCTTCAAGATGAAAATCCTCTTTTTGATATGACTTATTAATACATGGGGATGTTTTGTGTGGTTCTATCTCAGTAGGTTTGATGCATTTTCCTTGGTATAGTTTATGAAAACCAATTATCACATGAACCTCCTACTAACTATCTTTGTGAGATCAAACGTGAGGATGTGTGCAGGAAATGATGGATATTGATGGTAGTTATGGAGCCCGAGTTCGAAGCACGTAGAAGGAGACTATTTCCACCAAGTTGACCTATTAGTTTGGGCTTATTCCTAACTGCCCATAGAAATTTATGTGTTTTAATTAGTATTTGGTGGACAGTGTTTAATGCTGCTTGATATGGTGAGCCTTGTAACTAATAGTATCTATATGAAGAATTCATCTTCAGAACATAGTAGTACTAATTTTTTATACTGAAAGAGATTATCTACATCCAGTTCTTGATATTTTTCACTATGTTATGAAACTTATTCTGAGTTATTCTGAGTTTTTGACATTTTGGGGACTTATTAATCTTCTTTCACAGTGTGCAGTTTTGGAAGTACAGGTTGTGTTTACAGGAACGAGAAATCATGGGAAATTCATCCAAACAGGAGCAACTGGATGAGCTTGAAGCCATAAACCACCAACTCCAAGAAGAAAACTCTTTCTTGAGAGATAATTTTTATTCCTTGGAAGAGGAAATAGTGCGGTTAAAATTTGAGCCACAATCCTCTATAACCAAGAAAGAGGAGTATGTTAACAAGATGATTGAAGAGAGAAAGAAGTTGATGAGCTTTGATAAAGAGTTGCAAGAAGAAATACGGACCAAGGATGCCCTCTTGGAAAAGCTGCAACAAGGTGAACATAAGAAGGAAATGCCTTCCAAATCAGATGCAGGTACTATGACAGAATGCACTATAAGTTGTTCACATTTTAGTTCTTCCTCTCATTCAGTTTCAGATATTCCTTTAGGTCAGTTTGAAAAACACACTAAGGGAATTGGGTCTAAGTTAATGGTTAAGATGGGATTTAATAGAACGGGCCTTGGTAAAAATGGACAAGGTGATGCTAAACCAATACAGGTAGAGGATCAGTCTCGGTTTGCAGGTTTGGGTTATTCTAGTGGGAAAATGGAAATTGGAGAAAGTTCCAAAGCAGCTGAAGGAAGACAAGCTTCCAACAACCAAGGATCTACACCACTAGAATTACAGGATTCCACCATCAGGAGGAACAATGAAAGGTGTAAGAAAATAGGTAAAAGAGGTAATCAAATTCCACCTCCTTCCACTTACACTAAAAATAGTACTAAGAGAAAATCAAATCCTAAAACTTCTAATACACTCTTTCAGTTGGAACAATATAGCTTTGGTAGGCAGAAATATGCTTTCCCTTGCACATTTTGTGAAGGTACTAATCATTCTGTTGCATATTGTTGGAAGAGGAAAAATTTGATTAAGATGTTAATGCCTTTTTTGAATGATAAGGTAGGTGCTAAAGACCAATCTCACCAAGGAAAGGTGAGAAATGGAAAGAATGTTACCTCTCCTAAACAGGGGAATCATTCTTGTAGACAGAGTTCTGAGAATGGTAAAATGGGTAAGACTCCTAAAAATAGGGAAGTTAAATTTTGTTCCCATTGTAATAGGAATGGTCATGATGTTAAGGTTTGTTGGTTTGTATCTAAACAATAATATTGGAAAGTTGTTAAAAAGAACAATATTGTAAAACCAACAGTGCTAAACCTAACTAAAACTCATTTTGGTACTAAGAAGGTAAAACAACAAAAATGGAAAAACCCAAGTGATTGGTTGGGAAAAACACTCCTCAACTTTATATTTGCATTACAGTAAATTGTTGATAGTAGGCAAGCAAAATGTTTTTCAGAGCTATATTTTAGGGATTCCTGTTGATTGATAAGGATTTGTTCCTAAGTTGATATTTAAGCTTTGAAAATGAATGAAAACAACTAAAGAGAAGAATTGAGTGATAGGTTCATCATACTCATGTTTTGTTTTCTCATATTGATTTGTAGTTCCATTGTCAAAAACACTATACAGGGATAGGCATCAGTAGCATGTCTAAATTTGAAACTTGCAGTTGTAATCAACATAATCACAAAGTGTCAGTTGAACACTAGCTTCCATTATAGATGGGTGTTATTATCTGACTTATTATTTGGGATGGCGATACAGTGTTTTGGCATATTCATGTTGATTCAGTTGTTGACTATAGCTATTTTTGGGCATTGATAGTCTATTATATTTTGATAGTGAATACTTGCAGTTGTTACAGATTCAGATGGGCAGTGGGCACTAGCCTAATTGTGGGCAGTTTGGATGTCTTGTATACTGATATGTGTTATGGAATTTTAATTTTTGGTAATCGGCCGTATCACAAAGTGACAGTTGAACACTAGCTTTCCGTAATAGAATGGGTGTTATTATCTGGAAATTTAATTGTGATGGCATTACAGTAGGGTATGACAAATCATAGTTGTGTGCAGAGTGGACAGGGTTACAACGTTTCAGTTGAACACTAGCTTAATTGGGTGTTATTATCTGATCAGTTATGCAATTAGCTAATCAAATATTTGCATTTTTTACTAACCTATAATGTTATTTCAAGTTCTTTTATGTTTTTTTGCAATGCAGGAAGAGATAGCATTATTTTTGGGTTGATACACAACTTTTTGTGGACAAAAATCCTTTCTCAGTGGGGAGGTGTGATCAGGGGATCATTTTTTAAAGTTCCCTAAACACCCCTAAATGGTTTCAATGTAGAATATCATCTCGAGAGCTTTCCAATGACTGTAAGAACGTGACAAATGGACATCGGGAGCTCTAGATATGTTCGGTCAAAGTTCAGACAATGGGAAAGTCAACTCTGGTCAACTAGTCAATATTGGACCAATCACACATTGACACGTGGCTTACCACCACTCATCGAATTCCCTTGATTTTCCTATCGAGAGATGACAATTGGAATATATGCTATTATACTATACTTACTTGGAATATATTTACTTGGTAATTCCACTTAAACACCATTCCAAATGCCACGTATATATATGCCATCATACTATACTTCCACGTGGAAGGAGGATGAAGTGGTTGTTAGGGGGCATTAAGACATGTGTGGATTTTTCCATGTGGAAGAAGGTGGTGAAGCGGTGGAGATGGGGGCAGTTAAGCCTAAGGTGTTCCTTTGACCACTATAAAATATGTGTGGAAAAAGGCTTAATAAAGCCTAAAACATTATCTCATCCACCAAAAATGATGCCACTGGGTTTTGAACCCAAGACCTCCGCTACCCAAACATATCCTGCCAACCAACTTTCCGCCAATCTCGGATGGGATAGAATTGAATTTTCGGGTAGATAAAGAGCTCTTATCTCTGTGTTGTGGGGGTGTCAAACAGGATAAGGAGCAGATCTCAGAAAATGCCATTTTTGAAGGCCTTGCACTTAGAATGAGAACTTGGAGTAAAAAGATGAAATGAAGGAAATTCTGAGAAAATTCTAATGGTGGAAGATTTTATATTTTTTGTTGAGTTTTAACCTATTTTTGGAAGCTTTGAATGCATTTTTTAACAGGGATCTACAAGACAGCTAGTTAGAAAACAAGAATTTCAATGCACTTCTGGTCCAAAATGTGAGTTGGTGTAAACATGAAAAGTGTTCAGAATTCAGATATGATCTCATATATATGATTTGTTTTCATATAATATTCTTAAATATCAATTTTTAGGTTTTTTTCTAACACAGTTGCAGGGAGATCATATTGTGAAAACACTGTAAGAGCCACGGATCGTTCTTGGGACAGTTTCTGCTGTTTTGCAGAGTTCTTGGGACATTGATCAGCTCATTTGTAGGTTTTGATTCATTATTGGTTGTTTGTAAGAGTTATTGTACTTACATTTCAATATTATTAATGGATCGGTTCAAGCTGAACCCGGGGACGTAGGAATTTCCGAACCCCGTAAACAATCTTGTTTGTTATCTGAATGTTTTCAGTTTTCTGATTATTTATTTGCTACAATAGTTTTCTGCACTTATATGGATGCATAATAATCAGAATTTAATCAATTTGTGGAGTTTAGAATACTTAAAATTGGTTAAGAAAATCACGATCTTTGGAAACTTTAAAAGTGAAAAAAATACAACACACGTTTTTAGATCACATTGACCCATCATTTTTGGCACCGTTGCTGGGGACATAACCATAAGCTCCATTTTTTTTAATTCCATATACTATGGGTGTTCATGGAGTTCATATAGGAAGCTAGTAGTCATCTTGGACCTCATTTTAAAACAACCAACCTGATGCATAGGTCGCGAGATAACCAAGGGATATTTATAGCACACAATATTCAACAATTCTCTCTAAACACTTCACAAGGAAGAAACATTGAGAGTGATACAAATTCCAACTCAACGCCTAGAACCTCTTCTAAGTATTTTGTATCCTCTTCACACCGCTCAACAATGGGGGACCTTTGGAATTCTAAAGACCAACCTTTCGGGTGAAACTTTACATATCCCATTGTCCTCGATGTGGATGAGGATGCACGCATGAAAAAAATCTCACCATCCATGCTCCCCATCTTTTGAGGAATGACAAAAGAAGACCCTGATCAGTTTATGTTTGAATTTAAGATCCTATGCCAGACATATGATTACCAAACTAACAATCAAAAACTCAAATTGTTTCCTTCCACTCTCAAAGATTCTTCTATGAGATGGTTTATGGGGTTACCATCTAACTCCATTAATTCCTAGGAAGCCATGGAAACAACTTTCTTGGATAAGTACCAAGAGTATTGTAGGGGAAGGGATAGGAAGGAAGAGTTCATCCAAATATGGAAAAAGGAAGATGAGAATCTAGAGGATTATCTAGATAGATTCCTCTTTCTCAACAAATGCAGTGGGTATGAGTTACATGCAGACATCACTAAGACAGTCTTCCTTAAAGGACTGGATGAGGAAACCAAGGATTACCTCCATCTCATGGGAGGAGGAGATGTGCATAAACTCACCATGGAAAAAATCATTGAGCTATGTAGAAGATACTCTAGAATGCATGGAGGAATATGAAGGAAACAAACATCCAAGTCTTTGGGTACCTTTGAACTTCTGGGAGAAATGGAAAACATGAAAACAGACATTCTGCTGTAATTAACATCCACCATAGATGGACTCAAGACAAAAGCCACCCCTGCCAAAGAACCATTGGACATGTATTTCCCTAAGTGTCAGAAGAGACACCCCTTGAGAGAATGTCCTTTGGATGTCATAAACATGTGCTTAATCTATGAAGTTAATGACCATGACACTAAACATTACACATCTTTACCACAGTTAAAGGGAGGTTTGAATGCCATCTCTCAAATGAGTGCTGAATTAAACTTTGTCCAAAGACCAAAAAATTATGGTGGATTTCCATCTAGACCGACTCAAAATCCCTAGAGGATGTCATGGCCAAATCAAGCCTCTCAGTCTTCTTGGGGCCAACCTGAGTGGGAAAACTCAAACTTTATGACTTATCCATATCCACCACCCTGGAAAAATCCCTACACTCAGTCGGGTTAGGCACCACCACCTGCAGCCAATCCTTGGCACAACCAGCAGTGGGGTCCTCAACAAAATTTTAGCCAAAATCAATCCTGAGCACCACCACAAAATGATAACCAACAACACAGGTTCCAACAACCATAACAAGCTTTAATGCCTCTACCCCAAGCTTACCAACATCAAGGACAAGCAACACAAACACAACTTCCAACTCAGCCAGTATCCAATCCTAAAAATCAACAGACAGCTTCAATTGATGACACAGAACCAGGTAACACCATGCAAGTTAACACTATTGGTAATTTATGAATGTGATTTAGAAAAATATTGAACCCTCTTGTTTTCATCATAGAACTACCTGTTGATGTTGATAAAGAAGAAAACCTTGAGGGTAATACTTGTTCTTCACCAATACTAGATACACCAGATGATCAAATACCCAAACAGAATACAACCCCTTTTCCTGAGTGATTACAGGACACTTGAACTGCAGATGAAACAAAACTAGTTCAAGAATTGAAAAAAGTACATATTGAGGTCCAACTGCTGCAAGAAATAAGGGACATCCCTAAAATAAACCAAACCATTAGAAACAAGTGTATAAAAATACCAGAAAGGAAAAAGATATACCCAAATACTGTCAGAGTCGAAGGGAATTTGGCTGATTTAGTTGTTGGCACCCTTATCTCACAAAAATATGGGGATCCTGAGAGTACTGTCATTACTATTTGTATAAAACTAGTCAATATCTAATGTTTTGGTAGATCTTGGTGTTACTATTAATGTCATCACAATAGGAATGTTTAATCTACTATCATTAACAGTACTTCAACTAACCAACACTATTCTGCAGTTAGCCGATCAATCCATTGTTGTACCTGATGGTGTGGTTGAAGATATAATGGTCACTATTGAATCATGGGAGTACCCAGTTGATTTCATGGTTTTGCAGCCTAAAGCTTAGAAATTGGGATATCCATTCATCTTGGGAATACCCTGGTTGGCTACTGTTGCTACATACATTGACTATAGGTTAGGCAACATGACAATTCTAAATGGGTAGAAATCCAAACACATTTCATTATACTCTCCTACCCAGCCTTATACGAACAATTGTGACCAAGTATGGGTGGATTCTTTGGATGCTAACTCTTTGAGTTCTTCTTTTCTAGCCACTATTGTAGTACAAAATCATATGGCAGAGCTATGGAGTCATATACACTAACTGATTCTAAGGACTCTGCAACTATGGAAATTAGTACTATTACTATGGAATCTGGAACTACAGCATTAGACATATCTTTTTCTATTTCTCTAGTAGACATTACCTCTGCTGAGTCTGGTAAGAAACTCTATGCTTATAATTCTGAATATTTAGTTCTTGATTTCTATTGTCCTTCAACTAAGATTCTGTCTTTTGACAACATAGCCATCCTACACATGCTTCAGCCCCATGTTTTCCCATTGAATTATTTTATCACTAGTACAGAGCTTACTCTTTTGAATGATACCAAGCAGGTGCCTGTCAATATGGGAAGAGAGTTGACCATAGGTAATGATTTGGAAGTCAATCAAGAAGCTAGGGTGCCTGACGTTCTGAAGAAACATTCCTATGATTTTGCTTGGGATTACACTGATATGAAAGGAATTCATCCTAGCATCTGTACACATCATATTTACATTGATGACATCAAACTGATAAGGTAGTTGTAATGAAGAATCAATCTAGCATTGAGAGACATAGTCAAAAGTGAGATAGAAAAACTCCTAAAGGTAGGTTTCATTTATCCTATATCTGATACTCAATGAGTCTCCCATTAGTTATCATTCCCAAGAAGAATGGTAAGTGGAGAATATGTGTTGATTACAGGGAACTTAACAAAGCCACCAAGAAGCATTATTTTCCTCTTCCTTTCTTTGACCAAGTCCTAGACAATTTGGCTGATAATAAATATTTTTCTTTCTTGGATGGGTTTAGTGGGTATAATCAAATTAGTATTTCCCCTGTTGATTAGGATAAGACTACTTTTACATTCACTTGGGGTACATTCGCTTACCGAGTCTTACCTTTTGGGATTTGTAATGCCCCTGCTACATTTCACCAGGTAGTCTTGGCCATTTTTGCAGATCTTGATAACAACTGTGTTGAGGTTTACATGGATGATTTCACTATCCATGGATCCACTTTTGAAGATATTTGAATAACCTTGAGAAAGTACTTAGTTGATGTGAACAACACCAACTATCTCTGAGTCATGAAAAATGTCTAATGATTGTTGATCAAGGAATTGTCTTAGGTCACCATGTTTCAGCAATAGGTATACAGGTGGACCCCAAAAAGATATCAGTCATCACCCAATTACCTAAACCAGCTAATCAGACTAACATCAAAAGTTTCCTTGGTCATGCAGGTTATTACCGCCAATTCATAAAATATTTTAGCAAAATTTCCATACCTATATTCTCACTGCTAACCAAATATTGTGTTTTTGAATGGTCTCCTCAGTGTCAACAAGCATTTGATTCTATCAAAGAAAATATGATGACCACCCCTGTCTTACATGGCCCTGACTGGGGATAACCTTTCCATATCCACACTGATGCTTCTAATACAGCCATGGGCATTGTCCTTGGACAAAAAGACTTAGAAGATCATATGTATGCAATTTATTTTATTAGCAAAAATCTAACTCCTACGAAAAGGAATTGCACTACTATGGAAAAAGAATTCTTGGTTGTTGTCTATGCTTTGAACAAATTTCTTCATTACATCACTAGATATAAAAAAAATTGTTTACACTGACCATTCTACCATTCAATATTTGATGAACAAACCAGTGGTTGGCAGAAGGCTTATTCGCTGGTTACTCTTGTTGCAAGAATTCAATCTCACCATTATAGATAAGCCTAGGAAATTTAATGTTGTTGCTATTTTCTTTCTAGATTAAATGTTTCAGGCAATGATGAAGAAATCCAGGACTAATTTCCCAATGAACATTTGTTTGCTATCTCGACTAAGACTCCTTGTTTTGCTGATCTTGTGAATTATTTAACAACAGGAAATTTTCTTTCCTATTTTACTCATAAGGAAAGAAGGTGATTGGTTAAAAATAGTGCAACATATAAATGGTGTAACGGATTCTTATTTAAATTTTTTCCTGACATGGTTCTTCATAGGTGTGTTCGAGAGGATGAGGTACACGGCATACTGCGAGCTTGTCATGATGAGCCAGGAGGTGGACATTATTCAGTGAAATGAACAATTCACAAGATCCTTAGAGCGAGGTACTATAGGCCTTCCCTCCATAGGATTGTCAAAAAGTATGTGTGGTAGTGTGATGCATGGCAACGAATGGGAAAACCTACACTTTCTACGGAAATGCCTCTGAATCCTTAGCTAGTTTTAGGACCATTTGAGAAATGGGGGATTTACTTTGTTGGACCATTTGATCCTCCATCTTTCGGGAAGGAGTATCTCTTGGTATTCATAGACTAGATCACCAAATGGGATGAAGTTCAAGCATTGGCATCTACCAACAAGGATGCTATTGCTGATTTTTTATACAATCAGATATTTCTGTGATTTGGAGCACCAAGGGCCATTGTATCTGATCAAGGTCCTCAATTTGTTTCAAATATGATTGAATCTTTCTTGGAAATCTACAGAATTAGGCACCGGAAATCATCACCATATCACCCCCAATCCAATGGGCAAGTGGAGGTAACCAATCAAGAACTCAAGAATATTCTAACTAAGGTGTTCAATGCTAATAGAAAGAATTGGGTACCAAATCTTCCTAAGGCCGTCTGGGCCTACAACATGACCTAGAAAACAACTACTGGTTTTTCTCCCTATGAGATAGTCTTTGGGAAGAAACCACTATTACCTGTTGAGTTTGAATTGCACACCTAGTGAACAATGTTGGAAGTTGAGATGGATTTAGATGAAGCACAATGTGAATGAGTGCTGCAGCTGAATGAATTATATGAAATATGGATGGAGGCACAGCAGTAGACAGAAATTCTACAACATCAGTAGGAAACCTGGCATGATGCTCACATCAAAAAAATGACATTTCATGAGGGACAGTGGGTTTTACTCTTTGATTCCCGCTATCAGTAGTTTAAAGGCAAGCTACGTACATGTTGGTTGGGTCTCTATCAGGTAAATCAAGTGTTTAATAATGCCTTCGTTCGGTTGATAACTATTGATGGAGACAAACAGACTCTTCTGGTGAATGGACATAGGCTCCGGATTTATCACCAACCACTAGATAAGAATACTTTCACCAATGAAATTATGTTACGCACAAACATGTATGCTGAGGAGGCTCTTTGCCTCTCAAGCATAGAGTAATAAACATATTGCAAATTCAATAAAGGAAGATGACCCTTCATTCGATCTTCTTCTCTTAGTTAGCAGTTTTTCTTGTTGTTATTTCTAATAAATACAAGAATTTTCATTATTTCTACAGCCGCTAATCACACTTCATCTCAAATTATAGGGCATAGGAATTTACGGATATTGGCTAACTAAACGTGGCACGGATAAGTTTATTCTAACTTGCTAATGATATTTCCATGCAAAAAATTTCCCCATGTATGCATTTGTCATCATTGCGCCATCATGAAATGATTGCTATATTTATTTCGGATCTCTTTCCAAATCCAGTTCTATGAATGACAGCATAAAAGGAGTAATGGCTCATAATCACCGCATGCCTTTAATGTGTCACATTATTCAAATCTAGGATAGGTGGCACTCACTCCTTAATAGTGGGATATGTGCGGCTGTAAAAATCTTAAACTCACACGGGTGGCCGGTCTCATTCAATATTTTTTCACCCCCACCTTCACTCAATTTTTCACCACCCAAGGAATATGGTGCAATTTGAAATTTAATGCTCCTACAATTACTTCTTATCATTGTTATATGTACATCAAGTATGATTGGTTTTGTCAGTCACTAAACAGGGAATGGGAGATACGCTCTATTCTGGTTTTTCTGCTACCTAGTATTACTCACCTTCGGCTTTAGCATGGGACCACGAAAGACATCAGAACCTGATTCACTAGATGCCTTACTCCAAAATGTCACACTTTCACATGTATTTAATGATTTTGGATGGTTAGATTTCATTCACCAATTTGAAGGTTTTGATGAAGGAATTGTGGAAGAATTTTTGAACAATTTTGAGTCCACCTATGCACAAGTTGGTGGAAGATGGGTTGAGATTACCAGTCAGGTCATTTCTGACCTATTTGGCCTACCAGAATTAGGTTTGAAAGTTATCAAGAATGCTCCTATACAAATCCTGATTCCTTTGTTTCACGATGAAGGGGAGGCATTTTCTGAAGTGATCTTGACTCCATTGGGTGTCCAAAAGGGTGTTAAGAGGACAAGTCTACCTGGAATCTGGAGTGAAATATCGAAATGGGTCAACCGGTATTTCATATGTGATGGTCAAGCCTCTGTTCTAGGTGGTGATGCACTTAAAATGATAATTCGCCTTAAGAAGGGGCGTGTCAACAAGGACCTTCGGGAAAATATACCTGAATACCTTGCAGACTCCATTATTAAAGTTTTTCATAAATACCAGTTCAGTGGAGGCAAGTCTGTAAATGATCCAGAGGATCCTCATAGAGAAACATAGATCTAAGATCTTCTCAGAATAAGTTGCAGTCATTTTTAAATCATAGAGAAAAATTATATGATTCCGACGATATCTTGTTTGCGGGAAATGAAGCTTGTTTGCAAAAGTTATAGTCCACTTAAATTTTTGGGCAACTAGAAAAATTTGGAGTTTTGTGTAGGTTGGATGTGTGCACGCTTGCCAAGTGTTTCGATTATATTGTGACATGTGGATGAATTATGTGACGTACTAAAAATTGGTTTTGGGAACGCCGGTCTTGGACACTCGTTCTTAGACAAATGGACCTCGTTATTTACTGGCTGGGGGTCCTCAGCTAGGTTCGACACACTCGATTATGGAGGGGTGTCTTGGCCTCCTTCTCATTTAATCACTAAACCAACTTGTGTATATAAACTCCTATAATTGCATTTGTGCTATGCATGTGGGAATATTAGACATGCATTTTTTTAAACTATGCAAATTTCCCACGCATTTTTACTAATTTCCATATTCCCACGCATTGCATATTAATCCATTAATACCATATTACACGCATTGCATAGTAATCCTTTATAAATTGTCCACGCATTATCCTTGGCTTATTTAGCACCTAAAAATATACAACCATGTGCCACCCCAAGAAATGCGCCCTCTCCATACCAATTACGGTGGCTCTTAAGCCAATTCAAACCACTCTCCTTTGGCATTATTAAATGCCTACCTTTTTTCACACACCCACAATGTGGGATAAAACACTACAAAACCACCTAAGGGGAAGGAGAGAGAAGTGGAGGGGATTGGAACAGCTGACCTCCCATCCAAAAGTTTAGGCACTTAACCATTGTGCCAGCTATTTGGAAATAGTATAAAAGGAGTGATATTATATTTGTATAGCATTCGGGTCTTTGTGGAAATATTGTAATGCTCATAACTTAAGCTAGGAGTGGAATTTGGAGGAGATGTAAAAAGTAACCCCTATTATTTTTTATAAAGGAAGACTGTGAGAAGGTCAGAATTTTGTAGAATTCTTTGTAAAGAATTATTGTCAAGATTTTAATAGATCAGTCCCATTCAACCGGACGCGGAGACGTAGGCCTCAAGCGCCGAACTCCGTTATCAATTCTTGCGTCAAATTGCTGGTGAATTCTCTTCTTTTCTTTCAATATTTGAACAATACTTGCATTTTTTATTCTTTTATTAAAAATACAAAAGGATATAATGCTCAAATTTTACATCGAAAATCAATACAAAGTAAAGTTAAGTGTGTGCACAATTGCTAGTTAAATTTGATTTTCAGATCACTGGTATCAGAGCTGGTTTTGACTGATTTTTGGTTCAGATTAACGTGTTTTGGATTGCAATTTGTGTGTTGGATGTTAACAAGGTCTCGATCTAAGAAGGGTGAAGGATAACTAATAGAAGGGGATCCCAAAATTGGTACCAGACAGTCTCAAATTCCTACAATGATGGATCGAGAGGAGGAAAAATTTCGTCAATCATTCCTACATATGAAGTAAATGGTGGAGGAAATATACCAATATAGACAAAGGGAAAAGGGAACTAGAGAAGGTAAAAATAAGATATCTCTAGTTCTGATATTTCTAAAAGAGACCCTTTAAAATATGATTTTCCTTCATTAAAGTTAGATATCAAGTTTGAATTACCAATGTATACTAGAGAGCTAAATACAGAGAAGTTGGATAGATGGGTCAAGGAGATAGAATTATATTGTAGGGTTCAGAGAATTATGGATGATGAAGTAAAGATTCATTTGGTAACTCTTCAAATTGGTGGCACAACACTCATTTGGTGGGAGAGTAAGCTTCAGGAAGTGGAAGAAACCAAAGTTATAGCAATCACTTGGTCTGAATTTGTTTCAAGTCTTAGGCAAAAATTTTATCCTTTTGGTTATAAGCAACAAGCTATGATGGATTGGAAAACATTAAGACAAGCTAAGGGACAAAGTGTTCTAGAATACACACGGGAATTTAGGAAAAGGGCTCTAATTCTAGGAATTTTCCTAAACACGGAAGAAACAATGCTAAAATATATTGGTGGATTGCATAGTTATCTAAGGCATATGATTCTTGTTTTAGGTCCTACTAATCTTGATGCAGTGTGTGTGCAAGTAACCCATTTGAAAGCACAAGGTAAAATGACAAAGGAGTCATCTTTCTCTTCTTTTAAACAAAAGAACAAGCAATCTGAAGGAAAAGGTTCGAAACAACAAGGAAAAGGAAAGGGTAAGCAAAAGACAAACTCTAATGTTAAGAAGGAAGATGAAAAACCATTTTGTAATCATTGTAAAAAGAACCATGATGAGTCTAAATGTTGGAAATTACATCCTGAAATGAAACCTAAATGGATGGTTAAGAAAGGAAAGGAAAGGAAAAGAAAACAAACAGTGCAGTTCATGATCTTGGGTCAGATTCAGGTGATGAAACCAAGATCATGGCTATGAGTTTTCAAGGTAAATCAACTCTTTCAATTTCCAACAATGGTACTACAAATGTTGCATCTTCTTCTAGTAAACAAACTATACATGATGATAAGAAAAGGAATGAGCTTTTCCACATTAGATTAATTTCAAAGCATACGAAAATTGATACTCTTTTTGATAGTGGATCTCAAGCTAATCTAATTTCTGAGGAGGTTGTTAAGAAACTAGGACTAAAAAATAAACCACATCCTAAACCTTATCCTTTGGGCTGGGTTTGTGATGATGTGAAACTGCAGGTAACTAAAAATTGTACTTTCAAATTTTCCATTACAGACAAATTTATAGATGAGGTTGAATTGGATGTAGTTCCTTTGGATATTTGTGGGGTGGTTTTGGGAATTCCTTATTTGTATGATCGTAAAGCAATCTTCTATAGGGAAGAAAATAAATATTTTCTTGTAAAGGATGGAATTGAGTTTATTGTTAGAGCTCACCATGAAAAGAATAATCTATCCTTGGCAATTGCAGGTCAAATGAAAAGGCTTGTAAACTCAAAATAAAGTTTTGTGCTCATGGTGGTCAAAGCCAAAGAGAAAGAACATGAGATGGATTTTGAGAAATGTGATCTGAAACAAAAGGATGAATTGGTAAAAATTATTTCTAATTTTGATGATGTTTTTCAGGATCCACGAGGTCTACCTCCCAAAAGAGGGGTTCGACATGAGATACAGTTGCTTCAGGATGCACCTCTTCCCAATATCGGAATGTAAAGGTTGTCAATGTACAGGTTGTTAGTAGTAGAGAATGGTTAGTGATGCCTTTTGGATTGTGCAATGCACCGAAAACATTCATGAGAGTTATGAACGATATCTTTAGACCATCCATTAATAATTTCGTTATTGTCTACTTAGATGATATTCTTATTTTCAGTAAGTCATGGGATGAACATGTTAAACTCATCCTCAAAGTCTTAGATACATTAAAGAGAGATAAATTATATTTGAAGATGTCAAAATGTGAATTTGGAAAATCATATTTAATTTACTTGGGTTATATTGTAGGAAATAGAGAATTGAGAATTGATCCTGCAAAAATAGAGGCTATTGTGAAATGGCCTAGACCCACTAATGTGACAGAAGTTAGGATTTTTTTAGGTGCAATTCAGTACTGGAGAAAATTTATTGCTAACTTCTCATATATAGCATCTCCTTTGCATGCTTTGACAAGTATTAAATAGGTCTTTCGGTGGGGTGGAAAACAACAAAAATATTTTGAAACACTGAAAGAGAAAATAAGTACTTCTCTGATCTTGACACTTCCAGATTTGTAGCATTAATTTGAGATTGAGATAGATGTGAGTGACTGTGTAATGGGGGCAGTTTTGATGTAGAACAAACGACCAGTGTGTTACCATTCAGAAACCTTTACAAGTGTGGTAAGAAACTATCCAACTTATGATAAAGAATTGTATGCTTTGGTGCAAAGTGTTAAAAAGTGGAAGCATTATTTAATGGGAAAAGAAACAATTATACATACTGACCATCAGTCGCTTCAGTACTTACAAACACAAACCAAATTGCAGCAGTCTAGACATTTTAGGTGGATGGGGTTTTTGCAACAATTTCATCTTGTAATAAGGTATAAAAAAGGTATTAAAAACAAGGTTGTTGACATGTTATCTAGACCACTAGTTGTAGTAGCATCTATTGTTTTACAGCATAGTCCTTTGGCTCATGTTAGTTACAAGGAACAATGTGTTATTGATTTTAGAGAAGTGTATGATGATCTAGTAAGTGGGAAACAAGTAGGAGAAAAATATTATCATTTGCATGAAGGATTGTTGTATCATTCTGGTAAACTTTCTATTCCATAAAATGAACGTGTGCATATGATTAGGGAAGCACATACTTCTCTTATTTCGGGGCATTTTGGTGTTAGTAAAACAGTTGCACATTTACAAAAATATTGTTATTGGCCTAGAATGCATGAACATGTAAACATGTATATTAAGGGATGTGTTCTTTGTGCCACAAGCAAGCCAAGTAACAGGAAATTAGGAATTTACACTCCTCTTCCTGTTCTGACAAGGCCTTGGGAAAGTGTTTCCATGGAATTTGTAGGAGGCTTGCCTATGACATAGAAGAAACATGATTACTTATATGTGGTAGTGGACAAATTTAGCAAAATGTGTGTGTTAGTTCTATGTACTAAACAGATAACTGGTGAGGGAACTGCACATTTGTTTTTTCAGTTTCTTTGGGTTCATTTTGATTTGCCTACTTCAATTCTATTTGATCGGGATTCTAGATATCTTGGGGAATTTTGGTCAACATTGTGGGGGTTAATGGACACAAAACTGAAAAAGAGCACTAATTTTCATCCACGGACTAATGGTCAAACAGAGGTTGTAAACCGCATAGTGGTACAATTACTTAGGGGCTATAGTAGCAAACATCCTAAATTGTGGGATGAACATCTTTATTATGTGCAACATGCTTATAGTCGTGCCTTACATTCTTCTACTTTAAATTCTCCATTTGAGACTTGTTATGGATATCTGCCTAGTTCTCCTTTAGATGTATATTATGGACATGAAACTATTGTTAATGGTTCAAGTGATTCTGACAAGGCTAAAATATTTTCACAGAGAATACAACAAGTTCATCAGTATGTCCGTGAACAATTGGAGAAAAGTCAGGCTAAGTACAAAGCCAAGCATGATAAACATAGAACTAATCACAAGTTCAAAGTTGGTGATTCATTTTGACTTCACATCAGCAGGGAAAGACTGACAGGTGAAGGTATAAATTGAAACCTATACGGTGTGGTCTGTTCCAAATATTGGAAAAAATTGGTAACAACGCTTTCCAGTTGGATTTACCTCCATATATGAAAATCTACTCATTTGTAAATGTTGAGAATTTAAGATTGTATGAACCACCTATGATTGTTGATCATGATGATGCTAAAATAATGCCTTCCATTGATGATTTAGCTCCTGAGTATCTTGATGAGTTACATGAAGACATCATTTTGGACATGAAGGTCATAACTTCACAAAGGGGTGATATTGAGTATCTTCGTGTTGGGTTCAAAGGCCTTCATCTGAACAAGGCTAAATGGATGGAAACCGAAAAGGTGAGGGAGAAATACCCTCACCTATTCACCAATTAAGTTGACTTTTTGGGTCCAAAATTTTCTCAGTTGGGAGGAATGATCCAGAGGATCCTCATGGAGAAACACTGATCTAATATCTTCTCAAAATCAGTTGCAGTTAGTTCCATGGCATGGAGAAGAATTAGACGTTTCCGTTGATATCTCGTTTGCAGGAAACAAAGTTCGTATGCAAAAGTTATGGCTCGCTGAAATTTTTGGGTAACTGGAAAATTTTGGGGATTATGCACAGGTTGAACATGTGCATGCTCGTCAAGTGGACCAATGGAAAAGTGACACGTGGCAATATGGAAAATAAATAAATAATAATATTAAAAATTTAGCCACACCCATTTAATACTCCACATTGGCCACATTATTAAAATATCCATGCACAAATACCTGCCATGTCACACCCCTTATCTCTTCAATCACCCACATTGAGCGCCCCATCCTTAGGGATAAGATAGCTCTTAAGCCAATAACTACATACATCACCCACCTATATAAATTCCTTCGTATTTTCATGCCCAACAAATGTGGGGTATTATCCCTATGTAAAATGCGCCCCACGCATGAAGTGGGATTTGAACCTAGGCCGCTTGGGTAAAAATATAGGCACCCAACCATTGCACCCGGAGCTATGAATTATTATAAAAGGAGATATGTTTTACAAGTATAGACACGGGAAAGTGACTGTGTTATTGTTTTTCTCATAACTTGAGCTAGAGATGGAATTTTGAGATGAAGTAAAAAGTGAATCCTATTATTTTTGGTAGAGGAACGTGATGAGAAGATCATATTATTGTAGAAATATTTGTAAATATTTATTTTCAAGATTTTAATAGATCGGTCCCATTCAACCGGACTCGGAGATGTAGGCCACAAGTGCCGAACTCCGTTATCAATTCTTGTGTCAAATTGCTAGTGATTCTTCTCTTTATTTTCTGTTTTTACACAATACTTTTAGTTTTAATTCTTTTATTAAAAATACAAAAGGATATAATAGTCAATTTTTATATCGAAAATCAATACAAAGCAAAGTTAAGTGTGTGCAAAATTGCTAGTTAAATTTGATTTTCAGATCAGTTAGAGTAATAACCAATATGTCAAAGTGTGACAAACCAAGTGTAAAGTGCTAAGTACAAACTGGAACAACAACACCTAAGAGAGACGAATGTGGATGCCACCAGCGAACAGTATAGCAAGGGTAAAAGGAAAGCATCCGTGCTGCGTGCAAGATTAATGTATCTATGATCACACTAAAAAAAGGTGTGAATGATCATGTTTGGATGATATAGATAATGAAATTTAAGAAATTATGCTAACATGAGTAGTAAAGTGAGCATGTAAAACACTAGTAAGAAAGAGTAAATTCCCCCCAAGAAAATGCAGGATGTTGTGGATGGATGGAATGGAAAGCAAAATGGAGTGATGAGAGATGCGTGCCCCCCAAGTGGATGGAAGTGTATGCAATGAGGCTGATGAGAGATGCGTGCAACAGGTAAAGTCAGGATGGAAAAGTGTGAGTGCATTGTTTGGCTCATTTTGTTTTCCCCCTCCGTAGTAAAAAATGAACTGTAAATAAGAGTGCATCATCAGTAAATGGTTGAGTAATGTTTGTTGTATCTATAACGATGTGATGAGTGTACGTAGTGGTGATGAGATGTGACATATGTAGAATATGTGCATGAACCTTACGGACGTAACGTATATCATGACTTGATGATCGTAGGAGTGATGATGTAGCCTTAAGCGTTAGATCACTGGATGATGAATGGTAAAGGAAGCTGTGATTAAACCTACAGTGTATACCACTATAAGATAAATAACTAAGTAATGATTTAGCCCTAGGCATATATCACTACACGATGAATAACATGGAGTGGTGATTTAACCTACGTTAGATACCACTATAAGATGATATATAAGGAAGGTGGTGATCTAGCCTAAATCGTATACCAGTACTAGATAACATGAAAGCTTATGAGTGACGATTTAGCCTAAAGTGTATATCACTAACCTAGAAATGGTGTGGGATGAAATGTCACATGGTGAGTGTAAGCTCCATTTTATTAGTAAACCCTTGGTATTCGATTATGGATCGAGTAACTAAATTACATCATAGGGTGGTGAGTGTAACACGTAGAAAACAATATAGTATGTATGATGAAACTAGACGACCATGTGATGAATAGAATGTGCAAATGCGTGGTGTGTAATATGCAACACTAAATGTAACATGTGTAGGTAGAATAATGTAATATGTAAATATGAAATGTAGAGCTAGGATCACATGTAATTGAAAAGTAGCATAGCTATATAATGTGTACGGGGTTATTGTGCACAATGGATGATGTATACATTATGTAGGACAAATTAGGTATGGTGATACGCATGTAGAATAATAGTATAATGTAAACTAGATGTGGAATCCATGTGTATATAATGCATGGATGTGGATGATGTAATGTGTAATACCTAGAGTGTAATGTGTGGGGTTCAGTGTGGTAATCCCTCAATAGTCCATTGTGAACTGAATCACAAGAGTGCGTCATTAGGTAAGGATGGTGCTAAAACGTGTAAAGAGTACGCATATGCTATGAGATTTATGTATGAGAATGCAAAATTGAGATAAGCATAGATACTAAGAATAAGGGGGGAGGGATGTGGAAGGATATGCCCCCCAAGTGTATGATAATGTGTAACGAGTGATAGATGGTTGTATGCATGAGTAATTATATAATAGATGAATATGTGAATGTAAATTAGTGAAACGATGTTCTTTATTAGAGAAGACCTCTTAACAGTCATATAAGAAGCATAAGAATATGATTGTGTCATCATGAGGGTATAGTGACAAGAGTCACCTACCAAAGACCCAATTTGTGTGCGGTGGGACCTGGACACGATTTTTACTAGAATGGAGAATGTAAAGAAATTTTTGTGGGTGTGAAGCATAGGATGAGTGGCAGTGCAAGTCAAAATTTATCATACACACTAGGAGATGAATTGGTTTCTTTGACGAACTTAATTGGTTGGAGTTTATTTTTCAAAAGAGGCCATGTTGCATTGATTCGGCACAAGGATATTGTTTAGGTTGAATTTGAAATTCAATAGATGACTGAGTACGAGTTAGTTAACTAATGTTGATAGGTGATTGCTTAGGAGTTACTTGAGTGATGTCAGCCTGATGCTTATTAGATGGAGAATAAGAAACATCAGATATTGGAGGAGTGTTTGTTTGAAAAGGAGAAGAATCAATATGCTCATGTGATTGATTATCAATATCAAGCATGTAATGGATAAGAGGGGTATCTAAAACCTCTTTAGAAATATTAGAGGGAGGCTCGCTAGTAGTAGTAGGATCTTTCTTAGATGAATCTTGACTAAGCAATGGTGGAGTAGACTTAGGATCGTATGTGGGTGTATAATTTTTAAGTGGGCATGCAATAGGATGTTTTCTAGTGAATGAAATAAAGATGTGATGTTCAATATGTTTGAATTTACATTGTAAAGAATATAAATCATGATCATTATGTCTATTGATTTGATGATAATGGGAATATGGACGATCTTGATACTTGATTAGGCACAAGGAGGATAACAATTAATAGACAGTAGGGTGAGCAATTGACGACTAAGAAGCTTAGTAAGAATTGCATGTGGCTTAGTATTGTGATCAAGTATGAGAGCTTTTGGCGATGGCATGACTTGAGGTTCAACTAGATGACATGAAGTGTATATAGATTGAATAGGAGATGGGGAAGAAGAACAAACATGTGATTGTGAATCGTCCTTAAGTTGTTGGATTTCAGATCTAAGGGATGTAATGGTTGATTTGGTGAACATATGTCATGCCTCAAAATTTATCTTGAAATAATACATGTAAGAGCTTAAAATTTATCTTGAAATAAGGTATGTAAGGCTTGAATCGAGTATAATAGTGGTTGATTGGATACAGGATCATAAGAATAGGGTAGACAAAGAAACTATGAAGCATGAAGAACTTACTTCATGTGGTGGCGTATTATCATCAAAATACTTGGTGTCTAGGGATTTTTCGGAAAACATCATGATAAGTGGGATATATATTAAGTGAATTAGATAAAGAAACTTGACCCATGATAGAACTAAAAATAAGGATCCTAAGCATGAATAGTGGTCAAGTTCACCAAAATTATTAACTAAAAATGGGGAAACAAGGGTTATGCTAGCGTGGATTTAGTTAATCTAATAGGAAGACTAAAACATTGTAAATGGACTAAGCTACGAAAGTATGTAAAGCAACTATAGACAATATGCATTGTTTTGCTAAATGGTTAAACTAATAAAAATAAAAAACCCTAAATGTGTATAAAGTAAATGGAAAGGAATTAGCTGATTGTTGGAGACTGTCGGACTATGTCACAGGTCTGAATAGAAAATTAGAGAGGAAGGAACGATTATGCCTGGGTCTTGCAGAGGACAGATCTGGAGACTGTATCTAGACTGGAGCACCTGGGAAGGGACTAGGGCACCCACAGGTTCTCTAGTCTACAGTCTAAGCACCTTGGTCTCTGTAAAAGCTCTAGATTTGGGTTTTATAGGGCTGGAAGTTGATCTAGAACCCTCATTGTCTATTGCACTGGATCTTTTGAACTGCGTTGTATGTTGTCAACAAGACAAGATGTTTGAATCACCTGCAAGAGAGAGAGAAGTATCAAAACTGTTCAAATAAAAGATTCATAATGAATGCACAGACTAACCTCAATTGCCACAATAATGGTCTTATTACTCTGAGTGTTGCACTACATTTTGGACCCAAATGTAGTTCTTGTGAATGAAAGTGCATAAAGTAACCCTAGGTGCTCTCGTGCCAATCATACTTAAGTGAAGTAGCTAGAAATGAACTAAATTTATAAATGTAGATAGCATGATGTGTAAGAAATATAATAGAACAAAATCCATCCTCCTATGAAGTGTGTGTGATACAAACTCCCTCGCTTGTTCCTTGATGATGGAGATATGTGGATGCAAGATAGCAATGTATAGATGCATTCCTAGATGGCGTGATAGTAGTAGATGATGATAGTGTACCTCATTATGGTCTCATAACTTTATATTTATAGGTTTGTCTTGTTCCTACATTTCATAATTAACCCAAAAATGAACCAACATATGAAAAATAAAAAAGTACAAAAAATGGTCAGAAAGAGCCCAAAAAGAGAGTGGGAAATCTCGAGAAGGATCAGGGCACCCTTGGTGGGAACATGGCAACCCATGGGCACCCCAATTACCATCCTGGGTGCCCCAGTCAAGGCTATAAATCATAGGATTATCATAATTGCCTAATAATACTAGTGCATGTGGACGTCCAATGGTAGGAATGGCGAAGTAAAATAAAATAAAATGGTTGAATGGAACATGGGTTAATTAGTACTTTCTTCACTCGAGAACCTTCTAAATAGTAGTATGAGACAAGGATAAATATTTATCTAAAGTGCTTGAGTTTGTGACTACACTGGGATAGTATACTATGATTTGTGGTCACAATCACAATAATATGCTTACAATGACATAAAAAAGTTACAATTGTGTGCACTAGAGTGCATCATTAAGTAATCACAGTACAATGTGTGTACCAAGATGAAAAGAATAGGAGTCACTATCTATGTCTTCGATAATGACTTAGTACCATGTCTTAGATTTCTAAATGTGTATGTGTATTTGAGACATAGTCTTCTCCTTGATCGTATGTTGGGAGAAAGTGTGATTCCACTATGCTTGTATGGTTAATTCAGGAATGCAACCCGAGTTTCTCATGTGATGCATTGACAACCAACAAATTTATTCACCGACTCCTCTAGTAGAAAATTATCCATGAAACTCAGGTGTTTTGGGAATATAAATAGATAAGTAACAATATGTATCCATGATGTAGAATGGATTCATAAACAATCTCTAATGATTAAGATCATGTATATACTGGTCTAAAAACTTTCTTAGGAAGATATTTACATAGATCATAGAAAGATATAATGGCAATCTATGCCCATAGTGTAGGGAGGATTGTAATATTAAACTATCCATAATGCTACGACCACTATGCAGTACAAACTCAGACCATTCAATGACTAAGGATGTGCATGGGAGTACGAATGAGATTGGTAAATTTCTATTCTTGTTTTCTACAAGACAGAGGGCCCTCCTGTAAGCGAGGAATATTTATGCCCCCTTGAAATGTTGTAACATATTCCTAAGTTGATATTTGTTAGATGACAGTTAGTACCAAACATCACACAAGGTGACGAGGTTTGAAATCTATGATAAGAAGTTTAGTAGAGATGTCTTTGACAATGAGATGGTAGAAGCAAGTCTCCAAGTATCGAAAAACATTTCTGGACAGCACATTGTTTTCAGATCTTATGGTGCATCATTCCTAAAAGTCTGATCTACTTGATGTTGTGTTTGAGTTCCATCAAGAATGGTTTCCTCCATTCAACCATATACATAGAATAATAGCTTTTTTAGTGTGCTATCTCCTAAGGCCTTGGAATAAACATAACACACGATTTCAGAACTACATAGACACTATAGGTCTTTAGTGGGAATACCATTAGGGGGAAGAATCATCACTGAAAACTTTTTGGATATTCCACACAGGCTAAAGACCTTTAATGTGATATATTAATCTCACAATAAAATAATGAGATTTCATTAGTGAGGCACCAACCCCATTCAAGGTGGTGTGATCACTGTTCATAAAGCCATACACACAACTTGTTAATATTACTCAAAGTAAGCAGACCCCTATCATTATAA
Source organism: Taxus chinensis (assembly GCA_019776745.2). NCBI lineage: Eukaryota > Viridiplantae > Streptophyta > Pinopsida > Cupressales > Taxaceae > Taxus > Taxus chinensis. The sequence continues at coordinate 447,086,439 of CM034154.1, forward strand.
CTTGACATGCAGAAGAGCCTTTGATCAAGTGAGTATGGACTTTTCTTCTAAAAGGTATTAGAAATTTATTCGTCTATGATAACTGGTGTTCTTGGATCCATAAATGTTCATCTCCAAATTCTCCTCGGTTCTTGGTAGACATAACTCTATGATAGGTAAAAAATGCTCTATCTTGATGGGGTGTTTTCCAAGGACTTAGGCCATAAATCGATAAAACCTAAGACAGATGCTATCAATCACTATTCAACCTGGAAGATACTAAGGGAAAGTTAACACTTTTTCCTCTATACCTGTTAAAAAATTCGATACTGGCTGACACTTGTCAAGGCCTTCATGGGTGAGTCAGTGGTTTACAGGTGAATTTCAAAGCTTTGCCATAAGTGACCCTTCTCAAATCATAAAATCAGAGGAAGGTTTGAAGTCATGAAAGGATTAATTTTCCTCTTTTGGATCAAAATGAAAAGGTTCCAATGAGAATTCATTACAACTTTCACATACAACCCAGATAGGTCAGTCTTTGGGGCCCAAAACCATCAAACATGTACCAAACAGTGCTCAAAAAAATGGATCACGAGTGTTTGAGGAATTTCCACTCCATCACTCAAGCCCCTATGAATTCTAAAAAAATCCAAAAAATTCATAACACATGTGCAATATATCATAAAAAAATCATCCATGGGAGTTAATTATCTTGTACCAGTCAAATAAATCATAACACAACTCAAAAGCCTCATATCCTTCACTAAACAGTTGCTTTCACTATTTTGTTTTCACCTTTGGGAATCAAGACCACTCCAAAACAATTCAAATATGACATGTAACAACTCTATGGAATTTTCATGACCTATAAATCACATCTATGCATGTTATATCTCATGAAACATCCATATGTTCAAATCACAACAACTTTAGTCTTCATAAAATCAAGCTACCCATAAACCCGTTTTGTAAACTCAACTATTTTGTAACCTTTTTGTCACTGTCAAGACCTATAAATAAGTTAAATAATAATAAAATTCATCCATCTTCACTCTCCAACTATTATTAAGCATCAACTCAATCATAACATGCCTCATTCATTTCATTCTTTCATCTTGAGCTAACATGTCCTAAAAATGCAGCTACCTTCTTCTTCACAAACTGACTTGAAAGACCCGTAAAAGAAAATCACCAAGATAGAAGACATATACCACTATAAATACCTCTAAATCTTATTTCCATAACATATTGTAACTACTTAAAACTCTAATAACAAGGCTTCAACCAAGACCATCTTTGCAAACTTCTCCTTAAGCCTTCTAGGAATCAAGAACTGGCCTTGAATTAACATGATCCATCATCAAAAAATCACTTAAAAGATTAACCAAATCATGTAACATACTTATAAATATTTTATAAGCACTAATAAACCTTTATAAATCAATAAAAACTCATAAACATCACTATATCACATGAAGCTACTTAGTATCTTGCTAGAACAAGCATCCTCCAAATTTAACCCTAAAAAAATAGGTCGTAAATTCTTCATAACATATCAAAAACACAAGTTTGATATAAAATTGTAATTCTCTCTAAACTAGGATCACAAAAAAACCTGAATGGATTCCTAACTCATCATGTAGCTCCTGCAATCTCCATTTTACCACAAATTTTTCCAAACTACCCCAAAACTAGTCTTCATAAATAAGTTACACTTTTCCCTTTTTCACTTCAACCATTACCTGATACTATCTTGTACATGTATAATAACATAGGGGATAAATAAAATCTTAATTTATTCTTTTCATTCTTTGGAAAAACTTTCCTTAAACAAAAATTCTCTAGAAACACGAAACTTTAGGTGGGACTCAGAACTAGTCACATACACTAATACACCTTTCTGGAAAACTAGAAGAGTCCTCTACAACATCCAATCATAATTTTTGCAAAATGAATCAATACAGACTTAGCATACCTATTTTTCTCCAAGTCACATTGAACTAGGATTTAGTTAGGGTTTCAAATCAACTTATATTCTTAACAATCATTCATAAAAACATGACAATAAAACAACATCATTATTTTTCTAAACCTTCATAACTAACCTAAGAATCTATGACGAAGACACCAAGTCCTAATGAAAATTACACAACTCATAATGAGCATTAGAAGGCCATCCCTTGACTCAAAATCACACTATAAATTACCCAGTTTTACCAAAATTGAAGTATCTTGCAATTTCTTCTTTAGAATGACCAAAAGTTTGTAATGAATAATCATGACAACATATTCTTTCTAACCATACTCACCACAAATAGACTCATCCATACCTCTACAACACCTCATGACCATGTGTGACCTCATGAAAACCTTCAACTCACTTGGGAGGACTCAAACCATGACTATGCAAGCCAAACCATGCTCTAGAACAACATATGACTCCACCAAAATTGACATTACCAATAAACCTTCATGTTTGACATTTTGATAAAACCTCATTAAGACTCACATGATCTCATAACACCATTTTCCATCAATGGACTTGACATCAATAACAACACAAACACATAATGGCCATCAATCTCCCTCTTTGTCATTGATGGCAACCACCTTCAAAAACATTGATGGAAACCAACAATACCAATACACCTACATGACTCATTTCCATTTTTGTTATGCTTCTCTTCCCATTTAATATCTACGAAAAAGGATAAAATGATAAAAATACATGGAAAATGACAACACACAATATGACACAATGTAGAAAAAGCACAAACTCAACATACTTGCTCAAAATACTCCCCCTTGGGCTGTAGTTTATCCTGTTTGACCTCAAAAAAAAAATGAATGATCCATGGACTTGTAATGATCCTCAAAACAACTCCCCCTAAAATATATCCCCTGGAACCATATTATCATTCTCTAAGTGACAACACAAAATTAGGACCACTTACCTTGCATATGAGTCATAAATATGACTCAACCATATTGACTTTTCTCTAAGTCACTTTCTCAGTACTTTCAACCTCAAAAGCATGCTACCTTGAACTTTTTGAGTCAAGAAACCATATAAATTTGGAATGGAATTTAATGTCATCAATCACCTTAGCTTACATACCTTCTAGACATCTGAAAATTTTACTAGAGAAGAAACTCAAGATCCCCCTCTCTTAGTGAGATAATCAAACCTATAGCATACCATATTTTGACTACCATGAACTTGCACCATTTTATCAAGAAAAATTCCAACACACTAAGCAAAGAATCAACCAAGTAGATATTTCTTTACTCTTAACTCTTCCCAAGTACTCTTTATGACACCTTGCTTATGATCTTGAGCACAAAAACTTGCTCCCCCTACTTTATTCACCACCTATATACCTTTAGGTTACCATTTTCACTTCTTTCCTAGTCACTATACCCTGGTAACTAGTAATATTTGCATGAAATCAATATTATAAGACCTGTTAAGAATCCTTATTCATAACTTAAGAGAAATATATCTTCATATACCCTTATGGTCTAATGGAAGAGTGACACCAACTCTCCCTCAACCTATATCATCATACCAAGACCTCCAACACTCATATCCAAGCTTGAAATATTGCACATCAACTTAGATGCCCATTTTTGTAACCTATTAAAAAGAAGCAAAATTACAACATAAACATAATCAAATGTCAGCAGAAGAGAACGAGCACCTTGCAGACTCAATCAACTTCCTTTTTCACCACTTCTAAGATTATTGATCATACTAAAAATATTCTCGGTCATGATTCAAGAAGGGATAATCATCATTTGATCTCTTGAAAATCCAAAATTCACTTGGAGAGTACCTCTATAGTATTTATTCAACCAAACTCGGACTTGAATAATGCAACATGAATAACCAAACACCTTAACATCCTTCAAGATTTATATTTTTACATACTCATACCTACATTCCATTCTCAATACATCAACACCACATGTATTTCATACTTATTGTTAGGAAATAAGAGATAAAATATGGGGAACAATCCCACACAGAATCGCAATAGTAGAAAAAAATATTCAGAAAGATATCACAGATCTGAAATAAAAGTTCATAATAGAAAAGAACACCACATAGATGATATTTAACATGGTTCACCCAATTTGAGCTACGTCCACCAAGAATCACTTGCTCATATTTTTATTACAAGCCACCTCTCTCTCAATATAATACCCAGATCTATTTGGATATATTCTCAACAAACTCTCCTAAATTCACACTTAAACTCTCACACATTTGCAATGATATGTCCACCCTATCAAAATCCCAAAATCCCATCAATAGAAAACCACTTAAGAATTTTTACAATACCATGGGTACCAAAACCATGGGAAAAAAACACCCCATAAACCTATGGGTCAAAAATCCCACCCCTATCTTCAAATTAGTGTTTTCAACAAAAAAATCTATGATGGTCACTACATGTGCCCCATCTTATTTGAAATTTGCAATCCCTAACCGACCCTACACAAACCCTAAATGGGGTATGGAATCTTTCCATTTCCATGGCAATGGCAACCTCTAGGCTAGCAAAAAAATTTGAGGTGGCAAGGCAGTGGCAACCTCTGGGCCAGCGAAAAAGTTGGAGGCGGCAAGGCTTTGGAGGTTGATTATGAGGACTCGGCCCGATCCTGGATTAATCTCACTTTTATTACTCACAAAGGGAATTCCAATATTAAATCTTCTGAGGAAGGTGGCACAATCACCAGTCAAGCTCCCTCTGGTGGAGATGGGGAAATTCACCATGTTCTTGACGGGACTGGATAAGGTGCATCTATTCACGACCCCATTGTAACCTCATTCAAGGATGCATTAAGGGGTAAGGATTCTCCTATGAAGCCTGCAGATAGTACCCCATGCATAACATTTGGGGAGGAGTTCATTTCAACTGAAAAATACTATAAGGAACATGCTTTGATCTGCAGATTCAGAGGACTCTAGCCCAACCTTCCTGACCTACATGCATGGATCTCCAAGCATTGGACTCCATTACTTGTTGGGAGGTTAGAGTTATACCCGTGTGTTGAAGGTATCCTCAATGTGAATTTTTCTTCAATAGCTAATAAAAAATCCATTCCTTCTAAGCTTTGGGTTTTCCAATCTAAGGACCTAGTCATTAAACCCTAGTTCTCCTCTTTTAACCCGCTCACTGATTCTTTTTCATGCAAACCTATTTGGATCTGATGGCCCCATTTACCCCTCCAATTATGGAGTGGTTAATGTTTTAAATCTATTGGAAACACCTTGGGAACTACTCTTTTTATAAATTCTCAAACCTTTGATTACACCCATACTACCTATGCTCAGACCTTGGTGGAAATTGACACGACTAAAAACCTTCCTGCAACCATTGATCTTAGAGTGCAAAATAGAACTTGGTCACAACCTTTAGATTATGAAGGTTTTCTGTTTAGACGAAGAAGGTGTTTCTATTTAGGTCACACCTCTACTGATTGTGGGATGGCAAAGCGCTAACATGAGAAACGTAATTGATGGAAATATGACCTCTCGGAACATTTGGTTTTTAGTGCAAAAGAGGACCTAGAATTAAATTCAAATGCAGAGGTTGAATCTGAATTTGTCCCAGAAACCCCTCTATTGGAAAATCCTATTGCTGATAGCAAGGAAAATGTAATAGATTTATCTCATTTAGTTGTTAACAGCAAGGAAATTTTAGTTGGAATTATTGCAACTAAGGAAAATACTCCTTTATCTAACCCTCCATTCATGGCGGCATCATCAGGATGGGTAACGGTCCATAAAAATAAAAATTATATTTTAAAGAATGCCACTTCTCTACCTCGATGATTTTATTCTCTTCTGATGTTTGGTTGTTCTACATTGTTCCTTGTATTTTCTGAGCAGTATTTTTTGGCTCTGCAATGGTGTTGCGGTGTTGTTGCAGACTGGTTGTTATTCATTAGTTGTTTTTTGTTGGTTTGTTGTTGGGTGTTGGTACTTTTATGAGCAGATTTTTTTCTACTATTGGGCTTTCATGTTCTATCCTAACTTTTGAGCCTTTCTGTACAAGGGTATAGTCCCTTTCAAAAAACTATTTACCTATAGTAAAAAAAATACCACCCCTATGATAAATGCAAATTTCTTGAGATATAGGGAACGTAATTTTAGTGTACGGTCTTCAACACTTCCACACATGAAAAACATCTCCACAACATAACACTTATAGGAAGCTACAAAACCTTCACTCTTGATAATTTACTGTATCAGAATCATAGTACCATCCTAGACAACATATGACCTTTGATTCCTTCATAAGCTTGAATAGGAGCACAAACTTAGATTCACCTTCCTTGGCATAGTGGACACCTTTGGACTACAATGACTCTTCAAATTTCAAAAATTATTTGACCAATACTACAATATATTTAATGACAAACCATTTATCTCATTCAACCTTTAAGACACACACTCACACTCTTTTGACAAGGTAACCCTTAACACCATGATACAAATATTTATGATACACATATTATTTTATTATGTTATGGATAGAGACACACCAACATATAAGTTTCAATCTATGATCACTTTGACAACTTGAAGAACATATTCTTATATACACGACCAAAAACTCAAGAGACTATACTGAGTACTTCTTTCAATATCACCACACTCATTGACAAGATAAGATAAACATGGACTCTCATACCCTAACAAAAAATATTTAGCACTTGATAGTGATTTACCTTCTCTAGACCATTTGAGGCCATTATCCATCCTTACATACTACATATATACATAACACAGAATTCAAATAGGCATTATAGCATATGACAGGCCTATTACACATATTGTTTTGAGTCAGACCTGAATTCACTTGCATTAATACTTTGTTAGAAATTCTAGGCACTAAGAGGAGTGGGTGAATCATTTCTATTTAAAACTTTTGAACCAATTTATAGTTCTTCAATTATTCAAAATTAAACTATCTTAACTATTATGAATTATAACCATTCAACCATGAGAGAGAGAGAGAAGAAAACACATATGAACACATGAGGAGACAAGATTTAATGTGTGAAACCAATCTCAGGACAAAAAACTACTGAAACTAGAGAACTAGATTTGACAATTGTCCTATAAAGTTATAATGATTTCACCATGTGATGAGCATCCACACACCCTAAAGCACCAACTCCAGTTTTCAAGCACCTACTTCAATTTTATGCCAAGAACCCACTTGATTATTGTTTTGCAAGAACCTTCTTGTAAGGAAGATCACTATGAAATTGTTGAGCTAAAACTCAGTATTTAAACACAATGAATTTTTATCACCTTCACCTTAGTTTCTTACATCAACACCTTATGACGATTGTTTCAGATCTTTACTTCATGTTGTACTCCTCTCTCAAACTAGTATTCAACTCTCATCAGATTCATTCTGTAATTTTCATTTCACAACTCATATAAAATATTCAAATATGATTGGTACACTAAATTATGGTGTCTCATTCATGAGAATGTACCTGTCATATATCCACTACACCCTATGCATATAATCTCTCTTAAATCTCTCATACATATCAGAAGATATCTCCCAAGCTTCAAAAACTCTTTCACATCAAAGAATAGTTTATTTGTAACCAACATAGACTCCTTTACATGAAATTTGACTTTTCAATATCACATTCAAAACTATTCACTTTTCATAATTGTGGTACACATAAAAATGAAGACTAAAAGACTTCAAATAAAAATACCGTAGGAGGTAATCATGACCTCTGTCATGATTAAAAAAAATCAATAATCTACATGTATGTTTAATATTCTTTGATGCACAAGGATTTCATATGGAGTCTTCTAAAACTATCCTTGACTAAAAATCCCTTCATTAGATCTGTATTCCTTGATTTGTAACGCTTTCTTCTGACTTGTCATATACCTCACTGTGAGAAATCTAGGCAATGAGGGGGTGAATCAATGCATGTTTAAATTTGGTGCACTTTATGTTAATTAAATTAACCAGCCTTGAATATGTTAACCATGAAAACATGAGCATCCAACCATGAGAGATAAATAAGAAAAAACGTACATGTAAACATAAGGAGAAAATATTTGAGGTGAGAAATCCAATAAGGGAGAAAACACACAGAAAGGGAGAAATCAAAGAAATATCAAGGAAAAATTCCCATAAATAATTACAATGATCTCACAAATTGGTAGGCATCCACTCACCCTGAATCTCTAACTCTAGTTATGAAGCACCCACTTCACTTCTATACCAAACACCCACTTGATTGATGTTCTACAAGCAACAACCTATTAGGAAGCTCACTCCTAAATTTTTTAGCTACAACTTAGATTTTGAACATAGACAATGTTTTGATCACCTTCACCAGTTCGTTTCATTCATCAACATGATGTGATCTCTGTTTCATATCATTTTCTTTCTCTTTTCCTATATTTATTCACCATAGTTTTAATGCATTCATACCCTTCTCACTTTCAAAAATATCACGTAGCAATACAACCTTTTCAAAAACAATTACTTTCACAAAATTTGAGCTTAAATCAACAAGCATTACTCTTAATATGAATCTTGACTTTTCACAGACAATGACTCTTCAAATGGCCTTCTTTTTCCTACGTACAAAGGATATGAATAGACCTTTACAAAGATGTCTTTTACTTTGTATTTTTTCTTCTGACATTTGCACAAGTTAAATTATCAAATCTACATATAGTTTTTAATATTAATTGTCCATAAATGATGAAATTTAAGGCTTCCATAGCTATTTAACACCCTGCCACATCTAACATTCTTTCTTCTTTAAGAAATTGTCCTCTAAAACCTATAATATTCTTTTATAACTGATATATCTGATTTTTTCCTCTAGTAGGTGAGAAGAATTTTGAGTATGTGATAAGTTTTACTTGCAAGAAAACTCGTTACCAATACTACAAGTCTTATTTTTAACCCCTTTCACCCTTCAAAACTCTCCATTTTCCTATAGCACCTTATTTGAGCACAAGTAAGCACAATTTTTTATCATAAACATGAAGTGAAATTAAAACCTTTTCTTAAGAATGAAACTAGGTGTAACAAGTCTGAAAGAAGGTCTTATCAAAATTAGGATCTTGAAGATCATCAGGACAGAGTGTGAATTGTTTTATACATCTTCTCTTTTTGTTATTCATGTCATAGTCATGGATTTATCAGCAACCAATCTAACAAAAAAATCATCTGCAAAATTTTCAAGCATATTGAAGTTTCTTTTATCATCGAGGATTAAGCATACATCACATGGATCACCTTTCAGATGATGCAGCATCAACACATACCTTCACCACCTTGTATGTTATGGATTTTACAAAAATTCCTAATTCAATGTACAAACTCAAAAAATCAATTTTAGTTTCATTGTGATCTAACATATCAAGACATGTTTTTTATGTCTTACCATTGCATTCACTTGTCAAACACCACCTCCTCTACATAATTTTTCATTTTTGCATAATTATAATGAGAGATACACACACTTGTATGACTGTAAATCATGTTTATAAAGACTGGCTTTAGAAACTAACTTTAGATTAAATGAAGGAGACAATTAACTTTTCCTTTATATGGGTTTGAACACAAAGTATAGGACATTTAGTACCTATATCATCTCATAAACCACTTCAAATGATGTTATTTTATCATTTAACCCTTATGCTCTCTTGACTAGTTTTGGCATGATTTGGTCCTTGGTGGTAGAGTTCAAAACTTGGCAAGATTATCACAAATTTTGTACTAAATCCAATTTTATTTCTTCATGGACATCAAGATAACTCTCCATACATGCTTCCACATCAACTTTAGTATCTATAGCTCTATTATTGTTGATTGTACATGGTAAAATTTATTCAAGGCAGGTCAAAAACCATACAGTATATTCATACTTGCAAATGAAAAATACAACCAAAATGTGTTATAGAGATTCCTCTATACTCTTGAGGTGGTTTCGTGACTTTTTAGATGATTAGATGGCCAAAAAAATTATTTTTCTCCTATCGCTCTAGAATGATTGTTTGAAAGGTTTCAATTAGCTCAAAAAAATAGTTATAACTTTTTAAATACTTAAGCAATTTACTTCAGACCTTTCAACACTTATTTCACTAAATTTGGACATATTCCAATGAATATGGAATCCATTATTACAAGTATTGGAAGAAATCCATCTCCATTTTTGTGTATATTGGATTCCATTATTACTATCATTAGATTCCATTAGTAGTAATATTGGATTCCAATATTTTCATTATTGGACTTTTTCAAGTTCCAATTTCGCTATTATTGGATTTCAATTTCGCTAATATTGGATTCTAATTTCCATTTTATTGGACTCCAATTTTGCTATTATTGGATTCCAATAACATAATTAATGGATTCCAATTCCACCACTAATGGAATCCAATTTCTAAATCTTGATTTTTGGATTTCAATTTTGCTATTTTAGGATTTATATTTTGTTATTATTTGATTCCCTAATAAAAGCCTCATGGATGCCAACTTACATACGCCAAGTGGCCACTAACTTCAAGATAATGCATAAGTGATTGTTGTCATTTATGCCACATATCAATCTTAATATCATCATACATATACAACTATTTATGCATACCTTATTCAAAATAATAAACGTTGACGTTGAAAATCCTATCCAAATTATACTCTAATATAAATTTCATTTATTTTAGAACTTAACATCCTTGAATGGTGTTAAATTTTACGTCTGTTTAGATGTTTTTCATGATTTTAGATGTAACATAGTTTCAAATATTTTATATAACTAACACATGTGACTCAATGGCTTTTGGCGGAGATATTCTATGTTAGATATCTCTTGTTTGTTTTTTGATCTCTTCAGCTGTTTTTTGGATCATTGCACGACTGGATCCTTTCTATTAATATGTTGTTTTATCTGGATGATGAGCCCTCTGAGGTTGGTTTTTTTTCCCTTCTCTGGGCTATTTCTCCCGCTTCTGGTATCTGGCTTTTGAGCCCTTTTGTATTCAGGGTATATTCCCTTCAAAACTATTTTCCCTTAATAAAAAAACACATGTGACTCGCATGTTTAAAATGTGACCATCAATTTTTATATACATTTATATAAAAAAAATTATTCGTATGTATTGAGAATAATTATAAAAACATTGGTGATTATCATTTATAAATTTTATAAGTAGTGTATAAGTGCGAGTGATAACACTTACAAGTGTGACTGGTCACACATCTAAGTGCAAGCCTCGAGTCTCACTTCTCTCGACTCACACTTTTAAGTGCGAGTAATCCCACTTCTAAGTGCGAGTCTCGAATCACACTTATTAGTGTCAGTCTCAACTTGCACTTCTAAGTACGAGTCTTGATTCGCATAACTAAGTGTGATAACTCACCTGTCAAACAATTTTTGGGTAACGGTAATTTTTCAACACCATCCTTCAAAAATACAAAAAATTGTTTATTTATACCAATTACTCTGTATAAATTTCATTATTTTTAATATATATTTATGTAAATTTTTATAATTTATATATAAATCTATATTAAAAATTGACTGTCAAACATTAAATATGCAAGTCATATGTGATTCTTATTACAAATATTTGCAGTTATTTTATGGCTACAATCAATATAAACATCTAAAAGGTCATCAAGATTCGTACATCAAACTGTAAGCACAAGAATTAAGGGATTTATTTTACTTGAATTATATAAGGGATTTTATTTACAATACAAAAATTATAATATTAAATTCTTGCATTTATTATTTACAACACCAAATGCAATATTAATGATAACCATTTTGTAAGGCAAAATGTTAATTAATGTTGCAGTTACCTCAACATTAATTAGCCATTAAAACGAACTATGTAAATTCACCATTTTAAACTACATGTGCCATTCGAAATATGTGCACCTTTTGGAGCATGTAACTTTTGTCATCCATTAATTAGCCATTTAATGTAAAGTAATGTAAAATCATACACGTTCCCTCTTAAATTTGTGCACCAATGAACTTGGTAGTTGGATTTCTTTGTTACATATCACTATAAATCGATAGTTTTTGAGTTTTAATTTTTAACATTCACCTTTCTATTCTCTTTGTCAATGCGTAAAAGAGATACTTTATTTATCAATAGAAAAATATCACCAGGGAAAGCATAAAAAATTATGTGCTTGATTTCTGGAAACGTTTTGATTTCCTCTCCATGCCAAAAATTGGTTTGAATTCTCACCTTCAACCCCTCTAAAATTTTGAAATTATGTTAATGTAAAATTTTCCATAGCTGATTAGGGTGTATATCCATGTAGGGCTTTTGTAGATAATTAAACGGAAGTAAGTTTTTTATTCAATATTTTGCAGAAGGTAGTTGTGTTTATCAAAAATATAATTCCGTAATATAGTAAACATTTGTTAAAGCAGTGAAAGAGGATGGAATGGAGCACATCTTGATAGATAAATGGCACAAATTAATCTGTAATAACATGAGGGGAAATTTTGAGGAATTTTTACAAACCCATAACACCTGTCAAGAACTTGATCTTTTGTGTTTTGAAAAAGAATCCTAGTGGTATGGATGGTGGATCAATTTGCGCAGTAAAAAATTGAATATTATAATTGATTTATGGTCATAGTGGTGTGTAGGAATCGATGCGTAGATGTATTTGATAAAGTTGATATTATTTTTTTGGCCTTATTGTTTTCCACAAATAGTCATCTACTGCATATACTTACTAAAATTAAATGGCTACGATGTCGTTGAAATTGTCAATGAAAATATTTTAGAATATATTCATGTTAAGAATGGATTGTCATTCAATGTGGTTGTGTTGGATTACAGTGATCTATTTGTGAAAAAATATGATAATGCACAAGAAGGAGAACCAAATAGATTTTGGAGAACAAAAGAACAAATATATATTTTTGAAAGGAAAAGTTGAGAAATAATTAGAAATCTAAGGAGCAATATTGCTTCTTAATTTGGTGATAAGAAGCTTGAAGGAAAGGATACGTTGCAATATCTTCTCACTTGGATCATTAAAATGAAAAAATAAGTGGAGGGAATCAAGACTAAACAATGTGACTTTCTTGGCATGCTCAAGAATACTCTAAATTTCATCACTCTTTTCACTGCTCAATTTGATATTTTAAGCAAGGAAAAGGGAAACAAGGGCACTAATTTCAAGAATATCATGTAGATCCTAGATAATATAAAAAAGAGTTTTCATAAGATTCTAAAGTATTCTAGTTGTTTTTACCTGTTGCTTCTAGGATGATTCCTTGCTGAATTTTTGTTGATTTTGTGCTGACTTCAGGGTTTTTTTGTTCTTCTATATATATTTTGGTATCAAGCTGGGTTGTTGTTGTTTTTAGGCTGTCTTTTAGGTTGATGGCATCTTGTTTCTTGATGTTGGGTTCTGGTTTCTTTTTCCGTACTTCTACTTATTTTGAGCTATCATTGTGTATTATGGCATTGGTCACTTTTCTACCTGGGTAGGATCCCAATCAAACAAGCATTTACCCTTACTAAAAAAATCTAGGAACAAGGAAACTCTAAGATGTTGCTCATTATCTTTAATAAAATCGCCATTGTTGCTACTGTGGAAGCAACAACTATCCTCAAAAATATTCTCAAAATGTAAATTTTCTCTGTTTGGGTCCTGCCTATGTCGCTTTTTGTCTTTTGTTACTTATGGGATTTCTCTCTTATATGCTTCAATGTAATATTATTCCTTAAGGGCCTTTTTGTAAAAGGATGTAGGTCCTTTCAAAACCCTCATATTCACCCTTTTACATAAAAAATGGACATAATAGTTGTACATCAAAATATGATGTTGTGGCATAACCTAGCAGACTCTATGATGACAATATATTACTTTATTTTGTTAAATCCTCTTGATCGATAATATCCAATTAATATGGTGTCACATAAGCTAGTGGATGCTAAGCTAAAAATAGTATTCTTTGACTTGTTAAATGCTAGCAATCTGTAAGCTCAAAATATTATATTGTGGAATTATTAGGTTACCTTAGCAGGCGCTAAGCCCAAAACATCTTACTTTATTAGCTCCTGCATCCTGCAGGAATTCTATAAATTTCATTAAAACAAATAATTTCTCATCAATCCACCAATGAAAATAAAAAAATCTGTGACTTTTCAGCTTCCGAATGTTTATATTTTATTTAAATATTTTTTTAATCTATAAAACTTATTTATATTTTTCTTTATTTGCTAGTTAATACTAATTTGACAAATATGAGGCCTTGTCGCAACATTGATTTATTCTATTTAATAAAATTCAAAATTCTAAGAAAGAAATTTGTCCAATATTTAAATAAGATATGAGATTTAGAAAAAGAAATTAATAAAATATTCACTACATTTAATGTTTATCCAAAAAGCAAGATGTATTTACATGCTTGGACAAGTGGCACATCCAAAATAGTACACTATTCATAAAAATTAATAAACTTTATTTTAAAAATCACATTATAAAAATTTCTACATTAAATCCCATCCCATTCCTTATATATTTTTTACTATTTTATTTTCGCTAGTCAAAAAGTTTAATCTTTGATTTGTTCCCGTTTGCAATAAAAATTAGATTTGTAAGTTAAATTTTATACAATACAATTTTTTCTATGTTTGTATTAAAAAAAATTACAGTAATTTTTTTATATGGATTATATTATGTTAAAGACAAGAAAAATAATACTATTATTAATTACTTCTATTATGTTAAATCCTTTAACTGATTTATTTCGTCTATTCCATTTAATAGCAAACTTTTAACTTTATGTAGGCATGTTCAAATTCTAAAATCGTGGTGGTTTTTTTAATTGCACCTGAAAAATATAGTATATTATGTATTTCAAAATGCCACCTATATTGTTACAATATCTTCAAGCATAATATGATTCTAGATTGCTCTACGTTTTTCCAAAGAATTATATATTTGATGCATAATTTTATTTTATTTTTTGTCTTCTATCTGAATTTTAACGTGGGTATTTACATTATGTGCAACATTTAAATTGGGTACTTATAGTGTATATATGTATATATATATATTATGTATTCAAAATCATTACATAGGGGCATTCTATTTTTTAGCATTATGTGGATGTTGGCATACCGTATGTGCATATTTTATACATTAAGTATTGGTACATTCTACTTTCTAGAAAAATTTAAAAGTGGTTATTCTTAGCAATATAAAGCATGTAATGCAAAAAATTATAGAAAAGTTTGAAAACAATCGCACAACTATAACATCTCCTAACCATGAGGCATGAACTTTCCACACTAATTTGTTTAATTTAAAATGTCGTTAACGAAATTACTATTAACAAGGTTTATTAAATATACATGAACATAATGATTGGATACTTTATACAATGATTAAGGAACCCATAAACATTATAGTACAATGCATCATGAGCATCACCAAGAAGGAACAAAAAAGAAATAGGATGAAAAGGGCTACAACAGCTTATCCCAAACTACAGTCCAAGAGATCAATACAAGGAAAAATCAAAAAATATGGAGGGAAAAAATTCCCAAACAATACATTCCATAAATAGGAAAACAAAATCTCCAAGATCTAAGGGAATAGTTAGTCTTCAAACATTTTTAATCCTTCGGTTAAAGCTCTTCCTATCCTTTCATCTGATCATCATTCTCGCTTGTGATAGGGATGTTGTCTTCAACCTTCTCTTCCTTATCACAACTACTGAGGTGGAGATTATACCTACAAAATTTATGTCCCTGTTATAGCTTGACCACACGCCCTTGCAGCTCCAAACCCAAAATTTTGATCTCTACCATATCCACCATGATAGAGTTTTGGGTGATGTAAATTTTCTTAGAGGTGTCGATGCAATGCATGAAATTGTTTCCTGTATCCGTTCCAACTTCATCTAAGGCATCCATATCCCTTTCCACCTGACTCACCCTGAGAGAAATTTTATCAAAATCCACATTCCAACCCATCTCCACTCTATGTTTCCATTTAGAAGACTCCCCTTTTGTATCAATCAGAGAGCTTGTAGCCCCATTACCAATATTTCCCTTCCCCTGAGATTTCCTACTCTTCTTTCTCCTTAGTTTGTTCATACGATTAGAAAGAATACAATTTTCATCTAAATCCACGGATTTGGGCTCTAATTTATTTTCTACCACCATTTTACCATTCTGAAAAAGTAAAATAATTACACCATGGTGTATCAGGGTATCAATATTTTCTTGTTAAAAATCATTCACCGACACAGAGAGCAACATAAATAAGAAAAAGGGAAGGCTCATAGAACTATTATGCCTAAACATATTAAGCATAGTAGGATGGTGAGTAAATATCTTTCTATACTTTTCTTCAAGATTAATGTACCTCATAAGGTGGAGGTAGACTGTATTCCAAATATTAGGGATGTAGAATCTAGTTATATCATCTACCAGTAGGTAAACTATTTGTTTACCATGGAAGAAAGTCTCAATTTCGTGTTTGTTTCTGGTGTATCCTTTGAATATATTTAAGCCCTCTGTCTCCATTCAATTCACTTGTGCTATTGAATCCTACAAACCCTAAACTTCCATGTCACGGATCACCATGTTTTCATTGTTCCATGCCCAACCAAACTCCAATGCAAGATAAGGATCAGACCCCGTGATTTTTAAGATGAAATTATTAAACCCCATAATTTTTAGAATGTGCCACAAGTAGGGGTTGTCCTTTAGGAAACTATAGCTCATGGCCTTGGTTTTCAAATGACCACCTCCTATGGTTTTAGTCGACTAAGATCAAAAATGGAAGAAAAAATATCCAAAATGAATCGTAAGAGCAAAATTAATACAAATCCCACCATATATCCTGCACGTGTTAAGGGTCCTACTGTAGACATCTAAAATATGCTTACACTTAGCATTTCATCCAATTAAACTAATTAACAATACTATGTTAATTCCCCATTCTTCACTCCATTCTCAGATGCCCATTTACGACACCTTCTTTGTTGTATTCCTCCTATAAATCATCTAATTTGGTTAATATCTCTCTTATTAGCTAAACATTCCTCCTTTTGACTATTCAGAATCTCCCTAGTTTTCTCGAGACCACTTCTATTGGCTTCGTAGGCAATCTACCAATCACAATTTGTTATCCAGACCCCTCCCAACTCTCAACGAGTCTCTAATCACTTGCTAATCAATTTTAACTAGATTAAACCAAGCTTAACTAAGCCTAAAGCATGTTTATCCTAATCTAATCTAAAAGAGCTTTAGTCCCACATGCACCCAAATTCTAAATTATCCCAAGTTGAAAACTATAAATAGAAGGGTCACCCCTCCCATTCACACACACAACTTTACTCTCAAACACTTTAGAAAGGCATTAGAAACCATTTGTGATAGCTTTAAGCTATAGAACATTTGGATCTTGGCCACACTCCATTGTTAAGAGCTCCCCCATCTTGCATCCATCCACCTCCATTAAATAAAACAACTAACCACATAATTGTATTTCTTAGAATCTAACTAGGTTCACATTATAATAAGCTTTCATAGAGTAGAGAGTACTATACATGTTAGTTTTTGATGTTTTTGTCAAAGTTATAATATTTTCATGTTAGTTTCTCTTGTTTATCTCTAATATGATGGTGCATGGTTGAGTTAGGAAATCTTTGAGGTTCTTTAACCTCACTCCATTGCTTTTACAACTTTCCATTGCACACATTTGGCACACCCGGTGGGACACTTATGTCCATCCTCCATTAATGGAAGTCATTTAGGTTTTTTTTTCAAGGTTTTTAGTTTAAATCACTTGTTATTTCCTCATTTCTATTTTAAACCTGGAGTTAATGAACTCTATTTACATGCATTTGTGGGTTTAACGTAGAAATAGGAAGCTTTGACTAACCAATAACTTGTTTGCTCTTAAAATTTTGAAAATCCATGTTTTTTGTAGGTTTTTTACAGGTCACGCATAGGTGTTTTAAGGTGGTGTGTACACGTTGATATAGGCACGTATCCATCAAAAAGGCCACATATCCGTCGGGGTGTCCTCTGTGTTTGTGAAATTTTTCTCTACAGGGATGCGTCTGCATCTCCATTGGTCTATCTGCATCTCCATCTCTATGGATACTTTTTTGTACTTAATATCATTGTGTAAAATTTTACAGACTTCTTTTTATGTGGGCCGCGTATCCTTCGGTAGGAGTGCACCCACGTTGAAACCCTAGCATACCCGTTAGATTAGGGCACAT
Source organism: Taxus chinensis (assembly GCA_019776745.2). Classification (NCBI taxonomy): domain Eukaryota; kingdom Viridiplantae; phylum Streptophyta; class Pinopsida; order Cupressales; family Taxaceae; genus Taxus; species Taxus chinensis. Next base: position 447,104,718 of record CM034154.1, read on the forward strand.
AGGTGTTGGTGACTATTTTGATCTTATTAAACCCGTGTAGGTGTTGGTATAGGTGCATACATGTCGGTTTGGGAGCGCAAGTGTTACTGTCAAAATTTAAAAAATTTACAGTCTATTTTAGCTTTTTCTCTGACATTTTTTATGCAAGTTTCTAAAGGTTGATAGGTTTAAAAATAGGGCTAGCTCTTTAAAATTTCAGTTTGCATGATTAAGTTTTGTTCATTCCTTAGCTTAAATTAGGATTTGTGAAACATGCGTATGCTCTCTCCTCACGCTTTCCAAAGTGATCTTGGAGATCAAAAACACTTACACAAAACTTATTTTACACGTTAAAAACACTTTCTCTTTAAAGGATAAAGAAACATTTTTATGTGCTTTTAGTAGGATTTCCACTTTGTGTATTCTCTTCCTTCACACATTTGGGTGATCTTAGGAATCAAAAGCAAGTGTGAGTTCTCTTTTACCTCAATCGGCGAACTAGAAAACTACTAACCAAATTTTTGTCTACAGGACCTAACGTTGGTCAAAGAAAGGTGTTAAAATGAAGCGAAAACTTCTAATACATGTGTATTTTCATATTGCCAAATGGTGTGCCACTTTTGAAACCATATTAAGATTAAAAAGGATAAAAAAACACACCATACTCAACACACTATATTGTAGGTTTTGGAAAAGGGTAAGTTCCTCTCTACTTAACTGGATCGTAACCCCTTTGGCATAACGCCTTAAGCTATAACAATGGGGGTGGTTCCAGGAACCCCAAAGTAGTCCACCATTGAGTAACCTCGTGGATGAAATGGGAAGCGCCTCGCTTACCCACTTGACTAGTACACCTTGTGAGTTAGAGTTGCAAGTTGTCCATATCGCAACCTTAGTAAAATTACATGATGGATGCATTCATTGCCCACTGTACTTGAAGGGGGAAAAATATGAGATACTCCTAAACTATTCATTATGACTTTTTGGGTAAATCGCGCCTCACTCTTAGAAAACCTTGTAACACTTAGTTGAGAGAACTTATTAAGGAAACCATTTTGTCTGGAGGCCAACTTTACTAGTCCATTCGTGTCATTTTTCCATCACAAAGTGATAACTTGTTTGGATTCAGCATCGTGTTTTTCGAACATGGTAATGAACTCATCCCAAGTTGGATCTAAGTGTTTTTCATCATGAATTTAGACAAACATATTACTTAGCTTAGCTTCTTTCTCACTTTTTGAATGAGGTGAAGCTCTACCCAAAGTGAAACTAAGTCTATTTTCACATGTTCTTGACCTACACCCATGTGTTCATACTTTCCATGTTGGAATTTGAATAGAGGAATACTTTACGTGTCATTTCAAAGATTGTGCTAGCTACTTTTTTATACGTTTACACTCATCCATGTTTGCGGTTGGGGTAAATGACTAAAGCGAGCAGGTACATTTTCATGTCTTTGGCAGTCCTACGATCTTGACTTCAGGATCCTCATCATTGTTACAGGTATGTTTTTTCATTTTGTCTCTCCCCTAGTTTGTCGAATTTTTCTTACATTATGGTCATTCAATATTGGTATTTACATTGTGTCCCCCATTCTTTGGGCACCTAGTATAAATCCCTCTATTACGTGTTTATGCCACTTGCATTATCGTAGACTTCTTGTTATACCTTCTACTTGATTTTAGTTTAGAATTCATCTGGGTCTCTTGACGAATGTTGATACCGCATTATATATATCTTCATGATGTTGTCTTGATATCAATGCCTTGCTTGCTTGGTTGAGATATCTTGATGGTGTTGTTACACTGTATCTAATTGTGACTTCTTCTTTTCAATGCACTTAGATTTCGTCAACACTCGAGTTATTACTAGGTATACCTTGTGTGGAGGTCGCGATTTACTCCTTGTTGTTACTTACACCTTGTTCATTTCAAACTTGACGTAAGTATTGACAATTTTTTGGATCATCTTTGCATTAGGCTGTCATTTTGCACACACATTTTACATAGGGAGTATTTCCTTATTGATTGGATTTGTGTTTCGCACTTGTGTGATTGTTCCTTGTGATTATTCATTTAGAAAACTTATTTTATAGGACAATCCTTTTTTATCTCATCGAGATTATGTCATCATGATGTTTATTTTCCTTAGCTCTTCTTCAGAAAATCACACCTGTGTCTTTGTACGTACTGAATGTCTAGTTGGCTGCCATTGTGCTACCCAAATCAGCATGGGGACTTCTTCACTTTTAAGATGTTTGATTGCACTATCTAGGTCTAGACATTTGTTCTTAAACGACGCCAACAATTACTAACTATCGCATGGTTCCTCATGTTTATGACAGTGTGGAACCTAGGTTTAGGCATTCACATCAAAAGATACCCTTTACGACTAAACCTCATTTGGTTCTTCACGCTAGAATTCTAACTTGGGTACCTTGTTCCCCACCTTTAGCTCATAGTCAGTGGTATGGTTTGAATGCTTCTGATCCAAATTATTATTCAGGTTCCCCCCACTCTTCTTCTGATTCAGATCCAAACTACCATTCAGATTCCCACTCTTCTTTTGAAGATTCAGATCCCAAATATTGTTCTGATACCCCTAGATCAAATCCTAAATCATGGTCCTCCCTTGCTTCGCAAGACCTTTATTCAAACTCACCTCAACAATGTATTCCTCCTTTGAATATTCATGTGACTCCAAGTTCCATCGATTGAACATATAATTTGGTTCTTGAGTCACAGTCCTCCCTTTCTTCATAGGACCTCCTTCATCAGTCATCTCAATGACCTCTTCCTTCGTCAAAGATTTCCACGGCTCAGGTTACCTCTAGTCACTCATCCAATTTGGCTCCTACTTCACAACTTAATGGATGGCTATGTGATCCTACTTTCCATCCTACATTACGTCACCTTCTAGAAAAATAACCTAGGTTTAAATCTAAATCATCCATTCATGAAATTCCTGTCACTAAGCCTACTTCCTCTCTTGAGTCATCTTCTTTTATCAATCAATCTTCCTCACTTAGCGTATCTGTTTCTTCTATTCAACCCCCCATGCTCGAAGGAAAACAACCTCTACTGATTGATTTATCTCAGGATAAAGGACCAATCAGACTACACAAAGATATCCCTTTAGAGGATTGCAAACAAGGTTTCTTTCTTGAACTTGATACACTCGCGTATGGGGAGGAAGAGTTCGATTCCTTTTATCATAACATATAGGAAGAGCCTAAGGTCATGGAACTTGATTCTTCTTCTGTTATTCCATCTTCACCTTCCTCTAAACATGATGAGATGTTGGGGTCTAGCATTGATCCATGGCCTATCTTCTCATTACCCAATCATTCCTTATGTATCATCATTCCTCAATCAAAATATTTCCTTGGCTCACCTCCTGGTAGCCCATCGTCTTCTTCTATCTTATGGCCATGTCCTAGTAGCCCTCCATTTTCTACTTATGGGTCACCTCTTGGTAGCCAATTACCTTCTATTCTTGGGCCACGTCCTAGTAGCCATTCATCTTATTCTATCTATGGGACACCTCTGAGTAGCCCCTACTCATCGATACTTGGGCCACACCCTAGTATTCCCTCACCCTCATCTTCTATACTTGGACCATGTCCTCGTAGCCCAACTTCTTCCATCATAGGGCCATATCCTAGCACCCCTTCATCATCTTCTATCAGTGGCTCACCTCCTGGTAGCCCATCCTCTTCAATTCTTGGACCATATCCTTTTCATCTATCACAAATTTCTTCTATCAATGTTTGTCGTAAGCCCACTACCATTTCTATTGTTCCTTTCATCAATCATAAACATTCACTTTCTTCTCCTTCTCGGGATCAGACAAGTCATGTGTCAGCTTATAAAAAACCCAAACAGGTTCATTATCAAGCTCAGGTCAAAACTTCCAAGAGCTCCAAAGCTCCCAACAAAGTAAATGATCTTAAGGTTAAAAATCAAATGCAATTCAAGAACGCACATCAACATAGCCATCAAGTATGGCGCAACTAGATAGGGAACTCAATCTGCTATATACGAAATCCATGTTTCAGGATAAATCGCAGTCATTTATTGACTATGATCTCACCATAATCATCGACATCTAAGATAACATGAATCTTGATAAACAATCACGCTTAGTCTCCCTTATTAAGGAAGTTGTAAACATAATTGTTGGATCTTACCACGCAGAGTGACTTATTTAGTCCCACCTTTCCAAAAACTATCGAAAATCTAAAAATCAAAACAATTCAAAAATACAAAAGCATGAGAAAACATTTCATAGAAAAATCAAAGGTACAAGGATCAAACATTGCAATAAGCTATTGCGTACACATGGATGTTTATTTTTTCCCTTTCTTTCTCTTCTTCTGCAAGTCTTCCTACCATTTTTATCCCTTTAGTGATCTTTTGGTTAGCCTATTCGTACATATTTTGTGACATTTATCTCTATGGTATCCATTTGACCCTGGTGTTTTATCACCTTGGTAAATTAAAAAACCACTGACCTCATGGAGATCCTATCACATTCAACATCTAATAAAATTATTACGAAGAAATTTTGGTTATATTTGTTGACACTAGCCAATGTTGTCATCATAATCACTTCCACCTCCTTCCATCAAGCCATTTGTGGTTATTAACCCCTTGTCAAACAAGAGAGCTAAAATAAGTTTTCCGAAAGCAAACGAATCAAAATCAATCAAAATTCAAAAGCTAAAAGCTACAAAGAAAAAGAAAATTGATATATAACTCTCTCTTGGGGTATTTCCAATAATCTTTATCAGGGCTATGGATGCCTAACTGGTAGTAGAGTAATGTTGTGATTAGAATCAAATGCATCTCCATCATGGCTATGGATGCCTGGCTGGAAGCAGAGAAATGTACGGCTATCCTTCCACCCTCCATTCAAAAATCACCTTTCGAAATAAATCATTCCTACACATTGGCTAGGGTGCCTTCACTTGTTGTCTATTAAATCTTTCCTTCAAGAGGTAATTTAATTCCACGTTCACACACTGGATCTCTATGAGTATGTAGGATTAGTATGTTACCAAGTGTCTTTTTTTGGACCTTGTTCAGACTCTTACTCTAGTCTGTATCTTGTCTCACGATTTGTACCTTTGGCTAATCACTTGTTTCATCATGAGGCTTCTCAGCTACATTCATGTCTTTCACATCATTCTTCTACTTCATTCAAGACATCCATGTGTATAAGATAACCTTTTTTGACATGTTTGCAGACACCTTTTCCCCCTTTCACAAAGAAAATCATCTCCTTCCTTTTTATCATGTGCTTTTAGGCCAACTTACGCTGGGGGCATCCTTGCTTCTTCCCAGCAATTCATTGGTTTACGTTCATCATCATGTTGAGCCTATCCATAATGGCCTTGGGTCCTGCTTCTACACGTGAAGATATTTCCTTTGAATACCCCCACCTAATCACTAGGGAAATTTCACATCTTCACCTTCTTGCACATGCACGTGACCTTTTGCCCTTGTACATCCCATCTATCACTAGGGCATCCATGCTTCTTTGTCTTCCTATACATAGTTTTAGAAAACTTTCAAAATCAAAACATTCAAATATGTTAGAAAAATCAAAACATTTAAATATGTTCAAAGAAACATCAAAAACAATATAAATCAGCTTACAAAATGTCGCTCTTTGGTTCTCACCTGTTCATGTGCATGACTCGTGGATCATCTGGATCTACCTCCATCAACAAAAGATACATTTCTTACTTTTTCTATACTATGGGGCACAATGAGTTGCCTGGTACTATTTCGTAGTGCACATTGCTTTTCCATTGGACCAAAGTGTCCTCCATTATTCCCCTCACATGTATCTTTGCTTGGGGCACCGTCGTTAACCCTTGTCATTAATTTGAATAGGTTAGAACTGAAGCTTGATAAAAAAAACATTACATTATGTTTCTATGTTAGGTTAGCTTGTTTACTTTCTCGTATTGCATTACATTTTGTATGTTGCATGGAGTTATGCATCTTTTACTTTCTCATATTGAATTACATTTTGTATGTTTCATGGATTTAGTGTTTTTTTTAGCAATAGAAATTTGTTTGTATATGGCTTTTCATGTCATACTACACTTTTGTTCATTCTTTTTAATAAGGATCGATGATGAAGATCTCTAGCAATATGATGAAAAACAAAGTTGTTTAAAAGGCATTAGATGGATGTTAGCTCATTCCCCCTTCCTCATAGTCCTTTTCTTCTATATCATGTTTCTTTTCTTCTTCATCACACTATTCTTTCTTTTGTTCTCTTTCTGTCATCTTTTCAATCATTAATCGAGTTGTTCTATCACCCCATCAGCAATCGAAGGGGCATCCTTCATTCTACTCATTATTTTCTTATATCCCTTCAAAATTTTCTACTTGTTTATGCTTTTCTAATTTCTTTGAAGTGGCATCGCTTATGCCACCCCAAAGAGGGAAAAATTTAGACACCTAAAATATGCTTAAAATTAGCATTTCATCCAATTCAACCAATTAATGATACTACATTAATTCCCCATTCTTCGCTCCATTCTCGGATTCCCATTTATGACACCTTATTGATCGTATTCCTCCTATAAATCATCTAATTTGGTTAATATCTCTCTTATTATCTAAACATTCCTCCTTTCGACCATTCAAAATATCCCTAGTTCTCTCTAGACCGCTTCTATTGGCTTCGTACGCTATCTATCAATCACAATTGGTTATCCAAACCCCTCCTAACTCTCAACGAGTCTCTAATCACTTGATAATCAATTTTAACTAGCCTAAACCAAGATTAACTAAGCCTAAAGCATGTTTATCCTAATCTAATCTAAAAGAGCTTTAGTCCCACATGCACCCAAATTCTAAATTCTCCCAAGTGGAAAACTATAAATAGAAGGGTCACCCCTCCCATTCAGACACACAACTTTACTCTCAAACACTTTGGAAAGGCATTAGAAACCGTTTGTGATAGCTTTAAACTATAGAACATTTGGATCTTTTCCATACTCCATTGTTAAGAGCTCCCCCATCTTGCATCCATCCACCTCCATTGAAGAAAACAACTAATCACATAATTTGATTGCTTAGAATCTAACTAGGTTCACATTATAATAAGCTTTCATAGAGTAGAGAGTAGTATACATGTTAGTTTTTTATGTTTTTGTCAAATTTATAATATTTTCATGTTAGTTTCTCTTGTTTATCTCTAATCTGGTGGTGCATGGTTTAGTTAGGAAAGCTTTAAGGTTCTTTAACCTCACTCCATAGCTTTTGCAAATTTCCATTGCACACACCTACTAACCATAAAAATAAGGATGACATCCCAATGAGGGAAAAGAGACACTAGCACATCAGTACTTAATGTTATTAATGAGATTAATAACAATTTTGATATCATCTACCCTCTTACCCACTTTAAAATTACTACCTTTAGCCCTCAAATTGGTAAGATTCTCAGCACATTTATTACCCTTTCTAGGGGTATGAATAACTACATTTATCAAACTATTTCAGAAAATATTCCTTAGTACCTTTAAGGATATTTCTTAAGGTCTAATTATTAATTTTATCCTTACTCACATTCTCAAGGGTTAAAATATTATTTTGAACAGCTAACCAAAAAAGCATGTTGACCCTGGGGAGTAAATCCTTAGTCCAATTTTTCCTCTAGAAATCCTTTCCAAGACAACATATGTTTTGAAAATCAATATGTTTAGTCCAATAACATATATTTCAAGTGTTATACTTAAGCATTGTAGTCATTGATCTCCATCAATGCATGTAGGAAAAGCATTTTTGTGAAAACAATTGATCTATGACGTTTAAAAGAAATCAAACTATTTTAGAAACATTTTCAACATTTTTCATTCAAACAACAACATATTATAAGTACAACATAAAATGTATTTTGTAGGAATTAAAAAATATTTCAAATAAATACAATTTTCATCCTCCAATATTTACAATTCAATTCAATTTAAGGCAGAAAAACTTCAACTTGTTGACCTTGGGGAGTAAATCCTTAGTCCAAATTTTCCTCTAGAAATCCTTTGTAAGACAACATATGTTCTGAAAATGAATATGTTTGGTCCAATAACTGATATGTCAGGTGTTATACTTAAGCATTGTAGTCATTTATCTCCATCAATGCGTACAAGAAAAGTGTTTTTGTGAAAATAATTGACCTAGGACATTTAAAAGACATCAACCTATTTTAGAAACATGTTCAATATTTTTCATTCAAACAAAAACATATTATAAGTATGACATAAAAGGAATTTTGTAGTAACTAACAAATATTTCAATCCTTCCAATCAGAAATTTTTTTAACATCCACGAGGCTAATCGCACTTCTATTTGAGTAGTAACAAATTTAAAAAATAGATTACAAATTTCACTTCAATCCTAAACTACTATACCTTTTTTTGTTATATCAGTTCAGTCCTTGAACCAGGTGGAAGTTCATCATAATATTAACACTCTAGATACTAGTGGAAACTAAACTCAATATGTCTTTCTTTAGCTTGTTAAATGATAGTGACTCTTTAGCTCAAAATATTATATTCTTCAAATACATATCGGCCTGTAAGCTCAAACTAGGTTGATTTAATTTGTTAAATCCTAGTGACCACTAAAATCCAAATAATATCTCAATTTATTTTGTTGAAACCTAGAGACCGCAAAGATCCAAATATTATGTTGTGTCATAAGCCAGTGGACACTAAGTTCAAAATATCATTCAGTAACTTGTTAAATAAAAGTGACCACTAAGCTAGAAATAATATAAACATAAATTGTTGACTGTACCTAGATCAAAACAATATTGATTCAAGTTAATATATATACCCACACCAATCTAAATTCACATAAGGGTTCAATATGAGAAGAAATTTTAACACCCACGAGGCTAGTTAAAAGATTAATATTGGGCCTATATTTCTTCTTTTCCAAACAAATGGAAGTTCATCACAAGATTAATATTGGGCCTACATTTATGCTTTTTAATGTTAGCATGAAAACAATTGTACCTGTAAGAGAACACAAACCCAATAAGTATATTATTCTTGTCATGTACCTGTAATTATATCTACATATAAGTTTATCTTGGTCTAAAATACACACACTACTCTCTGTTGACGAAAGTAGACCCCGGGATAGAGAGGAGATGTGGGGATGCATTTTTTTCCAAAACAAAACTATCCCCATCTCATTCGATTCAATCAGTGTTTTGTTAAATGACCTCACCAAATCTCATAAAAAAATCCCATCAGAAGTGTTTCTTTTTCTCCATGTAACATCTATTTCCTTGCCCTCTTCATTTTCATGTGTAGTATGAATAACCTTAGAGAACCTAAATGTAAAAAATAGATATTTCAACAAAGAAATTATAATATGATATTTCTTTCTAATTTGTTGTCTGATAATATATACAATATGAAATCATGTCTAATAATGTTAGTTATTTCACCTTGCTCCATTGTGTTTGTAGATTCTTCCTTTGTAATATATATTTAACGAAATACATCTAATATTGCTAACATTCAAACCTTCAACCTCCACTAAATGTAGTAATTGTAAGAACATTAACTAATTAATGTTGCGGTTGCCTAAACATTAACTAATATTACAATAAAAATTATTAGGTTATGTTAAGGCATAACCTATTTTGGTGGTGGCAAGAGGATACAACATTTTTGGATTTTTTGGTAATTTATGACATTGATAGATTACGTTCATGTCATGGAAAATATTAATTAATGACTATTACTAATTAGGACATATTTCAATTATAAATCTTGGAGACATGTGTTGAATATTAGAATGAAGGTGCTCAACATCTCTATTCAAGCATCATCTATATAAGGCCTTTGAAAATCACTATCACAATATCCTTGTTCATTATGGGTGGAACCATCAAACGCATTGAGCCTTATTCCTGTGAAGAGGTCAAAGTCAACCCAGAAGTATGGAATATTTTACATGATGGTGGTGTTACGTCATTTATGGAAAGATTGTCTAGTCACTCTATCCAAGTGACTAGAAGTGTGCTGACAACTTAGAAGAAAGGAAGAGTCAATGTGGACAAGACTAAATTTCTTATTTTGACAAATTCCATTATGGCTGCGACACGGCTCCCTGCAGAGGGAGACATTTATTTTAAATGCTCACTTTAGGAGGAGATGGATAAGTTCTTGTGTCCTGGTGAAAATATGAGAATGTATCACTCAAGATATGAATGGGACTCAATTCCACAACCTTGGGATAGGGTTGCTGAGCAATTGAGGAGGTACTTCACGCGAGAGAGATGTTATAAATTGATCTATGGAACTTAGATTTTTATTCTTGCGCATATTCAACATGATCACAAGGAAAAATTTGTGGATTTTCTATTTCAATTGCTTGAGAAGTCCCTTAAACTGGATAGAGAAGAGGAAGGTCCTTTCCTCCACCAAGGCCTTTTGTATTTTCTCTTTAAAATGGTAGCTTCCCAAAAATAAATCTTGTGCTTCCCCTCTAAGCCAGGAAAGAAGCATCATTTCCCCCTCCTCATATAAAACTAACTCCCTATTTCCATCATCATTTTCGTAGCCTTCATCTCCCTTATGACTCCGATTTAGACATCATGATCATTAGCCAGAGCACTCTGGTGGTCTCCCCCCATTCTCGCAATCTTATATCTCCCTTGTCTTCTCTAGCGGCTCTTAACCCTGTGTACCCCTCTATGTGCAAGAATTAGTTAGATCTACAAATCAAATCAATACTAACACCTAATAGCCTCAATACAATGCTAAACTAAAATCTATGTACCATCATGCTTAGAACTTAAGCAAAGATAATCTATTAAGATATTTGCATTAGAACATAAAATGAAGATTCAAACTAACATGATAAAAAAATTAACCTCTATCTCTAATCGAATGCTAATGAAATGAACCTATTTAGATCCTTAGCAATCAAAGGGTTTGATTGTATGCTTAATTCCCAAGGTTTCAAGAATGGATTCTTGTCAGTCCCTAGCTACAAGAAAATTTGACATATCTCCATATGACTTCAAACTTGGAATAATGAATGCAAGAAATCAAAATAGCTAGCTCCTCCAATGAAGAATGCTCTAAGATGATAAAATAGCTATAGCTTAGGCTTTATGCCGATTTAGGTGTAAGTAGAAAGGTTAGAGGAGGGTTCCTTTTATAACCCAATGGTTTGAACAATCTTTGCATTCTATTGTATGTGGGATAATAGCAAAGCTAGGCTAGTTATAGATAAGCATGGTTTAGAAGTGACTGAGTTTACTTTAGGAGAGTTTAGTTTTTCCTCTAGTGATTCATGGGGATTGAGGGGGTTTATTAATTAACCAAAGTGATTAATTAATAGGTGTGCAAGCTTATAGAGATTTTTTAGAGGAATAGTTAGTATGATTTATGTTATGAGAGTATTTTAATCAAATAAATGACGATTTATTGATTAAATAGAAGAGAGAATTAATTAATTAATAATAATTAATTAATATAGATAGAAAATGGATTTGATTAATGGAAGGTCATTAATTTACGTCGTTGTTGGATAAAAGAGTTAATTAACTAACGTAATGTAATTAATTAATGATGATAGTAGAGAAAATGTGTGATATTTATGATATGTCGTCAATTTGTGGGAAAGGGTATAATTAGCACAATTTAAGTATTTAAATTTCTCAAGATAAATTATAGGTGTCTACATTTTCCCCTCTTTGGGGTGGTGTAATTGATGCCACTTCAAAGATTGTAGACAGATAAAATTTTGAAGGTGTAGAATAAAACTTAGTAGAAGTGAGAGATGCCCCATCAAGTGTCGATGGGGTAATGAAAGAAGGTGATTGATGATCAAAAAAGGTGAGATAAATGGATAGAAGAATGGGTAGGGGCATGATGCCCCTAGTGAATCATAATAATAGTGTTGATATGAGAATGATGTAGAAGAGAAATGAAGATGGAAAGAAAAGAGCAAGATTTCATCTAGTGTATTGAAAAAACTTTAGTTTCATCATATTTTCAAAGATCTACGTCATCGGTCCTTATTAAAAATATAAGCATATGACATGAAAATCCATAAGATGAACAATTTTCCATTGCTGAAAAATACCAACTCCGTGCAACATAAAAAATATAATGCATTACGAGAAAGTAATATATGCATAACTCCTTGCAATATACATAATGCAATGCAATACAAGAAAGTAAACAAGATAAACTAATAGAGAAACATAATGCAATGTTTTGTTATCAAGCTTTGATTTCGACCTGTGAAAATTAACGACGAGGGTTAAAAGATGGTGCCCTAAGCAAGGATACATGTAATGGGAATAATGGAGGACAATTAGGTCCTATGAAAATCAATCGTACACTATGAAACAGTACCAAGAAACTCATTGTTCCCTAGAGTACATACATATTAATAAAACCAACTTTTTTGATAAAGGTAGATCAAGATGATCCGTGATTTGCATACAAGAACAAGTAAGAACTAAAGAGCGATGTTTTATAGGATGACTATTATTGTTTTTTGATTTTTTAGAAACATATTTTAATGTTTTTTATTTTTAAAGTTTTCTGAAACTATGTACGGGAAGACAAAGAAGTGTGGATTCCCCTAGCGATAGATGAGATGTACGAGGGCAGAATTTCACACGTATGCACAAGAAAGTAAAGATGCAAAAAATTCCCCAGTAATTAGGTGGGAGTATTCAAAGTCAAAATATTCACATGTTGAAGGGGGATCAAGTCCAATATAAAATAGAATTCAATGATGAGGGAGAAAGGATGCCCCTATTGTAAGTTGGACAAGAAATAGATGAGAGAAAGGAACTATAAAATTGTCTTATTTAAAAGGGATAAAAGTGTCCACAAGCATAGAAAACAAGAAATATTATACACGTGGATGTTTTTAATGATTCCAAAGAACAAAGGATGCTCTTAAAATATTTAGAAGGTTGTCGATGAAAAAGTGATTAGCCCAAGACACAAATCATGAGGAAAAACATACGCTAAAGCAATAGTTTGAATAAGGTCCCAAAATCAACACTTGGTAACATATTAATCTTGTTTACTCATCGAGATCCTGTGTGTGCACATGGAAATGAATTACCTCTTGAATGAAAGACTTGATAGAAAACAAGTGAAGATACTAGCCAATGTATAGGAATGATTTAGTTTGAAAAGTGATTTGTGAATGGATTGTGGAAGGAGAGTTGTACATTTCTCTGCTTCTAGTTAGGCATCCATAGCCTCAACAAAGATGCATTTGATTCTAATCACAACATTTCTATACTTTCAATCAAGTGTCTATATCCCTGGTAGAGATTATTGGAAATACCCCAAGAGAGAGTTATATATAAATTTTCTTTTGCTTTTATATTTTTATTTTTGATTGATTGATTTTGATTCTTTTACTTTCTAAAAACTTATTTCAGCTCTCTTGTTTAACAAGGGTTTAAGAACCACTGATGGCTTAATGGAAGCATGTGGAAGTGATTGTGATGATGACATTATCTAGTGTCAACAAATATGCCCAAAAATTCTTCCCAAAGGTTTATTATATGTAGATAGTGATATGATCTCTAAGAGGCCATTCGTTCTTTAATTTA